>JAOANR010000010.1:34626337-35375230 GCA_030278955.1 Hygrophila difformis | reverse complement strand
AGAGAATAACGATTAGTACTACCTCCTTAAGTATGTTAAGGACAAAAAGATATAACAACAAAGTCCTGGGCCCGTGGGATGCCTACGTACCCTTTTTAGGGGGATCAAGGACTAACGTACTTCTGATTTATATACAAGAGTCACCTAGATCAATACTAGTTTAGCAAAATGGCGAGCCAAGTAGTAAGCAAAATATGGCACGTGTCAAAACTATACAGAAGTGTCGAAACATCTAGTAGTCAGGCTAAACACTGTGCGGAGTAGGGCCACCCAGGGTGCTGATCGGAGAGCCTGGGGGTGTGGGTGTGTGTTCCGAACCAACACTCTCCTCCGGGTCATCCTCCTCCGATGAGAGGGGCTCCCACTGTGATGTCGCTCTGGCTGGGGCTGAGGGCCGCAATGAGGGGGCCAATCTCGTCGCGCCGAAGGTCGGGAGGCTGCCGGTGGGGCTGCAATCACAGGTGGGGCCGCTATAGCTGGTGCAACGGGTCTCACCGGCGTACTGGGCCTTGCAGTAGGCCCATCGTAGGGTATCTGACCATGTAAAGCAGTATAAAGTCGATGCTCTGCATTGAACCGTCGAAACCTCTCCTGTCGTGCTTCTTCTTCGGCCCTCCACAGTCTGTCCCTCAACTCTTCAACTTCATATCTCAAATCAGCATTTTCGGATATCAGTGTAGTCAATGCAGCGACCGTCCGATGCAGGTCGTTTGGAGAAGTCATTTCTACAATAATTAAATATTGAGTATAGAGCTACTTGCCTAGATAGAAATACGTATGTCCCCAAATGACCCCAGTGTCGTGCATTGCAATGTATGCAAAATTTAAAAGGATAGAATCCTTAAGAAGATGTCGTGATTTAAAATTAATTATATAGAAAATATTCTGAAAAATAGTCGGAGGCTCTGATACAACTCTGTAACATCCCGGTTTTTCCGACACGCGGGCGTTACCGCCACACCTCCTAAATAACGCTCGATCTGACACATCGGCTTATTTAGGAGATGCTAAGGCTAAAATGAGTATATCAAATATCCATTTCAAACAACCATTATTTCATATAATCGAAGATCATTTCTCAAAACAATTTACAGAGAGGAATAACAACTAACTATAATATTATACATGTGATAGCAAAATCATAATATATTGACAAAAAGTCTGACATCTTCACAAACTAATGAAACTACTTTATGCAGAAAACATGTAAGTACAGTGCTCCCTTCCCCTGTCAGTCTTTAGTCTTACCCTGGAAGGAAAAAGAAATAAAGAAGAAAGGTTATCAGCGACGGATTCGCTGGTAAGTTCCCTATACTCGGAATCAACGAAAGCCCAAACAATTATAGACAGAACAAGGCTGCTTTCAGATCAATAAGCCGGAGCTTAACAATAGGGGCAACACGATAATGGTACTCTCAAATCAGCAACCAGCGATTCAACAATATGTAATATTAATTTCGGGATCAACCCGAAATTCTCAACAAGGGCAAATGCCAAGAAATGAATAACCATCTCAATGGTTGCATGCATGTTAGAGGGATTCAGAATGAACCTCACAATACCGGTATCCTGACTAAATCCCGGGTTTCACCCGATCTCATTTAGATCAGGGGTCACTCCATATGTCATTTTCCAGCGCCAACTGAACAGGGCCGTCACACGGCAAGTCAACCTCAATCGTGCTTGTTATCTATTAATCAATAGATAATTACCCTTTAAGGGCGCCCGCAGGCCAAAGAGACAACAACAAGATGGATTACCTCACCAGGTTCAACAAAGATCAACAATGAATTGGTCTCATTCATAATATGCCATTAAACCCCTCGGAGGGATGGCTATAACCTATGTTTCCGTACTTATGGCATATAGTCAAAGAGTTATTTATACAGCGAATTTCTACGTACATCAAAGGTAACTGAAACGAAGTCAAAATAAAATACGCAACGGAAACAAATGCAGCAGGAATAACAAGGCTAACAACTAAACAATGATCAAGGAACGAGCAAGTGACAACGGATATTGTAGGCCATTAAGAAACAATAAAAGCCTACTACTAGTAGGGCAAGAACGAAAAATAATGCCAACTACTAAAGCAGGAACAAAAATAAAGGCCTACTACTAAGGCAAAGATAACCTAAATAAATAATGAAAGCGGAAAAGGAAAGCCAAGCGAAGACAAATTAAATAAATAAATAAGGAAAGCCAATAAAAATAACAATGGCAGAAAAGCATAGAGAACTTACTCTACTGCAAAATTTATACAAACACCGACTCGCCTAGAAGATCATGAGTGCCTCCTCGGCTACTACTCTGCTACAAAAACAAAATTATTAAGGTCCCTCTTTTAAAAGAAAGACCGGGGCGACGCGAAGGCATCACCCCACTGGGCCGGGGCGACGCAAAGGCATCACCCCATTAATAATAATAATAATAATAATAATAATAATAATAATAAATTTTAACTGACCGAACTCAACTTGCAGGTAAGCCTTCGGTATTGGTATTGTAAAAATATAAGCAAGACATGCTCTACTATATATAAGAAATGGATGTTACACCAATCTTTATTACATCCGATGTGGGAGTCCGTCTGAATACATTATATACTACAATCTGATATTATATTATATATGTATTATTCAACCCTTTATATAGACAATGGAACAAGGCCAAGATTGTTGTCTAATCGATGTGGGAGTCAAAACACTCATACTATATTTCAACTATATATAAGAAATATTACTTTATATAATATATAATATAATGCATGTACATGTACGTTCCCTTTTTCTTTCTTTTCTTTTTTTTTTAAAAAAAAATATAAGCTACGTGTATATATATATATATAGGTATTTGAATAAATAATCTTAATTAATACTAACAAGTTTAAAAGTACTAGTAGTAATACTCTTTACTAAATATAAATATGTACATAATACCCATAATTAACTTTGAATAACAAAGTAAATGTTTAATAAAATATACTACTTCTTTTTTAAAAAAAATGCAACAATACTCTTTAGTAAAATTTTATTAGTTACAAAAATAATCTTAAAAAAAATAATATGTGAATATAATTTTGTAATAATAATAAGAATAATAATTGCGGATAAATATTCGAGGTGTTACAACAAAAATTGGATTCCCATCCATTCCCACTGATTGGTCCATATATTTTCTCCTTTCAGATTCCAAATAATAAAGCCAATTAATGAGCAGGGAAGTCCCGAATTCATTAACAGATTCACTCCAGAAAAAAAAAATTATTCCAGTTTTCTGTCACAAATGTGTTCATGTCAAATGCTAGAGTAGTCAAGGCAGCTCACAAAATATAAGAATTTCACAAAACCAATAATTCCAAGCCCCATGTCCAGAAGAATTAAAATTGTCAGGTTCACAGTTATGAACTCGACCAGTAGACTCACATATTCTACCATCCAACAACCAATTAAGCAGATAATGGGTTGATTGAGTTTTTTCTTCTTTTTTTTTTCAGCAAACACATAGACATGGAACACACAGATATGGACAAGGCAATCAAGGAATGCATAGAAACCAATCTATCCAGTAACAAACCATATGCATCCGGAGAACCAAATCCAAGAAATCTTCCATTCAAAATTCATTTCCACACATCAGCATGGACATATACAACATGAATAGCTACAACATAACGCAAGCAACAGCAGAAATAATTTCAATTTCAATTACTTCAAAATCAATAAACCATATTCAGATCTCCACAACATATTTCATTGAGCGAGCAATCAAAATGAGAATAGAAGGCCTAGATCTGCAACTCCAAAAGCAAACATTCGTTACCTTAATGGGGTCCTTGTCACACGAAAAGTAGAAGGGCGTTTGTGGAGGAGAGCAGGGGCTTGTAGGCAAGGGATTAACACACATATTGGGGAAGAGGGCAGGTGGGGGCCGGAGACAAGAGCGGGCGATGCTGCGAATCTAGCCTTAAACCGGCAACAGGAAGGGTTTTTTCAGACGGGCGACACGGCACTGCTGTGGAGAATCAAAACAGATTGACAGATCTTGGAAAAGCAAAATAGATTGAGAGGTCTCTGGAAAAGCAAAACAGAAGGAATGATAGAGGAATTGGAGTAGAGTCAAAAGTATTGTCTCACCTTCTCACCTTCTCCATAAATGGCAGATCCAGATAGTCACGTCCATCAATACTCAAATTCAACACATCCATGTTGGAAGCAATGGCATAATTGAATGCATCAATGATGCGTATGAAACCTGCAATAAGCTGAAAACAAGTTTCTTAATCTGTCTAAAACAATGACCTGAATAGAAAAAGTGAAAAAAGAAGACAGGTATAGAAGTGTATTTAGTGAAGGATTGCAACTAATATTTTGATCAACTAGTGTTTGCAATTCAACACATCCATGTTGGAAGCAATGGCATAATTGAATGCATCAAGAAACCATGATGCGTATGAAACCTGCAATAAGCTGAAAACAAGTTTCTTAATCTTTCTAAAACAATGACCTGAATAGAAAAAGTGAAAAAAGAAGACAGGTATAGAAGTGTATTTAGTGAAGGATTGCAACTAATATTTTGATCAACTAATGTTTGCCACTAGTATGCTTATACGATATATATTAAGGGCTGATTGATATGGCACATATCAAAAGTGCATGTAGAAGAGAATAACACAGTGGTTGAGCATGTCAAAAAGAGTAAAGAATAAAGAATGCCAAATGCATGTAGGTTCTTAAACAACATAGGAACCGATGGTTTTAATGTAAACCTTACCCTATTTGACATGCTCAAAAAGTAGCTTGCCAAGCCAGACTGCTTAGCAACAACAAATGCCGATACACTTATACAAGAATCACACACAATAGATCAAAGTATCATACACCATTAATGTAGGGTGATTGCAGTCCAGACTCCAGAGAATAATGCAATGAAAAGGATAAGAATGACCCACACCATGCTCCATTGGGCAATGAGAACTTCGTGGTAGCATTGTTTATTGATTCAATGAATCTTGCATAAAGAAATCAACTGCACTTAGATATTTTATATCTAGGCAATAAACATATGGAAAACATAAATCAAATGCAATATTGTTTGAAGAAACCATTCGCAAATATATGACTCCTGAACACAGTGAACTATAGAAGCTGATAGGGTATATAAGTACAATAAGCATTACCTGTGCATCAGTGAACATTCGGAACGCATATATCTCATCTTGACCAGCAATTACACCAGCCATAAATGTCCCATGCCTAAGATTGTCGTTTAAAGTATTTTCATTGGTCCAATTAGTGCGCTCCTGATAGTTTCGTAAACAATCAATAATTGCATCAGAAGAACCAGAAAGAACGGAATGGGAAGGTTTTCCTTCCAACAAATACAAGTACCTTGATATTACGAAAATGTGGGTGATTGGCAAGGATTCTAATGCAAAAAATAGCCATCTTTACTTTGGAACCAGTTTACGCTTTTGAGCAGAGAGCATCTGCTCCAAACAAGGATGTAACTTGAGATTTCTGCAAGAATGGTGAGTTGGTGACATGTAAGTTCACAAGCATATAGTAAAAAGAAAACACAAAACGATGCTAAATAAAAGGAAGAATATAGATGTCCAGAACAGTCAAGTATACTATTAAAGCAAGGGCCATGTGGTCCATTTGAAGTAGAAAGCACGGCGCTCAGCTGCATGACTGCGACGTGTAGCAATACGCAATTCAAGAGCAGACTGTGGAACAAGACTGGATTCACCTTCGTTTGCATCCTAAACAGAAACCTTTTCACCAATATAGCTAATATTAACATAATTAATAAGAAAGCAATGACAAATATAAATATGTTCATACAACTTGAAATTATGAAGAAAGAACGTGGTTGTTCAATGGGTTTACATGACTAACAACAAACGAACAAGAAATATAAAATTTTTCATAAAACTTGAAAATATGAAGAAAGAAATCAGCAAACCTGTGGCCCAGGTAATTGACGAAGTCGAGAACTCCTACGAAGAGACTATGCCTTGGATATTACATTGCCTTGCATAGCTTGATCTTGATAGAGCTGCGAATGCCATTACAAACAAGATCCATTCCAAATTAAATTTTTTTGAAGAAAATATAAATCCATGAAGAATTAAAAGTATGCAGAAGTCATAGCAGACGAATTGTTCAATAAGACAATAATGAAGAAACATTTATAAAGCTTCATCATCGTCATATAATTATTAAACTGCCATGCATAGAATTCATGAACAATTCTGCATCGAATTACTAACATAAAATAGGTGGGCAAGCTGAATTCACATAAAAGAACGATTGCCGCGGGAGAAATTAATTGAAACCGCATAAACATTTAAGCATTGAAAAAATAGCATAAAAGATTCGAATGAAACCGCTAAGCACCATGAATGTGCACATGCTTAATCAACATAAAAGAGCACTGCAAGCCTTCAACCTTCCGAACAGTCTGATCTTGCTGACACGATCAGACTGGAAATCCTTGACGAACCCAGTCAGGCAGCAACTGTGTAGCTTCCAAAGCTTGAAGCAAAAATCGACTGGGGAAATCCCAAAAATAGAATTCAAAAATAATGTTCGTATCAATTTTTAGATGAAAAGAAGGTGTACGTCATATTTCCACACCCTGAATAAGCATGCAAATAAAGTTTACAATAATAAATAGAGAAATAGAGACTAACAAAATATTTAGTAATCTCTTCTAATTATTTTCTGGCAGAACGGATATACCTCAGAACAAATTAGTTCAATTGATTGGATAGATACCATATGAATACTGATTAGGCACATAAAAGCCCAACCAGTATTCCCAACCAAAAAAAGCTAATCAAAACAAAATTATGAAATCTAACTAATGCTTCCTTAGGATTAAAATAGGTAAAATCTTGATATTTGCACACACAAAGAAAGATAAAGTATATTGACATACTCAGTCAATCATAGAAACCAACTCTAATAGAAATCATAAATCCTCAATGTGCTCTGTTGCAGCCCTCATACAGAAATGTAAGAGTGCCAAACAACCTAGAGCAGCACTTCAACACTTTAATGTTGTGTTTTGAAGTCTTGATGATCATTGATAATTTGATGGTTTATAATTTTATCCAAGTAAAATGCCCTAGAAGCACCCATAAGCAGTTCAACTGCAATATTAGGATATCAATAATTCAAACAATAATCAGTAGTAGCAAATCACCATAAATGCAATCAGAGTAATTACCTGTTGTAAGCCATTTCTTTAAAATATACATATAACATTAAAGCAAATTAGGATATTTTTTGTTCATTTGTGCATAAATCCTATAAAAATTAAGTTAATGAAAATAGATTCACTTACATGAACATAAGTGGCTTAGACAGAACATATCAAGGATATTCAATAAGCTAAAATTAACACTTGCTATAACTAATGGGAAATAAGAGAACAAAAACCAATTGAAAGTTGAAAGAATCATCATGTGATTCATATCGCGAAGAATACTCAACAATTTTATAAGACAAACAGAAGAAAGAACAATTCCAGATTTCAACTGACGATAATTTATTGCGAGAAAGAATACCTATGGCAGAAAAGGCGAAACACTTAGCCGTAGAGGGCGCAGGCAAATGTGGGACAAATCCAGACCTGAGCATTTTATCAAACAGTTGATGTGCAAAATTTTCAACGCAAATCCAAACCAAATCAATTGAAATGCATCTTAAACTCACATTTCAGAAAAAATTTCCCTAATGGCAGTATACCTAGGGCCCAAATTAACTGAACCAATCGAATGACAATATTCCCAACGGAAATTTCCACACCGAGCAGAAAATCAAACAGGGAACCGATATTTTTTACCCAATCAATTCAAAAATGCCGAAAGCACATTTTCATGGAATGGGAAAACTCACAGTTGGAGCCTAGCAAAGGCGGCGAGTGAATAAGGTGGCTCCGGGCCAGCGGCGTCACAGGAGGCCGCCGCGTCGGCGGGGGGCGGGGGGCTCGCGAGCGGAGGGGCAGGCGGGGCGCGTTCGCGAGCGGAGCGGAAGCGCTTGATTTGCAAGGAGAAGTGGCGCCAACGGAATTAGTGCAGGCGTGGGGCAGACAACAATCCGGTGAGCCTCCGGCGAGGACGAGCGGCGAGCGAGCAGGGGGGAGTGGCGGCGCGTTGGCGAGCGCAGCGGAGACCATTGATTTGGAAAGACAAGTAGAGATAAAGAGAAGTGGTGATGACCGAAGTGAAGGAAGGGCAATTGAATGGGCGTTGGATCGAAACCTAAAAATTGGGAGCAATTGGGGAGATTGGAGGAGAAGACGAAGTGAAGGGAGGGCTGGGGGAATTGGGCAAAAGAACGAGCAACGAGCTACCTGAGGCCCGCCGCGGGGCTCGCGGGGGTTGGGGGTGGGGCTGCACGAGGCGAGCTTTGCCGGAGGCAAATTGTGGCCGACGAAGGCGGAGCAGGACGGCGGCGAGGGCGGAACAGGCCGGCGGTGAGACCGGAACAGGCACAGCGCTCCAAGGCCTAGGGCAGGGCCGGGCCGGGCGAGGCGGAGGCTGATCGGAGCAGGCAACCTGAGACGACGACGACGGGTTGGGGAATCCGAGTACGGCGAAGGACGGGGGAAGAGGGGAAAGTGTGAATCGCGAATTTGGGCTGAGGGGAAAGACGATAGCAATTTGGGGGATCACGAGGGGCATCATAACTTGGGGATGGCATGCCCCATAAATTGGAGCAATAAAAATAGTACTATTCCTCGTTCCATCACTATTCATTAAAAAGTCTCATATATATATATATATATAAGATATATATATAGAAAAGTAGAGTATTTAGCTAACGTAAAACAAAAGAGAATTCTGCATATATAAAAGTTCGAACCCAAGATATTTGCTTAAACTGCCAGAATCTCATACCATTCAGAGCAACTATGTTTGATAACTTAAATTAATATGTTATCATTTAAGTTATAAATCTTTACACATATTGTTGCGAACCGGTTTTAGGAGTATGTATTTACAACCGATATGTCTGAATACCATCATGGGCTCTGGCCAAACTTTATCCGGACAAAATATTTTCGCAAGCACAACGACCACATCTGCATGGATTACATCTAACGTCTAGCTAAGGTTTCCTGTGGAGTTAATTACGTTTTATGGAAGGAGTATCATACATTCCAGGAAACATCATCTTCCTAGCATATCTTCACCAAGCAAAAGACAATCGAAGTGCAAACGAATTCTTCACCGGTGTTAAAGCATCAATCCAAAAGTGAAGATTTCATTGATCCCCCCTTGTATACTGATGATCTAATCATCTTTATGCAACCGCGTATTGAGAAAACTTGGATCGGCCACTTTACTTGCTCGTTGATTGGAGGCGATGGATTCAATCATTGGGATTACTCAAAGCATTCGTCAAACCGTGCTGAAAAGAAATATCTTGAAGAGCTGCAAGGGAAACATGAAGGAGGAGTCTTTAAGGACTTGGAGAAAGATCGGGGAAGATCTTCACCAAAACTAGCGAAAGTTTTCGTTCACACAAATCATCTGCTTACAGATCGGAGTTCGATATATTTCAACAAATTCTTGTGTTTGTTCTCTTTACATTTTTTTCAGTAATTTAGGTCTTTCGTTGCATTTTATCTTAAACTTAATGATGGTATTCATGTAATTGCTTTGAAGAAGTTAGCAGGAAAGAAAAAACTCATTTAGTCCCATAAGTTTTTTCAATTTCCAAAACCATCCCACAAATATCAAATTAGTCGAATCCGTCCATTAACTACCTTAATCATCGCTGAACCCGTCCATGAATCCGGTTTTTCCTAATCATCACCGAATCCATCCATTATACCCTAATCATCGACGAACCCATCCCTCCATTAGGGTAGTTAATAGACGGGTTTGGCGATGATTTGCGAAAAAACTAGATTCATGGACGAGTTCGGCAATGATTACGATAGTTAATGGACGGATTCATCTAATTCGATATTTGTGTGATGATTTTGGAAATTGAAAAAATATATGGGGGACTAAATCGGTTCCCCCCCCCCCCCCTAAGTTAGCAGGACAAAAAACATATATTACGCTTGAACCCAACACTTATATATACATCTAATATAAGCTTTGTTACGATTATAACTAGCATCACCACTCCAGTATGCACTGCAATTTTATGTTTAAAATTAATTCAAAATTCTAAGAAAAAATTTTCTGTTGTGACCGTCCAAGATGGTGGGCCAAGTTGGGCAAGATGATTGGGCCAGGGTAGATAAATGCTCTGGGCTAAAGAAAAGAAATGAAAAAATCTATCAAGGCCTAAAGTTCAAAAGAAGTCGAACGATGAAGGACAGACGAAGAGCAGAGGATGGATTCGGCCGAAACAAGCGAAAGCAGGTTCGGCCGAAAGAAGGAAATGCTGATCAGCTTGAGAGGCAGTTACGGAGCGGTTATTCAACTCCACCTCTCCATCTATAAATAAGAGAGATCAATCCAACCCCAAATTTTCAATTATGTCAATTTACTTTCCTGTATCTGTTAATGCTTTCCTTTGCATGCTTTCTTAGATTTAGCCTAGTTTGTAGCGGTTAGCTCTTCGAGTCAGCCGTTTTTTCTTAACAATGGGTGAATTTCGATAGCTATTTTGGGATAATCTGCCGTTGTTTCTTAACAACTGATAGATTTTCCATTGTGATATATTTTGCCATTGAGTAAAATTCATTCAAGTTTTGGGCATATTATTGTTATTCGGACCGGTAACCGGTTTGATCCTTTTCCGGTAGCCTCCCTTGAGGAGAAAAAGGTCATTGGCCATAACTGGTGGCCAAACAGTGACACGCCCAGTGGGACTCAATATTTACAGTGGCAGTTGATCTACACGCTACTTCAGCAGTGACAGCGGCGAGGAATGATTTGTCGCCTATACTTGAAGAAAGCCCGGTCAATCCAGGTGATTATCCCCCAGGATTTGCTGGTCGGCGGATTTCAATGGTCAGGAGTATGCAACTGATGATTTAGCACTGCGGTTTTGCAATCAGGTTCAATTCATTGTTGAAGCGGGGTTATTAATTCGGTTCGTCAGATTGAAGGGAATATTCCGGCGGCTATGCAAGCTTTGTTTAGAGCTGAACTAGCTCGAAATTTGTATCCATTTGGAGCTCAGAATGCACAAGCGACGCAGAATCCACCTTGTGTCCAGCCAAACTATCCTCAGCAGGCCTATCGGCTGCTAGGAGGGCATTGACCGCGTCCTTACGTACCGTTGCAGGGCAGGTACGAACAGCAGCCTTACCATCCGCAAGCTGCTCCGGTCGCTCAGCAAGCATATGTGTAATACCCGAGAATTTTCCAACATAAAATAAATACAATAAATAAAATAAATAAATAAATAAATATAATAAACATGATAAAGGGATAAAGAATCATAAAAGATGAGAAATGAAATTTAAATTAAAAAGGAATCAAAGCTCCGAGAACCCGGGAATCCGAAGGCAATTTAATTGAATAAATTATTACACGGGGACCCGACACGGATAGACTCAATAACTCGAGTCCAAATATAAATTTAGGTCCGAATAAAATTAAGATAGGAAATCGGAGCCCGGAGATAGCCCGGAAATCGGAATTCGGAAGCGTAGAGGGATAGAAGTCCGAAAGAGAGGAGGAAAAGCACGACGGATCGCACGACCCGGCCCAGACCGAAGTCCAGGCCAGGATGGCGTGGTGTCCGCGCGCTTTTAAAGGGATTCCCGTGCCAGGTGCGCGCCAGCAGCGCAGTCGCGGCGTTCCGCGATTTTCTCGCCCGAATCCGAATTTTTCGACTTTCGGTTGAACATCTTTCGACTCTAGACTCTTAGAGTCAGATCTTGGACGCCCTAGGTCTTAGTTATCTATAAATAAGACCTCCTAAAAGCTCCGAATACGTTTGAAACCCTACGAAATCTCTCTATACGTCGAAACCCTAATCCCGGAGTCGTCGGAAACACGAAGGCAAGAGAGGAGACTGAGTTGGACGAAAATCCAAAGACTCCCGTCATCGTGGTAAGATCTGATCCCTTCTTTACCATGGTTGATTCGAAAACAAATCCTAATTAAACCTCTTTTCTATTCTAAACCCCGATCCGGACGCGTTGAGGAGAAACAAAGGATCTCGGAGGGAGAGCGAAGAACGTGGAAGCCACGCCTCCGAATCATCGAGCCGAGACATCCATAGATCGGTAAGTTAACGCTTACACGGTTTTGGGAGTATTTAAAATATTTAAATCTAGAAACTTAATCAAAACTTTCGTAAATCTGTCAACATGTGATTTCTAACGGCGCAACAGTTTTGACTAATTTTTCCGAACCTTAAAACGACTTCAAACGGAAAAACTTAAAGCAAGAAAAACGTTCCTAAGACGTAGATCTATCTACTGTAAAATGTTCATAATTTTTCATCGTGTTTTGATATCCAAAAACGACCACGAACAGACCAGCCTTGGGTTTAGATCTTGAAACGGTGGTAGATTCTTAGTCCGAACTTGAGGTTGATTTTTGACTTAGATCTGGACCGATTCAGGATTGGTGCTAAACATAGGAGTTGTAGATATATACGTTAAGAACACCACCTTAAAATTTCAGAATTTTTCGTGACAATTTGATATGTGAAAACCAACCGAAACCTAACTGCTTGGAATTAGATCTTGAATTTCTTGACAGAACTTAGGTCTGATCTTGATTGCGTTTTTGACATTAGTTCTAGACTGAATTAGATCTTTTGCCGAACATGAACGTTGTAGATAAACGTCTTAAGATGGTCTCTATAAAATTTCATAAAATTTGGAGTGGATTTGCTATGGTAGAACTCGATATCTTTAAACTGTGGTATGTAAAAGTCGGACAGATTTGTGTTTCTGCGAAAATTGATGTTTTTGACATGTTTCGGTATCTTGGATCGAAATAGTTAAAACACAAAAGTTGTTCAACTCGACGTTTCTGAGTCAGTAGTGAAATCTCGGAATTTTTGGAATTAAATCTGAATTTAGACGAAATTTAGAGTAAACAGTGGTTTACCGGAAGTCAAATCTTGAAATCTTGTTGAAACATGAAATAGCCATTGCAGGGCATTGACCGCGTCCTTACGTACCGTTGCAGGGCAGGTACGAACAGCAGCCTTACCATCCGCAAGCTGCTCCGGTCGCTCAGCAAGCATACGTGTAATACCCGAGAATTTTCCAACATAAAATAAATACAATAAATAAAATAAATAAATAAATAAATATAATAGACATGATAAAGGGATAAAGAATCATAAAAGATGAGAAATGAAATTTAAATTAAAAAGGAATCAAAGTTCCGAGAACCCGGGAATGCGAAGGCAATTTAATTGAATAAATTATTACACGGGGACCCGACACCGATATCCTGCTTGCCGAAAGGCAATTGAAATATAGTGCTTGCCGAAAGGCAATTGAAATATAATGCTTGCCGAAAGGCAATTGAGATATAACGCTTGCCGGAGGGCAATTGATAAATAAAACTTGCCGAATGGCGATCGAAATATAAACTTGAAACATGTGACATGAGATATGAAACTAGAAGACTCGAAAAATTGTTCCTTTTAGATTATGCCTCAAAGTATGTCTTGCAATTGTTTTACTTTGCGAATTATATTTATGATCTTAGGAAATCTCTATCCTTTAAATTATGCAATTTAATTATTGTTAGATAAATATGTTAAATGATGTGGTGTTGTGTGCATGTTTTCTCAAAATCTAAATAATGGCTTTGAAACCCCTTAATCATGCTTGTGTTAACTTACTCAGCACGTAGTGCTGACCAAACCATTTTTATTTCTTTTTCTTCCAGAGTTGAGAATTATGCATCGTCATATGCATACACGGGAAGCTTGGGATGATATATTATTTTGAAATTTTTGTACTAGACTAGATCTTGCATGAACGGGCCTGTTTAACCCGTGATTAGGCCATGTTGGCCCTATAATTAAATTCCGCTGCGATACATATATGTAAATATTATTTCCCACTGCAACTTTGATGTATTATTTTTAAATTATATATGAATGGGCTGTTTGAATGTTTTAAATTGTGAAAAACCATAGCCTTGCATCTCTTTAGTGAGCTCGGAGAAACCGTGTCTCGCTAGGGAGGTGTGGCGGTGACATCCCGACCTGGGTGACCAAAAACCGGGGTGTTACAATACGCACAACCAAATGTAGCATCACTTCAGCAGAATCAACCGCAGTTGGTTGACAGAGAGCTCATAGAGGAAATTATCCAAACTCGGTTCGGAAGCTTGATCGACCAGGAGAATCGACCGATGTAGAGTAAGCCTTATCCGGATTATATTGAAGAGCAGTACCCTCTGCCTAGAGGAGTTAAGGTTCCTGATTTTAACACTTTTTCGAGGGAAGTAGGGAGATCCACGATAGAGCATATAGCCCGATTTACATCTCAATGTACCAGGATCGCCCAAAACGACTTCCATAAGCTGATATTGTTTAGCTTATCACTCATTGGTCCAACTTTTGAATGGTACATCAATTTGCCACCAGGATCAGTTAACATGTGGGCAGAAATGGAAAGGATGTTTTATTATAGATTCTACAATACAGGCCCTGAGGTATCAGTAGTAGATCTAACTTCCACTAAACAGAAGGCAGGAGAAACTGTCAATGAATTTTTTGTAAGGTTTTATGCTGTTAAAGCTCAGATTAAGACAATATTGCCAGAGCATGAGTATATTCAAATTCTAAAGAAGAATTTGAAGTTTGCGATCAAGGATCGATTGATGGTGACAAGACCAAGGACGGTGGCCGAATTGACGGCTGAAGCAATAAGAATGGAAACTTATCTAGCAGAACAAGCGCCTTTTAAGTCAAGACGAAGTCAGAGTGGGAGATCTCAACCCATCCACCGGCTATTTTGCAGAATCCTTGGATATGTGTGAGATTGGGTAAGAATTTAATATGGACGATATACCAGCTCTGGCGGAAGTGGCGAGGGCAGAACTTATAACACCCCATAAAATTATTAAATAGAAATTTAAATTTTAATAAAAAGATATTCAAAAATTCCTCATAAATTTAATTTTTAGAAGATGAAAAGAAATAATATTTTTCGAGTGTGAATTTATTTAAGTCAATCCTCGTTGTGAACTAATTTAAGAAATTAAAACTTTGAAGTGCAAACCATTTAAATTATCTTATAAGTATTAAGATATACCTTATTACAAATTATTTAAATCCATATAATTAGTACGAAAACTTAGTCAAAATTTATTATAGTTATCTAGTCATTTTTAAACCCAAATCCTCATTAAACAAATTGTCCAAATACCAAATCCCAAGACTTGAATTATTTAGTAAAATTAACTATTAAACGATTTAAGTACTTATTAGCTGATAATGATTATAAGATCACATATTGCTTGAAGATTGTTTAAGCCCAATTACGCAATAACACATTAGAGAATTTATACTACTTATGATGCAAGGATTAACTGATAATGCCTAATTTTATTAACTAGCCATAGTTTATTGGAATGTTTGGAACTCAAGATTATTATCTTAACTTGAAGGATACGAACAAACAAGTATTAAGTTATTTTGAAAGAAATAAATTTAAGATCAATAATAAGACACAACTAAATCCAAATAAACCAACAATGATTTCTGAACAAGAACAATCATCACGTCCGCTAAATTGTAAGTGTTGTCCAAAATAAAAGGATTTTTAAGACTTGGACTACTTTTGCTAATGGTGGAAATTAATATTTAATTTAAGTCTATTAGATTAAATGACGAGTATAAGATCGTTGGAGACTTAGATTAGTCTTTCTAGTGATACCCAATAATAATGGATGGATTGTAAGATTTAGTCCATTGATATGTTTAAAGAAATTGGATTAAATATTAGACATGGATTAGATTATAAGAAAATTAAGTCCTTACAAATTAAAATACTTAACCCATTTAATTATTGAAAATTGTCCAACCTTTAACTAGCAACGATCCCGAATTGAATGGTGCGGAGTCTTGGATTGCTCGACTAACGTACCGGAATATTAAATAAATTAAGTCCATAATTTAAATTAGTTGGTTAACCCAATCCACTATTAGAAATTGGACCAATTAATTAGGTAGTCTAAATAACAAATAGAAAATAAGACAATTGAGCCCAACCTAAACCAGGCCCAATCCAAAACAAGAGCTCAATCCAATTTTAAACCCTAACCCTAACCCTAAATCCTACCACCGCCGCCGCCGCCGGCGACCCCAGCAGCCCCATAGCGCCACCACCTCTTGCCTTCTCATCGCCACCACGCCGCCGTCCACCACCATCATCCCCAACATCCCAAAAATCCCAAAAATCAAAACCAAAGTCCACCGCCTCCACCACAGCCGCGCCACCACCGGCGGCCCTGTCCGTCGCTGCTTCCATTACCGCTGCCCTCTTCATTTGTCCGCCCCAAGTCTGCCACCTCTCCACCTCTCCAATTCAATTTTGCCTACACCAATCCGCCACCACCCTTGTCTCCAACCCCCAAATCGCCATAGCAAGCGCGACCACCACCTCCGATGGCCATCCACCGCCATCTCACTGGCGCCACCACCACAGTAGCCTCCAACGCCACCACCGCCCTTACTCTTCCGATCTACAGCCCTCGCCACCGCCGTCTCCGCCAACAACCGCGGCCACAAATCCATCCTCCACCACCAATTTCATTCCCAAATTAACACCACCCATAATCAAGAAAAGAAAAAAAAAGAGAGAGACAGAAATAGTGAAGGGCGAGACAATGAAGACAGAGGAGACAGGGGCGCCACGTCATGCCGCTGCTCGCCCGCCACCGCCGCCCGGCGCCGCTGCCGCTCCGGGTTGTGCGCTGCAATGACTCTAAAAGGGAGACCCAAATTGCAGAGTTTGGACATGGGAGAAGAAGGAGGAACAAGCTGTGTTCCTTGAAACCTCTTGTTACACATTGTGTATCCCTAAACCTCCTTACACTTGAAAAAAGGAAAAGCCAACTGGGAGGATGGTAGTGTAAGGTCATCTCCAACCCACCCTGCAAATTGCAAATTTACAGGGTGGGGATTCCAACCCACCCTGCAAAAATGGGGGAAGCACCCTGTAATACCCCAGATTTTTATCAACGTCCAAAGGAATAAAATTTATTCCGATCAATGTCGAAATATCTCCGAGAAGAAGAAAATAATTTATCACAATAAATTATTGCTCGGAAATGAAACGCCGATAGATTCAAAATTCAAAATGGAATAAAAGAGGGAAAAGGAAGCCCGAAGACATTCCATGAATTGAGTCAAAATAATTGGAATTAAATTCAAGAAGGAAAATAATTCTAATTCCAAGAACCCGTGAAGTCGGAATAAATTTAATTACACAAGTTATTGCACGGGAGTCAAAAGACGACGAATTGGAAGCCGACGAACCCGAGACCGACAGACTTAAGATTTCAAACATGAAATTCATTTGAGTCGAGATAATTTAAGATAAGAATTTATGATCCGAGAATGACCCGAAAAATCGAGCCCGAAAACGTAGGAGGACAGAAGTCCGAAAGAGAGGAGAAAAGGCCCGACGGGATCGCACGGCCCAGTCCGGACGCACGGCCCAGACCAGGCCGCGCGCCCTCCGCGCTGGTTTTGGCTAAAAACCGCGCCAACCCCGCGCCACCAAGACAGCAGCTGCCAATTGCGCGATTTCGGGGATTTCTTGCCATATTTCGACCCCCCGACTTTGGAAACTCGATCTCAGACGAAGGGAAGACATTTAGGACGAGGTTGGATGAACCCTAGCCTCATTCCTCAGTCTTGCAACCACTCCTCCATCCAAAACTCTCCCAAAAACCGAAAAAAAGAAAAAACACAAGTTCTTCACTTTCCGACGACTTTCCGGCGACTTCCCGGCGACGAAAATCGACGAAGGAGGCGTGGAGGACAACATCTTTAGTAATCCAGATTGTGGTAAGTCGTCCATAGGCTTTCATTTAAGTTTTCGAGTCCGAAAATCCGATCTAAGCCTAGATTTTTTTAACTTTCGATTTCGTTTCGGGGCCAATGGTGAGGAGACGGAGTAATTGGGACATGTTCGTGGAAAGCGTGAGCGCCCCCATCGACCCAGAGACGTCCTAGACATCATCACCACTGTAAGTTAATGCTTACTTGGTTTTGGGTGACGTAAAATGCAACCAAACATAGAGATTTAGTAACTCTAAAATCTGTCAACACGAAAAACCCCCGGCGCAGCGATTTGGTGCGAATTTTTCGAACACTTAAAACTGCTCAAACGGAAAAACTTAAAACATGAACAACGTTCCTAAGACATAGATCTAGTTCGTGTAAAATTTTCATAATTTTTCATTGCGTTTTGATATCCAAAAACGGCCGAGAACCAACCTGCCTTGAGATTCGAACTTGAAACTGTGACAGATTTGAAATCGAACCAAAACCCCTATTTCGAGAGTTCAAACCGAAAAACTCAAAACTAGACTTGTAATCCTAACATATTAATCTATGTTGTGTAAAGTTTCAGACATTTTCGTCGATGTTTGCTATTTCAAATCGCATCAAACATAAACTGCCTTGATAAGACTTTTCGAAATCTGACTGTGAACATACCCGAACTTGACGAGCATGTTTCTATATTTTCTAGTTCGATTTGATCTTTGCAATCTAAATGAAAGTTGTAGATAATCATGTCTAGTATGTGCATATAAAATTTCAGAATTGTTGTAGTCCATTTGATATGTTAAAAAGTCAATTTTCTAAACTATGTCAAAACTGTAACCGGACAGTGAACTATTTTTGCAATGAACTCGATTTTTGACATGTTTCCTTAACTTATTTCAAAAAAGTTAAAACACGAAAGTTGTTCGTTAGGGTGTTTTTGATGTACCGTGAAAATATCAGAATTTTTGGACTTGAAATGAATTTTTGAATTAAAAGGGCGTAAACTGTGACGTCAAATGATTTTAAATCGAAGAGGTTTTGAAATATCGAAACAAACGGTCGAGACCTTGAAATACGATATATCTATACTTTTGAAAAATCCCGTTACACTAAATTAAAACATATGAGATACTTGGCTATGTAGGGGGTGAGTGCTCG
This sequence comes from Hygrophila difformis, assembly GCA_030278955.1. Lineage (NCBI taxonomy): Eukaryota > Viridiplantae > Streptophyta > Magnoliopsida > Lamiales > Acanthaceae > Hygrophila > Hygrophila difformis. The sequence continues at coordinate 35,356,106 of JAOANR010000010.1, read as the reverse complement.
ATAGAGTGCCCCTCTAGCTTTTCGCATCGTGCCTAGACGGACGAGTGTGACCTATGTAGGGGGTGAGTGCTCGATGGAGTGCCCCTCTACCTTTTCGCTTCGTGCCAAAACGGCCGAGAGTGACCGACGTAGGGGGAAAATGCTCAATAGAACGCCCCCTAGCTTTTCGCTTCGTGCCAAAACGGCCGAGGGTGAATGTTATGAGAAACTGTGCCAAAACGGCCAATGCAATACTTGAAATACGACACGGCTGCGGCCGCCGGATCACCGGCTATACAAAATATTGAGAAATGGTTACGTAACGGGGAAATAAAAGATTTAATGTTTTTAAGTATTTATTTATTTATGCCCGTCTTTAAATTATGCATTTAAAATTATGTCCTTAAATTTTCATATCTTATTAAATTGTTATTATGGATTAAATGCATGTTCAAGTACACAATTAAATTATTAATTTTAAATTGATAGATGAGTTGTTTGTATGCATGCCTCGGAGTAAAAATTTAATTATTTAATTAAACCTCTTTATACGTGTGTAAAATTATGATCTTGTGGAAATCCTTGTCTTTTCAAATATGTAATTAAATTATTATTAGATGAATAAAATTTAAATCATGTCTTGTATGCACATGTTTTTCTTAAATCTAATTAAAGATTTTGAAACCCCTTGATCATAGTAGGTGTTAACTTACTCAGCACGCTTTGCTGACCAAACCATATTTTCTTCCCTTTTTCTTTCAGAGTATGAGGATTATGCATCATCATATGCATACATGGGAACATACGGGAAAAACTCTATTTTTAAATTCCTGCATTTAATTACAACTTGCATGAACGGGCCTGTTTAACCCGTGTTTTGGCCGTGTCGGCCCTATACTTAAATTCCGCTGCATTATAAATATGTAAATATTACTTTCCGCTGCAACTTTGATATTATGATTTTTAAATTATATTATAATGGGCTGTTTGAATAATTAAAATTCTGAAAAACCTTAGCCTTGCATCTCTTTAGCAAGCTCGGAGAAACCGTGTCTTGCTAGGGAGGTGTGGCGGTGACATCCCGGCCTGGGTTATCAAATCCGGGGTGTTACAAAGTGGTATCAGAGCCCGGACTATTTTTAAAACTAGTATTATTATTTTTAAACTATTACGAGTATTATGTTTTAAAAAAAAATCCATTATTATTTTAAAACTAACATTTTTTAGCCCAAAATTTATTTTTCCTAGCCCAATATTTAATTACTATGTTGGCCCAATAACATTGTTTTTACTTAAAGCCCAAATAATTTATTTATTTCGGCCCAATATAGTGGCCCAAACCTTTTATCCTTATTCTTTTATAATCTATCCATGGAATAAATTTATTTTTAAAACCCATGGATAAATAAATGCATGCATTAAATTTTTATTGGGGGGATTTCATATGCATATGCATACATAAATATTTGTACTAACCTCTTATGTGAATCATATGTGATACCTAAACTTCTCACTCTAGTGTTCGACATGACCTTGAGACTTGACTTAGAAGCGCTAACTTGAGACTAACAATAGACACCAGACTAACAACGGACAAGGAACGGAAATGGCAACCCCTGTAACAACTCCCTCTCCCGACTCCGGCCAACCTCCGTTATCACCCCCGCCGCCTGATCCGAATCTCCCGAAACCCTCCTTCCGCGACATTACTCTTCCCCGCCCTCCCCCTACTACCACGGATACCCATATGGAAACTGTGCAAACTCCTCTCCGCGATTTGGTTACATATGATTTCGTTGATGGTAACCCTCTCTTGCCGAGTATTGATTTCGATGAAGCAGCCGTGGCACGCCTTAGTGCTCCCTTCCAGGATGCGTTGGTGATCCAACTGTTGGGGAAACGAATGAGCCTGACTTCCATGCAAACATGCTTGACTCGAATCTGGAAACCTAAAGGCCATTTTAGGGTTATGGACAGTGATAAGGGCTATTACCTAGCCAAGTTCAGTTTGGAGGAAGATCGACGTCATGCGCTCTATGACTGCCCATGGTCTCTTTTCGACCACCATCTGGCGGTTGCACCATGGACAAAGGACACGCATGCGAACGCAGGTGTTATCACGCGCACTTCGGTTTGGGTGCGCTTTCCTGGATTGGACCCGGTGTATTATGAAGAGGAAGCCATGACGCTCATTGCGAAGTTGGTGGGGAAACCGATGCGTGTTGACATCAACACAAAAGATTTGAATCGGGGTCGGTTTGCGCGTGTTTGCGTGGAGATCGATCTGTCAAAACCAGTGATTGCGAAGGTTCAAGTGTCTAAATGTTGGCAACAAGTGGCGTATGAGGGTTTGCATCACATCTGTACCACTTGTGGGCGGTTTCGGTTTAGTCTTGAGGAATGCATGCATCATGATCACCCTGGTGAGAAGATGCCACCGGTTGGGTCAACGCCGGAGTTCACTGGAGAAGGACGGAAAGAGGTGGATCACGAAGGAGGAATATCGGGGGCGGTTACACAGTCAAATCAGGATCGGCCGTTATCTCCTTCCATATCACGGGATTCCAATTCTATTGTTAGTATGGAAAAGCATGATCATCACCCTAAAGATCCGGACATACCAAATCAGCAAAATAAGGAAAATATCTCCCCTCCTACTTCTGTGGCAGGGACTGGGACCAAGGCTCCCGAAGCAAAACCGTCTGTTGCAACCCATGGCGAATGGATGCGGGTTACTCGGCCTCCACGCCAGCCGAGACGTGAGGGGTACCATGGCAAAACAGTCCTGCAGGACCATACCAACCTCCAGGTGGATTTTCGAAGGTTCGATGGGGGTGGTAAACTGAAACTGAAGGAAGTAGATTCCTCTATGAGCAGCCAGGAAGGAGGCTCGGACACTGATGCTAGGCGAGTGAAAATTAAACGACCTCGGCGCTTCCTTGGGCAGGGCCAGACGTCGACCCCTTCGACACCGGTTTCTACAGATGTGGCACAACATAATTCCTTTCAGGCTCTTGTCGACACTCCGGCCGAAATGGACACTGACAATGCTGGATCAGTGGAAAAGGAGCAAGCTGCTCCTGTGGAACAATGACGACATGGCCGTCGCCTTCTCTACTAATAAATTGTTTCTCATGTCAGATTTTTCTGATTTTTCGGTTCTTAGTTGGAATGTTGGGGGTATCATGAATTCCTTCACGCGTCGGTGTCTTGCGGATGTAGTTCGTCAGCACCATCCGTCTCTTATGATTATTATGGAGCCTCAGGGACGCTTTGATAATGTCCGGAACTTCATAACAGGTCTGGGATATCTTCCCATTTTCATTCAGGAGGCTTTAGGCAGAGCAGGGGGTATTTGGGTGTTGGTTCGGTTTGGACTCCATATCTCATGTACCTTGTTTGAGGAAGTGGATAGATGTATTACCCTTAACCTAGGTCGAGGCAGTGTTGAATGGAAGTGCACAGGCCTTTATGCTTTCCCTAATTACTATAGGAGGAAGTCTAATTGGAGCTATCTCAGTGGTCTTGCCCAGCGGATTGCTGAAGCCTGGTTTATCATAGGGGATTGGAATGAAATCCTGGTGCCGTCCGAGGTTAAAGGAGGTGTCTTCATTCAATCTAGGGCGGACGAATTCCGGGAGTGTTTATCGGCGTGTGGTTTATTCCATGTCAGGACGGAAGGGGCCTCCTTCACTTGGGTGCGACAGGCCAATCAAGTCCAATGTATTCGAAAGCGTCTTGATAGAGGCCTGGCTTCGCTTGATTGGATTCATTCTTTTCCAAACAGTCATGTTCAAACTTTGGCTCGCTTGGGGTCGGATCATGCTCCTCTTTTACTGCATTGTGGAGCTCAGGTTGCTACCCATACCACAAAGCCCTTTCGGTGGGAAATGGTTTGGGGGAACCAACCGCAATTCATGCATCTGGTACAGGAAGTTTGGCAAGGGGGTTCCTGTTCTATTGGTGAGCGCTTGGACCGAATGAAGACAGTTGCTAGTCAACACTTCCAGTCTAGCCTGGGTAGCTTGAGGAATCGTAAGAAAAAATTATTGAGACGTCTCTGTGGGATTGATAGAGCTCTCACTGGGATGGACTCCATGCGGTTGCTAGTTATTGAAAGGAAACTTCAAAAAGAGTATCATGATATTCTTTTACAGGAGGAAGTGTTCTGGTGTCAGCGTGCCCGGGATGATTGGATTAAGCTTGGTGATCGTAACACCAAGTACTTCTATGCTCGTGCTAAAATCCGCCATCACCACAACAAAATCCATGGGCTTGAATTGGAGGATGGGGTGTGGTGCTCTGATCAAGCGACGCTTCAAGAAGCTATTAGGAATTTCTATATCAACCTATTCACGGATGTCACTCCAGATCCTGATGCTGACCCTTTACCTCCATTGGTGCCTCTTTCTGCCAGGGCATTGGAGATGTCGCAAGGGGGCGTCACTACTGAGGAGGTGAACCTGGCTTTGAAGCAATTTAAACCTATGGCAGCCCCGGGGCCGGATGGGTTTCCCGCATCCTTCTATCAGAGATATTGGTCCCATGTAGGAGCTCAGGTGGTCGACATGGTCAGGCAGGTCTTCGATACGGGGCAGATTGAACCTGCGTTGGCCAAGGCATTTATCTGTCTAATTCCGAAGATCAATGTCCCTTCCACTGTACGTCATTTTCGGCCTATCACATTATGCAATGTCGCATACAAGTTCATCTCCAAGGTGCTTGTGAACCGGCTTAGACCGGTGCTGTCGGATTACATCTCTCCACTTCAGTCTGCTTTCCTTCCGGGGCGGGGTACTGTCGATAATGCAATCCTGCTGCAAGAATTGGTGCATACGTTTACTCGGCCTCGTCCCAAGTTGAAAGCTATTCTGGTTAAGATCGATCTAGAGAAGGCATATGATAATGTTCGGTGGCCCTTCCTCGAGGAGTGCCTCTCTCAAATGGACATCCCTTGTTCTATGAGGCGAGTCATTATGTCTTGTGTGTCCTCCCCTGAATTTTCTATCCTCTGGAATGGTGTTCCATTGGACAGCTTCAAGCCACAACGGGGACTTCGTCAAGGGGATCCTCTTTCTCCATATCTGTTTAATGTGGTCATGGAGCGTCTGTCGGTCACAATTCAGTCCGAGGTGGACTGTGGGCGATGGAGTCCTGTCATGCTTTCTGATCACAGTCAGGGTCTCTCCCATTTATTATTTGCGGATGACCTTATCTTGTGTTGTATGGCGAATGAAGACAGTATTATATCAATGACCTCTACGCTGAATAAGTTTGCAACCTGGTCTGGTCTTAAGGTGAACATGTCTAAATCTCGGGCATTCGCTTCAGTGTCGTTATCACATGTGGAACGGTCATGGTTTACATCTGCTTGCCCCATACCCTTCACTGATCACCTTCACTCTTACCTGGGCTTTCCTATTCATATGGGAAGAGTGAAAACTGAAACATATGATTTTATTTTGGAAAGAATGGATGCGCGCCTGTCTAGTTGGGCTATGAAGCTCTTGAATAAACCGGCTCGGGTCACACTCGCTCGAAATGTGCTCGCTGCCATTCCCGCATATAGTATGCAAGTTAGTTGGCTTCCGGAGGCGGTGTGCAAGAAGATTGATCAAAGGATCCGCAAATTTATTTGGAAGGATAGCCGGGGTAAGGGCATTAACCTCGTGAACTGGGACCGAGTTACGGCCCCAAGATCTTATGGTGGCTTAGGTGTCCGGAAAGCTAGAGCCTGTAATATTTCCTTGCTAGGCAAGTTGGGCAACGAGTTGTTCATCAGACCGGGCAAGCTCTGGAGTTCTGAGCTGCGATATAAATACTCCCTGCATGGCTCCTTTTCTACATCGATCCCTAAGGGTGGATCTCCTGTTTTGAGAAGCATTTGTAAAGCTTTTGCTCTCTTGGCTGGAGGGTATACTTATCGGCTTGGGAATGGGGGTAGCTCCCTTTGGTCTTCACCTTGGCTGCATGGGCAGTAGTTGGATCAGCAAGTGGCTGTTATTGAGGTCGATGACCTTCAACTTCGGGTGTCTGACATTGTTACCCTTCATGGTTGGCAGCTGGACCGATTGCACACAATACTTCCTGTTGATATAAGGAATGCCATATGTCAGCTTCCACCCCCGTGTCTGCACCCTGATCTCCAGGATGGGTGGGTGTGGCTGGGCTCAACTGATGGTAGTTACTCTGCAAGGTCCGGGTACAAATATTTGCAAAGGGAATTGTCGAACTCCACCTCCTGGCGATGGCTGTGGACGTCCCAGTTCCCTGAGAAGATATGCTTCCTCTTGTGGTTAATTTCTTGGCAATCACTCCCGGTAAATTCTCTTCGATTTCATCGGAAGATGGCAACTTCCCCCCTTTGCATGATCTGTGGTGATGAGAAGGAGTGTTGGTACCATTGTTTGTTCTACTGTGCATGGGTTCGTCCTCTGTGGCGATCACTGCACATCACGCTTCCTCAGGATCTCTCCACCATAAACTCTGAAGATATCCGAATATGGCTATATGAGATGGTTAAGGGTTTTGGCGTCACCTTCGTCGCTGGAATTTGGCATGTGTGGAGGGAACGCAACCACCGAGTCTTCTGTGGGAAATCTGCCGCTCTACAGTCGATTAGGAGGGATATCATTCATTTGGCGGATGCTCTCCAAAGCCTTGCTGCTGGTGCACCTTCCCGTGACAATCACCCTCGATTGGTTACATGGAATATGGGATCTTGGAATGGATATTTCTTGCACTCCGATGGGTCCAGGTTGGCGAATTCTGATCGAGCAGGATTCGGGGCCGTTCTGAGGGAGAATTCTGGGGCTTGGATCAGCGGAGTGTCTGGTTTCCTTGGCTCAGCTTCGGTGCTTCATGCGGAGCTTGCAGGCATCCTTCACGGACTCAGGCTGGCGAGGGATAAGGGTATCTCGAGGATTTGCTGCATGAGTGATTCTATTGAAGCTGTGAGATTGGTTAACGCACGTACTTCGCCCTCCCACCGTCTGTCAGCGCTGCTACTCCACATAGATGATCTTCGGTTGGAGTTCCAACACTGCCAGGTTGTCCATGTGCTCCGGGAGGGTAATGCGGTTGCAGATAGCCTGGCTAAGATTGGAGCGAATGATGAGTTGTTCTTTACAACTTGGGCGTTTCCCCCGGACCCCCTGAGACCACTGTTGTCTGCTGATGCTTCTGGCACTTGGTTCCAGAGATTCTAGATTTTTTGTGTTATTTTTGGCTTCGTTTTTTCTTTGATATTTTTCTAGCCTGTACAGGCTGTATCGCAAAAAAAAACTTTGCCTTAGTCCTAGATCTTGATCACTTAGAAACTCATCTTCGCGTGCTTAATAACAGAAAATGGCACCTAGGAGAAAGCCGAGGAAAGTAAGTCCAAACGGCACTGACACTGACCTCCCAAGCGCACCTAACCACAATGAGATTCCTCCGAACATAGGAGATCGAGCGCCTCCTATTCCCAACAACATGGATGAACGTTTAAGGACGGTAGAAGAAGTACTTGTAGCATTAGGAAATGCCGAGGTGCATAGGGCACAAGCGGCAATACCTCCGCCAGTAGCCCAAGTCAACTACTTGGCATTGGTAAACCCCTACATCCCACCCCATTATGACGGCCAAGAGGATCCGGCCAAGTTGGAAAGTTGGATCCGTACGTTCGATAAACTCTTAAATGCTATCAAATGCCCTAATGATGAAAAGATACATGTAGCGACTTACTACTTAGGAGGTGAAGCCGATGAGTGGTGGCAAAGCCTCCAGAGGAAATTAGTGGAAGATGAGAAAGCCTACACTTGGGAAGAGTTTAAGGAAGCTCTGAGGGAGAGGTTCTACCCGTTAAGCACAAAAGCGGCGAAGTACGAGGAATTCATCAACCTAAGGCAAGGCGCACAGACAGTGCAAGAATACTACACCAAATTCAAGGAGCTAGTACGATTTGCTACGAGGCTAGTACCAACTGACTCCGACAAGGCTCAGAAATTTGAGACGGGGTTAAACCTGGCTATAAGGGAAGTGATCACGGGTGTGCACTACTCTGACCCGCAAGCTGTTTATGATCGTGCGGTAGCAGTTGCACGGGTTCAGGGATTGAAGCGGAAGGCGATAGGTGAGTCTAGCCAAGGTCCCCAAGGACAAGACAAGAGAGGTAAGGACCGCGGAGCTGATAAAGACTCGGGTAGGAATAACCTTCGCAAAGGCCCAAATGGACCAGCCCTAGGCGACGATGGAGGCAATAATAGAAGAATTTTCACCCGTAAAGGCTACGTGCCCCGATGCCTAAGCTGTAACCAACCTCATCTGGTGAGGGGATGCCCTCAACCCGACACATGCTTCCGATGTGGTCGACGTGGACATCGGATGAAAGAATGTCGAACCCAGATTAAGAATATAACCAAAAGAGATGATCTGGTCGCTGGACTTAACTAGCCACAAATAACCAAAGGGGACTCATGGGATGTTAAATGTGGTAAAAGAAGCGGACATACATGTGCTAGGCGACGATACTCGAACCTTCGTGGGAATAATGTGCAGGCAGTTATGGGGACATAACTGTAATCTTAAGGGGGAGAGGATGTAATACCCCGTAATAATGCATAAGCATTTATTTTTGAAACCCGAATATTTTGTATCCCGAATAAACAAATTCAAAATTGTTTTGAACTACGTCATGGCTTGATCCCTTCACAGGGTACGTAGGCAACTCGGAAATTTCAATTCTGGGTTCAGTCAAACAATAATCAAACAACAAACAATCTACAATCGAACAATAATTCAATAACACATTATCGCAAAATAATAAAATAAACAAAAGGACCCTAACTCTTAGCGCGGGAAAAGCCGAAACACAACTTCGAGGACAAAGTTGATTCTTAAGGGGGGTAGACTGTAATACCCCAGATTTTTATCAACGTCCAAAGGAATAAAATTTATTCCGATCAATGTCGAAATATCTCCGAGAAGAAGAAAATAATTTATCACAATAAATTATTGCTCGGAAATGAAACGCCGATAGATTCAAAATTCAAAATGGAATAAAAGAGGGAAAGAAAGCCCGAAGACATTCCATGAATTGAGTCAAAATAATTGGAATTAAATTCAAGAAGGAAAATAATTCTAATTCCAAGAACCCGTGAAGTCGGAAGAAATTTAATTACACAAGTTATTGCACGGGAGTCAAAAGACGACGAATTGGAAGCCGACGAACCCGAGACCGACGGACTTAAGATTTCAAACATGAAATTCATTTGAGTCGAGATAATTTAAGATAAGAATTTATGATCCGAGAATGACCCGAAAAATCGAGCCCGAAAACGTAGGAGGACAGAAGTCCGAAAGAGAGGAGAAAAGGCCCGACGGGATCGCATGGCCCAGTCCGGACGCACGGCCCAGACCAGGCCGCGCGCCCTCCGCACTGGTTTGGGCTAAAAACCGCGCCAACCCCGCGCCTCCAAGACAGCAGCTGCCAATTGCGCGATTTCGGGGATTTCTTGCCATATTTCGACCCCCCGACTTTGGAAACTCGATCTCAGACGAAGGGAAAACATTTAGGACGAGGTTGGATGAACCCTAGCCTCATTCCTCAGTCTTGCAACCACTCCTCCATCCAAAACTCTCCCAAAAACCGAAAAAAAGAAAAAACACAAGTTCTCACTTTCCGACGACTTTCCGGCGACTTCCCGGCGACGAAAATCGACGAAGGAGGCGTGGAGGACAACATCTTTAGTAATCCAGATTGTGGTAAGTCGTCCATAGGCTTTCGTTTAAGTTTTCGAGTCCGAAAATCCGATCTAAGCCTAGATTTTTTTTACTTTCGATTTCGTTTCGGGGCCAATGGTGAGGAGACGGAGTAATTGGGACATGTTCGTGGAAAGCGTGAGCGCCCCCATCGACCCAGAGACATCCTAGACATCATCACCACTGTAAGTTAATGCTTACTTGGTTTTGGGTGACGTAAAATGCAACCAAACATAGAGATTTAGTAACTCTAAAATCTGTCAACACGAAAAACCCCCGGCGCAGCGATTTGGTGCGAATTTTTCGAACCCTTAAAACTGCTCAAACGGAAAAACTTAAAACATGAACAACGTTCCTAAGACATAGATCTAGTTCGTGTAAAATTTTCATAATTTTTCATTGCGTTTTGATATCCAAAAACGGCCGAGAACCAACCTGCCTTGAGATTCGAACTTGAAACTGTGACAGATTTGAAATCGAACCAAAACCCCTATTTCGAGAGTTCAAACCAAAAAACTCAAAACTAGACTTTTAATCCTAACATATTAATCTATGTTGTGTAAAGTTTCAGACATTTTCGTCGAAGTTTGCTATTTCAAATCGCATCAAACATAAACTGCCTTGATAAGACTTTTCGAAATCTGACTGTGAACATACCCGAACTTGATGAGCATGTTTCTATATTTTCTAGTTCGATTTGATCTTTGCAATCTAAATGAAAGTTGTAGATAATCATGTCTAGTATGTGCATATAAAATTTCAGAATTTTTGGAGTCCATTTGATATGTTAAAAAGTCAATTTTCTAAACTATGCCAAAACTGAAACCGGACAGTGAACTATTTTTGCAATGAACTCGATTTTTGACATGTTTCCTCAACTTATTTCAAAAAAGTTAAAACACGAAAGTTGTTCGTTAGGGTGTTTTTCATATACTGTGAAAATATCAGAATTTTTGGACTTGAAATGAATTTTTGAATTAAAAGGGCGTAAACTGTGACGTCAAATGATTTTAAATCGAAGAGGTTTTGAAATATCGAAACAAACAGTCGAGACCTTGAAATATGATATATCTATACTTTTGAAAAATCCCGTTACACTAAATTAAAACATATGAGATACTTGGCTATGTAGGGGGTGAGTGCTCGATAGAGTGCCCCTCTAGCTTTTCGCATCGTGCCTAGACGGACGAGTGTGACCTATGTAGGGGGTGAGTGCTCGATGGAGTGCCCCTCTACCTTTTCGCTTCGTGCCAAAACGGCCGAGAGTGACCGACGTAGGGGGAAAATGCTCAATAGAACGCCCCCTAGCTTTTCGCTTCGTGCCAAAACGGCCGAGGGTGAATGTTATGAGAAACTGTGCCAAAACGGCCAATGCAATACTTGAAATACGACACGGCTGCGGCCGCCGGATCACCGGCTATACAAAATATTGAGAAATGGTTACGTAACGGGGAAATAAAAGATTTAATGTTTTTAAGTATTTATTTATTTATGCCCGTCTTTAAATTATGCATTTAAAATTATGTCCTTAAATTTTCATATCTTATTAAATTGTTATTATGGATTAAATGCATGTTCAAGTACACAATTAAATTATTAATTTTAAATTGATAGATGAGTTGTTTGTATGCATGCCTCGGAGTAAAAATTTAATTATTTAATTAAACCTCTTTATATGTGTGTAAAATTATGATCTTGTGGAAATCCTTGTCTTTTCAAATATGTAATTAAATTATTATTAGATGAATAAAATTTAAATCATGTCTTGTATGCACATGTTTTTCTTAAATCTAATTAAAGATTTTGAAACCCCTTGATCATAGTAGGTGTTAACTTACTCAGCACGTTTTGCTGACCAAACCATATTTTCTTCCCTTTTTCTTTCAGAGTATGAGGATTATGCATCATCATATGCATACTTGGGAACATTCGGGAAAAACTCTATTTTTAAATTCCTGCATTTAATTACAACTTGCATGAACGGGCCTGTTTAACCCGTGTTTTGGCCATGTCGGCCCTATACTTAAATTCCGCTGCATTATAAATATGTAAATATTACTTTCCGCTGCAACTTTGATATTATGATTTTTAAATTATATTATAATGGGCTGTTTGAATAATTAAAATTCTGAAAAACCATAGCCTTGCATCTCTTTAGCAAGCTCGGAGAAACCGTGTCTTGCTAGGGAGGTGTGGCGGTGACATCCCGGCCTGGGTTATCAAATCCGGGGTGTTACACACCCTCCCAAATGGGAGGGTGCTACAGTGTTCCGCCCATTTGGGCGGAACACTGTTCATCCCCCTGCATTTCATCTCTTCTTTTTTTTTTTAAAATTTCTGTGTATTTTATAATTAATAATAAAAATAAAAATATTGGTAATATTTTGTATAAAAGAGTATTGGTATTTTTTATAAATTTTAAAAGGTGATATAAAATAGAATATGTAGAGAATATACCTTAATCCTGCAAAAATAGAGGGTTGGGTTGGAGATGAAATTACTGTAGCTATCCTGCAAAAATAGAGATTTGTACTGTAGCTCCTGTAAAAGTAGAGGGTGTGGTTGGAGATGGCCTAATTTAAAGAGACTGACAAAAATTTCTGAAAGATATTAAAGGGTGGGACGACAGGAAGGAGGGGAAAATGAAGGGGAAGAGAACAAACAATTGCACAGGAGAGCAAAGAGGGATAAAGCTGGATCAATGATCTTTAATTGACTGATAAGAAAATTGTGGAAGTCTGATAAATAATAAGAGTAAGGCAAAGGGAGGAGTATTTAGACTAGATAGCCCAATGATACAAAATTTTCTATATAAAGATTCTATTCCCAATTGCAAAACTCGCGCCCCACTCTCCACTCTCTTCTTAATTTTCTTCTTCTTCTGTTTCTCCCTTCCGTTCTCCTCTCTGCATTATTGAGTCTGTTCTGTGTTCTTTTATGCTGCTCCTCCCTATTCCTATTATGTTTCTCTCTTCCATATCTGCTAGTAGTTCCGTAAAAAGATTTTAGGAGCTCAGTCGAAATTCTTATAACTAATCTGTAGAAGCAGTGGAGTGTTCGGGTAAGATTTATTAAGTTGGAAATTTTAGTTATTATATTTATGTTAGAATATCATTATTGTATACTAATTTATATCAAAAAATTTGTTAGTCGAATAGCAGTAAAGGGGTATCTGCTCGTAGCCTACGCGTGTGTCGTATCCATTCTATCTACGGTGACTGTAAGTAGAATTTTACTCTTTGGAGTAAGCCTAAATTTATTTATCTGAAGCATGAATTAAAACCATTTTATTACTTTTAAATTTATGCTTATAGCTCCCTACTTCTTTTTGGATTATTGGTATGCTCTTTTACTGTGCTTTATAATTTCTGCAATTATTCATAAAACCCCATGGATTTTTGAGCTCACTGTTATGGGGGCTGGGTCTGGGTATGGTCCGGCTGCCCAACTCCCACGTTGCTGTGCACTTAATAGCCACACGGGGACTCTTGGGGCAATCCAATACGGTTGCATATCTGATTCCAGTGGTGGGTTTCGAGAAAATTTGTAACACCCCGGTTTTTGGTCACCCAGGTCGGGATGTCACCGCCACATCCCCCTAGTAAAACACGGTTTCTCCGAGCTTACTAAAGGAATGCAAGTCTAGGTATTGCAGTATTTAAAACATTTAAAGCATACAAAACAGCCCGTACGATATAATTCGAAAATAATAATATCATAGCGCAGCGGAAATAATTGTTTTATTATAGTATCGCAGCGGAAAATGTAAATAGGGCCGACATGGCCAAAACACGGGTTAAACTGGCCCGTTCATAATATAGTCTAATGTACGAATTTAAAAACAAAATAATGTTTCCCAAAAGTAAAGTTCCCATGCATGAACGTGCTCATGTTCATTCTACGTACTCTGTAAGAAAAGAATATAAAAATGGTTTGGTCAGCACAACTTGCTGAGTAAGTTAACACATGCATGATCGTAGGATTTAAAAACCATTAATTTAATATTTAAATAAAACATGATATTCACATAAATAATTCAGTCTAATTTAATCAACTATCCAGTTTCCATAATTCAGTTCAGGGCTTCCTTTAACAGCACATTTCATATAATCTAGAATAAAAGCCATAATTTAAATAAGCATTTAAATAATTTAATTGGACAAAAAACATAATTTAATTTAATTTAAATTTTCCCCTTACATCCCAGATTCAGTATTTCAAGTATTTCACGATTGCATCGCAATCTCAACAAGTTTAGCCGGTAGCCCGGCGGCCGCAACCGTATCAGCCATACCCAGTACCACTCCGGAGCCTCGGGAAACCCATGTGGATATTTTTGAGAGTGTAGGCTCTATATCTCATGCCGTTTTGGCAATAACATATCTCAAATTTAGCGCGCGGGATCACCATCGTCCATTAAGGTACGAAGTGAATCGTTAGGGGGCACCCTGCAGAGCACTCACCCCTAATTTTAATTTATCAAGTTTGTAAGGGGATTTAGTTTCAAAAATCTGATTTCAATTTAGTTTATTCAACAATCATGTTTCACTCATTTCAACCCTAAAGGTTAATTTCATGTTTCAACAAGATTTCAAGATTTGACTTCCGGTAAACCACTGTTTACTCTAAAATTCGTCTAAAATCCGATTTAACTCCAAAAACTCCAAAATTTCACTACTGACTCAGAAACATTTTAACATTTTCAATCTGAGATACCGAAATAGGTCAAAAACACTAATTTTCACAGAAACACAAATCTGTCCGAATTTTGTATGTCACAGTTTAAAGATATTGAAATCTACCATAGCAAATCAACTCCAAATTTGACGAAATTTTCCAGAGACCATCTTAAGACATTTATCTACAACTTTCATGTTCGGCCAAAGATCTAAATCGGTCTGGAACCTATGTCAAAAACGTGATCAAGATTGGACCTAAGTTCTGTCAAGAATCTCAAGATCTAGTTTCAAGCAGTTCGGTTTCGGTTGGTTTTCACATATCAAATCGTCTCCAAAAATTCTGAAAATTTTACAGTAGATAGATCTAAGCCTTAGGAACGTTTTTTGTGTTTTAAGTTTTTCCGTTTGAAGTCGTTTTAAGGTTCGGAAAAATTAGGCAAAACTGTTGCGCCGGTAAAAACATACATTGGCAGATTTACGATCTCTTGTTAAATCTTTTAGTTTCGAACGTTTTAATTCCTCCCAAAACCATGTAAGGTTAACTTACAGAGTTTTGAACATCCGGGGTCGTCTATTTCGAAGGCGTGGCTTCCAGTCCACCGTTTCTCCTCTCCGCTCGTCGGGTTCTACGATCTAGATCCAATTCGAGGTGTAGAAGGGAAAAGGAGAAGATTAGGATTCGTTTTCGAATCATATATTGAACGAAGATTGGATCGGGACTTACCACAACGTTGGAGATCTTGAAATTTTCGTCCAACAGTCCAAGCCTTGGTTTCGTGCCTCCGACGACTTCGGATTTAGGGTTTCGAATGTGTAGAGAGTTGTAGGGTTTTGTAAAAGTGTTCGGGGCTTCCAAGGGAGCTTATTTATAGATAGCTAAGACCTAGGGCATCCAAGATCTGACCCTAAGGGTCTTGAGTCGAAAGACGTTTAACCGAAAGTCGAAAAATCCGCGTTCGGGCGAGAGATTCACGCAACAACCAAATCTGTGGGGTGGCGCGGCCGTGGCGCGCCCAATGCCTATTGACCGCGCGGCCACTGTGCCGACTTCGCCTGGACTTCGGTCCGGGCGGGTCGTGCGATCCGTCGTGCTTTTCCTCCTCTCTTTTGGATTTCTATCCCTCTATGCTCCCGAATTCTGAGTTCCGGGGTATCTCCGGGTTTCTACTTTCTCTCTAAATTTCTACTCTGGTCTAATTGGATGTTGGACTCGAATTCTCGAGTTCATACCTTTAAATTCCTTTAATTCCTTTCTAAGTAAAAATCTCATTTCTCATTTCCTTATCTTTATTTATTTCTTTATTTGCTGGATTTATTTATTTATGGTATTTATTGTATTTATTGTCTATTTATTTAATTATTGTTTTATTTTATGTTGGGAAATTCTCGGCTATTACAGTCTACCCTCCTTAAGAATCAACTTCGTCCTCAAAGTTGTGTTACGGCCTTTCTCGTGCTAAGGTCTTTTGTTTGTTTGGTTATTTTGTGACTGAACTTAGAATTAAAACTTCTAAGCTGCCTACGTACCCTGTGAAGGGATCAAGCCATAACGTAGTTCAAAAGTTTACAAAGATGTGCGAAAAATAGGTGGTATGACATCCTCTCCCCCTTAAGATTGCAGTTATGTCCTCATAACTGTGTCGGTATCGGTTTGGAACAATGTCGGGTAGCGTTTTCTCATGTCAGATTCTACTTCCCAAGTTGCCGTCTCACTTTCGTGGTTTGACCAAAGAACCTTGATCATTTTGACGGTTTTGTTCCTCGTTACTCGTTCCTTAGTGTCGAGAATACGCACTGGGACTTCTTCATAAGTCAAATCTTCATCGAGCTCAATTATCTCCGTTTGAAGTACATCTGTCGGGTCCGGCACATACTTCTTTAGTTGTGAGACATGGAAGACATTATGAACTTGATCTAATTGCGGCGGTAAAGCCAATCGGTAGGCTAGAGTTCCGACTCGTTCTAGAATTTCGTAAGGTCCTATGTATTGAGGACTTAACTTTCCTCGTTTGCCAAAGCGCATCACCCCCTTCATGGGTGATATCTTTAGCATGACCCTATCTCCCACTTGAAATTCTAGGTCTCGTCGTCTCACGTCGGCATAACTCTTTTGACGGTCTTGTGCGGCTTTCATTTTTCCTTGAATCACCTTGATTTGTTGAGTAATGTCTTCGATAAGTTGTGGTCCCACCACCACGGACTTATCGTTTTCTTCCCAGCTCAACGGACTTCGGCACTTTCGTCCATACAACGCCTCGAAAGGTGCCATGCCAATGCTAGCATGGTAGCTATTATCATAAGAGAATTCGATTAAGGGTAAATGGGATTCCCAATTTCCCTTAAATTCCAACACGCATGCTCTCAGCATGTCTTCTAGTGTTTGGATCGTTCTCTCGGTTTGACCATCCGTCATCGGGTGGAATGCGGTGCTCATTTTGATTTGAGTACCGAGAGCCTTTTGTAACTCCGTCCAAAAGTGAGAGACAAATCTACTGTCTCTATCAGAAATGATGTCATGTGGTACTCCATGTCGTCGTACCACATTAACAATGTAGGCTCGGGCCAATTGGTCCATAGTCCACGTGTCCTTCATCGGGATAAATATGGCTGTCTTCGTTAGCCTATCCACAATCACCCAAATTTTGTTCATGCCTTTAGGTGATCGGGGTAATCCCGAGACAAAATCCATTGAGATGCTATCCCACTTCCAACTTGGAATCTCTAGTTGTTGCATCAGTCCTAGGGGTTTATGTCGCACTGCCTTAACCTTTTGGCAGGTGAGACATTTCGCCACGAAATTTGCCACTTCCTTCTTCATTCCCGGCCACCAATAAATCTTCTTCAGATCTTTGTATAGCTTGTCACCTCCGGGATGTACGGAATATGGCGTGTTGTGCCCTTCCTCCATCAACCTTTGCTTCAATTTAGCACACTTCTGAGGCACACACCATCTCCCTTTAAAACGGATGCTTCCATCCTCGTGGACAGCAAATCCTATTGCCCTTCCTTCGGCAATATACCCCCTTATCTTCTCGAGTTTCGCATCGCCCGGTTGGGCGAGCTTAATCTCGTCCAATATTGGAGTTTCTACGACCATGGCGTTGATCGTTTCTCTCACTGTGCCAGGATGCACAAGTTCTAACTCCAATCTTGCCAACTCCATGTACAATGCCGGCGGAATTACCAACGAGTTTGTCACGTGTTGGGTCTTTCGACTTAGGGCATCGGCTACCACATTCACCTTCCCCTCGTGGTATGCTATCTCTAAATCGTAGCCTTTAATAAGTTCCAACCACCTTCGCTGTCTCAACTTCAACTCCTTCTGAGTGAATATATATTTCAAGCTCTTGTGGTCGGTGAACATTCGACACTTCCGCCCATAAAGATAATGTCTCCATATCTTTAGAGCGAAAACGACCGCTGCCAACTCCAGGTCGTGTGTCGGATAGTTTTCCTCGTGAGGTTTTGATTGGCGTGATGCATACGCTACGACTCTCGAGTCTTGCATCAAGACACAACCTAAACCTTCATTCGAAGCATCGCTGTAAACTTCGAAGTCACCATTCTCTGATGGTAGTGTTAATACGGGTGTGGTTGTGAGTCGTTTCTTCAGCTCTTGAAACGCTGTCTCACAAGCCTCTGTCCACACGTACTTTACTCCCTTCTTCAGTAGCTGGGTCAAAGGTCGTGTGATTTTCGAAAAATCCTTCACGAACCGTCTGTAGTACCCGGCTAATCCAAGGAAACTCCTTATCTCGGTTTGTCTCTTGGGAGTTGCCCATTCAGTTACGGCAGAGACTTTTGCAGGATCCACTGAAACTCCATCAGCGGATACTATATGTCCAAGAAATGCTACCTCCTTCAACCAAAAATCGCATTTGGACAGTTTGCCGTATAGCTGATTCTTTCGCAAGGTCCCTAACACTTGGTGCAAGTGCTGGGCATGCTCCTCCTCGTTTTTCGAGTAGATCAGGATGTCATCAATGAACACCACTACGCACTGATGTAACAGCTCTCGAAATACATTGTTCATGAGGTTCATGAACATTGCCGGAGCATTTGTTAACCCAAAGGATAACACTGTGAACTCGTAGTGACCATATCGAGTTCGAAATGCCGTCTTCGGAATGTCTTTCTCGGCAATTCTCAACTTGTGATACCCAGATCGTAAGTCGATCTTCGAGAATATTGAAGCTCCCTTCAGTTGATCAAATAGATCCTCAATTCTCGGCAAAGGGTATTTATTCTTGATGGTCACTTGGTTTAATCCTCGGTAATCTATGCAAAGACGTAGTCCTCCGTCTTTCTTCTTAACAAATAAAACCGGTGCTCCCCAGGGGGAAGTACTCGGCCTTATATACCCCTTTCCTAACAGCTCCTCGAGTTGGTCTTTTAACTCCTTCATTTCCAGTGGTGTCATCCGGTACGGAGATTTTGAGACAGGCTCTGTGCCTGGAATGAGATCTATAGTGAATTCAAGATCTCGCTCAGGTGGCATGCCCGGGATGTCTTCAGGAAACACATCCGGGTATTCTCTTACCACTGGTATCCCATCAACCTTGTTCTCTTCCGCCTCAAGGTTGTGCACGTAGCACGCATATAGTTCATACCCCTTACGCATCAAGTTACTTAGTTTAAGTGCACTAACGATTTTGTTACTTTTCTTAGGGGGCTGAGAGTAAAACATAACTCTCTTTCCCCTACTTTTTGACAAGGTGATCTTTTGTTTTTGGCATTCGATCACCGCCTTATACTGGGATAACCAATCCATCCCCAGTATGATGTCAAAGTCTCTTAAGTTAAATTCTACTAAGTTCGCGAAGAATTCTACGTTCTTTATCACTATAGGAATTCCGTTATATCGTTTAGAGCAAGATACTACTTCCCCAGAAGGCAATTGAATTCCTAAGCTAATTCTCCTCGCACTTAGGTAGATCTAACTCAGGCACTATCCTTGATGCTATAATTGAGCAACTAGCTCCAGAATCAAATAGAATTCTAAGGGGCGTATTCAAAACATGAAATGTACCTGCCATCACTTCTCCTTGAGCAGGCACGTCCGCTTGATTAACCACGTTAAGCCTCCCCATAGGGCGTCCCTGATTGCCCTGCTGGTTCGCATTCGGCTGCTGATTTTGTTGTTGGTTTTGATTCTGAGGGGACGGAGGTCGTTGGTTCTGATTCTGGTTCTGCGGCCTATTTTGAGGGGGTCTGTACCCCTGGTTATTTCCGTTCCGCCCATTTTGATTTTGAGGCTGTTCTTGCCCCGTGACCAAATCGTCCCTTCTCGTTATGTTCTCGACCCTGGTTCGGCAATCCCGTCGAACGTGACTCATTCGACCACATCGGTAGCAGGCACCCTGTTGCGGGCATCCCCTCGCCAGATGGGGTCGTCCACATCTTGGGCAGGGTGGTACCGGATCTTCCTGGTTGAACCTCCTCCCATTGTTGTTTTGTTGGGGCCTATTCGGCCCTCTCCGCTGTTCGTTCCTTCCAGTGTTGTTCTCGCTTCTCGAGTCCCGGTTTCTCTTATCTTGGGGACCCCTGCTGGACTCCCCACTCACCCTTCTCTTCAGTTGTTGCACACGCGCTACCGCCACAGCGCGGTCATACACAGCTTGTAAATCGGGGTAGTGTACCCCCGCGATCACCTCGCGAACAGACAGGTTCAGTCCCATCTCGAACTTCTGTGCTTTCTCCGCATCCGTGGGTACGAGTCTCGGTGCAAATCTCACTAGCTCCTTGAATCGTGTGTAGTACTCTTGTACGGTTTGGCCTCCTTGCTTCAGTGACAGGAATTCTTCGTACATGGCAGCTTTAGTACTCAAGGGATAGAATCGATCCCTGAGTAGTTCCATCATCACCATCCACGAGTAGGGCTCGACATCTTCAGTCAGCTTAGCTTGAGTCGCCTGCCACCAGTCGTCCGCTTCGCCTCCCAAGTAGTACGAAGCGACATGCACCCTTTCTCCTTCCGGACATTTGACTGCTCCCAGCAGTTTGTCGAAGGTCCGGATCCATTCCTCCAGTTTGGCTGGATCCTCCTCACCAGCATAGTGGGGTGGCTGGTAGGGATTCACCATAGCCAGATAGTTAGGGCGAGCCTGGGGCGGAGGTACCGCCGCAGCTTGGCCCTGGTTGACTTGCGCGTTCCCTAGCGCAATCAAAACCTCTTCTATCGTCCGAAGACGATCGCCCACGTTGTTCGGTGCGGGGGCGTCCTGCGCACCTTGGGGTTGTTCCTCTACGGGTTGGCCGGTTCCGTGACATTTGGGGGTATTTCGGTAGGTGTTTCAGTGGTGGTTTGGGGAGCGGGTTGAGTTCTTCCTCTTCCTCTTCCTCTGGGTGTCATTCTGGTACAAATAGGGTGGATTAGGACTTGTGAATTTAACATATAGTCTAAGCAATTTCTATAAATGTATATGTGTTTTTGTAATTTAGCACGTGGTTCTCGATCGAACTAAGAAGCGCCGTACGCCTCGGGGTTTTATTTTAATTTGTTTGATTTCGATTTTTTTTTTTTGCTGTTGTATAGACAGGTCTGTCCGTTTTTTTTTTCGATTTATTACAAATAAATCGGGCATTTTATTTCCTTAAACGAAATGTTAGTACAAAAGTAGAAATATTTTCCTAGCAAAATAGTATCTAAAAATAGAATCTCTAGCGTCTCAAGACGTCCTCCAGTGGGGTAGCAGGATCCTCCTCCGGGTCTTCCTCCTCCGAACTTGGCGGCAGTAGATCGTCAAAGATAGTGTTCAAGTCTTGCCCATGGGCATCGATGTGCTCCTTTAGTATTAGGTTTTGTGTAGTGATGGTTTGGACTTGGCGTTCGAGTTGGTTTATGCGGTGGTGATCCGCCTCTCTCAAGTTGCCCATGTGGTGCAAATTGGCCTCCAATTGAGCCATACGGTATTTCATTTGTTCTAGGGTTTGGTGGGAATCAAGATGAACGCTCATCATTTTGATCATCAACTGCATCATGTCTTGACTAGCCATCTAGCGCAAGCAAGAGATCTATGTTAATATTCGCCAAGATTCTAAGTTCAATTTCGCCAAGATTCTAAGTTCAAATTCGCCAAGATTCTAAGTTCAAATTCGCCAAGATTCTAAGTTCAAATTCGCCAAGATTCTAGGTTCATAGAAAAGATGCAATATGCAAATGCAAATGATGATCCCCCCAAAAAATAATTTAATGCACTGTATATATTTTTTTCCATGGGTTTTAAAAGAAAAATTTTCCATGGAAATAATACTTAAAAATTTAAAATAATAGTCAAAATATTAATAGTACTTTAAAAATAATAATGGTTTAAAAATAATAGTTTAAAAATAATAATGGTTTAAAAAAAATAATACTTTAAAAATAGCCGGGCTCTGATACCAACTTGTAACACCCTGGTTTTTGGTCACCCGGGTCGGGATGTCACCGCCACATCCCCCTAGTAAGACATGGTTTCTCCGAGCTTACTAAAGGAATGCAAGACTAGGTATTGCAGTATTTAAAACATTTAAAGCATACAAAATAGCCCGTACGATATAATTCGAAAATAATAATATCATAGCGCAGCGGAAATAATTGTTTTAGTATAGTATCGCAGCGGAAAATGTATGTTAGGGATATTTTATTGTGAAGATGTTCGTGATAGTTACCGTTGTTGTAACATCTTGCCAACAACGCTTTATTCTCTTCACTGGAAAAAGCACAGAATAGTACAGTGACGTGGCATTTCCCCTAGCAGGCCTTAGAAGGGTTTAGATGGGCCTTAAAACCCATATAAATACCTACCTTCGTCCTTGAGGGATTGTGAGAGAGTCCAGCCGCAATCACAGCTCATTTTACAGAGCATTAACAGATTCCTAAGCTGTGATTATGGCGGATTGAGAGCTGAAGAAGAAACCCCTGGTTTTCGTTGTTTGCAGAAGGCATCAACAACTGTTCTGCTACTGGTATACTTTTAGCTGCTGTGTCTTCTATTATTCATGGGGTAATTAGGATTGTGTTTATGCATTTCTGGATTTATTGTTTGTAAACACAATCCGGGTATATTGTAGGTGTTCTTAGCACCATTGAGCTTAACTTGTTGATTAGCTAGATTCCACAAACACCACCTTAATACCTGCCGGTGAATTGTGTGCATTTGGGTAGATAGTTGATGCTCCCTTGTGTTCTTCTAGTCTATTTGGGTAGATAGGAGAGTTCATTGGAATGTAAGGGTATGTAAGGTGTGGTTGACTCTTGTTCGATCAGTTTGTTGGAGATTTAGTGAATCCTGGCTTGGAGCCCCCAGATGTAGATCGGTGGATCGAACTGGGTGATCAAACTCTTGTGTTCTTGTTTATGTTTTCCGCACTCTGTTTCTGTGTTTGCCTTTGGTTGTGGTTTGCAGGTTGTTGAGACATCGCTGAAACAACCCTTGCAGGGTTTTATATATTAGATTGGGCCTGTCAATTGGTATCAGAGCAGGGCTCTAAGGTTTAGCTGAGTCCGGTCCAAGATGAGTAGAGAAGGTGGTTCTGTTTCGAGACCTCCCCTGTTTGATGGATCGAATTATCCATTCTGGAAAAATCGAATGAGGATATTTCTCAAGCACTCTGGTGTAGATGTCTGGAACGCTGTTCTAACACCCTGGGAACAACCTATGAAAGAGGTCCGCACGCCTGCTACTGAAACGTCTGCTGCCATTACTACTTTTGTTCCTGCTACTCAAGAAGAAATGTCAGCTGCTCAGAAGAACAAGGAACAAGGGAACAACACGGCTTTGAATTGCTTGTTTAATGCTGTTGATGAGTCACAATACCACATTATCTCAAACTGTGAGACAGCTCATGAAGCCTGGACTGCCTTGGAAGCGGCCTATGAAGGATCCTCTGATGTTCAAGCCCTGAAGCTTCAAAGAATTGAGTCTGCCTTTGATAGCATCAGGATGCATGAGGATGAGAATATTGCTGCCTATCATGCTCGGTTTAAGAAATTGGTCAATGAGGCTCAGTCTTTTGGATTGAAGTATGATAATGCAAAGTTGGTTCGAAAGATGCTGAGGACTGTCACTCGTAGATATCAACCAAAAGTCTCTACTCTTGAAGAACTTGAGAAGACCAAGACCTTCACTCTTGAAGCCTTGGTTGGCTCACTACAGACTTTTGAGATGAATTACTTGGAGGAAGAGCCTACTCGTAATGATTTTGTTTGTATTGAGGATGAAATTCAGTGTGTTGACCAAGAAGAGAAAGCTTTTCTAACCAAACAATTGTCAAAGATTCTACAGGACAAGAGAGCCAAGAAGCTGAATTACAGGAAAGATGATAAAGGACGTTATCAGCGAGGTGTTTCATCATCCCGTGAACAACCTTCCAAGCACAAGTCAGACAAATCCTATGATAAGAGGAAAGGGTACAAGAAGATGGAGTTACCTGACACTTTTAAGAATTTGAAGTGCTATGATTGTGAAGGTGTTGGCCATAAAGCTTCTGAGTGTCCTACTGCTAAGAGAAGAGTTGGAAAAGCTCTTCAAGCCACCTTGAGTGATGATGAGGCCAGCTCAACTTCCAAGGAAGAGGAAATTGACAGTGAAGATGGAGAGATGATAGCTTTTATTGTAAAGGACGTTGTTCTAACAACTGATGATATTCTGTCTGAACATTTGTCTGATACAGAGACTTATGAATCTGATGGTGAAGCTAGCCGATATGATTATGATGAACTTCTTGCAGGTTATGAATTGGTGAAAGAGGATCATGCAGTTGCTGTTGCAGAGAATAAGAAGTTGCTCGATCAGAAGGGAGATCTATTGGTGCTTATTGATGAGAAGGATGCTGAGATTACCAGTCTCAAACAATCTTTGGCTACTGTATCTACTGAGAGGGATACTCTGTTGGAGGAAAATACTGCTCTGCTTGCTAAGACCCAAAAGATAGACAACATGGTTAAAGGGAAAAACAAGCTGGATGAGATTATCAGTCAAGGGAAATCACCATCCAACAGAGAAGGTATTGGTTATAAGCATAATTCTAAGCCTAACAAGAAAACTGCACCTACTTTTGTGCGTGCAGGTACCACTGAAACCAGTGCATCCAAAGCCCTTGTGATATCTGATAATTCAGAGTCTCCCAAGAAGAACAAAGATTGTCCTTACTGTAGATTCCAAGGTCATCCTATTCACCTCTGTCAAAGACTTACCCAAGATCTTCTTGGTGGTCGACCGGTTGTCTGGCCATCCCAGGAACTACAGAAAAAGGTTAAACTTACTATGATGTGGATGCCCAAGTCCAAGATTATTCCCAAGATGTGCCTAGTGGTTCTTTCTGCTCAGAAAGGTCCCAATGATGGTAGGTGGTACTTCGACAGTGGTTGCTCTCGTCACATGACTGGTAAGAAAGATTTTCTCATTGATTATGTGGAATCTGACTGTGGAGAAGTACTGTATGGAAATGGAGCTCGTAGTAAGATCTGTGGTTATGGTAAAGCTAAAGGTGCTAATATGGGTTTTTTAACCACTGTCTACTATGTTGCTGATCTGTCTACTAATCTTATTTCCATAAGTCAACTTTGTGATGAGAAATTCTTTGTTGGTTTTACTGATGAAGATTGTATGGTCATTGATCCTGCCTATAATTGTATTATTAAAGGGATCCGATCTTCTAACAATTGCTATGTCTTGAAGCCTGCCATGGACACAGCTTTTCTGTCTCAGGTTGAAACGGCAAAGTTGTGGCATCAAAGATGTGGTCACATGAACTACAAATCACTTATTCAACTTAGCAAGTCTGGCGTTGTTAGAGGGTTGCCCAAACTACGGAGCAAAGACAAGACAGTCTGTGGTGCTTGTGCTAAGGGTAAACAAGTTCACTCCTCTCACAAGGTTGTGGATACCATTCAGACTTCACGATGTCTTGAGTTATTGCACATGGACTTGATGGGACCCACTGAAGTTCCTAGTCTTGGTGGTAAGAGGTACATCTTTGTTTGCGTTGATGATTTTTCTCGTTACACTTGGGTTGATTTCTTAAAATCCAAAGATGAGGCTGTCTCAGTGTTCTCTAAGCTATCTTTAAAGATTATGGCTGAAAAGGATCTCAAGATAGGGCGTATCAGATCTGATCATGGAAAGGAGTTTGAGAATCAGATGTTCGCACAACTCTGCAACAACCTTGGTATCGCTCATGAATATTCAGCCCCACATACTCCACAACAGAATGGTGTGGTAGAGAGGAAGAATCGTACTCTTCAAGAGATGGCTCGTTCTCTTCTTCATGCCAGCAAACTTGGGAAACGTTTTTGGGCTGAAGCGGTGAATATCTCATGCTATATTATTAACCGTGTGTACATGCGTCCTCAGACAACTACTACTCCGTATGAAATTTGGAGAGGAAAGACTCCAAATATTTCTCATCTTCATGTCTTTGGAAGCGTGTGCTATGCTTTGAAGGATCGTACCACAGTTAGAAAATTTGATTCCAAATCCGATGAAGCTATTTTCTTGGGATATTCAGTGGATTCAAGGGCATACCGTGTTTACTTGAAGAGGACTTCCAAGGTTATTGAGACTGTTAATGTTGTTTTTGATGATGCTAATATCTCTGCAGGTTCTATCTCCTCTCGTGATGATGATGATGATGATCCTATTAGGATTATCCCTCATGTTTCCTCTAGCACACCTCCAGAAGCTGTTCCTACCTCAACGCCTATTGAAGTTTCTGATACTGAAGATGTTGATCAAGTTGTTGATACAACTGGAGAACAACCATCAGCTCCAGATTCTCCCAAAAGGCGAGGTCCAAAACGTGGTCCACGAGCACCTAAGTATCACTCTACGGATGATATTATTGTGATCCCTCTGGTCCTAGACAAACTCGAGGTCATCAACTCAACATCTCTGAACTCGCCAATATGTGCTTTCATGTTATGAACTGCTTTGTTTCATCTATTGAACCTAAGAATGCACATGAAGCTTTACAAGATGAGTTTTGGATAGCTGCAATGCAGGATGAGTTACTCCAATTCCAGCGCAATGATGTTTGGGAGTTGATGGAACAATCCACTGGTGTGAATGTTATTGGCACTAAATGGGTTTTTCGGAACAAAACTGATGAGCATGGGAAGATCATTCGCAATAAGGCTCGCTTGGTCGCACAAGGTTTTACTCAGATCGAAGGCTTGGATTATGATGAGACCTTCGCTCCTGTTGCTCGCATCGAAGCTGTCAGGTTATTACTTGCTATCTCTTGCTCTCTTGGTTTTAAACTTTATCAAATGGACATCAAAACTGCGTTTTTGAATGGCTATATCAAGGAAGATATTTATGTGTCTCAGCCTATCGGTTTTGAGTGTCCTGATCATCCTGATTACGTTTATAAGGTCAAGCGTGCTCTTTACGGTCTAAAACAGGCTCCCCGTGCCTGGTATGAACGCTTGTCTACCTATCTCCTGGATAAAGGCTATGTGCGTGGTAATGTTGATAAGACGTTGTTCGTACAACGTACAAACAACCATCTTTTAGTCGCACAGATCTATGTAGACGACATTGTTTTTGGCTCGACCTCAGATGCTCTTCGCGATGCATTTGTCCACTCTATGCAGACTGAATTCGAGATGAGTATGATGGGTGAACTCACTTTTTTCTTAGGTCTTCAAATCAAGCAAACCTCCGATGGGATTTTCCTTAATCAAGAGAAGTATGTTGGCACCATGCTTCAGAAATTTAAAATGGAGGATTGCAAGATTGCAAAATCACCCCTTGGACAGCATGACAAGATTACCAAAGATGAAACTGGAATTTCAGTTAATCAGAAGATGTATCGAAGTATTATTGGTAGTCTCTTATATCTCACTGCTAGCCGTCCGGATATCTCTTTCAGTGTTGGTGTGTGCGCTCGATATCAGTCCGACCCCAAAGAATCTCACCTTCGTGCTGTGAAAAGGATTCTTCGATATCTTAAAGGTACTCCCGGCCTTGGTCTCTGGTATTCTAATCGCTCCTCTCTTGAGCTCACTGGTTATACAGACTCTGACTGGGCTGGTTGTTCTGACGACCGCAAATCAACCACTGGTGGCTGTTTTTATCTTGGCCAAAATCTAGTCAGCTGGTACTCACGAAAGCAAAATGTTGTTGCTTTATCTACTGCGGAAGCTGAGTATATTGCTGCTGCTCATTGCTGTACCCAGTTGATTTGGATGCGTCAAATGCTTTTGGACTATGGAATTTCCTTGGATGATTTTCTTATACACTGTGATAACACTAGTGCTATTAACATCTCCAGGAATCCTGTACAACATAATCGGAGTAAACACATTGACATTCGATTTCATTTTATTCGAAATTTGGTGGAAGATGGTTTATGCAAGATTCAGCATATCTCGTCGTTGGAACAACTCGCAGACATCCTTACGAAGAACTTGGAGACTTCTAGATTTGAATCATTGAGGCGCAGTCTGGGCCTCTGCTTTTCTCATTAATGGGCTATGTCTCGGGTGGGCCACTGCATTTCATGAAATAATATTTTCTGGCCCAAGCCCAAGCCCAGGGGGAGTTGTCCTTAACCGATCAAGACGGTTGCCGGTTTTCCAACCTCTCGCACGTCTTCTTTCTCTCTCCCCAGTGCGTCTCTGCAGTTCGTCTCCAGCTTTTTCTGTTTTTCCCCTCTTCTCTGCAAATTTGAAATCGTCGCACAATGGCGTCTCCTTCAAGCTCCCATAACAATCCTGATGAAGTGGTGGATGCTCAACCACTTGCAGTCGATGATTCCCTCTATCGCGCTCGCCTTGCCGCTGAACGTTCTCCTGTCGATGAACATTTTGAGGATGCGCAGGAAGATGTTGATGATGTTATCGATAACTACTTTGTTGCTGACCCATCTGACGCTAATATGGAGGTTGATCCTACTCCGGAGAAGGGTTCTGTCCCTCAAACTGCTACGGACAATGTTGAGACACCTTCGGTTGGTGCAGATCCAAAAGCGGATGTTCCGACACCAGCAAACCCTAGCACGGGTGCTGCAAGTCCGACACCCCCTTCGGTCCCTGCCCCTGATGTGGCTCCGTCCGCTCCTGTCCCTCCTGGTTCCAGTTCCCCTTTGTCGCCTTCTGCTATTGCTTCTGGGGATGGTTTGCTTATGCTTGATCCTGAGTCGAATGCCCCACCCCACTCTGGGACTGCTCAACAAGTTCCTTTTGGAGGTTCTCCGTCTGAGGATGTTCCAACCACTGAAGGACAACCATCCCAGGTTGATCCTGATGACACCCCTCTGGATGAACTCAGAAGGCAAGTCCGTGAGAAAGGAAAGCGTAAGGCTGTTCCAACACCGTCCAAACAACCTTCAAAGAAGAAATCTCGGAAGACAGCTCCCAGGAAGAAGTCTATCCCTGCTCTTAAGGAATCGGATGCCCATTCTCCTCTGTACTTCTCTGCTGATGGAGAAAGGTATGCCTTGGACACCCTTCACTCTAGAGGTTTCATTTCTGAAGAATGTTATGTGCATCCATACTACGATCAAATTGGATTTTCTGAATACTTAGAGAAGAAGCATTTGTTTGTTTGGGCTACTACTCTGAAACGATATTCTCCTACTGTTGTTAGAGAGTTTTATGCAAATTTGCACCCTGATATCCTTGATCCTGTGTCCCCTTGGTACTGCAAAATTTATCTTCGTGGAGAACTGCTTGATTTCACCCCCTCTGTCTTAAATGAGTTGTTGGACCTTCCCTCCAACACTGACATGAACAATCCTTTTGATCTGCTTAATGCTGAGTTAGCCACCATTGCTTCTACTATTTCTGCTTCTAAGAAATTTGCTTTTGGTAGAAAGGCTATGAGTCCCTCTGATCTCTCTATGAAGTTTAATTGCCTTTTTAGAATTGGTGCTTCGAATTTCTTGCCCACTTCTAATGCTAGCCAGCTCAGTTCTCATATGGGTAAATTTCTGTTTTCAATTGATGAATGTCCTGAGATTCTCAACTATGGTTACCTGATCATTAAGCATATGTTGAAGTTCTCTCATGTGACTATTGAGAAGAATACCCAACTGCCCTACCCTGCTCTCATCACCCTGTTTGCCCAGTCTTGCCATCTGCTTGCCCCTAATGAAACCTTCATTAAGGTCAAGAAACATCTTCCTTCTGATAAGCTTAAAGGGTTCCATAATGACTTTAAGCTTGGACCCCAAAAGCTTGGTTCTGCTCTTGTTGATCATATCCGCAGTGAGCTGCAACAAGTGGAGAAGGAGTTGGGCATTCTGAACGATAAGCAGATGGGATTAAAGAGGAAGGTTCGAAAGCTGGTGGCCCTGCTTCCCCACTCTTTTGATGCTCCAGCTGAGGGGGAGAATGACTCTGAGGGTACTCCCTGATCTGCCAAGTAAGGGGGAGATACAGTGGAAGGGATTGAAAGGGTGCTGATTATTTCTGCTGGACTTTCTGTAATTCTGATGATGTTGGAACAACATTATGGTTTTTGGTTTTTCTGGCTTTTGTTGATGATGGATTCTGGTTTTTCTGGTCTGTAATAGTATTCTGGCTTATTGATGGATACTCTCTGAATATTGGATATTTCTGGATGCCTTTTGATTATGCCTATTCTGCATCTGCTTCTATTCTTATTGGCATGAATGCTTGTTGTGTTTGATGCTCTCTGTTATGATATTGCAATTCTGTGCTTCCTCCACTGTTTTGACTACTTGGCCCGATCATCTCCACAAAGGGGGAGATTGTTAGGGATATTTTATTGTGAAGATGTTCGTGATAGTTACCGTTGTTGTAACATCTTGCCAACAACGCTTTATTCTCTTCACTGGAAAAAGCACAGAATAGTACAGTGACGTGGCATTTCCCCTAGCAGGCCTTAGAAGGGTTTAGATGGGCCTTAAAACCCATATAAATACCTACCTTCGTCCTTGAGGGATTGTGAGAGAGTCCAGCCGCAATCACAGCTCATTTTACAGAGCATTAACAGATTCCTAAGCTGTGATTATGGCGGATTGAGAGCTGAAGAAGAAACCCCTGGTTTTCGTTGTTTGCAGAAGGCATCAACAACTGTTCTGCTACTGGTATACTTTTAGCTGCTGTGTCTTCTATTATTCATGGGGTAATTAGGATTGTGTTTATGCATTTCTGGATTTATTGTTTGTAAACACAATCCGGGTATATTGTAGGTGTTCTTAGCACCATTGAGCTTAACTTGTTGATTAGCTAGATTCCACAAACACCACCTTAATACCTGCCGGTGAATTGTGTGCATTTGGGTAGATAGTTGATGCTCCCTTGTGTTCTTCTAGTCTATTTGGGTAGATAGGAGAGTTCATTGGAATGTAAGGGTATGTAAGGTGTGGTTGACTCTTGTTCGATCAGTTTGTTGGAGATTTAGTGAATCCTGGCTTGGAGCCCCCAGATGTAGATCGGTGGATCGAACTGGGTGATCAAACTCTTGTGTTCTTGTTTATGTTTTCCGCACTCTGTTTCTGTGTTTGCCTTTGGTTGTGGTTTGCAGGTTGTTGAGACATCGCTGAAACAACCCTTGCAGGGTTTTATATATTAGATTGGGCCTGTCAATGTAAATAGGGCCGACATGGCCAAAACACGGGTTAAACAGGCCCGTTCATAATATAGTCTAATGTACGAATTTAAAAACAAAATAATGTTTCCCAAAAGTAAAGTTCACATGCATGAACGTGCTCATGTTCATTCTACGTACTCTGTAAGAAAAGAAAATAAAAATGGTTTGGTCAGCACAACTTGCTGAGTAAGTTAACACATGCATGATCGTAGGGTTTAAAAACCATTAATTTAATATTTAAATAAAACATGATATTCACATAAATAATTCAGTCTAATTTAATCAACTATCCAGTTTGCATAATTCACTTCAGGGCTTCCTTTAACAGCACATTTCATATAATCTAGAATAAAAACCATAATTTAAATAAGCATTTAAATAATTTAATTGGACAACAAATATAATTTAATTTAATTTAAATTCCCCCCTTACATCCCAGATTCAGTATTTCAAGTATTTCACGATTGCATCGCAATCTCAACAAGTTTAGCCGGTAGCCCGGCGGCCGCAACCGTATCAGCCATACCCATTACCACTCCGGAGCCTCGGAAAACCCATGTGGATATTCTCGAGAGTGTAGGCTCTATATCTCATGCCGTTTTGGCAATATCATATCTCAAATTTAGCGCGCGGGGTCACCATCGTCCATTAAGGCACGAAGTGAATCGTTAGGGGGCACCCTGCAGAGCACTCACCCCTAATTTTAATTTATCAAGTTTGTAAGGGGATTTAGTTTCAAAAATCTGATTTCAATTTAGTTTATTCAACAATCATGTTTCAACTCATTTCAACCCTAAAGGTTAATTTCATGTTTCAACAAGATTTCAAGATTTGACTTCCGGTAAACCACTGTTTACTCTAAAATTCGTCTAAAATCAGATTTAACTCCAAAAATTCCGAAATTTCACTACTGACTCAGAAACGTCGAGATGAACAACGTTTGTGTTTTAACTTTTTCAATCCGAGATACCGAAATAGGTCAAAAACACCAATTTTCATAGAAACACAAATCTGTCCGAATTTTGTATGTCACAGTTTAAAGATATTGAAATCTACCATCGCAAATCAACTCCAAATTTGACAAAATTTTACAGAGACCATCTTAAGACATTTATCTACAACTTTCATGTTCGGCCAAAGATCTAAATCGGTCTGGAACCTATGTCAAAAACGTGATCACGATTGGACCTAAGTTCTGTCAAGAATCTCAAGATCTAGTTTCAAGCAGTTCGGTTTCGGTTGGTTTTCACATATCAAATCGTCTCTAAAAATTCTGAAAATTTTACAGTAGATAGATCTAAGCCTTAGGAACGTTTTTCATGTTTTAAGTTTTTCTGTTTGAAGTCGTTTTAAGGTTCGGAAAAATTAGGCAAAACTGTTGCGCCGGTAAAAACATACATTGGCAGATTTACGATCTCTTGTTAAATCTTTTAGTTTCGATCGTTTTAATTCCTCCCAAAACCATGTAAGGTTAACTTACAGAGTTGTGAACGTCCGGGTCGTCTATTTCGAAGGCGTGGCTTCCAGTCCACCGTTTCTCCTCTCCGCTCGTCGGGTTCTACGATCTAGATCCAATTCGAGGTGTAGAAGGGAAAAGGAGAAGATTATGATTCGTTTTCGAATCATATATTGAACTAGGATTGGATCGGGACTTACCACAACGCTGGAGATCTTGAAATTTTCGTCCAACAGTCCAAGCCTTGGTTTCGTGCCTCCGACGACTTCGGATTTAGGGTTTCGAATGTGTAGAGAGTTGTAGGGTTTTGTAAAAGTGTTCGGGGCTTCCAAGGGAGCTTATTTATAGATAGCTAAGACCTAGGGCGTCCAAGATCTGACCCTAAGGGTCTCTAAGTCGAAAGACGTTTAACCGAAAGTCGAAAAATCCGCGTTCGGGCGAGAGATTCACGCAACAACCAAATCTGTGGGGTGGCGCGGCCGTGGCGCGCCCAATGCCTATTGACCGCGCGGCCACCGCGCCTACTTCGCCTGGACTTCGGTCCGGGCAGGTCGTGCGATCCGTCGTGCTTTTCCTCATCTCTTTCGGATTTCTATCCCTCTATGCTCCCGAATTCTGAGTTCCGGGGTATCTCCGGGTTTCTACTTTCTCTCTAAATTTTTACTCGGGTCTAATTGGATGTTGGACTCGAATTCTCGAGTTCATACCTTTAAATTCCTTTAATTCCTTTTTAAGTAAAAATCTCATTTCTCATTTCCTTATCTTTATTTATTTTTTTATTTGCTGGATTTATTTATTTATGGTATTTATTGTATTTATTGTCTATTTATTTAATTATTGTTTTATTTTATGTTGGGAAATTCTCCGGTATTACAAACGCGTATGTGAGATTTGGGACCCAATGGGGAACCTGCACATCACAGTGGCTGAGATACTACATCTCAGTAATGCATATTGCCGTATTATCTTTTCCCGGGTTTAGATTAATATTGACTTTATGTATAAATTATTCTCGTTTCAGTATGCCTTATTCCACAATTGTTCTTTTTAAATTATTTCTGCAACTCAACCTCCTCCGGGAGTAAAGGTCTATCTACTCAGTGATTGTTTTCATTGACTCTACTCTTTTCACCGTTTCCTTTCAGGTTTTGAGATCTGCAAGGTTCAGTAGATCATCATTTGCACGGGCACGGATTGAGGTATTATTCACAGAAAAATGTATATTTTTAAATCTCCTTTGGTATAAAAATATATTACTTGGCATATAAAATAATTTATCAAGCATGAACAATTATCTGGGATTTATTCCACTTGTGCAAACATTTGTAAACAACACACTCTACGTTTAAAATAAAACTTGAGGTAACTACCTCTTTTAAAATAAAACTTCCATGGAATTTATTCCATTATTATCGTTGAACTCATTTGAGGAATGCGTTCCTCCATTTTGGTTGTACACTCCAACCATTTTTATTAAGCTTATTCTATACTTTCACAGTATCAGAAGCTTCTTTGCTAACTATATGCTAGCTTTTCCGGAACGTGGTAACATATACATTCAGCTATAATATTCCGCAAATATTTATTCTAGCCTTAGCGTATTTCGAACATCCCGGAATACGTGGCGATAGAACTCGCTCATTCTTTGTAACACCCCGGATTTGATAACCCAGGCCGAGGTGTCACTGCCGCATTTCCCTAGCAAGACACGGATGTCCGAGCTCGCCAAGGAAATGCAAGGCTTGTGGGCACGTAAAAGCTTTAAAAACATTTCAACGTATAGTCCGGAATTTAATAATACTTAAGTCAAAATACGAAAGTAAAGGCCATCATGCACGGATAAAGTAAATGCGACAGAAAGTAATCACGGCCAACACGGCCAAAACCTCGGGTTAAACAGACCCGGTAAAAACAGTAATACGGTGCAGAAAGCGAAAATGTTCACAAATAATTCCCCCAAGTGTATGCGTATGCGTCACTCGACATACTCTGTAAAAGAAAAATGACAACGGTGGTCAGTATAAAAATATACTGAGTAAGTTAATCCCTAACTAACAAATAAAAGGGGTTACATGTGTTTAAACTAAAGATTTCGCTTCCCATGCATAAATTTAAAATACATAATTTATTTGCAGCGGAAAACATGATTAAAGGACATAATTTTAAAAGCGCAATTTAAAGCATAATTTAAGATGCATAATTTTAAATACATAATTAAAAACATGATAAAGACGATTTAAGCATAATGGAACACTCACACAAGTCTTTTACATTTTATCCCGTAGACTAAGAAGAGGACACCATACCGGGAGATCACTAACGATGCAATCTCAACATAGGACCACTAACGAGGCAGTCCAAACAATGGGAGACCACTAACGAGGCAGTCTCAAAAAGATAGTAGGACCACTAACGAGGCGATCCAAAAATACAGCGCGCGAGATCACTAACGAGGCAATCTCAGATAGTAAGGAGACCACTAACGACGCGGTCTCAAAGATAATGATAGCATGAAGATCGGCTCAGCCTAGTGAACGGGATTTTTCGAAAGTTCGTGTTTCAATGTTATCAACTGATCGATATCGCATTTTCATAGTTCGAGTTATCTCAAGTTCGAAAAATCCTATTCAAGGCAGTTTACGCCTTTCTTAATTAAAAATTCGTCTTTACACCAAAAATTCTGAAATTTTTACAGTAGTTCAAAGACACACACACGAACAACTTCCATGTTTTAAGTTTTTGGAAATAAGGTTCCGAAGTGAGTCGAATTTCGAGTTCTTTGCAAAGAATGATTTCTGTCTTAAAAACTGGTTTCGTCACAGGTTCGTGCAACGCCGATTAAAAATTCATTTCAAAACCAATTGATGCGAAATTTTTACAGTAATTACAAAACACGTTAAGGAACAACTTTCATGTTTTAAGAATTTGGAAATAATGAATTCTTGATACTCAAAAATCGACCACAACCCACTGTATACTCGCGGGCTCCGAAAAGGTTTTAAAGCAGTTCTGAAGTTCAACCGTTTGACATATCAAATGAACACCAAAATCCGTGAAATTTTATATGCACACTCTAGACACAATTATCTACAACTTTTGTTTAGGAATGCAAAGTTGAATCATTCGAAAAATGGGTGAAAAACATGCATCAAGTTGAGCAAGGGAAACTGTCACAGTTTGAAATGTTCGGGTTGTCACAAAAAGTTTACGGTGTGATTTGGGATAGCAAATCTAAATTTCAACGGCTGAAATTTAGACATAAGATTGATAAAGGTGTTAGGAACAACTTTTATGTTGAAAAGTTTTCGGTTTGAATTCCCGAAGGTCGAGTTTTAGGCGAGTCTTTGAAATTGGACGAAAATAGGGTTTTTGAAAACCGATTTTTGTTAGAAGCCTATATCTCGAGTTTTAAACAACAAATAACCACGAAAATTTGTGAGTAAGGTTTTAACTTACTGATTTGAAGATTAGGATTACTGGGACGGGTATCCGGATGCTCTAGGGTCGCGACGAACGGCCAATCCTTCCGATCGCTTTTCGTTTGTTTTCCGGCGTGAAATCGTAGTAAAGGAAACGGGTTAGATTTCGAGTTTCTAAGTGTTATGGACGAATTAAAATGTTTAACCATGGCTTACCAAGAGTCTAGAGGGCAGGGCTTGGTTCCTCTCGCCTCGTCGTCTCTGGAATGCTCGCCGGAAAGTGTCGTCGGAAGAGTTTCGGCTTGGGGAGGAAGTTTGGGAGTAGTGTGGGAGTAGTTTCTGTAAGTCTAGGGTTTGGAGGCGCCCCCAGCCGCCCTTAAGTCTCCCTCACGTCTGGGATTTGGTTTCCCTCGAAGGGGGTGGTCGATTTTGGCAAGAAAATCGCCATGGAAGGAAAGTTTACACCTCCTGCACCTCTGGCGCGGAGGTGGCGCGCACATAGGCCTTTGTCCGCGCGGAGTGCGCGCGAACCATCCAGGGACGCGACTCCGTTTGCCCGCGCGGTGGCCGCGCGTATGCGCGCGGGGTGCGCGCCGCCCGAACCGGCCGGTTCGAGCGGTTCGTGTGGTCCGTCGGTTCCTTTCTTCCTTTTCTCGATCGGGTTTCTATCATTCGCGCTCTTGGTCCGACTTTTTGGGTCATTCCCGACTCGAAATTCTCATGTGGGTTTATTTACGAATTCGATCTAACTCCCGTATGATAATTCGTCTACTTAAACTCGTCCCGTCCTTCCTTAATGATTTTACGGAAGTTGTGTTTTGGTTTCCTCGGGTTTAAATGTTGCGATGCCTTCGGTTACATTTTTATTTTGTGATTTATTTTATGACTGAACTTGGTATTTGAATTCCCAAGCTGCCTACGTACCCCGTGAAGGGATCAAGTCATGACGTAGTTCAAAACAATTTGAATTTGTTTTTCCTCGGGTGTTACATCCTCCCCCCCTTAAGAATACAGTTATGTCCCCATAACTGTGGTCGGTTCATCTTGGAAGAGGCTAGGGTAACGTTGTCTCATGTCGGCTTCCAATTCCCGGGTTGCCGTCTCCGTCTCGTGGTTAGACCACAAGACCTTGACCATCTTTACAGATTTATTTCTTGTTACCCTTTCTTTGTAGTCGAGTATTTGCACCGGGGTTTCTTCATATGTCAGGTCATCATGTAGTTCGATTACGTCCGGTTGGAGTACATGCGATGTGTCGGGCACATACTTCTTCAATTGGGAGACGTGAAACACGTTATGGACACGTGCTAGTTGAGGCGGCAGTGCTAGCCGGTACGCTAGATTCCCCACTCTTTCGAGGATCTCATATGGCCCTATGTATCGTGGGCTCAGTTTCCCTCGCTTGCCGAAGCGCATTACGCCCTTCATCGGTGAGACTTTCAGCATGACCTTGTCACCAACTTGGAATTCCAAGTCCTGCCGTCTCACGTCCGCATAACTCTTTTGCCGGTCCTGAGCAGCTCTCATCTTCCCCTGGATAACCTTAACTTTCTGAGCCATGTCCTCCACTAGTTGTGGTCCTACTGTCATTATTCGATCGTTCTCTTCCCAACTCAATGGGCTCCGGCATCTTCGTCCATACAGTGCCTCGAAGGGCGCCATGCCAATGCTCGCATGGTAACTGTTGTTGTAGGAGAACTCGATCAAAGGTAGATGGTGCTCCCAACTTCCCTTGAATTCCAACACACAGGCCCTCAACATGTCCTCCAGCGTTTGTATTGTTCGCTCCGTCTGCCCATCCGTCATGGGGTGGAACGCAGTACTTTTTTTTTATCTGCGTCCCCAGAGCTTCTTGCAGCTTGGTCCAAAACTGGGTGACGAATCTGCTATCTCTATCCGAGATGATGTCGTGTGGCACCCCATGCCGGCGTACTACATTGTCTACATATGCTCTTGTTAATTGGTCCATTGACCAGGTGTCTTTCATCGGGATGAATATGGCGGCCTTTGTTAACCTATCCACGATCACCCAGATCTTATTCATCCCATTTGGCGAACGTGGTAACCCCGAAACGAAGTCCATGGAGATACTATCCCACTTCCAGCTTGGGATCTCCAATGGTTGCATTAACCCTATGGGTTTTTGTCGTACTGCCTTGACCTTTTGGCAGGTAAGGCACCTTGCCACGAACTCGGCCACTTCTCTCTTCATGTTCGGCCACCAGTAGTTCTTTTTCAAGTCCTTGTATAGCTTGTCCCCTCCGGGGTGAACCGAGTAGGGGGTACTATGGCTTTCCTCCATCACTTTCTTCTTCAGATCCGCGGACTCCCGCGGTATACACCACCTTCCCCTGAAGCGGATGCTCCCGTCCTCGTGAATCTTGAAATCCACTGCCTTTCCTTCGGCAATGCTTCTCCTTATTTCCTCCAACTTTGTGTCACTCGATTGGGCGAGTCGTATCTCTTCGAATATGGTAGGCCCTACTACCAGCGTGTTGACGACCTCGGTTACCGTACCGGGTTGCACCAGTTCCAGGCTTAATCTCGCCAAATCTCTGTACAATTCGGCCGGTATCACGAGTGAGTTCGTGACGTGCTGCGTCTTCCGACTCAAGGCGTCGGCCACGACGTTGGCTTTGCCCTCGTGATACGCGACTTCCAGGTCGTAATCTTTGATCAGTTCCAACCATCTCCTCTGCCTCAGATTCAGTTCTTTTTGCGTGAATATGTACTTGAGGCTTTTATGGTCGGTGAACATCCGACACTTCCGCCCGTACAGATAGTGTCTCCAAATTTTCAGGGCGAACACGACCGCGGCCAGTTCTAGGTCGTGCGTCGGATAGTTCTGCTCGTGTGGTTTTAGCTGTCGCGATGCGTACGCTATGACTCTTTGATCTTGCGTTAGTACGCATCCCAGTCCTTCTCTCGAGGCGTCGCTGTACACCTCGAAGTCTCCATTCTCTGATGGTAACGCCAACACTGGCGCCGTGGTAAGTCGTTTCTTCAGCTCCTGGAATGCGGCTTCGCACTTGCCGGTCCATTCGTACTTCACCCCCTTCTTTAGCAGTTGGGTCAACGGGCGGGCAATTTTGGAGAAGTCCTGGACAAATCGCCTGTAGTAGCCCGCCAGTCCGAGAAAACTTTTTATCTCCGTTGGGCTCTTCGGTGGTACCCACTTGGTTACTGCCGAGATCTTTGACGGGTCTACCGCCACCCCGCTGGCGGATACGATATGCCCAAGGAATGCTACTTCCCTCAGCCAGAAGTCGCATTTGGACAGCTTCCCGTATAGCTGATTTTCTCGGAGGATCCTCAGTACTTTATGTAAGTGCTCGGAATGTCCTTCCTCGTCCCTTGAGTAGACCAAGATGTTGTCTATGAACACCACTACGCATTGATCTAATAGCCCCCGGAACACGTTGTTCATGAGGTTCATGAACATTGCCGGGGCGTTCGTCAGTCCGAATGACAGTACTGTGAATTTGTAGTGTCCATAGCGAGTCCTGAACGCTGTCTTTGGGATGTCCTTCTCAGCGATTCGCAGTTGATGATATCCCGAATGCATGTCGATCTTGGAGAACACAGTAGCTCCCTTCAGTTGGTCGAACAAATCCTCGATTCTGGGCAACGGGTACTTGTTCTTGATAGTGACTTGATTAAGTCCTCTATAGTCGATACACAGTCGCAAACTCCCATCCTTCTTCTTGACAAACAAGACCGGTGCTCCCCATGGAGACGTACTCGGTCTGATATATCCCTTTTCCAGCAATTCTTCGAGCTGCTCCTTTAGCTCCTTCATCTCCGGTGGCGCCATACGGTAAGGAGCCTTTGAGACAGGTTCCGTTCCCGGGATGAGATCTATGGTGAACTCGAGATCCCTCTCAGGGGGCATGCTGGGAACGTCTTCCGGGAACACATTCGGGTACTCTCTTACCACCGGAATGTTGTCTATCTTTACTCCTTCAGCCTGAGGTTATGAACGTAGCATGCGTATAACGCGTGGCCTTTACGCATTAGGCTACATAACTCTAGGACGTTGACTATCTTGTTAGATTTCTTAGGGGGTTGAGAGTAGAAGATGACTCTTTTTCCCCTACCTTTCGACAGCGTGATCTTTTGCTTTTGGCACTCGATCACGGCCTTATACCGGGTTAGCCAATCCATTCCTAGTATGACGTCAAAGTCTCTGACGTTGAACTCTACTAAGTTTGCGAAAAACTCTACGTTCTTTATTACTACAGGTATTCCATTGTAGCGTTTAGAGCATGCTATTACTTCTCCAGAGGGCAGTTGGATGCCTACGCTAATCATCTCGCACTTAGGTAGATCTAGTTCAGTTACGACTCTCGAAGATACAATCGAACAACTGGCTCCGGAATCAAATAAGACTCTAAGTGGAGTACTTAGGACATGGAAAGTACCTGCCATCACGTCACCCTGTGCGGGTATGTCAGCCTGGTTAATCACGTTCAACCGCCCCATCGGCCTCCCTTGATTGGCTGGCTGGTTCTGGTTTGGATTTGCGTTTTGCTGCTGGTTCGGAGGGCATTGG
This sequence comes from Hygrophila difformis, assembly GCA_030278955.1. NCBI lineage: Eukaryota > Viridiplantae > Streptophyta > Magnoliopsida > Lamiales > Acanthaceae > Hygrophila > Hygrophila difformis. Next base: position 35,315,736 of record JAOANR010000010.1, on the reverse strand, counting down.
TTCGGATTCGGAGGAGGCCGATATCCTTGATTGTTGTCGTTTCTACCTCCTTGGTTGAATGGCTCGTTAGGTCCAATGACCAAATCTTCTCTCTTTGTGATGTTCTCAAGTCGGGTTCGACATTTCTCCCTCCGATGGCCAATTCGGCCGCACAGGAAGCACTCGCCCACCTGAGGACACCTCCTCACCAGGTGCGGCCTGCCACACCTTGGGCACGGCAGCACTCGCCCTCCTTGGTTGATATTTCGACCATTGTTGTTCTGAGCACTCCCGTTCGGACCTCGCCGAAAGTTGTCCCCGCCAGTAGTGTTGCCCGTCCTATTATCCCTGTTCCTCTTGTCTGGTCCTTGCGCCCCTCGGCTAGATTCCCCAGCAGCCTTCCTTTTTAGCTGTTGCACTCGTGCTACTGCTACTGCCCGATCGTAGACAGATTGCAGGTCCGGGTAGTTAACTCCAGTGATCACCTCCCGAATTGACAAGTTCAATCCCATTTCGAACTTTTGCGCCTTCTCCCCGTCCGTAGGTACCATCCTGGGCGCAAATCTCACCAACTCCTTAAACCGTGCATAGTATTCTTGAACAGATTTCTCTCCTTGTTTCAGGGATGAGAACTCCTCGTACAGTGCCGCCTTAGTACTCATTGGGTAGAAGCGCTCCCGGAGTAACTCCATGAACTCGTTCCACGAGTAGGGTTCATCATCCTCTGCCAGCTTCCCCTGGGTTAGCCATGTGACCTAGGTTGGCCTCCATTTGTTCTACTCTTAGCCTGAAGTTGTTCACGTTTTGAGGGGTTCCGAGGTAGGCTTCGATCAACCTCATTAATAGGTTAATCATGTTTGCGTTCGAAGCGACCATCTAGCGTTGACACGGTAGGTTAAAGTTAGGGTGTGTTTTATGCAAGGTCGAGATGTGCAAGAATTAAATCCATATGCAATATGCAAATGTAAGCCCCTTCCCCATTAAAATTTAATTTATTCGTATGTTAAAATAAATTGCTAAAGGTTGGGCCTCTATAGTGGGCCGAAAAATCAAATTTTCTTTTCTTGGCTAAAACATTGGGCTATAAATAAATTTTGGACTAAATAAAATTAGTGGCCTTTAAAAGTGATATTCTTAAAAATATTACTAGGGCTTAAAATATTAGTACCAAAATAATTGTAATAATAGTATTACTAATAATAATAATAATAGCTTCAAAATAAAATTCCGGGCTCTGATACCAACTTGTAACACCCCGGATTTGATAACCCAGGCCGAGGTGTCACCGCCGCATTTCCCTAGCAAGACACGGATGTCCGAGCTCGCCAAGGAAATGCAAGGCTTGTGGGCACGTAAAAGGCTTAAAAACATTTCAACGTATAGTCCGGAATTTAATAATACTTAAGTCAAAATACGAAAGTAAAGGCCATCATGCACGGATAAAGTAAATGCGACAGAAAGTAATCACGACCAACACGGCCAAACCTCGGGTTAAACAGACCCGGTAAAAACAGTAATACGGTGCAGAAAGCGAAAATGTTCACAAATAATTCCCCCCAAGTGTATGCGTATGCGTCACTCGACATACTCTGTAAAAGAAAAATGACAACGGTGGTCAGTATAAAAATATACTGAGTAAGTTAATTCCTATCTAACAAATAAAAGGGGTTACATGTGTTTAAACTAAAGATTTCGCTTCCCATGCATAAATTTAAAATACATAATTTATTTGCAGCGGAAAATATGATTAAAGGACATAATTTTAAAAGCGCAATTTAAAGCATAATTTAAGATGCATAATTTTAAATACATAATTAAAAACATAATAAAGACGATTTAAGCATAATGGAACACTCACACAAGTCTTTTACATTTTATCCCGCAGACTAAGAAGAGGACACCATACCGGGAGATCACTAACGAGGCAATCTCAACATAGGACCACTAACGAGGCAGTCCAAACAATGGGAGACCACTAACGAGGCAGTCTCAAAAAGATAGTAGGACCACTAACGAGGCGATCCAAAAATACAGCGCGCGAGATCACTAACGAGGCAATCTCAGATAGTAAGGAGACCACTAACGAGGCGGTCTCAAAGATAATTATAGCATGAAGATCGGCTCAGCCTAGTGAACGGGATTTTTCGAAAGTTCGTGTTTCAATGTTATCAAATGATCGATATCGCATTTTCATAGTTCGAGTTATCTCAAGTTCGAAAAATTCTATTCGAGGCAGTTTACGCCTTTCTTAATTAAAAATTTGTCTTTACACCAAAAATTCTGAAATTTTTATAGTAGTTCAAAGACACACACACGAACAACTTCCATGTTTTAAGTTTTCGGAAATAAGGTTCCGAAGTGAGTCGAATTTCGAGTTCTTTCCAAAGAATGATTTCTGTCTTAAAAACTGGTTTCGTCACAGGTTCGTGCAACGCCGATTAAAAATTCATTTCAAAACCAATTGATGCGAACGTTTTACAGTAATTACAAAACACGTTAAGTAACAACTTTCATGTTTTAAGAATTTGGAAATAATGAATTCTTGATACTCAAAAATCGACCACAACCCACTGTATACTCGCGGGCTCCGGAAAGGTTTTAAAGCAGTTCTGAAATTTGACCGTTTGACGTATCAAATGAACACCAAAATCTGTGAAATTTTATATGCACACTCTAGACACAATTATCTACAACTTTTGTTTAGGAATGCAAAGTTGAATCATTCAAAAAATTAGTGAAAAACATGCATCAAGTCGAGCAAGGGAAACTGTCACAGTTTGAAATGTTCGGGTTGTCACAGAACGTTTATGGCGTGATTTGGGATAGCAAATCTTAATGTCAACAGCTGAAATTTGGACACAAGATAGATAAAGGTGTTAGGAACAACTTTTATGTTGTAAAGTTTTCGGTTTGAATTCCCGAAGGTCGAGTTTTAGGCAAGTCTTTGAAATTGGACGAAAATAATGTTTTTGAAAACCGATTTTTGTTACAAGCCTATATCTCGAGTTTTAAACAACAAATAACCACGAAAATTTGTGAGTAAGGTTTTAACTTACTGATTTGAAGATTAGGATTACTGGGATGGGTATCCGGATGCTCTAGGGTCGCGACGAACGGCCAATCTTTCCGATCGCTTTTCATTCGTTTTCCGGCGTGAAATCGTAGTAAAGGAAACGGGTTAGATTTCGAGTTTCTAAGTGTTATGGACGAATTAAAATGTTTAACCATGGCTTACCAAGAGTCTAGAGGGCAGGGCTTGGTTCCTCTCGCCTCGTCGTCGCCGGAATGCTCGCCGGAAAGTGTCGTCGGAAGAGTTTCGGCTTGGGGAGGAAGTTTGGGAGTAGTGTGGGAGTAGTTTCTGTAAGACTAGGGTTTGGAGGCGCCCCCAGCCGCCCTTAAGTATCCCTCACGTCTGGGATTTGGTTTCCCTCGAAGGGGGTGGTCGATTTTGGCAAGAAAATGGCCATGGAAGGAAAGTTTACACCTCCTGCACCTCTGGCGCGGAGGTGGCGCGCACATAGGCCTTTGTCCGCGCGGAGTGCGCACGAACCATCCAGGGACGCAACTCCCTTTGCCCGCGCGGTGGCCGCGCGTATGCGCGCGGGGTGCGCGCCGCCCGAACCGGCCGGTTCGGGTGGTTCGTGTGGTCCGTCGGTTCCTTTCTTCCTTTTCTCGATCGGGTTTCTATCATTCGCGCTCTTGGTCCAACTTTTCGGGTCATTCCCAACTCGAAATTCTCATGTGGGTTTATTTACGAATTCGATCTAACTCCCGTATGATAATTCGTCTACTTAAACTCATCCTGTCCTTCCTTAATGGTTTTACGGAAGTTGTGTTTTGGTTTCCTCGGGTTTAAATGTTGGGATGCCTTCGGTTACATTTTTATTTTGTGATTTATTTTATGACTGAACTTGGTATTTGAATTCCCAAGCTGCCTACGTACCCCGTGAAGGGATCAAGTCATGACGTAGTTCAAAACAATTTGAATTTGTTTTTCCTCGGGTGTTACATTCTTCCAACACTTTGCTTCTACTGTTCCTTCAGGGAAAATAGGGGTGTTACAGTTTGATATCAGAGCGTTTTTTGCTCTTGGAAATGTGCATTTAAAATCTTTTTAAAATTTTGCACAATAAATTATTTTAAAAATCCTTGTGGCTATGCATGTAGTGTATTAAAATTTTTAAAAATTTTACACGATAAGTATTTGGAAGCATTTGGATTAGTGCAGTTAAATTATTGCAATTTTTGCACGGAAAATATTTTTAAAGAGAGCTTTTTGCTCTATGAAGTAGTGCATTTAAATTTTTAAAATTTTTTTGCACGAAATTATTTTGAAAAGACTATGCCAAGTATTTTTTTAAAATTATTTTGGGATGGGGACACACACATATGCATATAGGCACGAGCAGAATTTTGAATTATTACAAGTATATTCTTGACAAGGATTTCCCAAGGTATCAGACTTCGAGCTAGAGTCTCTCTCCGATTATCTTATGACTGTTTTGCTAAGTATTGCCTTAGTATCTACCTCTAGACGTGTCTTGGATAATCTACTAGTATTGTACTAGTTTCTTGGCTTCTCAGTTTCAGATACCTTATTACGTAAGATGATGCCAACTCATGCGATGACCTTAGGGTTATGCGCAGTATTGCCTTAGTCAAATAAGGTTTTGTCTTAGACTGTAAGAACACGATCTGAATGTTATCACGATAATCATAACGTTGGCTAAATCCTTTGATAGATGTCGGCTAATACCTTTACCATATTGCTTGAGTTGGTCCCTCGCCTGGCTATAGATGTACTCGTGTTGCAGCAAGAGGCTTGCAAACACCAAGAAGAAGAAGCACGACTGCTCGCGGAAAATTTGGAATTGAAGGCTCAACTGGCCTCTAAGCCTAAGCGCAAAGAGGAGCACGTCGGGCAGTCCTCCAAGCCACAGAAAAAAAGGGCGACTAGAAGGAAAGCATGAAGGAGGAGATATTGACCAACGCGTCAACCTTAACAACCCGAACCAACGACGAAACATCAATGGTCCTAACCCGAGGAATGATAATCGCACGTTTATTCCATCACCCTGCCAGAAATGCAAAAGACGACACTGGATGCAAGTATGCCCGCCATACGGAACCTGCCAGACGAAGGCATGCCTAGAAAGACGACAAGGGAAACCATAGAGAAGCCAAGCCCGCAATTAGAGGAATCCGCCTCCTGTGGCAAGAAGCGACTCGGTTTAGATTTCGACTATCATGTTTAATTACTTTATAAGAACATCGGCCAATCTGGCATAGTAAGGTGATATGTACGTGGAGCGATCATACTCTGACTTTTGAACCTAGTACTGCGCTTGATATGTATAACCAAGGCATTTCCTTTTGTTGTAAAACACTTTAAGCTTCCTCCTCAATGGTAATCACCGATGTTTTGTTAAAGATTTTTCCTTCGAAAGGATTTGTTTGACCTATAACCGAATGATTAGATTGCTTGCCCATACCTAAGTAAAATCTTAAAAACATCAAGGACGAATTTTATCTAAGGACAATAAGTTATTGCACCCAGTAAAATGTTTAGTTGCCAAGTTTGGCAAATGAACCTTCAATGGACAACAACATAATCATTTGTTTAAACCATGAATTAATCTACCCTTATTAAGATAACCAAGCATTTTCCTTCCACAATGACCCCTAATATAAGAGAACGTACCCTCGGTCGGGTAACTTAACATGAGACTCGGGAAAATTTCTGGGTAAGATAAGAACGTGAGAATAATTGGAAAATTCTCATATGTAACCAACTAAAGATTAGGCATAATATTAACATTAAGCTTTATCTATATTAGATTGAACTTGAGGAATTTACCATAGTGACTTTGGATTTGAGAACACTCCAAGTGTAAATAAATAATTTTTGGAGCAAGTATCGAACAAGAGTGACTAAGTGTTTTGGAACAAATTTTCTAAGAAGGCACTTTTCATCAACAAGGATAGTTGGATACCATTTGGGGCATAATAAGATAACCACAATCCCACCTTAACCCTTTGAAAAGGAAAAGAGTACGGACCACGAATTAGGATTCAAGTTTTATCAGGATAATTACGTAGTCCATGATCTCAGCCTAATAAAAGTCGGGTTCACACTTAAAGTACGAAAGGACTATAGAAAGGAAAGGAGTACGCAACCTAAAAGGAGAGTTGGAATTTATTAAGGATTAGGACGTACTCAAAGGAAGTCTATCAATTTAAATTGCGTCATTAAAACCTCATAATGGTAATAAGATAGCGCTTCGATAGATTTATTCCCTAGGCTTATTCGGCATACCTTTTGGGGCGTAATAGCATGCGGGCGATGAAAGAACGATTAAATGACATAAATTATCTTCACTTCCCTAGGGAAGGAGTGAAGTACGAAGTGGATTAGCACATTCCGCTAAGGAAAGCAACACAAGAGTAAAGATGGACCGAAGGAAGTCAATGCTTAAGGACCAAAGGAAAATTATAATTAATAGATGAACCTTTGAGAGTTTCTATAAGGATATAAATTTTGGAAATATCCCCTAACTATAACCTTACCCTAGTTCTGTCTCGAGGCTTCGAGGCCGAAGCCTTATTTTAAGGAGGATAGACTATAACACCTCAAAAAAATTTTAAATAGAAATTTAAATTTTAATAAAATGATATTAAAAAATTCCTCATAAATTTAGTTTTTAGAAGATGAAAAGAAATAATATTTTTCGAGTGTGAATTTATTTAAGTCAATCCTAGTTGTGAACTAATTTAAGAAATTAAAACTTTGAATTGCAAACCATTTAAATTAACTTATAATAAGTATTCAGATATACCTTATTACAAATTATTTAAATCCATATAATTAGTACGACAACTTAGTCAAAATTTATTATAGTTATTTAGTCATTTTTAAACCCAAATCCTCATTAAACAAATTGTCCAAATACCAAACCCCAAGACTTGAATTATTTAGTAAAATTAACTATTAAACGATTTAAGTACTTATTAGCTGATAACGATTACAAGATCACATATTGCTTGAAGATTGTTTAAGCCTAATTACGCAATAACACATTAGAGAGTTTACGCTACTTATGCCTAATTAGTTTATTAACTAGCCATAGTTTATTGGAATATTTGGAACTCAAGATTATTATATTAACTTGGAGGATACAAACAAACAAGTATTAAGTTATTTTGAAGCCATAAATCTAATGTCAATAATAAGGCATAACTAAATTCGAATAAACCAACAATGATTTCTGAACAAGAACACTTATCATGTCCGCTAAATTGTAAGTGTTGTATTAAATAATATTGGGTATGAATTAAGCTATAAAACTAGCCACATATGATTTGGTTAAAAATATTTAACCAGTTACTTTAGAAAAATCAAGGTCGGCCTCATTATTACCAAGTTGTCCAAAATAAAAGTGTAACACCCCGGATTTGATAACCCAGGCCGGGATGTCACCGCCACATCTCCCTAGCAAGACACGGCTTCCCGAGCTCACTAAGGAAATGCAAGGCTTGTGGGTATGTAAAAGATTTAAAACATTTCAAGATTTAGTCCGGAAATTTATAATACTTAATACGATAGTAGTAATCATCATGCGCGAAAAATAAATAGAGTAATGCAGCGGAAAGTAAATCACGGCCAACATGGCCAAATCCTCGGGTTTAACAGACCCGGTAAAAAACAGTACGATGCAGAATTTAAAATGTCCGTTATGATTTCCCCCAAGTGCATATGCAATGCGTCACTCGACATACTCTGTAAAAAGGAAAATGACAACGGTTGTCAGTATAAAAATATACTGAGTAAGTTAATCCCTAACTAACAAATAAAAGGGGTTACAAGTGTTTAAACTAAAGATTTCGCTTACCGTACGAGAATTTAAAAATACATAATTTATTAGCAGCGGAAAAACATGATTAAAGGGCTTAATTTTAAAAGCGTAATTTAAAGCATAATTTAAGATGCATAAATTTTAAATACATAATTAAAGACATGATAAATACGATTTAAGCATAATGAAACACTCACACAAGTCTTTTACTTTTCATCCCGTAGACTAAGAAGAGGACACCATACCGGGAGATCACTAACGAGGCAATCTCAACATAGGATCACTAACGAGGCAGTCCAAACAAGGGGAGACCACTAACGAGGCAGTCTCAAAGATAGTAGGACCACTAACGAGGCGATCCAAAAAGATAGTAGGACCACTAACGAGGCAGTCCACAAATACAGCGCGCGAGATCACTAACGAGGCAATCTCAGATAGTAAGGAGACCACTAACGAGGCAGTCTCAAAGATAATGATAGTATGAAGATCGGCTCAGCCTAGTGAATGGGATTTTTCGAAAGTTCGTATTTCAAAGTTATCAAATGATCGCTATCGCGTTTTCATAGTTCGAGTTTTCTCAAGTTCGAAAAATCCTATTCGAGGCAGTTTACGCCTTTCTTAATTAAAAATTCGTCTTTACACCAAAAATTCTGAAATTTTTACAGTAGTTCAAAATCACACACACGAACAACTTTCATGTTTTAAGTTTTTGGAAATAAGGTTCCGAAGTGAGTCGAAATTCGAATTTATTGCAAGAATTAATTTCTGTCTTAAAAACTGTTTTCGTCACAGGTTCGTGCAACGCCGATTAAAAATTCATTTCAAAACTAAACGATGCGAAATTTTTACAGTAACTACAAAACACATTAAGGAACAACTTTCATGTTTTAAGAATTTGGAAATAATGAATTCTTGGTACTCAAAAATCGATCACAACTCACTGCATACTCGCGGCCCTTAAAACAATTTAAAAGAAGTTCTGAAAATTTGGCCGTTTGGCATATCAAATGAACACCAAAATCCGTGAAATTTTATATGCATAATCTAGACACAATTATCTACAACTTTTGTTAAGGAATGCAAAGTTAAATCATTCGAAAAATGGGTGAAAAACATGCATCAAGTTGAATATGGAAATCTGTCTCAGTTTTAAAACGTTCGGTTCGATACAGAAAGTTTACGGCGTGATTTGGGATAGCAAAACTCAATGTCAACGGCTGACATTTGGTCACAAGATAGATAAAGGTGTTAGGAACAACTTTTATGTTGAAAAGTTTTCGGTTTGAATTCCTGAAGGTCGAGTTTTAGGCGAGTCTTTAAAATTGGACGAAAATAGGGTTTTTGAAAACCGATTTTTGTTACAAGCCTATATCTCGAGATTTAAACAACAAACAACCACGAAAATTTGTGAGTAAGGTTTTAACTTACTTAGTTAGAGAATAGGGTCGCTGGATTGGGTTTCCGGACGTCCTAGGGTCACGACGAACGGCCAACTTCTCCGATCGCTCTTTGTTCGTTTTCCGACGGGAAATCGTAGTAAGGAAAAAGGGTTAGAATATGAGTTTCTGAGATCTATGGACGAATTGAAACTTTGTACAATAGCTTACCAAGAGTCTAGAGGGCAGGGGCTTGTCCCGGTCGTCCCGTCGTCGCCGGAATACTCGCCGGAAAGTGGGGTCAAAGGAGTTTTGAACTTGGAGAGGGAATTGAGGGTGGAGGCTTGAATGTTTTCTGAAAACCTAGGGTTTGGGGCGCCCCTAGGGTATTCTTAAGCCTTCCCCAAGGCTGAGATCCGATTGCCATGGTTAGGGGTGTTGTTTTTGGCAAGAAAATCGCCATGGAAGGAAAGTTTACACCTCCTGCACCTCTGGCGCGCTGGTGACGCGCACATAGCCCTTTGTCCGCGCGGAGCACGCGTGGGCTGCCCTGGAGTCGCGACTCCTCCGACCGCGCGGTGGCCGCGCGGCGGCGGGCGGAGAGCGCGGGCCGGCCGGACCGGCCGGTTCGGCGGTCCGCGTGTTCCGTCGGGTCTTTCCTTGCTTTCCCCTATCGGTTTTCTACGTGTTAGCTCGATTCCTTGGGTCGTCTTCGGTTCAGAACCTTTTCCTTAAACTTGTTACGAGTCCGGTTTATCGCTCGCAACATTTCCGTGTCCTAATTAGCCTAGTCTAAATTGGTTCCAACTCCTCCTATCGTCCTTGTGATCTATTTCGTGATTTATTTTGTGATTTATTTCGTGACTGAACTTAGAAATTAGTTCCAAGCTGCCTACGTACCCTGTGAAGGGATCAAGTCATGACGTAGTTCAAAACAATTTGAATTTGTTTTTCCCCGGGTGTTACAAAAAGGATTTTTAAAACTTGGGCTACTTTTGCTAATGGAGCAAATTAATATATAATTTAAGTCTATTAGATTAAATGACGAGTATAAGATCGTTGGAGACTTAGATTAGTCTTTCTAGTGATACCCAATGATAATGGATGGATTGTAAGAATTAGTCCATTGATATGTTTAAAGAAATTGGATAAAATGTTAGACATGGATTAGATTATAAAAAAATTAAGTCCTTACATATTAAAATACTTAACCCATTTAATTATCGAAAATTGTCCAACCTTTAACTTGCAACGATCCCGGGTTTAGATTAATTGGGGAACCTGCACATCACAATGGCTGAGATACAACATCTTGGTAACGCATATTGCTATATTATTTCAGTGGTGGTTTGAGGAGCGGGTTGAGTTCTTCCTCTTCCTCTTCCTCTGGATGCCATTCTGGTACAAATAGGGTGGATTAGGACTTGTGAATTTAACATATAGTCTAAGCAATTTTTATAAATGTATATCTGTTTTGTAATTTAGCACGTGGTGCTCGATCGAACTAAGAAGCGCCGCACGCCTCGGGGTTTTATTTTAATTTGTTTTATTTCGAAATATTTTTTTTTGCTGCTGTACGGGCAGGTCTGTCCGTTTTTTTTCTTTCGATTTATTACAAATAAATCGGGCATTTTATTTCCTTAAACGAAATTTTAGTACAAAAGTAGAAATATTTTCCTAGCAAAATAGTATCTAAAAATAGAATCTCTAGCGACTCAAGATGTCCTCCGGTGGGGTAGCAGGATCCTCCTCCGGGTCTTCCTCCTCCGAACTTGGCGGCAGCAGATCGTCAAAGATGGTGTTCAAGTCTTGTCCATGAGCATCGATGCGTTCTTTTAGTATTAGGTTTTGTGTAGTGAGGGTTTGGACTTGGCGTTCGAGTTGGTTTATGCGGTGGTGATCCGCCTCTCTCAAGTTGCCCATGTGGTGCAAATTGGCCTTCAATTGAGCCATACGGTATTTCATTCGTTCTATGGTTTGATGGGAATCAAGGTGAACGTTCATCATCTTGATCATCAACTGCATCATGTCTTGACTAGCCATCTAGCGCAAGCAAGAGATCTAAGTTAATATTCGCCAGGATTCTAGATTAACTTTGCCAAGATTCTAAGTTCGAATTCGCCAAGATTCTAAGTTCAATTCGTCAAGATTCTAAGTTCGAATTCGCCAAGATTCTAAGTTCAAATTTACCAAGATTCTAAGTTCAAAGAAGAGATGCAATATGCAAATGCAAATGATGATTCCCCCCCAAAAATAATTTAATGCACTATATATATATTTTTTTCCATGGGTTTTAAAATAAAAATTTTCCATGGAAATAATACTTTAAAATTTAAAATAATAGTCAAAATATTAACAGTAGTTTAAAAATAATAATGGTTTAAAAATAATAGTTTAAAAATAGCCGAGCTCTGATACCAACTTGTAACACCCCGGTTTTTGGTCACCCAGGTCGGGATGTCACCGCCACATCCCCCTAGTAAGACACGGTTTCTCCGAGCTTACTAAAGGGATGCAAGGCTAGGTATTGCAGTATTTAAAACATTTAAAGCATTCAAAACAGCCCATACGATATAATTCGAAAATAATAATATCATAGCGCAGCGGAAATAATTGTTTTAGTATAGTATTGCAGCGGAAAATGTAAATAGGGCCGACATGGCCAAAACACGGGTTAAACAGGCCCGTTAATAATATAGTCTAATGTACGAATTTAAAGGGATAAGTTTTCCAAAAATGTAATTTCCCCCATGCATGAATATGGTCATGCTCATTCCACATACTCTGTAAGAAAAGAAAATAAAAATGGTTTGGTCAGCACAACTTGCTGAGTAAGTAAACACGGACATGATCGTACGGTTTAAAAGCCATTCATTTCATAATTAAATAAAAGCATGATAATAACATAATATTCGATTTAATTTAATTAACTATTAAATTTGCGTAATTTAATTTAGGCTCCATTTCACAACACATCTCACATAGTTTAAAATAAAGCCATAATTTAAATAAAGCATTCAAATAATTTAATTGGACAACCACACACATTTCAATTTAATTTAATTCTAATTTCCCCCTTACATCCCAGATTTGGTATTTCAAGTATTTCACGATTGCATCGCAATCTCAACAAGTTTTGTCGGTAGCCCGGCGGCCGCAACCGTATCAGCCATACCCAGTACCACTCCGGAGCCTCGGGAAACCCATGTGGATATTCTCGAGAGTGTAGGCTCTATTTCTCATGCCGTTTTGGCAATATCATATCTCAATTTCGCGCGGGGTCACTATCGTCCATTAAGGCACGAAGTGAATCGTTAGGGGGCACCCTGCAGAGCACTCACCCCTAATTTTAATTTATCAAGTTTGTAAGGGGATTTAATTTCAAAAATCTGATTTCAATTTAGTTTATTTAAAAATCATACTTCAACTCATTTCAACCCTAAAGGTTAATTTCATGTTTCAACAAGATTTCAAGATTTGACTTCCGGTAAACCACTGTTTACTCTAAAATTCGTCTAAAATCAGATTAAACTCCAAAAATTCATATATTTCACTACTGACTCAGAAACGTCGAGATGAACAACTTTCGTGTTTTAACTTTTTCAATCCGAGATACCGAAATATGTCAAAAACGTCAATTTTCGCAGAAACACAAATCTGTCCGAATTTCGCAGACCACAGTTTAAAGATATTGAAATCTACCATAGCAAAACAACTCCAAATTTGATTAAATTTTACAGAGACCATCTTAAGACATTTATCTACAACTTTCATGTTCGGCCAAAGATCTAAATCGGTCTAGAACCAATGTCAAAAACGTGATCAAGATCGGACCTAAGTTCTGTCAAGAATTTCAAGATCAAATTTCAAGCAGTTCGGTTTCGGTTGGTTTTCGCATATCAATTCGTCTCTAAAAATTCTGAAATTTTACAGTAGATAGATCTAAGCCTTAGGAATGTTTTTCATGTTTTAAGTTTTTCCGTTTGAAGACGTTTTAAAGTTCGGAAAAATTAGGCAAAACTGTCGCGTCGGTAAAAACACCATGTTGGCAGATTTTCGATCTCTTGTTAAATCTTATAGTTTCGAATGTTTTAATTCTTCCTAAAACCATGTAAGGCTAACTTACAGAGTTGTGAACGTCCGGGATCGTCTATTTCGAAGGCGTGGCTTCCAGTCCACCGTTTCTCCTCTCCGTTCGTCGGGTTCTACGCTCTAGATCCAATTCGAGGTGTAGAAGGGAAAAGGAGAAGATTAGGATTCGTTTTCGAATCGTATATTGAACAAGGATTGGATCGAAACTTACCACGATGCTGGAGATCTCGGAATTTTCGTCCAACCAGTATTTGCCTTGGTTTCGTGCCTCCGACGACTCCGGAATTAGGGTTTCGAATGTATAGAGAGAACTGTAGGTTTTGTAAAAGTGTTCGGGGCTTCCAAGGGGGTTTATTTATAGATAGCTAGGACCTAGGGCGTCCAAGATCTGACCCTAAGGGTCTTGAGTCGAAAGATGTTCAACCGAAGTCGAAAAATCCGCGTTCGGGCGAGAGATTCACGCAACGGGCGAATCTGTCTGCTGGCGCGGGGTTGGCGCGCCTTTTCCCCCTTTACCGCGCGGCCAGCGCGCAGCTCACGCCTGGACTTCGGTCCGGGCGGGTCGTGCGATCCGTCATGCTTTTCCTCCTCTCTTTCGGGTTTCTATCCCTCTATGCTCTCGGATTCCGATTTTCGGGGTATCTTCGGGTTCCTACTTTCTCTCTAAATTTTTACTCGAGTCTAATTGGATGTTTGGACTCGAATCCTCGAGTTCATTGGTGTCGGGTTTCGGTGTACAATTTACTTATCCTTAATCAATCCTTTTTATTTAATTAAATTCCTTTAATTCATTTTTAAGTAAAATCTCATTTCTCATTTCCTTATCTTTATTTATTTATTTATTTGCTGGATTTAGGATTTATTTATTGTATTTATTTTATTTAATGTTTATTTATTTAATTATTGTTTTATTTTATATTTGAAAATTCTCGGGTATTACAGTCTACCCTCCTTAAGAATCAACTTCGTCCTCGAAGTTGTGTTTCGGCTTTTCTCGTGCTAAGGTCTTTTGTTTGTTTTGTTATTTTGTGACTGAACTTAGAATTAAAACTTCTAATCTGCCAACGTACCCTGTGAAGAGATCAAGCCATAACGTAGTTCAAAAGTTTACAAAAATGCACGAAAAATAGATGGTAAAAATAGGTGGTATGACATCCTCTCCCCATTAAGACTGCAGTTATGTCCCCATAACTGTGTCGGTATAGGTTTGGAACAATGTCGGGTAGCGTTCTCTCATGTCGGATTCTACTTCCCAAGTTGCCGTCTCACTTTCGTGGTTTGACTAAAGAACCTTGATCATTTTGATAGTTTTGTTCCTCGTTACTCGTTCCTTAGTGTCGAGAATACGCACTGGGACTTCTTCATAAGTCAAATCCTCATCTAGTTCAATTATCTCCGGTTGAAGTACATGTGTCGGGTCCGGCACATACTTCTTTAGTTGTGAGACATGGAAGACATTATGAACTCGATCTAATTGCGGCGGTAAAGCCAGTCGGTAGGCTAAATTTCCGACTCGTTCTAGAATTTCGTAAGGTCCTATATATCGAGGACTTAACTTTCCTCGTTTGCCAAAGCGCATCACTCCCTTCATGGGTGATATCTTTAGCATGACCCTATCTCCCACTTGAAATTCTAGGTCTCGTCGTCTCACGTCAGCGTAACTCTTCTGACGGTCTTGAGCGGCTTTCATTTTTCCTTGAATCACTTTGATTTGTTGAGCCATGTCTTCGATAAGTTGTGGTCCCACTACCACCGACTTATCGTTTTCTTCCCAGCTCAACGGGCTTCGGCACTTTCGTCCATACAACGCCTCGAATGATGCCATGCCAATGCTAGCATGATAGCTATTATTATAAGAAAATTCGATTAAGGGTAAATGGGATTCCCAATTTCCCTTAAATTCCAACACGCATGCTCTCAGCATGTCTTCTAGTGTTTGGATTGTTCTCTCGGTTTGACCATCCGTCATTAGGTGGAATGCGGTGCTCATTTTGATTTGAGTACCGAGAGCTTTTTTGTAATACCCGTAAATTTTAGAATGTAAAAATAGGAATTAATCCAATAGGAGAGAAGGTTTTGTTTCCGAGAACCCGTAGACGCGGAAATGCACGGAAGTCAAAGGACGACGAATTAGAACCCGACGGACCAAAACCGACGGTCTTAGGATTTCAAGTATGAAATCGAATTGAGACAGAACAAATTTATGATGAGAAGCATAATCCGAAAATGACCCGGAAAATCGAGCGCGAAAACGTGGAAGGATAGAAGTCCGAAAGAGAGGAGAAAAAGACCCGACGGATCGGATCGCACGGACCCGCCCGGACCGCAGTCCAGGCGAGGGCCGTGCGCTGGCCGGGCGGGGTTTGGCTAAAAGGCGCGCCAACCCCGCGTGGCCCTACAGGTTTTGGCAACTTGCGCGTTTTCGGCGATTTCTTACCATAATCCGACCTCCCGACTTTGGAAAGCAAATTTTGGACGGGGGAAGTGAATAAGGACGACCTAGGGTTGTCTCCACCCCATTTTGCAGCCTCCAAAACCCTCCCCATTCACTCTCAAACTCTCCCAAGCCAAAACACTCTCCCGACGAACTTCCGACGGACTTCCGGCGACTTTCCGGCAACCTACAACGACCGAGCAAGGGAGTAGAGCAAGGATTTCAGTGATAGATTCATTGGTAAGTCGTTCATAGATTTCCATTTAAGTTTTGAACCCGAAAACTTGATCTAACATTGGATTTCTTCGACCGATTCGAAATCGTGGCCAAAGTCGGAAGCTTGACATTGAGGGGATTCGTTCGTAGGATTTTGGACGAGCCAACGACCTTAGGACGACCCAAAACTCCTTATCACTGTAAGTTGAGCCTTCCATATCAATACGGGTGATTTCGGGGCGTCCGGTATAGGCGTAATGTAACGAAACGTAAAAATCGAACTTAAAAACCCCATCTTGCGCAGTTTATGTAATCGGCCTAAAACTCATATTTCGAGGATTCAATCCGAGAAACTCAAACCTAGACTTTTAATCCTAACACATAAATCTAGGTTGTGTAAAAATTTCAGACATTTTCATTAACGTTTGCTATTTCAAATCACGCCGAACATAAACTGTTTACTAGGACTCTTCGAAAAACCTGACAGTTTTCATATTGGAACTTGATGAGCATGTTTCTATATTTTCTAGTCCGATTTGATCTTTACAATCTAAATGAAAGTTGTAGATAATCATGTCTAGTATATGTGGTTCAATTTTCAGAATTTTTGAAGTCCATTTGATATGTTAAAAAGACGAAATTTTGAACTGTGTCGAACCTGAGTCCGGACAGATTTCTGGTTGCATGATAAAATCGATTTTTGACATGTTTCCTCAACTTATTTCGAAAAAGTTAAAACACGAAAGTTGTTTGTTAGGGTGTTTTGCATAAACTGTGAAGATTCCAGATTTTTCGGACTTAAATCGAATTTTTAAATTGAAAAGGCGCAAACTGTGACGCCAAGATACTTTTAAATCGAGGGATTTTGAAATTTCGAAACGAACGATCAAAGATTTGAAATACGATACATCTACACTTTTGAAAAACCCCGATACATTAAATCTAAACGATACATGAGATACTTGGTGGAGGGTGAGTGCTCTGCAGGGTGCCCCTCTAGCCTTTCTCTTCGGGCCTATAATGGACGAGAGAATTTGATGAGATATTACGCCAATCGGCGGGAGATACATGGCCTACTCTCTCGGGTTGTCCGTATGGATTTCTCGAGGCTCCGGAGTGTTACTGGGTATGGCAGATACGGCTGCGGCCGCCGGATCACCGGCTATACAAAACACTGAGAAATGGTTACGTAACGGGGAAATAAAATATTTAATATTTTTAAGTATTTATTTATTTTTGCATGTCTTTAAATTATGCATTTAAATTATGTCTTTAAATTTCATATCATGACTAAATTGTTATTGTGGATTAGATGCATGTTTAAGTACACAATTAAAATTATTATTTCCTTTAAATTTTGTGAATGCATGTTAGGAGTGAAATTTTAAATTATCTAATTAAATCCCTTTATTGCTATGTTAGGATCGACTTACTCAGTATTTTATATACTGATAAAATTGTTGTTTTTCTCTTTCTTTTAGAGTACGGAGATAATGCATAGCATGTGCATTGGGGGATGGATTTATTAAACATTGTTTTACCGCTTTTCATGATACTTGCATAACGGGCATGTAAATCCCGCGTTTTGGCCATGTCGGCCCGCTTTACATTTTCCGCTGCGACATATTATTATTGCTACTTTGTGTGTGGACGATACTCATTATTATTTTTACATAGATTCCGGACTTGTTTTTAAACCTTTTTGCAATACCTATAGCCTTGCATCTCTTTGGCAAGCTCGGAGAACCCGTGTCTTGTTAGGGAGATGTGGCGGTGACATCCCGGCCTGGGTTATCAAATCCGGGGTGTTACAAGTTGGTATCAGAGCCCGGAATATTTTTAAGCTACTATTATTATTATTTTAAAATATTTTGAACTAAGTAATACTTTTAAATTTATTATCATTATTAAGACTACTAGTATTATTATTTTAGCCCAAAATTTGAGCCAAAAATTTTCTTACCCAAGTAGTATAATATTTTGAGCCCGAAGGGGGTTAAATTATTTTGACCCAATAATAATAATTATTTAATATAAGCCCAACTATTTCGGCCCAAATACCTATGCTTTTATTCCTTAAGTCCAAGATATTATTTTTGGCCAATATAGAGGCCCAACTTTTTAAACCCATGATTAAATTTAAAAATGCATTAAAATTAATTTTGGGGGGATTGCATGTGCATATTCATATAGATTTAAATTCCTGCATACCATGACTTATATTCGAAACATACTCTAACTCTAACCTCCTTGTGACATTAGATGGCCGCCCCAAACGCGAACATGATCAACCTACTAATGAGGTTGATTGAGGCGTACCTCGAATCTCCTCAAAACGTGAACAACTTCAGACTAAGGGTAGAACAAATGGGAGCTAACCTGGGCCACCTAACTAATCTGGGCCAAGCAGGACATCAAGATATAACCCAACTCCAAATCCAAATCAATGAACTCCAGGCCCGCGAGACTGAACTTCGGACCCAGATTGACGACGTAGAGACCGAAGTAGGGGTCGTGGGACATCAACTGCATCATCTGAAGGACGATCTACTTCCACCTGCCCCTCTCGACCTTGGGACTCCTCCCGCAGCTAGCCCCGTAGTTGATCCTGATGCTGTCCCTACAGCCGCCCAACCTTCAGTTGTCGTCGTTGATCCTGCCCCGGCCGCTGGGCCCAATTGGCCAGCGAGCCCAGTATTCCATGGACCCCTTGGATGGGGTACCGTTGAGGAGTCGAGTGATGAGGATGATCCCATGGAGGACCCAACCACCTACACTCCCTCAGCTTAGGGACCTTTATCGCATTCCTTCTACTATTACCGTTCCTATTTTCCGAGCTATTCCTATCCTTGTGATCCCTACAGCTTGTATCAAATAACGTTTTCTATTGAGCAATAAAAATACAAGCATTTATGTTATATTCTCTTTTCCATCATCCATAGTGCCCACATACATATATATATGCACATATTTAAAACCGCCTTCCTAGTCCAAACGTATGGTGAGGGACTCAACAGAACAAAGGAACAAGGTATTAATAAGCAAACAACACATATAAATGTCAATCAAACGAGAGTACCCTGAACCCTAAACCCTGAAATCCCAAGTCATCAATTAACCGAAATTCCAGAATTTGCAACCGAAATAGATAATCATGGAGTAACACCATAAAAGCACGAACTACAAAACAAAGAAATGGAAAACATCGTCTTACAGTCTCATAAGGAAACTACTTCTACTACGCACCCCAAGAGCACCGTAAAAACGAAGGGTCACTGATCAGGAGGCGGGAACTGGCGACGCATGTAGTCGTCCATCTGACGCATGTAGCCATACATGTCAGTCATGGTGGCCTGCTGCTCCGCCTGTCTCATAGTGAGCGTGTCCATACGATCCTGAAAGAGATCCATCCTAGCATCCAAGGCATCGTAACGAGCCTGCCCAGCTGCAAACCCGGCATCTATGCTGACACGCATCTCCTGCATCATCTGGAGCATCCGCGTCATGTCCTGACCCTGCGGTGGAACCCCACCCTGCTGTGGAACCACAGGAGGAGGAGGTGGCCGCTCTGGAGGAACAACTAAGATCAAACCACCATCCTCAGGCTGCGGGCGCAGTATAGCCCGAGGCGCTCCACGACGCAAAGTGCTGCGCCGAGCGGCATAGGACGGAATGCGATAGTGCTCACCCGGAGCTAAAGGATAGGGGTCCGTCTCGGGAGACGTGCGGATCCCCTGGGCAGCGCATAGCCCACAAATGAGGTGTGCATGAGTGATCACCCTACTCCCTCGCCCCCGTTGTAAACCCCTCAGGTTATCCGCAATGCACGCGCCCACATTTACCCGACCGCCTCGTGCGATAAAGCAGACAGTCTCAAAGACATGATCTATGACGATATGACTCCGGGTGATCGGCCGAACGCGCCCTAACCAAAGCTGAGCAAGAACACGCCAAGGAGCATCCAAAGACGTCAGTCGTAGCTCGTGAGGGTATCCAGTCCGCGGGGGTACCTCGGTACACAAGACACCCCAGGCAGGAGCATAAACCCGTCCCTCTGGCTGTGGTCGGAACGCGCCATCATCTGGAAGGCCGAAATAGATGTTGATCGCCCGAGCACTGAAGTCTAGGTAGCGACCACGAACCCAGACTCGAGAGAGGTCGTCGTCTACCCCAAGATCGCTGATGTTGGCGATAACCTCCATAGCTAGATAGCCGGAGGCAACGCCGTCGGGATGACGTGCAAGACCGGTCCACTGGAGATGCCCCAGAAGTGCACTGATCCGATCGTCACCCATATGATCGGGGAACAAGCCTCGCTCGGGAACGTAAGCCCTCTTCTGACGAAGCTCGTCGAAGTAGAAGTCCTGGACGGCCATCGACGAGAAACGGAACCTATCATGCCGGCGAGGACGCACCTCGTCAGGGAGATCTCTGAGCCTCGGCACCCGCTCCTCGTCCTCCTCGGACTCACTGTCGTCACTGTCGTCAAAATCCGGCATCACCGGAGCGGCAGTGCTAGGATCGGCTGCATCACGTCGGGTAGCTCGTCTCTTGGCCCCCGGAAGGACCATAAGGAACGCCAAGATGAACCACAGGAAGAGCAACATCCTGCGAACACCCAATACCAATTGTTAGACTAATGACCCACACACGGAACAACATCAAATATATATACATAGTTCCAACGGGAGAGATCTAAGAAAGCCTCGAAATTTCATAGTTACTAATACATGCCAGAAGATAACCAAACCAATGATTGTACCCAAATAAATTCGGAAACCCATTGCGGCATTTCATCGAACACGTTAAATACGAAAAACAACAAGCTTCAATTATATTCATAATATACACGAAATTTGCCCATAAATTAACATTTGCCCAAGCAACAACTCATCATCATAATATGACACCAAAACAATGAGTCCATCTTTCATGTCACAATACCACCTAAAATGAAGAATTCCATATTACTCCTAAATACCCACATCGCCGAGAAATGGCCAAGAACAAATACACATTGGGGCATAAACTCAACAAAATCAACAAAAACAACATCAATAAGCACATATGCTTGCTAATTCGCGCAAAACAAGCTTAAAAACAACAAATCCCCAAATTGTACACATAAACCCTAATTTCACAATTCAACCAAATTCTAACAAATCAAGGCATAAAACTTGAAATTGGCAAGTGAAATTAGAAGATACATACCTCACAAAGAGAAATCGAAGTCGGGACTAGGAGAATCTGAGCACGATAGGACGGATTTGAGAGGAATATGAGAGGAATTTTGGAATGGGAGAGGAAGAATCGGCTCGCGCGGGGCGCGAGCCCTATTTCTTCACCCTGGGGGCGCCGCGCGATGGCCGCGCGCTAAACCCCCAAAACCCGCCCGGACCCCGCGCGGCTCACAAAAAAAAAATAAAATAATAATATTTGTTCCTCCTTTCCTACGTATTTACCCCTCCTCTGCTCTACGAAATACGAGTGGACGCGAACGTCGAAGCCCATTGAGCTGGGAATAGGGCGAGAGGACTATGGTAATTGGACCGCAACTTGTTGTGGACATGGCTCAACAAGTCAAAATAATCCAAGGAAAGATGAGAGCCGCGCAAGACCGGCAAAAGAGCTATGCCGACATGAGACGGCAAGATTTGGAATTCCAAATAGGCGATAAGGTCATGTTAAAGGTATCACTGATGAAGGGTGTGATGCGTTTTGGCAAGCGGGGAAAATTGAGCCCACGATACATAGGACCATACGAGATCCTAGAAAGAGTGGGGAATCTCGCATACCGACTAGCATTACCGCCACAATTTGCTCGTGTCCACGACGTGTTCCACGTCTCGCAACTGAAGAAATACGTCCATGATCAAACCCACGTA
The DNA here is from genome assembly GCA_030278955.1 of Hygrophila difformis. Classification (NCBI taxonomy): domain Eukaryota; kingdom Viridiplantae; phylum Streptophyta; class Magnoliopsida; order Lamiales; family Acanthaceae; genus Hygrophila; species Hygrophila difformis. The sequence continues at coordinate 35,293,901 of JAOANR010000010.1, read as the reverse complement.
CTCCAACCGGAGGAAATTGAGCTGGACGATGACTTAAGCTACGAAGAAATTCCGGTGCGAATACTCGACAAGAAGGAGAGGGTAACAAGGAATAAGACCGTGAGGATGGTTAAGGTTCTTTGGTCTAACCACGAAGCCGAGACGGCAACGTGGGAGCTGGAAGCAGACATGAAGGAGCGTTACCCAACCCTATTCCAAGACAGTGCAACAACAGTTATGGGGACATAACTGTAATCTTAAGAGGGGGAGGATGTGACAACCCGAGTATTTCTGAATATTTTGTACGAATACTTTGTACCCCAAATAAATAAATTCAAATTGTTTTGAACTACGTAATGACTTGATCCCTTCACGGGGTACGTAGGCAACTCGGAAATTTCAATTCTGAGTTAAGTCAAATAATAACAAACAACGACACACAATAGTACAATCGCTTAATCAAACAACTCCCGAACTCGCGAGAGGATGAAGTGCAACTTCGAGGACGAAGTTGGTTCTTAAGGGGGGTAGACTGTAATACCCGTAAATTTTAGAATGTAAAAATAGGAATTAATCCAATAGGAGAGAAGGTTTTGTTTCCGAGAACCCGTAGACGCGGAAATGCACGGAAGTCAAAGGACGACGAATTAGAACCCGACGGACCAAAACCGACGGTCTTAGGATTTCAAGTATGAAATCGAATTGAGACGGAACAAATTTATGATGAGAAGCATAATCCGAAAATGACCCGGAAAATCGAGCGCGAAAACGTGGAAGGATAGAAGTCCGAAAGAGAGGAGAAAAAGACCCGACGGATCGGATCGCACGGACCCGCCCGGACCGCAGTCCAGGCGAGGGCCGCGTGCTGGCCGGGCGGAGTTTGGCTAAAAGGCGCGCCAACCCCGCGTGGCCCTACAGGTTTTGGCAACTTGCGCGTTTTCGGCGATTTCTTACCATAATCCGACCTCCCGACTTTGGAAAGCAAATTTTGGACGGGGGAAGTGAATAAGGACGACCTAGGGTTGTCTCCACCCCATTTTGCAGCCTCCAAAACCCTCCCCATTCACTCTCAAACTCTCCCAAGCCAAAACACTCTCCCGACGAACTTCCGACGGACTTCCGGCGACTTTCCGGCAACCTACAACGACCGAGCAAGGGAGTAGAGCAAGGATTTCGGTGATAGATTCATTGGTAAGTCGTTCATAGATTTCCATTTAAGTTTTGAACCCGAAAACTTGATCTAACATTGGATTTCTTCGACCGATTCGAAATCGTGGCCAAAGTCGGAAGCTTGACGTTGAGGGGATCCGTTCGTAGGATTTTGGACGAGCCAGCGACCTTAGGACGACCCAAAACTCCTTATCACTGTAAGTTGAGCCTTCCATATCAATACGGGTGATTTCGGGGCGTCCGGTATAGGCGTAATGTAACGAAACGTAAAAATCGAACTTAAAAACCCCATCTTGCGCAGTTTCTGTAATCGGCCTAAAACTCATATTTCGAGGATTCAATCCGAGAAACTCAAAACTAGACTTTTAATCCTAACACATAAATCTAGGTTGTGTAAAAATTTCAGACATTTTCGTCAACGTTTGCTATTTCAAATCACGCCGAACATAAACTGTTTACTAGGACTCTTCGAGAAACCTGACAGTTTTCATATTCGAACTTGATGAGCATGTTTCTATATTTTCTAGTCCGATTTGATCTTTACAATCTAAATGAAAGTTGTAGATAATCATGTCTAGTATATGTGGTTCAATTTTCAGAATTTTTGAAGTCCATTTGATATGTTAAAAAGACGAAATTTTGAACTGTGTCGAACCTGAGTCCGGACAGATTTCTGGTTGCATGATAAAATCGATTTTTGACATGTTTCCTCAACTTATTTCGAAAAAGTTAAAACACGAAAGTTGTTCGTTAGGGTGTTTTGCATAAACTTTGAAGATTCTAGAATTTTCGGACTTAAATCGAATTTTTAAATTGAAAAGGCGCAACCTGTGACGCCAAGATACTTTTAAATCGAAGGATTTTGAAATTTCGAAACGAACGATCAAAGATTTGAAATACGATACATCTACACTTTTGAAAAACCCCGATACATTAAATCTAAACGATACATGAGATACTTGGTGGAGGGTGAGTGCTCTGCAGGGTGCCCCTCTAGCCTTTCTCTTCGGGCCTATAATGGACGAGAGAATTTGATGAGATATTACGCCAATCGGCGGGAGATACATGGCCTACTCTCTCGGGTTGTCCGTATGGATTTCTCGAGGCTCCGGAGTGTTACTGGGTATGGTAGATACGGCTGCGGCCGCCGGATCATCGGCTATACAAGATACTTACGACACGGCTGCGGCCGCCGGATCATCGGCTATACAAAACACTGAGAAATGGTTACGTAACGGGGAAATAAAAGATTTAATATTTTTAAATATTTATTTATTTTTGCGTGTCTTTAAATTATGCATTTAAATTATGTCTTTAAATTTCATATCATGACTAAATTGTTATTGTGGATTAGATGCATGTTTAAGTACACAATTAAAATTATTATTTCCTTTAAATTTTGTGAATGCATGTTAGGAGTGAAATTTTAAATTATCTAATTAAATCCCTTTATTGCTATGTTAGGATCGACTTACTCAGTATTTTATATACTGATAAAATTGTTGTTTTTCTCTTTCTTTCAGAGTACGGAGATAATGCATAGCATGTGCATTGGGGGATGGATTTATTAAACATTGTTTTACCGCTTTTCATGATACTTGCATAACGGGCATGTAAATCCCGCGTTTTGGCCATGTCGGCCCGCTTTACATTTTCCGCTGCGACATATTATTATTGCTACTTTGTGTGTGGACGATACTCATTATTATTTTTACATAGATTCCGGACTTGTTTTTAAACCTTTTTGCAATACCTATAGCCTTGCATCTCTTTGGCAAGCTCGGAGAACCCGTGTCTTGTTAGGGAGATGTGGCGGTGACATCCCGGCCTGGGTTATCAAATCCGGGGTGTTACATTTTTGTAACTCCGTCCAAAAGTGAGAGACAAATCTACTGTCTCTATCGGAAATGATGTCATGTGGTACTCCATGTCGTCGTACCACATTATCAATGTAGGCTCGGGCCAATTGGTCCATAGTCCACGTGTCCTTCATTGGGATAAATATGGCTGTCTTCGTTAGCCTATCCACAATCACCCAAATCTTGTTCATGCCTTTAGGTGATCGGGGTAATCCCGAGACAAAGTCCATTGAGATGCTATCCCACTTCGAACTTGGAATCTCTAGTGGTTGCATCAGTCCTAGGGGTTTATGTCGCACTGCCTTGACCCATTGGCAGGTGAGACATTTCGCCACGAAATTTGCCACTTCCTTCTTCATTCCCGGCCACCAATAGATCTTCTTCAGATCTTTGTATAGCTTGTCACCTCCGGGATGTACGGAATATGGCATGTTGTGCCCTTCCTCCATCAACCTTTGCTTCAATTCGACACACTTCTGAGGCACACACCATCTCCCTTTAAAACGGATGCTTCCATCCTCGTGGACAGCAAATCCTATTGCCCTTCCTTCGGCAATATACCCCCTTATCTTCTCGAGTTTCGCATCGCCCGGTTGGGCGAGCTTAATCTCGTCCAATATTGGAGTTTATACGACCATGGCGTTGATCGTTTCACTCACTGTGCCAGGATGCACAAGTTCTAACTCCAATCTTGCCAACTCCATGTACAATGCCGGCGGAATTACCAACGAGTTCGTCACATGTTGGGTTTTCCGACTTAGGGCATCGGCTACCACATTCGCCTTCCCTTCGTGGTAGGCTATCTCTAAATCGTAATCTTTGATGAGTTCCAACCACCTTCGCTGTCTCAAATTCAACTCCTTCTGAGTGAATATATATTTCAAGCTCTTGTGGTCGGTGAACATTCGACACTTCCGCCCATAAAGATAATATCTCCATATCTTTAGAGCGAAAACGACCGCTGCCAACTCCAGGTCATGTGTCGGATAATTCTCCTCGTGAGGTTTCAGTTGGCGTGATGCATAAGCTACGACTCTCAAGTCTTGCATCAAAACACAACCTAAACCTTCCTTCGAAGCATCTCTGTAAACTTCGAAGTCACCATTCTCTGATGGTAGTGTTAATACGGGTGTGGTTGTGAGCCGTTTCTTCAGCTCTTGAAACGCAGTCTCACAAGCTTCTGTCCACACGTATTTTACTCCCTTCTTAAGTAGCTGGGTCAAAGGTCGTGCGATTTTAGAAAAATCCTTCATAAACCGTCTATAGTATCCGGCTAAGCCAAGGAAACTCCTTATCTCGGTTTGGCTCTTTGGAGTTGCCCACTCAGTTACGGCAGAGACTTTTGCCGGATCCACTGAAACTCCATCAACGGATACTATATGTCCAAGAAATGCTACCTCCTTCAACCAAAAGTCGCATTTGGACAGTTTGCCGTATAGCTGATTCCTTCGCAAGGTCCCTAACACTTGGTGCAAGTGCAGGGCATGCTCCTCCTTGTTTTTCGAGTAGATCAGGATGTCATCAATGAACACCACTACGCACTGATCTAACAGATCTCGAAATACATTGTTCATGAGGTTCATGAACATTTCCGGAGCATTTGTTAACCCAAAGGATAACACCGTGAACTCGTAGTGACCATATCGAGTTCGAAACGCCGTCTTCGGAATGTCTTTCTCAGCAATTCTCAACTGGTGATACCCAGATCGTAAGTCGATCTTCGAGAATACTGACGCTCCCTTCAGTTGATCAAATAGATCCTCAATTCTCGGCAAAGGGTATTTATTCTTGATGGTCACTTGGTTTAATCCTCGGTAATCTTTGCAAAGACGTAGTCCTCCATCTTTCTTCTTAACGAATAAAACCGGCGCTCCCCAGGGGGAAGTACTCGGCCTTATATACCCCTTTTCTAACAGCTCCTCGAGTTGGTCTTTAAACTCCTTCATTTCCAGTGGTGCCATCCTGTACGGAGCTTTTGAGACAGGCTCTGTGCCCGGAACGAGATCTATAGTGAACTCAAGATCTCTCTCAGGTGGCATTCCCGGGATGTCTTCGGGAAACACATCCGGGTATTCTCTTACCACTGGTATGCTATCAACCTTGTTCTCTTCCGCCTCAAGGTTGTGCACGTAGCACGCATACAGTTCGTACCCCTTACGCATCAAGTTACTTAGTTTAATTGCACTAACGATTTTGTTACTCTTCTTAGGGGCTGAGAGTAAAAGATAACTCTCTTTCCCCTACTTTTTGACAAGGTGATCTTTTGTTTTTGGCATTCGATCACCGCTTTATACTGGGATAACCAATCCATCCCCAGTATGATGTCAAAGTCTCTTAAGTTAAATTCTACTAAGTTCGTGAAGAATTCTACATTCTTTATCACTACGGGAATTCTGTTATATCGTTTAGAGCAAGATACTACCTCTCGAGAAGGCAATTGAATTCCTAAGCTAATTCTCTCGCACTTAGGTAGATCTAACTCAGGCACTATTCTTGATGCTATGATTGAGCAACTAGCTCCAGAGTCAAATAGAACTCTAAGGGGTGTATTCAAAACGTGAAATGTACCTGCCATCACTTCTCCTTGCGCAGGCACGTCCGCTTGGTTAACCACATTGAGCCTCCCCATAGGGCGTCCCTGATTGCCCTGCTGATTCGCATTCGGCTACTGATTTTGCTGTTGGTTTTGGTTATGAGGGGCCGGAGGTCGTTGGTTCTGATTCTGGTTCTGCGGCGTATTTTGAGGGGGTCTGTACCCTTGGTTATTCCCATTCCGCCCGTTTTGATTTTGAAGCTGTTCTTGCCCCGTGACCAAACCATCCCTTCCCGTTATGTTCTCGACCCTGGTTCGGCAATCCCATCGAACGTGACCCATTCGACCACATCGGAAGCAGGCGCCCTGTTGCGGGCATCACCTCGCCAGATGGGGTCGTCCACATCTTGGGCAGGGTGGTACCTGATCTTCCTGGTTGAACCTCCTCCCATTGTTGTTTTGTTGGGGCCTATTCGGCCCTCTCCGCTGTTCGTTCCTCCCAGTGTTGTTCTCGCTTCTCGAGTCCCGGTTTCTCTTGTCTTGGGGACCCCTGCTGGACTCCCCACTCACCCTTCTCTTCAGTTGTTGCACACGCGCTACTGCCACAGCACGGTCATACACAGCTTGCAAATCGGGGTAGTGTACCCCCGCGATCACCTCGCGAACAAACAGGTTCAGCCCCATCTCGAACTTTTGTGCCTTTTCTGCATCAGTGGGCACTAGCCTTGGTGCGAACCTCACCAGCTCCTTAAAACGTGTGTAGTATTCTTGCACAGTTTGGCCTCCTTGCTTCAGTGACAGGAACTCTTCGTACATCGCTGATTTGGTACTCAGGGGATAGAATCGATCCCTGAGCATCTCCATCATTTCCGCCCATGAGTAGGGCTCGTCATCCTCCATCAGTTTGGCTTGTGTCGCCTGCCACCAGTCGTCAGCTTCGCCTCCCAAGTAGTATGAGGCGACGTGCACTCTTTCTCCTTCCGGACACTTGACTGCTCCCAGCAGCTTGTCGAAAGTCCGGATCCACTCCTCCAGTTTAGCTGGATCCTCCTCACCAGCATAGTGGGGCGGCTGGTAAGGATTCACCATCGCCAAGTAGTTGGGGCGAGCTTGGGGCGGAGGTACCGCCGCAGCTTGGCCCTGGTTGACTTGCGCGTTTCCTAGCGCAATCAAAACCTCCTCTATCGTCCGAAGACGATCGCCCACGTTGTTCAGTGCGGGGGCGTCCTGCGCACCTTGGGGTTTTTCCTCTACAGGTTGGGCCGGTTCCGTGACATTTGGAGGTATTTCGGTAGGTGTTTCAGTGGTGGTTTGAAGAGCGGGTTGAGTTCTTCCTCTTCCTCTTCCTCTGGATGCCATTCTGGTACAAATAGGGTGGATTAGGACTTGTGAATTTAACATATAGTCCAAGCAATTTCTATAAATGTATATGTGTTTTGTAATTTAGCACGTGGTGCTCGATCGAACTAAGAAGCGCCGCACGCCTCGGGGTTTTATTTTAATTTGTTTTATTTCAAAATATTTTTTTTTTGCTGCTGTACGGGCAGGTCTGACCATTTTTTTTTTCGATTTATTACAAACAAATCGGGCATTTTATTTCCTTAAATGAAATTTTAGTACAAAAGTAGAAATATTTTCCTAGCAAAATAGTATCTAAAAAAAGAATCTCTAGCGTCTCAAGACGTCCTCCGGTGGGGTAGCAGGATCCTCCTCCGGGTCTTCCTCCTCCGAACTTGGCGGCAGCAGATCGTCAAAGATGGTGTTCAAGTCTTGTCCATGAGCATCGATGTGTTCTTTCAGTATTAGGTTTTGTGTAGTGAGGGTTTGGACTTGGCGTTCGAGTTGGTTTATGCGGTGGTGATTCGCCTCTCTCAAGTTGCTCATGTGGTGCAATTTGGCCTCCAATTGAGCCATACGGTATTTCATTTGTTCTATGGTTTGATGGGAATCAAGGTGAACGTTCATCATCTTGATCATCAACTGCATCATGTCTTGACTAGCCATCTAGCGCAAGCAAGAGATCTAAGTTAATTGATAATGGCCAAAATTGACCATTATTTTCAATCCATTTCCGTGTCTGAGACGGACATTTTGATCGTGATTCCATCTTATTTCAATAAGAAAGCAGTTGAATTTGACAGATTAATGCGAGTTTGTAAAAACATCGAGCCGGTAACAAAAAGACACAAAACATGCAATTTTAAATTGTATTTGTGTTAGAAAAATCCAAAAACATGAAAAAAGGAAAAAGAAAAGAAAAAGGAATGAAAAGATGGGCAAAAGAATAAAAGAGCCCACAAAAATCCAAAAAGATGGGAAAAAGATTGAAAATCCCACAACTGAAATTTGGTTAAGTGTTGAAGCATAATTCGAATTTCGAATTGCACAACAATTCGAATTGCTAAAGAGAGCAAAGAATTGGTTAAGTGTTGGAAGGGATGCAGAAGTCTAATTCGAATTGTTCAAGTTCGAATTAATTCGAATTAGGGAATGAAGAGAGAAGAAGCCTAATTCGAATTGTTCAAGTTCGAATTAATTCGAATTAAGGAATGAAGAGAGAAGAAGCCCAAAGGCAAGACGAAGAGGCAATTCGAATTGTCCAATTCGAATTAATTCGAATTGGCACAAACAATTCGAATTGCCAACAAGTGCAAGGAAGCCAAGCAGAAACACTCATCCAATTCGAGAAAAGATCAATTCGAATTATCCTCAACAATTCGAATTGACTACTGAAGGCTACAACTCCAGAAAGAGATCTCACAATTCGAATTAATTCGAATTGGTTGAGATAATTCGAACTTCACTCAACAATTCATCCAAAGAAAGCTGTGCACAACACTGGTGGGCCTAGGGTTTTGAAGATTGTCTATAAAAGCAGACCTTCCACAACAGAATAAGAAGATCAAGAATTTTAACCAAAAGGCAGCTTGGGACAAAAAGAACAGCAGGAGGTTCCACACCCCTTAAGGGTTAGGTAGGTAGTTTAGATTAGTTTAGTTTATTTTTCTTGCAGGTATTATAATCTTTACATGCTTTGATCTTAGTTTAGTGTAGAAGCAGTTTGTGTAACCCTTAGAGTAGCCATTTTCCATATGTTTACATGCTTTCTAGTTAGAATAAACCCTACCTTCAAGCTAATGATGGTTTTGGGTTCTTATTTTGCTTTCAAGTGTCAATACAAGGAAAATTTCCAGAAATGGTTTTATCCATTTGTTTTGGCACTCTTTAATGCTTTCCCTAGAAATAAATGCTTAGTATGTTTGTTTGTTTCAACTAGGTTACATTTATTATGTCCTAATTGACATTCAAACTTAATAAGTGCATGTTTGGTGGGTTTTTGGCTTGATTTAGGGCCTTAAGCTTCAAATAAGTGTTCTTAGGTTTTAGATGTTTAAGGTTTGTTTTAATTTATATTTAAGTTTTATTCTTCTTGCCTTAATCTTATTTTATGCTACCTTAGATAACTTGAGTGTTCTTAGTTTACTCATGTAGTTCTTAGATAACTAGATGTTTTAGGCTCTTTGATCTCTGATTTCTTGTTTGTAGAAATAGGGTTTGAATCTGGCCAATACCCACTAGACATGTATTCGTTTATTTCTTGAAAATCTCACTAGGGTGGCTGTGAAATGACACTGATGTGAGATGAGGGATTTAGTAAATCTAAACCCATCATTACAGTACAGTGTTCACCTAACCCATACTTGTGAGAACAAAAATTGTTGTTGTCTGAAAATATGTGATTCGAATTGAGGCAATTCGAATTAATTCGAATTGCTAAGAGAAATTCGAATTGCATAGCCAAACAATTCTCTTCATGTGGTTTTCAACCAATTCGAATTATTCCATTCGAGTTAATTCGAACTGCTCAACAATTCGAATTGGGTTGAAAACCACATTGTATCTATTGCCACCCATTCATGCCTTAGTTTATTTTCCACCCTTTACCAATTCGAATTGTTGCAATTCGAATTAATTCGAATTGCTAGAATAATTCGAACTCACCCTCCCTTTGAGGTAAATGCCTTAGTCAATGTGAGCAAGAAAGGGACTTCGCCAATTCGAGTTATCCAATTCGAATTAATTCGAATTGGCCAATAATTCGAATTAGATGATGCTCCAATTTCTAGCAATGATCAATTGAGTAAGTAATACTTCATCCTTCATGCAATCTCAATTCGAATTACCCCAATAATTCGAATTGAACTATCCCTTCTATTTTGAAAACTCCAAAAATATTTTTCTTCCATGATTTGTGTAAGTTGCATGGATGTATTGGGCCTAGGCCCAATTCATCTGATTTCTATCCATTACACATTTCAACCCATTAGTGTCCACTTATTATGTGCTTAACACCCACACAATACCAAAAATATTTTCTTACTTTTATGTTTTCTCTTTCATTGTGTGTATGAACGGATAATGAGAAACACCACAGATTAATGTTGGTGAAAGGTCCCTTCACAGGGATATCGACTAACCCGTCTTCTGTGTGTCAATCATTATCTGTTATTTTGCATGATCTGGTTAGTGGTTGGTGGAAGCTTCGGCGAGCGTTCTCTTCACTAAGAGTTTCGATTAGTCACTCAGCCAATTCCTAATCAGATACAGTTTTAATTTTCTTTATCTTAATTTCTCAACCTGAATTCAAGTTGTAATAGTATCAACTGATGTCGACCAACATCAGTTGAGAAATATTACAGCAAGAAATATGTGGGTTTTTCTTCCTCTCACAGACAAAAGAAAACTGAATGACGGAGGTCACCGTCGTTTGGGATTCTTTCTGTCTACAATCAATCATCTTGGATAATTGGGAACCGGACAACAGATGTTTGCAGTCCGGAAAACCCCAACTATCTCTGGCACTCTTTTTAGCCAATTTCTTCTCATCTCAGGCTAATCCACCTTTGTGTATCGCATTCTGTCTAACCCCACCATATATTTTGGGGTATTTTATTTTCCTTTTCATATACCTGTATGCATGATACTATTATGTAGATGTTCTGGTCTTATTGCTATTTTGGGGATCCTTCTCCTTGGACATAGAAGTCTTGATTTAAATCAGATGCTGCATAATAAACTTCCAACAAAAGTTCCTTTATAAAATCCGGATCTGAGTAAGGGATAAATTCGACAGTTATGACTAATTCATCTTCCACTGGGGATTGATTTTGAGAGCTTAGAAGCAGAGTCAGCGATTAGGTCTCATCTAGACTGAAAGGATCTGTGTTTTAATTGAGAGTTTAGTACCTGTCTAGGGAATGATTTTCAAATATTCATTTGCTTCTCAAAATTGCTGTGTGTTGGAAATCTGATTTTAGATATCGCATTAAGTCAATATCCACTTGGGTGTAGATGAGATGTGATAAATAATATTAGAGGAACAACATATAGGCCTTGGTGAATTTATAAGGTAAGGTCGAGTATTCCTTCGACTACTATCTTCTTCTGCCAAAGTCTAGAATTGAGTCTTGAGTGAGTACATCCGGAATAGGTTCATTTATGGATCTGTTTCATTTAGTTTGTATCTCATAACCACCCAGATGTTGTAAGCTCTGTGGCTTATTGATATCTCGGGGGTTCTTGATCTGCATCTGGTCACCAAGACCAGGGGCTCTTTTATACTAACGGAAAGAGACGTTTTTAACGATTCCGAGTGATAGATTTAAATGCTTTCTTTACAGCTTTCTTAACTGCTTTCCTTTAAATGCTTTCATAGAGGTCACTCGGAAGAATTAGGGGCTGTCCATCTGTTAAAAGGTTTGAGAGTTATGGAATGGTTTGGGGCTTAATTTGAAACTTTGGGTGTGATATGGGGGAATGATAGGAGTACTTGGTATGTCGACTAATGATATGTCAGGTGTTGCTTATCCACCACAGATATGTAATGTAACTTCACAAGGCCTGTGGAGGGAGTTATAAGTCTGTGGTATCTTAGAAATTGTTGTCTTAAGAGCATGTAAATTCTCACCATAAGTACCTGTCTGTTAAAGGGAACATGGTGGAGAAAGCATGAGAGTTAGCTAACTAGAGGATTATCCCAAGCTAAGATCCGTGTATAAAAATGGAAGTCTAATTGTGCTTCATCTAAATCTTGTTCAATCTTTATTATTTCCTCCCTGTCCCTTCTGTCATATTTAAATCTGCTTTCTAGATAGTGTAGCATAATTTTACATTGCTTTCGTAGTATAGATTTAATTGCTTTCCTCGATCTCGTTTACCATGCTTTGTAGAATAATTTTTACTGCTTTCATGATCTGGTTTAATTTATGTCGAGTAGTTGTTAGAAACCCCTTGCAAAACTTGAAACGAGTAACCGAGTGGAAAATCTTAGTAAACGACGTGGGTCCTGCTTCCATCGCACATCCTCCAGTGAACGATCCGGTACTTACTATAAATTACTGCAATTTTTGACCCGTGCGCTTTCGGGAGCACAGCTTCTTGACACGAGTAAATAAAAACACAATATTTTGAGAAATACTCATACAGTGGGAAGATGTTCAAGAATTTCATGGCAGGTATCTTCTTGACATGAAATTAAGAGAAGCATCATGGTGCAGATATCAGGGACTTTCAGGGTGACAGACTGAAGGTCCATCCCTGTTGCACCGTGATATTTGTCAAAAGTTTCATGACTGGAAGGACCATAGCGTCATTTGAACCCCACAGGAGTAATAAAAAAGGGAAATCTTAATATATTCTTAAACCCATTCCCTCAATCATAACTCTTTTCATTTAATAAATCCGAACTTGGAAATTGTATTTAGACGGTTCTTCAAATCCCCAGTAGCAAAATGAAACTTGGCTTGGGTGCAAAAGTTTCATGGCCGTTATCGGAGACTCTTGGGGCACCATTTGAAATCACAGTTTCCTCCTTAAGCAATAAACCAGTAAAGGAATTTTCAGAAAATTACTCGTGTTCGCGAAGCTCGTCAAAAGTTTCATTAATATTCGCCAAGATTCTAGATTAACTTTGCCAAGATTCTAAGTTCGAATTCGCCAAGATTCTAAGTTCAATTCGCCAAGATTCTAAGTTCGAATTCGCCAAGATTCTAAGTTCAAATTTACCAAGATTCTAAGTCCAAAGAAGAGATGCAATATGCAAATGCAAATGATGATTCCCCCCCAAAAATAATTTAATGCAATATGCAAATGCAATATGCAAATGCAAAAGAAGAGATGCAATATGCAACATCGCAATCTGAACAAGTTTAGCCGGTAGCCCGGCGGCCGCAACCGTATCAGCCATACCCAGTACCACTCCGGAGCCTCGGGAAACCCATGTGGATATTCTCGAGAGTGTAGGCTCTATTTCTCATGCCGTTTTGGCAATATCATATCTCAATTTCGCGCGGGGTCACCATCGTCCATTAAGGCACGAAGTGAATCGTTAGGGGGCACCCTGCAGAGCACTCACCCCTAATTTTAATTTATCAAGTTTGTAAGGGGATTTAATTTCAAAAATCTGATTTCAATTTAGTTTATTTAAAAATCATACTTCAACTCATTTCAACCCTAAAGGTTAATTTCATGTTTCAACAAGATTTCAAGATTTGACTTCCGGTAAACCACTGTTTACTCTAAAATTCGTCTAAAATCAGATTAAACTCCAAAAAATGCCGAAATTTCTCTACTGACTCAGAAACGTCGAGATGAACAACTTTCGTGTTTTAACTTTTTCAATCCGAGATACGAAACATGTCAAAAACGTCAATTTTTGCAGAAACACAAATCTGTCCGAATTTCCCAGACCACAGTTTAAAGATATTGAAATCTACCATAGCAAAACAACTCCAAATTTGATGAAATTTTACAGAGACTATCTTAAGACATTTATCTACAACTTTCATGTTCGGCCAAAGATCTAAATCGGTCTAGAACTAATGTCAAAAACGTGATCAAGATCGGACCTAAGTTCTGTCAAGAATTTCAAGATCAAATTTCAAGCAGTTCGGTTTCGGTTGGTTTTCGCATATCAACTTGTCTCTAAAAATTCTGAACATTTTACAGTAGATAGATCTAAGCCTTAGGAACGTTTTTCATGTTTTAAGTTTTTCCGTTTGAAGACGTTTTAAGGTTCGGAAAAATTAGGCAAAACTGTCGCATCAGTAAAAACACCATGTTGGCAGATTTTCTATCTCTTGTTAAATCTTTTAGTTTCGAACGTTTTAATTCCTCCCAAAACCATGTAAGGCTTTTGAACGTCCGGGATCGTCTATTTCGAAGGCGTGGCTTCCAGTCCACCGTTTCTCCTCTCCGTTCGTCGGGTTCTACGCTCTAGATCCAATTCGAGGTGTAGAAGGGAAAAGGAGAAGATTAGGATTCGTTTTCGAATCGTATATTGAACAAGGATTGGATCGAAACTTACCACGATGCTGGAGATCTCAGAATTTTCGTCCAACCAGTATTTGCCTTGATTTCGTGCCTCCGACGACTCCGGAATTAGGGTTTCGAATGTATAGAGAGAGTTGTAGGTTTTATTTATAGATAGCTAAGACCTAGGGCGTCCAAGATCTGACCCTAAGGGTCTTGAGTCGAAAGATGTTCAACCGAAGTTGAAAAATCCGCGTTCGGGCGAGAGATTCACGCAACGGGCGAATCTGTCTGCTGGCGCGGGGTTGGCGTGCCTTTTCCCCCTTTACCGCGCGGCCAGCGCGCGGCTCACGCCTGGACTTCGGTCCGGGCGGGTCGTGCAATCCGTCGTGCTTTTCCTCCTCTCTTTCGGGTTTCTATCCCTCTATGCTCTCGGATTCCGATTTTCGGGGTATCTTCGGGTTCCTACTTTCTCTCTAAATTTTTACTCGGGTCTAATTGGATGTTTGGACTCGAATCCTCGAGTTCATTAGTGTCGGGTTTCGGTGTACAATTTACTTATCTTTAATCAATCCTTTTTATTTAATTAAATTCCTTTAATTCCTTTTTAAGTAAAATCTCATTTCTCATTTCCTTATGTTCATTTATTTATTTATTTGCTGGATTTAGGATTTATTTATTGTATTTATTTTATTTATTATTTATTTATTTAATTATTGTTTTATTTTATATTGGAAAATTCTCGGGTATTACACAGATGCTCAATCAAGCACTATTTTGCCTCCTACTTCAAAAATGTCTCAACATGTGAGGCCTCCGTATGTGAAGGGTTGGGTTAATGGACGATCGCTAATAAGACAGTTTGTGGATGGGGGAGCAACATTGAACATAATGTCATTATCCACTTTGGCTAAAATTGGCCGAACTAGAGAAGATCTGCTGCCTACTCGGATGAAAGTGCTGAGTTATGTGGGAGCACAAACTATGGAAGAATGATGTATATTGGTCGATGTAACAGTCGGAGCTGTCTCGATTCCGACGATGTTCTTTGTGGTGGATACTGATGTCCCGTATGCGGCCTTGTTAGGCCGATGCTGGATACATACTACTAGATGTTTCCTATTAACCGGTCGGGTCGACGCAATATTATATGAGGAACCCATACAACCATTTCTGGCGGTTGTGGGAGACCGTTATCCGGAAGTTGTAGAATGTGACTGGACGGATCTGGGATTCAAGGTCAAATACCAGGCCGACGTGCGGCCAAATGCAGAAGAAAATAAATGATGAACGAGAACAAAGAAAAGACAGTCGAGCTTGAGTCGGCCAAGCTCGAACCAAAAGAAGAGAAGGAGAAATGGAGTGAATTCATGGACTCTATCACAAAGCATACACCAGATTTTAAATCACAAGACCCCTGAAGAGGATCAATGTTGGTACAGAGGAGAACCCCAGACAAATCCCAATTAGTGCGAATTTGGATCAGCACATGGTCAGCCGATTCAAGGAGGTCTTGACGGAATTCAAGGATTGCATTACTTGGGACTATACAGAGATGCCTGGCTTGAAAAGATCAATCATGGAACATCATCTACCCATCAAGGATGGCTTCAGACCACATAAACAGCCGGCCAGGAGGGCAGCGCCAGAAATCGTCCCAAAGATCAAAGAAGAAATAGAGAAGCTATTAGCGGCCGGGTTTGTAAGGCCAGCTAAATACGTTGAATGGTTGTCAAATATTGTACCAGTCATAAAGAAAAATGGGAAGTTGTGAGATTATATTGATTTTCGAAATCTCAATATAGCAACTCCCAAAGATGACTATATGATGCCTATTATTGACTTATTAATTGATTCAGCCGCAAAACAAGAAATGTTATATTTCATGGATGGATATTCAGGTTACAATCGAATTTTTACGGTCGAATAAGATGTGCATAAAACCGTATTCTGATCTTCCAGAGCTATTGGGATCTATAAGTGGGTTGTCATGCCATTCGACTTGAAAAATGCCGGGGCCACTTATCAAAGGGCCATGAATTACGTCTTCCACGATTTAATTGGGGACTGTGTGGAAGTGTACATCGATGATGTCATGGTCCGATCTAAATATGGAAAGCCATTTGGCCGACCTAAGAATGGTCTTCCTAAGAATGAGGTTGCATTGGGTCAAAATGAATCCAGCCAAATGTGCTTTTGGGGTCCAAGCAGGGAATTTTTTGGGTTTCCTGGTACACAACAAAGGCATAAAGGTTGATGCGAATAAAACCAAAGCTATCCAAGAAGTCAGACCACCTCATGATTAGAAGAGCCTACATAAATTCTTAGGCTTGGTGGGGTTCCTGAGATGATTTTTGGCTAATGCGGATGGAAAGGGGAAGCCGCTGACCGAACTACTAAGATTGAAGAAAGAGGAAGAATTTAAGTGGGGAGACGACCAGCAAAAGGTGTTTGAACAACTAAAGCAAGCGCTAGTTAATCCACATGTAATTGTTCCTCCAATACTCGGCCGACCGTTGAAGCTATATATCGTAGCGGCTGAAGATTCCCTAGGAGCATTATTGGTTCAAGAGGATGAAGATGGTAGGGTTCGGGTAGTCTATTATTTGAGCAGAATCCTCAAGGATACATAACTCAGATATTCACCGTTTCACGAATTATGTTTAAGTCTATATCATGCCTGCCAAAAGTTGGAGTATTACATTCAGCCAAGGCAAGTGGTTGTCATAGCTCCGGTTGATATAGTCAAGAGTATGATGAATGATCTAGTTAGCAGCCGAAAAATGGCTAAGTGGGCCATGATGTTGAACGCGTACGATCTGAAGTTCCAACCACTTGAGCTATGAAAGGACAGGTTGTGGCCGACTTCCTAGCAAATCATCCAATGCTTCCGATAGCAGGGGACACTATGGAATAGGTTTGCCAAACAAGAAAGAAGAGATAGGGATAATTTATCTCCGGCCATGGATTTTGACGTTTGATGGCTCAAAAGCAGCTATAGGAGTTGGAGCTGGGTTCACACTACATACGCCGAAGGGCAGGGTGTACATGTACTATGCACAGTTGCCAACATCCTATATCATTAATTAAATATATATTTTTAAAATTATTTTAAATATGCAGATTAAATTAAATATAAATAATATATACAATATATTAAATATAATTTCCTTTATAAATTAAGTGAGAATGAAAATGATACTAGTTTGAGCTCGGCTCGACTCGGTCAAAGCTCGGTCAACGCTCGCCTCGGTTAAAGCTCGGCTCGAATTCTTATGAGCTCACCCGAGCTTACCACTATTCGGGCTCGGCTCGGCTCGTTTACACCCCTAGTCACAATTGGTTCTAATTTTCTGTTGTCTTCTTCAATGCGAAGTCTAACAATCAGTGTAACACCCCAGTTTTGACAACCCAGGCCGGGATGCCACCGCCACACCTCCCTAGCAAGACACGGTTTCTCCGAGCTTGCTAAAGAGATGCAAGGCTATGGGTATTGGAAAAAATTTTAAAAACAAGTCCGGAATTGCTTGAAATAATAATGTAATTTCAGCGGAAATTTGCAGCGGAAATAATAATAATGTAATCATCCACACATGTAATAATAATACTAATAAGTTTGCAGCGGAAATTTAAAGATAGGGCCGGCATGGCCAAAACTCGGGTTAAACAGGCCCGATATGCATGTTTAATAAAATGATAAAAGGTGTCCCCCAAATGCACATGCTTATGCATTTTCGCCATACTCTGAAAAGAAAAGAGAAAACAACAATTTTATCAGTATTATAAAATACTGAGTAAATCAACCCTAACATAGCAATAAAGGGTTAATTATTTAACTAAGATTTTATTTCTAATCATGCATGCAGAACATTTTATTTACCAATTTAAAAACAATAATTTAATTTGCATGTTTTAAAGACACATGAATTCATAAATAATAATTTAAGCATCGGCATAATTCTTTAAGACATAATTAAATGCATGAATAATGACATAAATAAATAATTAAAATTTTAAGCTTTTAAATTTTCCCATTAAACCACCATCTCAACAATATTTTGTTTAGCCGGCAATCCGGCGGCCGCAGCCAATTTCGTAAGTTTTCGTTTAGCCGGTAGCCCGGCGGCCCCAGCCTATCCACCATACCCAGTACCACTCCGGAGCCTCGGGAAACCCATACGGGTTTTCTCGAAAGTGTAGGCCCAAATCACATTGCCGTTTTGGCAATATTTCTCATATTTCGCGCGGGGTCACCATCGTCCATAAAGGCACGAAGTGAATAGTTAGGAGGGCACCTGCAGAGCACTCACCCCCTAATTTTATTTAATCAAGATGCAAGGGGATTTTTTAAAACTTTTGTTTCATGTATTTTATTTCAAAGGAATTTCCACTCGTTTAAACCTTAGAGACCAATTTCACAATTTCGACAAGTTTCTCAACATATGACTTTCATAAGACGCTGTTTACTCCATAATTATTTAAAAATTCAACTTAAGTCTGAAAATTCTGAAACTTTACTAGTAACTGAAAAACATAGAGACGAACAAGTTTCGTGTTTTACATTTTTCGATCCGGGTTAAGGAAACAAGTCAAAAACATGATTTTCTAACAGGACATTATTCTGTCCGAGTTTCACAGCAATAGTTTCAAAAATCTGAATTCTACCATAGCAAACGAACTCCAATTTAAATGAAATTTTATAGAAAGATACACAAGACATAGATCTATAGATTTCGTGTTCTACTCAAGTCCTAATTCGGCCTAGATCAAATGTCAAAATCCACCACAAATTCGGACTAAGAATCTATCACCGTTTCAAGATCAATTCTTAAGACAGGTTCGTTTGAGACCATTTAGGATATCAAAACACGATGAAAAATTATGAAAATTTTACACCGAACTAGTTGAGTGTCTCAGGAACGTTTTTCGTGTTTTATTTTTTCCGTCTGAATAGTTTTAGGTGTTCAAAAAATTCACACAAGATCACTGCGCCGTAGGGTTTTCTTTAGGTTTGATTTTAACGTTTCATTTCACATCTAATGTTCTGGACGCCCCTAGACCACCCGTATTGACATGAAAGGTATTGACTTACAGTAAGAGATTTCTTGAATGTCCTGGGGTCGATCGACTCGTCCAAAATCACCACAAACGGATCTACGCAACACGTACCCCTTTTTCTTTGGCCACGAACGCGTTTGCAAGTAAAAATCCGTAAGTTAGGATGATGTTTGAGATTATAAACGACAAAGGAACCTAATCTAACCCTTACCAATGATCCAAAGTCTGTAATCCTTGATCTACACACTTCCTCGGTCAGATTCGATCGCCGAAAAGTCATCGGAAGGTATGAACTTTGTGTTTTTGGTTGTGGGAGAGTTTGGGATGAGTAAAGGGTTTAGAAAACTGATGAATGGGGTGAGAGATCATCCAATCTCGTCCTATAAGCCTTTCCCCGGCTGGGATTGGCTTTCCTTAGTCGGGGTCGAAAATTTTGGTAAGAAATCGCCTTAATCGCGCGAATTGCAGCTGTCAGTGCAGTGGCGCGGTGGCGGCACATTCCCGCGCGGAGAGCGCACGACACTGGTCTGGACTGCGGTCTGGACCGGGTCGTGCGATCCGTCGGGTCTTTTCTCCTCTTTTTCGGGTTCCTATCCTCCTACATTCTCGGGCTCGATTTTCTGGGTCATTCTCGTATTACGATTCCTATCTTAAATCTATTTCGACTTAATATTGATTTCGTGTTTGAAATCTTAAGTCCATCGAGTTTTGAGTTCGTCGGCTCCTAATTCGTCGTCCCTTGACTCCCGTGCATTTCCGACTTTACGGGTTCTCGAAATCAAGATCCCTTTGCTCTTCGGATTAGCTTTTATTTCATATCATAAAATTTACGGGTATTACAGTCTACCCCCCTTAAGAATCAACTTCGTCCTCGAAGTTGCGCTTTATCTCCTCGTGAGCTCGGCAATTGTTTGATTGCGTGATTGGAATATTGTGTGTTGTTGTTTGTAATTATTTGACTTAACCCAGAATTGAAATTTCCAAGTTGCCTACGTACCCCATAAAGGGATCAAGTCATTACGTAGTTCAAAACAATTTGAATTTATTTATTTGAAATACAAAATATTCGGACAAAAATATTCGGGTCGTTACATCCTCCCCCCCTTAAGATTACAGTTATGTCCCCATAACTGTGGTTGCATCGTCTTGGAATAGGGTCGGGTAACGCTCCCTCATGTCTGCTTCCAATTCCCATGTTACCGTCTCGATTTCATGGTTAGACCAAAGAACCTTGACCATTTTGACGGTGTTATTCCTTGTCACTCTCTCCTTGAAGTCGAGAATTTTCACCGGAACCTCCTCGTAGCTTAAATCATCGTCCAATTCAATTTCTACCGGTTGGAGTACATGGGTCGGGTCGTGCACATACTTCTTCAATTGTGATACGTGGAACACATTGTGGACACGAGCCAATTGTGGCGGTAAGGCTAGTCGGTATGCTAGATTACCGACTCTTTCTAGAATCTCATAAGGTGCTATATATCGAGGACTTAGCTTTCCTCGTTTGCCAAAGCGCATCACCCCCTTCATAGGTGATATCTTTAGCATGACCTTATCCCCAACTTGAAATTCTAGGTCTTGCCGTCTCACGTCGGCATAACTCTTCTGTCGGTCTTGGGCCGCTTTCATCTTTCCTTGAATCACCTTGATTTGTTGAGTCATATCTTCTATGAGTTGTGGTCCCACTACCATGGTCTTATCACTCTCTTCCCAACTCAACAGACTTCGGCACTTTTGACCATACAATGCCTCGAATGGTGCCATGCCGATGCTAGCATGGTAGCTATTGTTGTAGGAAAATTCGACTAAGGGTAAATGATTTTCCCAGCTACCCTTAAACTCTAGGACACACGCTCTCAGCATGTCCTCCAAGGTTTGGATTGTTCTCTCAGTTTGTCCACCCTTCATTGGGTGAAATGCGGTAGTCATCTTAATCTGCGTACCGAGAGCTTCTTATAACTTGGTCCAAAAATGAGAGACAAATCTACTGACTCTATCGGAGATAATGTTATGTGGTACCCCGTGTCGTCGTACCACATTGTCTATATACGCTCTTGCTAATTGGTCCATGGTCCAAGTGTCCTTCATTGGAATAAAAATGGTTGTCTTCGTTAGTCTATCGACAATCACCTATATCTTATTCATCCTTTTAGGTGATCGCGGTAATCCCGAAACGAAATCCATCGAGATACTATCCCACTTCCAACTTGGGATTTCCAATGGTTGCATCAATCCTAAAGGTTTTTGTCGCACGACTTTGACTTTTTGGCATGTGAGGCATCTCGCTACAAATTCTGCCACTTCCTTCTTCATCCCCGGCCACCAGTAAATCTTCTTCAAATCCTTATATAATTTGTCGCCCCCAGAGTGAACCGAGTAAGGTGTGTTATGCCCTTTTTCCATCAATCTTTGTTTTAACTCTATGCATTTTTGTGGTACGCACCACCTTCCCTTGAAATGAATGCTTCCATCCTCATGGATAGCAAACCCTATCGCTTTTCCATTGGCAATGCCTTCCTTAATCCTTTCCAACTTCACGTCGCCTGGTTGGGCGAGTCTGATCTCATCAAATATGGTCGATTCGACTACCATTACGTTGACCACTTCATTTACAGTGCCCGAATGCACCAGTTCTAAGCTCAATCTTGCCATGTCCATATACAATGCTGGCGGAATCGTCAACGAATTCGCCACATGTTGGGTCTTCCGGCTTAAGGCATTGGCTACCACGTTGGCCTTCCCTTCGTGGTAAGAAATTTCGAGATCATAGTCCTTGATTAGTTCCAACCACCTCCGTTGCCTTAGATTCAACTCCTTTTGAGTGAATATGTATTTGAGGCTTTTGTGGTCAGTGAACATCCGACACTTTCTCCCATAGAGGTAATGTCTCCATATTTTCAAAGCGAACACGACTGCCGCCAACTCCAAGTCGTTTGTCGGGTAGTTCGCTTCATGAGGTTTCAATTGACACGATGCATATGCAATGACTCTTGAGTCTTGCATCGAAACGCATCCTAGACATTCCTTCGAAGCGTCACTGTAAACCTCGAAGTCACCATCCTCTGATGGTAGTGCTAATACGGGTGTAGTGGTGAGTCACTTCTTCAGCTCTTGAAACGCGGACTCATACTCACTAGTCCAGTCGTATTTCACTCTTTTCTTCAACAGCTGGGTCAACGGGCGTGCGATTTTCGAGAAGTCCTTCACAAATCGCCTATAATACCCAGCTAGTCCAAGGAAACTCCGTATTTCAGTTGGACTCGTCGGCGATGCCCACTCTGTCACCGCCGGAATTTTCGCCGGATCCACTGAAACTCCAGTGGTGGATACTATGTGTCCAAGGAATGCTACTTCCTTCAACCAAAATTCGCATTTGGGCAGTTTTCCATAGAGTTGGTTCTTGCGCAAAATCCCTAACACTTGGTGCAAATGTTGGGAATGCTCCTCCTCGCTTCTCGAGTAGATCAGGATGTCGTCGATGAACACCACGACGCATTGATCTAACAACTCTCTAAATACATTGTTCATGAGGTTCATGAAAATAGCTGGTGCATTTGTTAACACAAAGGATAACACTATGAACTCGCAGTGTCCATAATGAGTTCGGAATGCCGTCTTCAGGATGTCCTTCTCGGCAATCCTCAGTTGGTGATAACCGGATCGCAAGTCGATATTTGAGAAAACCGAAGCTCCTTTCAACTGATCAAATATGTCTTCAATCCTCGGTAATGGATACTTGTTCTTGATGGTCACTTGATTGAGTCCTCTGTAGTCGATGCAAATGCGTAGTCCCCCGTCCTTCTTTTTAACAAATAAGACCGGTGCTCCCACGGGGACGTACTTGGTCTTATGTATCCTTTCTCCAACAACTCTTCGAGTTGCTCCTTCAACTCTTTCATTTCCAGTGGTGCCATGCGGTAAGGAGCCTTTGAAACAGGTTCCGTCCTCGGAATGAGATCTATGGTGAATTCCAGATCTCTCTCAGGTGGCATACCAGGTATGTCTTCAGGAAAAACGTCCGGGTATTCCCTTACCACTGGAATGTTGTCAACCTTGTTCTCTTCCGCCTCAAGGTTATGTAGGGATGGCAAAAAAAACCGTACCCGATGGTGAAAACCGAAAACTGAATTTTCGGTACGGTTTTGGGGAGAGGATTATTGGGGATGGGCCGGGGATCGGGGATTTTCTCGGGGATTTTTTCGGGGATGGGGATGGGGACGGGAGAAGAAGTCCCCGCCCCGGCCCATCCCCGATATATTTTATATATTATATTTTTAAATTTTATATATAATATATAATATTTTATATATTATATTTTATTGATTTTTACAAAAGTCCATTGGTCCATTACTTAAAAAAATAAAAAAACCTAAACCCTAATATAACCTCCATTTGTGGATTTGTTTTTTTTATTATTATTATATTGCATGAATTATCGAACTTTATTATGTGAAATTAAGTATTTAGAATTCAAAATTTAGTTTGATAAATTGATTATAATTAGAAACAATTATGAATTTTTGATATGAATTATAATTTATAGTTAAACAATTTATGTGTGTTTTATTAAAATTTTGAAAAATTGGTTTGTAAACTGAATCGCCGATGGGTCCCCAATGGGGATCGGGAAAATTATAATACCCGATGGGAATCCCCCATAAAATCCCCGACGGGGATTGGGCCGGTTTTGGGGATTAAATATGCTATTGGGGATGGGGATGGGGATATTATTCCTCGTCCCGAAACCGGCCCATTGCCATTCCTACAGGTTATGAATGTAGCATGCATACAACGCGTATCCCTTATGCATTAAGCTACATAGCTTGAGAGCGTTAACAACCTTGTTGCTCCTCTTAGGGGGTTGAGAGTAAAAGATGACTCTCTTTCCCCTACTTTTCGACAGAGTGATTTTCTGCTTCTGACATTCAATCACTGCTTTATACTGGGTCAACTAATCCATCCTCAGTATAACGTCGAAGTCCCTTAAGTTAAATTCTACCAAGTTCGCGAAGAATTCTACGTTCTTGATAACTATCGGAATTCCGTTATAACGTCTAGAGCATGACACTACTTCTCTTGAAGGTAGTTGAATTCCTATGTTAATCAGCTCGCACTTAGGTAGATCTAGTTCAGTTAAGACTCTTGATGATATAATCGAACAACTAGCTCCTGAGTCAAAAAGAACTTTAAGGGGTGTACTTAAAACGTGAAATGTACCCGCCATCACTTCCCCCTGTGCAGGCACGTCCGCGTGGTTTATTACATTGAGCCTCCCCATAGGGCGTCAAGGGTTGCCCTGCTGATTTGGATTTTTCTGCTGGTTCTGATTCTGAGGTGGTGGAGGACGCTGGTTTTGGTTAGGATGATTCTGCGGAGACCTGTACTGATTTCGAGGGGGTCCGTATCCCTGGTTGTTGCCGTTCCATCCATTTTGGTTTTAAGGCTGCTCCGGCCCCGTAACCAAGTCTTCCCTCTTCGTTATGTTTTTGATCCTTGTCCGGCATTCCCGAATCAAGTGCCCCATCCGACCACATCGGAAACACGCGCCCTGTTGAGGGCATCCGCTCGCCAGATGGGGTCTTCCACATCTTGGGCAGGATGGCACCGGACCTCCCGGGTTAAACCTCCTTCCAGTGTTTGATTGTTGTGGCCTATTCGGCCCTTCTTGTTGCTCATTCCTTCCCGCATTGTTTTCACTTCTCGCGTCCCTATTCCTCTTTTCTTGGGGGCCCCGGATGGATTCCCCACTCATCCTCCTTTTCAATTGTTGTACTCGTGCCACAGCCACTGCACGGTCGTACACTGCCTGCAAGTCGGGGTAGTGTACCCCTGTAATCACTTCTCTGATTGCTAAATTCAAGCCCATCTCGAACTTCTGGGATTTTTCTATGTCCGTAGGTATCAACCTCGGTGCGAATCGCACCAACTCCTTGAATCGAGTGTAATACTCTTGTACAATCTGTCCGCCTTGTTTTAACGACAAAAACTCTTCGTACATTGCTGCCTTGGTGCTCATGGGATAAAATCGATCCCTGAGCAGTTCCATGAACTCCTCCCACGAGTAGGGTTCCTCTTCCTCAGTTAACTTTCCCTGGGTGGCACGCCACCAGTCATCCGCTTCGCCTCCCAGGTAGTATGAGGCGACATGCACCCTTTCCCCTTCTGGGCACTTAACCGCGCTTAACAACTTGTCGAATGTCCTAATCCACTCCTCTAGTTTTGCGGGGTCTTCCTCGCCGGCGTAGTGCGGCGGGTGATATGAGTTCACCATGGCTAGGTAATTAATGCGAGCCTGTGGTGGAGGTGCCGCAGCCGCTTGGCCCTGGTTCACCTGCGCGTTCCCTAGCGCAATGAGAACCTTCTCCAGAGTGCGTAGGCGATCGCCCATATTGTTTGGCATAGGGTATGCTGGCTCTTCCTGAGCGTGCACTCCCTCGTTTGGTATCGGCATGCCGGGTTGCCTAGGTACTTCGTCGGTATTGGTAGGAATGGGTTGGACGCGTGGTCTTTCTCTCGGTGCTATTCTGTTGCAAGCACAAGAGATTTAGATTTTCTTGCGAAAGTATTAGGTAATGCTTGTAAAATGATTTACTAAATAAAGGATGGTATTAACAGGTATCAATCCATTTGAACCTGTTAGTAGAGGTTGTTTGGAGTTTAGTGTACTATTTGGTATTGTTGGAAGTTGTTTAATACTTGTTGTTTTGTTTTCGTTTTCGTTCGTGTTCGTTTTTTTTCCTTTTTTTTTGTTCGTGAACAGTAACCTGTTCAGGTTTTTTTTCCGAGACCCTAGGGTCTAGGGTTCAGGGTTCCCTTGTTTGACAGTTGTCTTTTTATTATATATATATATATATATATATATATATTGTTTATTTTTTAATACTAGTACCTTTGTTTGGTTGAGTCTCTTCAAGGTATTTGAGAAAAATAATATAATAAAGCGTAAAGGATAATTTAAATATATTTATAAAATAAATGCTTGTAATTTTATTGCTCAATAGAATACTTTATTGGGTTACAAGCAATAGAAACGAAAATAGTAGTGCTGACAATCGTTTGAAAAGGGAAATATAAATAATAGTGCATCAGTATGTATCTCTAAGTCTAGAGTGAATGGGTAGGTGCATCCTCGATGGGATCGTCCTCGTCGCTGGATACGTCGATCGGGCTAGATGTCCCAACGGGCTCAGGGCTATGAGGAAATACGTCATTAGGTAGGTGGGTCAGTTCCATCCCCAAGTGCCCTACTTGCATCTCTATTCGTTATTCTTGTTTTGAAGTGCAACCACTTGGGTTTGAAGTTCGGCGACTTGGGCCTTGAGTTGGGTTATATCATGATGATCAGCTTCCCTAAAGTGCCCCAGATGGGCCATGTTACCCTCTAACTGTCCTACTCGAGCCTTGAAGTGATTGATATGTTGTTGTGATTCTAGGTAGGCGTTCATTAGTTTCATCATAAGGTTGACCATGTTCGCGTTTGGTTCGGTCATCTAATGTCAACAAGGGAGATTAGAGTTAGAACATATTTCAAACAAGGTTAGGATATGCATAAATTTAAATCTACATGTAATATGCACATGCAATCCCCCCAATAAAAATTTAATCTATGCATGTGTTTATTTATCCATGGGTTTTAAAAATAAATTTATCCTCATGGATAATCCAAAATTAAGAAAAAAAAGTTTTGGGCCATTATAATAATTTGGACTAAGGTCGAAAACATGGGTATTGGGCCAAAATAATTGGGCTTAACATTATAATTAAATATTGGGCTAGAAATATCTTTGGGCTTAAATTAATAGTTTTAAAAATAATAATGGATTTAAAAGTAATGATTTATAAATAATACTAGTTTAAAAATAATGGTTTAAAAAATAATAATAGTAGCTTTAAAAATATTCCGAGCTCTGATACCAACTTGTAACACCCCGGTTTTGATAACCCAGGCCGGGATGCCACCGCCATACCTCCCTAGCAAGACACGATTTCTCCGAGCTTGCTAAAGAGATGCAAGGCTATGGGTATTGGAAAAAGTTTTAAAAACAAGTCCGGAATTGCTTAAAATAATAATATAATATCATCCATACATGTAATAATAATACTAATAATTTTGCAGCGGAAATCTAAAGATAGGGCCGACATGGCCAAAACTCGGGTTAAACAGGCCCGATATACATGTTTAATAAAACGATAAAATATTGTTTAAAAGGTGTCCCCCAAATGCACATGCTTATGCATTTTCGCCATACTCTGAAAAGAAAAGAGAAAACAACAATTTTATCAGTATTATAAAATACTGAGTAAATCAACCCTAACATAGCAATAAAGGGGTTAATTATTTAACTAAGATTATACTTCTAATCATGCATGTAGAACATTTTATTTAACAATTTAAAAACAATAATTTAATTTGCATGCTTTAAAGACACATGAATTCATAAATAATAATTTAAGCATAGGCATAAATCTTTAAGACATAATTTAAATGCATGAATATTGACATAAATAAATAATTAAAAATTTAAGCTTTTAAATTTCCCCATTAAACCACCATCTCAACAATATTTTGTTTAGCCGGCAATCCGGCGGCCGCAGCCAATTTCGTAAGTTTTCGTTTAGCCGGTAGCCCGGCAGCCGCAGCTTATCCGTCATACCCAGTACCACTCCGGAGCCTCGGGAAACCCATACGGGTATTCTCGAGAATGTAGGCCCAAATCACATTGTCGTTTTGGCAATATTTCTCATATTTCGCGCGGGGTCACCATCGTCCATAAAGGCACGAAGTGAATAGTTAGGAGGGCTCACCCCCTAATTTTATTTAATCAAGATGCAAGGGAATTTTTCAAAAACTTTTGTTTCATGTATTTTATTTCAAAGGAATTTCCACTCGTTTAAACCTTAGAGGCCAATTTCACAATTTCGACAAGTTTCTCAACATATGACTTTCATAAGACGCTGTTTACTCCATAATTATTTAAAAATTCATCTTAAATCCGAAAATTCTGAAAATTTACCAGTAACTCGAAAACACAGATTCGAACAAGTTTTGTGTTTTAAGTTTTTCGATCCGGGTTAAGGAAACCAGTCAAAAACATGATTTTCTAACAGAACATTATTCTGTCCGAGTTTCACAGCAACAGTTTCAAAAATCTGAATTCTACCATAGCAAACGAACTCCAATTTCAACAAAATTTTACAGAAAGATACACAAGACATAGATCTATAAGTTTCATGCCCAACTCAAGTCCTAGTTCGGCCTAGATCAAATGTCAAAATCCACCACAAGTTCGGACTAAGAATCTATCACCGTTTCAAGATCAATTCTTAAGGCAGGTTCGTTTGAGACCATTTTTGGATAACAAAACACGATGAAAAATAATGAAAATTTTACACAAACTAGATCAGTGTCTTAGGAACATTTTTTGTGTTTTACGTTTTTCCGTTTGAACAGTTTTAAGGGTTCGAAAAATTCACACAAGATCGCTGCGCCGTAAGGTTTTCTTTAGGTTCGATTTTAACGGTTCGTTTCACATCTAATGTTTCGGACGCCCCTAGACCACCCGTATTGACATGAAAGGTATTGACTTACAGTAACAGAGTTCTTGAATGTCCTAGGGTCGATCGACTCGTCCAAAATCGCCACGAACGGATCTACGCAACACGTACTCCTTTTCCTTTGGCCACGAATGCATTTGCAAGTAAAAATCCATAAGTTAGGATGATGTTTGAGATTATAAACGACAAAGGAACCTAATATAACACTTACCAACGATACAAAGTCTGTAATACTTGATCTACACACTTCCTCGGTGGGATTCGGTCGCCGGAAAGTCGTCGGAAGGTATGAACTTTCTGTTTTTTTTGTGGGAGAGTTTGGGATGAGTAAAGGGTTTGGAAAACTGATGAATGGGGGTGGGAGATCATCCAATCTCGTCCTATAAGCCTTTCCCCCGACTGGGATTGGCTTTCCTTAGTCGGGGTCAAAAATTTTGGTAAGAAATCGCCTTAATCGCGCGAATTGCAGCTGTCAGTGCAGTGGCGCGGTGGCGGCGCGTTCCCGTGCGGAGAGCGCGCGGCACTGGTCTGGACTGCGGTCCGGACCGGGTAGTGCGATCCGTCGGGTCTTTTCTCCTCTCTTTCGGGTTCCTATCCTCCTACATTTTTGGGAACGATTTTCCGGGTCATTCTCGTATTACGATTCCTATCTTAAATCTATTTCGACTTAATATTGATTTCGTGTTTGAAATCTTAAGTCCATCGAGTTTTGAGTTCGCCGGCTCCTAATTCGTCGTCCCTTGACTCCCGTGCATTTCCGACTTTACGGGTTCCCGGAATCAAGTGTAACACCCCGGATTTGATAACCCAGGCCGAGGTGTCACCGCCGCACCTCCCTAGCAAGACACGGTTTCTCCGAGCTTGCTAAAGAGATGCAAGGCTATAGGTGTTGGAAAAAGTTTTAAAAGCAAGTCCGGAATTACTTAAAAATAATAGTGTATCATCATCCATACATGAATAAGAATAATATGTTGCAGCGGAAATTTAAATATGGGCCGACATGGCAAAAACTCGGGTCAACAAGCCCGCATGCAAGTCATGTAAATAAATAGCTAAATGTCCAAAGTGATCCCCCGATGCATGATCATGCTCCGTACTCTGTAATGGAAAAAAAATGAACAACGGGTTTTATCAGTATATAAAATACTGAGTAAGTTAATCCCTAACTAACAATTTAAGGGGTTACATGTGTTTAATTAAAATTACACCTTTCATGCGATACGAGGATTAATTTAGAGTTGCATAAATAAAATTTAAACTTAAATTCAAGTCTTTTAGACCTCTTGACAAAATATCAATTAACCGTCTAAGTAATAAGAATTTAATAAATTAGAATGAAGGTTTAGTTAAAGATTTTCTTTTCACTCACGCACAGATTAAAAATATGATTTAACAGTTTACCAAAAGATTCTAAAGGCATACTTGAAAGGACGCGTTTTCTTAATCTCAATCTTCTATCAATGTTTCAGTTATAGTCAAAGATATTCCATCGCCCTTGGGGAATCGAACCCGCAAGGACTCAAATACATCCTAGAGAATTGAACCCATAGGAATCACACACATCCTGGGGAATCGAACCCGCAGGAAAACATAAACAAACATCCTGGGGAATCGAACCCGCAGGAAAACATAACAAACATCCTGGGGAATCGAACCCGCAGGAAAATTTACATCTTGGGGAATCGAACCCGCAAGAATTCACATACACGTCCTGGGGAATCGAACCCGCAGGAATTATTCACCTTGGGGAATCGAACCCGCAAGGGATGAGCCGTTTTGGCATAATAAGGAGATCACTAACGAGGCAATCTCAACATAGGACCACTAACGAGGCAGTCCAAACAATGGGAGACCACTAACGAGGCAGTCTCAAAAAGATAGTAGGACCACTAACGAGGCGATCCAAAAATACAGCGCGCGAGATCACTAACGAGGCAATCTCAGATAGTAAGGAGACCACTAACGAGGCAGTCTCAAAGATAATGATAGCATGAAGATCGGCTCAGCCTAGTGAACGGGATTTTTCGAAAGTTCGTATTTCAATGTTATCAAATGATCGATATCGCATTTTCATAGTTCGAGTTTTCTCAAGTTCGAAAAATCCTATTCGAGGCAGTTTACGCCTTTCTTAATTAAAAATTCGTCTTTACACCAAAAATTCTGAAATTTTTACAGTAGTTCAAGGACACACACGTGAACAACTTTCATGTTTTAAGTTTTCGGAAATAAGGTTCCGAAGTGAGTCGAAATTCGAGTTCATTGCAAAGAATGATTTCTGTCTTAAAAACGGGTTCCGACACAGGTTCGTGCAACTCCGATTAAAAATTCATTTCAAAACTAATTGATACGAAATTTTTATAGTAACTACAAAACACATTAAGGAACAACTTTCATGTTTTAAGAATTTGGAAATAATGAATTCTTGGTACTCAAAAATCGACCACAACCCACTGTATACTCGCGGGCTTCGAAACTGTTTTAAAGCAGTTCTGAAAATTCGACCGTTTGACATATCAAATGAACACCAAAATCCGTGAAATTTTATATGCATAATCTAGACACAATTATCTACCACTTTTGTTTAGGAATGAAAAGTTAAATCATTCGAAAAATGTGTGAAAAACATGCATCAAGTCGAGTAAGGAAAACTGTCACAGTTTAAAAATGTTCGGGTTGTCACAAAACGTTTACGGCGAGATTTGGGATAGCAAATCTTAATGTCAACGGCTGAAATTTGGACACAAGATAGATAAAGGTGTTAGGAACAACCTTTATGTTGAAAAGTTTTCGGTTTGAATTCCCGAAGGTCGAGTTTTAGGTGAGTCATTGAAATTGGACGAAAATAGGGTTTTTGAAAACCGATTTTTGTTACAAGCCTATATCTCGAGTTTTAAACAACAAACAACCACA
Source organism: Hygrophila difformis (assembly GCA_030278955.1). NCBI lineage: Eukaryota > Viridiplantae > Streptophyta > Magnoliopsida > Lamiales > Acanthaceae > Hygrophila > Hygrophila difformis. Next base: position 35,262,527 of record JAOANR010000010.1, on the reverse strand, counting down.
AAAATTTGTGAGTAAGGTTTTAACTTACTGATTTAGAGATTAGGGTCACTGGAACGGGTACCCGGACGTCCTAGGGTCGCGACGAACGACCATTCTTTCCGATCGCTTTTTGTTCGTTTTAGGACGTGAAATCGTAGCAAAAGAAAAGGGTTAGAATTCGAGTTTTGGAGACTTATGGACGGATGGAACACTGTATTAAGACTTACCAAGGTTCTATGAGGCAGTGGATCCGTCCCGGTTGCCTCGTCGTCGCCGGAATGTTCGCCGGAATTTGTCGTCGGAGGAGTTTTGGCTTGGAGAGGAAGTTGGGAGTAGAATGGGGAGTGTTTTCTGTGGATTAGGGTTTTGGAGGCGCCTCCAGCCGTCCCTAAGCCTTCCTTAAGGCTGGGATCCGATTTCCCTCGAAGGGAATCGTAATTTAGGCAAGAAAATCGCCCCCGATGGAAAGTTTACACCTCCTGCACCTCTGGCGCGGTGATGGCGCGCACGGATTGCTTTGTCCGCGCGAAGTGCACGCGGGCTCAACCTTGGACGCGTCGTCCAACTCTCGCGCGGTTTCCGCGCGGGGCCGCTCGGAGAGCGCGCGGCGCCCGGTCCGACCGGTTCGAGTGGTCCGCGTGGTTCGTCGGGTCTTTTCTTCTTTTCTCGATCGGGTTTCTATCCTCTACGTTTTCGGTTCGACTTTTCGGGTCATTTCTGGGGTTACGATTTCTTTCTTAAATTTATTTTGACTCCAATGAATTTCATATTCGAAACCTTGAATCCGTCGAGTTTGAATTCATCGTCTTTCGACTCCCCTGTAGTAATTTATCTGATTAAATTACTTCCGACTTCACGGGTTTTTGGAATTAAAATTCTTTTCCTTCTTGAATTTAATTTCAATTCTTTTAACTCGATTCATGGAATTTCTTCGGCTACCTTTCCCTCTTTTATTCCATTTGAGTTTTTGAATCTATCGGCGTTTCATTTCCGATGAATAATTTATTGTAATAAATTATTTTCTTTTCGGAAATAAATTTTTATTTTGCTGTAAAAATCCAGGGTATTACAGTCTACCCCCCTTAAGAATCAACTTCGTCCCCGAAGTTGCGCCCTCACTTCCTTTTGGCTCAATTTAATGTTGGGGTATTTCCATCTACCTTCCTTTAAGGATGAACGTCTTCCACGAGAAATTAATTACATTCCTTTGAATGTGAATTAAATTTCTCGGGTGTTACATCCTCTCCCCCTTAGGAATCAACTTCGTCCTCGAAGTTGGGCGTTAGCTCCTCGCGAGCTCGGTCGTTGTTTGGTTGCGTGATTGTATTATTGCGTGTTATTGTTTGTTATTATTTGACTGAACCCAGAATTGAAATTTCCAAGTTGCCTACGTACCCTGTGAAGGGATCATGTCATTACGTAGTTCAAAACAATTTGAATGTTTGTTTTAGTTTTATTATATATATATATACTAGTTAAAGACCTGTGCGATGCACAGCGTAAAAGGGATGTACAACTACCTATGGAGAAAGAAAAAATAATTATAGGTAAGTGTATGTGAGTTCCTATCTACAACAATTTGTTTCCAAAGAATTTGTTTCCTAATTAAGAGGATAAGATTATTGTATGAATAGAGCAATAATGATTTAGTATCAAACAAATTATTTCTTTTCAGTCATATGTCTCCCATGTCAATACTAACTACTTGTGAATACAGTAATGGAAATGAGCTATATACGTGTAGGGAATGTAAGACTGGTAAGGAAACAGTGACAGAAACGTACAAATCACCACAGAAGGTATGTTGAAAGGCGGCGAAAAAATTAGGGAATGTCTAGATGGTGCACCACACCAATGAGATGCCATCATTACCTACTTACTTTATTAAAATCTTCAAGCCCCTTTTCCTCATCACAAGCAGAAACCCATCTGCCTATCTTTTCCGTTATCTCTTTACGGGTAAATGGTTCCTCTTTGGCTTTCAATATTTGGGCTTCAATGTTTGCCAACAGTTCACATGGATCCACCAAACCTGTAAAAAAGCAGTTACAATCTTTGAGAAGACATATGGGAGTGAAGGTGGAGAGGGAGGCAGAGAGTTAATTACCAGAATCCACCAAGGCATTTGTTTTCTCAGCATCAGTATTTGGATCAGCTTGGATATGCGTCTTTGAGCATACATACTCTAATTCAGCTCTCTTCTTCATAACAAGCTCTTTTAATCTTGCTGCTTTCAGTTTTGTGAGTCTTTCAACCTCTGCAGAGACCTACATCAATTGTGCAGACTCTGGATCAGGCAAGAAACTCAATCAAACCAGTAAGCGCAATGATCTTACAGCGCTCCACATCAGCTATATCTCAAGAGAACACACTTGCATAGTCATTGATTACAACTACCACAAATTGACACACTATTCACAAATCAATGTTACACAGGGAAAAAACACGCCTCTAATCCAATATGAAGCATTAAACAACAAATTATACTCCCAAAAACAATCTCTACAATTAATTATCGGCAAAGAAAAAAAAGAACAACACGAGTAAAGAATTGCTACTCAGTATCCCTTCCCTTGTAAATTTCAGCTGCCAAAAAAGTTGTCGCATTCATACTCAATTTCTTCCCAAATAAAACAATCACAAAATAAATAAATAAAAAAATCAAGCTGCCACAACCCCAGCAGATCAACAAAAAAAAAGCTGTCGCAATCATACTTAATTTGTTTTAACCAAGCCTAATTAATAGCAATAGTAATGAAGATTAGTAGATTATACAAAAAACAGGTATGAGAAGTTCAAGGAAGAGATCACGGCACTATGAAAGAAAGATGATAATAGCAAAAACCAGATACCTGTGCCATTTATTCTCTTCATCAGATTCTCTGCCAACCTATCAATTACAGTTACATGAAGAAGGCTTGGAAAGATTTAGTATAAAAGGTTTTGGGCAATAATCAGTAATATCTACATGGAATGGGCATGAGAAACCATGACTATTAACCGTAAACTGTGACTCAAATATGGAATTTCAAATCGGAAATCGTTTTCCGACTTGTTTTTGACAGATCTCATTTCTGACTACACACAAGAATATGTAACAGCTTATCATGTATAGAAATTCCTGCAGATTGAAGAATAGCAAAGTGTATTAACAAGAGACATTTCTAGAGTTAAATCCTCCCCTACATAACATATATTTTACATTTCTAGAGTTAATGTGACTTACCATAGGGGTCTTCGTGCTTCCAACCTATTGAGATTTTCAGCCATAAATAAAAAATGAAAATATTTGTTAGTGATATGCAGCATATAAGATGGAATATTTAATATTGAAATTTATAGTGTTAAGTTTACCTGCATAAGAGACCTTAAGTCTAGCAATAGTACGAAATTATGATTAATTATACTTATTGACATATCAAAAGTAAAGAGCAAATTATATTCAATTAGGTTACTGAATGCTGAGAAAACAAAATAAAAGTTTATGACAGCAATCAAATGGAAAACTGAAGGGCTGGTAAGATTTCAATAAAGGGTAATCAACATAGACAAAATACATGACCAATGGCTACCAATTGTTTGGGAAGGTAATCAACATACGATATATATATAGTAATAGGGATAGGATAGAAATCAACTAAGATATGAATTCATTCCACATAATGAAAGCATGGGCAACTTCGAAAGAGGAACGCTAGCACTGGTGAGGCAATTACAGAACCAGGAACATGAATACTGTAGGGGATTCGATGTATCAAATCATGGCGAAGGTGGGATGTCGGGGAAATTGGCCCTGACCATATCTGCCTGGAGCAGGAAATCGGTATGTTGAGGGCCGTGTGTGTTGGAAATGAGTGACAATTTCCAATCTTCACCCATCACCATCCCACAATGTTTAAAGAAACGTGGCCAACAAAAAATAGGGTCGCCTTCATCCAAATATACAATGGTATCCCTCCAGACATGCTGAATGCAGCCTTCAAGTCCTAGATCTGAATAGAAACAAAAGTCACACACTTGAGAATTAAGAGCGTGGTTCAATTGTCCAATTTGTTCTGTTTCCAAAAAGGAAAGGGTAAAATACGAAATCTGAACCATTCAAGGGACAATTTAATAATTGCTTCAATTATCACTCGTCCAGACCTATTTGACGTTAAATCAATAGTGAAAAAAATTACTGGCATAGTAATCTCTCTTCCTCCTTTATTCTCTAACTGAGCAGCTTATCCTTGCCTACACATAGCTTATTATTTCTTGGCAATGCCTTATTCAGATTGCTCATTTGCAGCTCAGTGTACGTGAAGAAAGAATTAAAAATGCTTATGCCCGCAATGTTCAAGAGAAACAACAGATGGAATATACTTTCAAGATTTTAACAAGTTTCATGACAGGGGATCACCAAGAAGGTAATAAAAATATCATACTTCACAGCCAATACTTGAAGTTCTGTGATTATGCATAGTAAAATTGCTAAATCTCAGTCAAATGAATAAAAAGAATTAATCAAGATGAGTACCTTTGAACTCATCCTCCCACGCACCATAATTATTTGTGAAAGAAAGATCAGGGCCAATCAACCCTACATTCATACCTAGCTTAGCTGACTCAGCAGCAAGAGCTAGCCCCGCAGATCCGCAACCAATTACAACCAGATCCAATATGTTGTCTCCAGTTAATAGTATTCTTGGCCACTACAAGCATTGGTGCGCATGTTAATAAATTTATCATTTACATATACATAAGGAAAATATAAAGTAATAACTAAATACATAAGCAAGGATTACCTAGCAATATAGAAGTAACATTTAAAAACTGATCAAATGTCGATAATGTTTGGTTGAGATCAACATAAATGAATCACCAAAAACTTCAAGAGCTGCTAAATCTTAATGGTAAATACTATTACTCTTAACCACTAAAATCATGATGAGAAACTTATTTCCTTATCTACAATAAGAAAGCTACCAAGGTTATGTAAAATTAACTTCAAATGTTTTTTTTAACATTCCTCCAGTAAGGCAGTAATATTATAGGAGAATTTCACCTTCCTGATGATACAATCTAGTCCTCAACTGTAATAAAAGGCTATAATGACGTAGTTCTTTATTTTATGCATAGTTCTTTCATCTCACTCATTCATTTACAAGGTCCGATTAGGAAGGCATTTATTGGAGACGAAAGAAACTTACCTTGTATCGAAAAATAAGAGAAATACTCCCTGAGATCACCATGGTTAGTATTGCCAAACAAAAGCCTTTGTGCTAATCGGCTTCCACTGGAATATATGTATACCTAACCAAGGCAATTGATACTGAAAACTTTTTCCACAAAAAGAAAAAGAAATGAGAATAACCTTGATTCCTGAAAAATGCCACTTCTGCAGTGCAACAGGTACATCATCATAAACAACACCTTGTATCTCCTTTCTTTGAAACCCGGTTCGCCATATGTGTCCCTGAGGTTGTTGAACATGAAGTGATTCACAAGTTAAAACACATTAATCCCCACAGTGCAAGAAAGAACCAACAACAAATAACAGTAGTCTCACCTGTAACTGTTGCAAGCTAGTAATTTCCTATCAGCTTTAATCATAGCTTCCACATTTACAACCAAAGCAACAATTACTGCCTCTTTATTTCCATCTGGTGGAATGGGCACAGCCCCAGAAACACCACTTTCTATGTCCACTTGTACCTAATTCATGAACTACCATTAGAGAGGAAATGTGGACAAAACAAGAGCTAAATTGATAACTAAATCACTTTCTTAGCTTGTCTTTAATTCCAACTGAAATTTGTTTAGTTAATTATGTGAACAAATCAACAAACTTCATAACTATTTTATGAAATCTTTCTTCTCGATAAATTGGTGCCAAAATTTCAAGCAAACAAACACCAAACAAAGATCACAAGCTATTGTGCACATGGTTTAGAAGAAGGCCAGCTTGTAGAGATCAACTTACTTGAGCCCATAGCAACTTAACATCATCTTGGGTTTCTGCTGTGTCATATGTCAATCCAAAATGCTTCCTCACATTACCGAGGGCATATGGAAAGAGAACATCCGAAACAAAAGTTATCGATGTAGTAGTTCCTTCAATGTCCAGTATAGTGCAACACAGCAATAGATTGTTTAAGGTGAGTAATCCGCAGAAACATAAGATATGCCTAAAGGTAGTAATACAATAACTATAAGCATTAACTAAGAGCATACCCTTTAGCGGAGACATTACCAGGGGTGCCTGTAACTCCTCTCGGAATGTGAATAGGACCATGGGATGGTGTTGACCAGTCCAATCCCAGCTGATGTAGTTTAATGGCAGCATCAAACAGATAATGGTAGCATTCAGCCTGAGAATAAATTCACCAGTTGTTTAAAAACAAATGCAGCATAAAAAGTTTCTTTCTAGGTTCCAGATGGCAGAATGTAAAGTGTGAATATGATAACCCAAGCAATTCCCATTCATCTCTTTTTCTCAAATGCAACCTAATTTTTTTCCCCTCATTCGGCCTCAACACGAGATGAAAATAAATGCTTTAACAATTAAATTTCAAGCATTGCAGTTTAAATTAAACCAATACCCTCAAGCACGAATCAATCAAATAATTCAAGCACAAACTATAAAAGGAAGCATATACTATTACATATGGGAATAAAAACATATACGTATATTATATATTACCTGCAATGCCAAGCCATATCCCCCATTCACATCTTGCTCAAAGTATAGTAGCTGAAAACCACATGTAACAACATCAGTATGGAACTTATGAATATAGATACATGCATTCCAAATCGGAAATATGAAAATGGAAATTCCTCTGTTCCTTTTTTCTTTTCTTTTTTTTTAAAAAAAAATAAAATAATAAGTAGTACTTGACTGAAAATTATAATGAAAATTGAAATAGTTGTTGATAGAAAGAATATACCCATCCACATGGGGTAGTACAGTAAATGATGAGGACACAGTGCATCCAGGTAAGTGGTATCCTCCCCATCATATATCGCATCATATAGCATGAACATAATAGGGTATTTACAATTGTCGCAACGCCAATAGATACCTAAAATTTTCTTTGTGCAGCCGATGTGGCCCGGACAACTATTCCTGATTTGGCTTGTTTTTCACTGATTGTCACCCCAAAGAAGTGAGCACACTGCTTCTCTACCTATTTGTTGAAATATTAGTAAAAATATCAAACTAAACAAATTTAAATGAGAATAGCAAAGAGAATCTGTTCAAGTCCTGGAAGGAATATAAATACCTTTCCACTAACTGAACTTCCCAGTGGAAGAGGACTGATAGTGACAGTTCCATTCAAAGCCTCTTCAAGAACATTAGCAGAAACAGTAGTCTTGATAGGCACACCTAATTTACTGCACACACACAAATGTACCAAGAAGCTAAATACATGGGAAACAATGAATTTGACAAAGTAGGGAAACCTGAACAAGGCTGCAAACACCGTGTTTACGGTGCCAAGGTTTGACAAATCAATTTCCATAACATATAAACAGAATAACAGAGATTCATTTGAAGATCTTATCAAACTGAAGGTTAGCCCATCAGTAATGTCCACACATGTAAACAATTACCCATTTTCAATTCGAAATAAAGAACACAATAACCAAGTCACAGATAAAACATCATATAAGACAAATCTATTTTCCAGAACTTGCTCGAAAACTGAATGGCACAAGAAGTGATGGGAAAAGGTAAAGACATAATGAAGAATACCATGAGCAGCAAATATTGCATACATGGAAGCAACCTCCACAGATGCAGAAGAAGATAAGCCTTTGCCTTCTGGCACAGCTGATGATACCTACATATTAACAAGCATTACACATGAAAAATGCAGCCAACTTATTTGTAAGTTATGAAACCAATCAAGTTATATGGAATGATTAGTTGAATAATAAGAAATTTGTAAAAATGAGTAGTCCAATGATAAAGCTAAGCAGCATACCAACATGTTAATACTATTCTCAAAGCGTATGCCGAGTTCTTTCATCAGCAGAAGAATGGTCCCTGCAATATATGCTGCCCATCTAAGAGCCAAACCTGGTTAGTGTAGCATAGAATCAAATAAGGTCATTTCGTGCATACCAAAGCGACAAATATATTTAAACCTTTGGGATGGGTTCTGAGCAAAGTAGGTTCAGGCAGTTTCATAAGATATGATTGGTCACTATCCATGAAATCTGACAAATCCATGTCAAAAGTTGGACCACGATTGCTCAACTCAAATCCATATGAAACCTATTAAGGAAAAATTACAGCCATAAATAGGTACAATGGCAAAAAAATTACTATAACCAACATGCACCTCAGGAAGTAAAACAAAATTGTAATGAATGGATCATGCTATTTAATTAGTGTAATTGCAATCTCCACGAGCACCAAGCAATGGCCTATACCGCTGAGGTATATAGTTACAATTTATCATTTTTAAGCAGGTTACACTTCAGTATTTACAGTTTCTCACAAAAGACAAAAAACATATGTATTGTACACCATGTGACCGCCAGAGTGCGTAAATACAAGACAACTAAGATGAGACCTTAGAAAACTAAGTACAGAACCAGAACAGAAGAAAAGCACACGTTATAACTGCTTCCTATAATCAAATCAAGTCAATGCCCAGTCAGCATGTACACAGCACAAGTAAAATCACAGATGTATCATAATTATTATTGAAAAATAATACATTCCAACTGCCCTCCAGAAGGCAAAAACATGATAATAAAGTTCAACACTCTCCTCATAGCATGATAAAAAAAACTTCACAATCTCAAACTCATATGTAAACTGAACTGAAAAAAAGGACTCGTGCATACTTCTAAAGAGATGGTTCTCCAAACTTCCCCGAGGCATGAACTCATAGACAAGCAACCTCTGATCATCCTCGATGCAGTAACCAATTAATTTAACCAAATTAGGATGGACAAGGTCACCTAGAAACTTCACTTCAGCCTGCCAAATATACACATTCATATAAATCATATTCAAGACAAAAATACTAAGACCGATATCAGAGTGGATGGAATAGAGAGAGGATCAAACCATCCATTCTTTGTGACCCTGAATTCCATCAGGATTCAGAGTTTTCACAGCAACAGTCAGTCCTGTGCCTGGTTTGACTGGTGCTGTACCATTTTCTTCAATCCATCCCTTGAACACACACCCGAATCCCCCTTCACCAAGAAGTGATTCTGGTCTAAAATTTCTTGTCGCCATTTTAAGGTCATTAAATGCAAACTTTCGCAGGCGAGAAGACACTTTCAGCTCCTCGTCAAGTTTGGAGCTGGAATAATTACTATCAGCATTGCTTGTAGAGGTTGAAGGAATCACAGCTGCAACTGGTTGACCCTTCCGGATATCTTTTATAGGTTTGCCTTCTGATTATACAGAAAATGAACAATAAAACATCGAAACTACATTAAAGAGTAAAGAAACCAAAAGCCTAAAGGACCTTACAAAGTGCAGGCCAGGCATTGCATACCAAACAAGTACAAGATAATACCTTATTCAAACATAAATGTAGATTAATACCAAAACAAAGATTATAACTGAACCTCCAAGACAGGACCTTGGATTCAGGTATTCTAAACAAACTAAATGGAAAATTAATTCGAGAAATGGCAACATGTAGAAACATTTATAGAAATTGAAGAATCATTTGAATTACCATGAGCACCAAGACTACTGATTGAGCTATCAACTTTGGCTCTTGAATTCATACAGCTGTCAATTAATCTTAACCTAGAAAAACAACCAACCTCCTCTGCGGGAGAATTGCCAATTTTATTCGTCCCCTTTGGTTTCTTCGTACCCTTGGATTGCAATTTTGATCCATTATCACCTAATCCCATCTTTAAGCAGACCCAAACACAATCAAAATCTCCAAGAAATTCCAAATACTGCAGCCCCTTCTCACCAAATCATAAACCCTTACCTGAATTCCAATTACATGATAAACCCCTACATAACTATCTGAAACAATTGAAACGGAAAACCCTGACTCCACCATCAACACACGCCAAGGAAAAACTAAAATTACTACCGAAAATTTCAACAGAGTGAGCAAAGGGGAGTTCTTTCTATCTTTTCTTCTTTTTTTTTCCAGGAAAAAATCACTCAAAGATCAGCTGAACAACGAAAACAGCTAAAAGGAAAGATTTACAGAATAATCTTGGTACTTGAATAACCCCCAGATAGAATCGACGAAAACAACTGAGGCAGGTTGCAAATAAAAGCTGGAAAAAGATCTCACATGCCTGCCCTGTGCAACAGGGCAAAGCTAAACTTTTTTTAATAATATTACTAAAATAATAGTAGAACAGTAACAATTGTTGTCGTTATTCTAACAGCAATCCCAATTAAGAAAGAAAATATTCTCCTCCACTATTACTTGGCCACTCCCAAACCCAAAATCCCCAATTTTGCCTTGAAAAAGCCGATAATCCCAATCAAACACTTAGAGATGAAAGATGCTGATTGTAACTCTAGCTTGATTCTTATGGAAAAATTCATACTATTATGAGTCAGTGGACACATAATAGGGACAAATGAACAGTATTTTAAGTAAATGATGAAGGCAATGAGCCCCTAATTTGGAATTGCATTTATCATAGAAATATGTATAATAATTAATGAAACGCCAACTTTTGTATTGTTTAATTATTTATATTTATATATACTTTGCTCATTAGTCCATAATTTTTGTTATACATATGAAAAACATTGGGTCAATTAAAGAGATTTTTTTTTTCTAAATAACCTATAGAAGCTATGAATTAAAGGGATTTTTAGACTTTATTTTGAGTCCCAATGAATAAAGGAAAGATTAGTAGGAGCTCTTATGGTCTGAAAATTTTTCCACCTTAAAAGCTTAATTAGAGGTGCACATTATCTCACCTTGTTTTGAGAGGCCTTAATTTCAACCTGCTTACTGCGTTGTGCAAACTTAAGAGTGTTGTGTGTTTCTTCAGTATTTGGCCTCCGAGTTCCAGCACCAAGGTATGGTTAACTTTATCCGAGGCTGGGCCGACAAATTGAATGGGACCTGCAGGAGGTTTGATAAGATGATGCAACGTAAGTAATAGCAAGAAGAAAAAACATATTATTAGTACTATTAGAGAAGCTTGAAATGGGAACTATGGAATAATTAAAAGAAAGGCAGACCAGGACTCAGATATCCGTTCTTAAGAGCCCACTCTTCCCGCTTGGATGCATATAGCTTGTATGGAGCACCTGAAATAATATTTTAGAATTTAGAATCATTCGAAGAAAATAAATTAGAATTTAGAATTAGTGAGAAATTAAGAGAACGCGCAAAAATTTGCTGACCATCCAACTCAACCATTGCTTTCTTTATCACAGGCTTGAATTTACCTACAAACAAAATTTAGTCTTAGGAGAACGTTATAATAAGGCTTCACAAATGGACAACAGATTCATTGCTCAAAAAAATTTGTTCATTTATTGTGACATAGGATAGCAATATCAAATCCTAGGAATGGACCAGCTGACGAAGGATGGTTTCCCACGTTGGGATCTTAACCAAGGATGAATTATTGGCGTTTCAAAATATCTCAAGGGAAAAATTTGAAAAATTAATAACACACCATGTCTGCGCTCGACGTCCATTAGGGAAGTTAGGGCGGTTCCACCAAGGGTCCATTCAGCCACAGGGGCAGCCAAGTTTCCAACCTATGATAATAAGAAGGATCCCAAACTGTTACAGCTACCATCATAGTGTACTTTATGGCTTTAGCTTTAGAGCTGTAAAAGACTGAATTAACAGTTACGAAAATGCACAATTAGAGAGCACACACCGTCCACCGAGGAGATCAATCCTGTTTTGTCACTGTGAAGCAGCGCACCAGCAGCGTAACCCAAAGCATAGCAGTATGCAGCATCAAAGTTGGATGGCAAACCACATCTTCCTTCATATCTGAGAGGTCAAAATCGAGATGAAATGAACCTTATCTCAATTCACACACCAAGGCACCAAGCATTAAAAATCTAACCATCACAGATTGAGAAACGGAGAAACCAAAGTACGTACCCGAAAAAGTGGGATTGGCCTTTGAACCTTAAAAATTGGAAAAAAAAAATAGTAAGGTCGATGAAATCCCTCTCGTAGACTAAAACTCGAATCTTAAAGGTAACCAATTAACACTCAAACGAATGCGCACAGAAACAGGATCAACCGACGATTCCACAAATTAAATTTGAAATTGGACGAACAACAGCGCCAATCGATCTGAAAACCCTAGCAAAGAAAATGTGATTGGTTTTAGGCGCAGAGGCGTGCGGCGAGAGGAAACGAAGGGGCTGGGCTTACCATGTCTTCGATTTCCAAGAGCTGGCGAATGACCATCCAAAACAATGACATCAATATCAGTATTCACCACCGATCGGCGCTGTCAAATTCACATCCCATGTGAAAAGGAAAATTGATGGTTGAAGAAGAGTTACCTGCCGATTTACCCAAGCCTCCTGTTTGGTTTAAACCTTTAAATAACTGCTGCAGAAAAAACGTAAAACCGACGACCTACTTAACTCCCCGGGTAAAAAATGAGCGAAATTGAAAATGGCAGAGAGTGGAGCGGAGACGAAGGCAGAGGCGCGGTGGCATCAGAGAAGCGGTGGGCGGCGGAATCAAAAGAAACCCGGAACCCACCAGAATGCGCGGGGAGAGGGAGAGAAAAAGGAGCAAGATGAAGAGAGCAAAATGGCTGGGAAAGGCAGAACACAGTCCTCGAACACAACGGCAACGAGACGCACGAGTGGAAGATAGTGGAGAATGAGACATACCCGACCCGCCTGCTCCAAACTCGGGCGAGATCGAACGGCCATAAACAAAAATTGGACACTTGATCCAACGGACAAGATTGCAATTGATGAATTGGAGAGTTCACGATTTTCCCCTTTATATAGTATTAATAGAATAGAAATAGATTAATAGATATATATATATATATTTTTTTTGAATGGGTACACGTTTCCTACGATCATTCCTCATTAAGCTGGCAAGTCAGTCTGATCGACGTCATTCAGTTGTTCTACAACCCTTCCTTGACTTCCTTGTTGGGGTTCTCTAGATCTAGTCTTTTTTCTATCATCTCCTCCCGAATAGTGCATTCTCTAATCATGTGGTCTTCCCCACCACATCTATAACAAGTTCCACGTCTGGGGCATTCGCGCACCAGATGGGCTTTGTGGCACTGCGAGCAACGTGGTATGGCCGTACCACGGATGCCATTTCTCCCATTATCGAAACCTTTATTTTCATCCTCCTTTGATTCCTTGGACCTAGATTGACCCTCATTCTTCCTAAGGTCGCCATTGTTTTTGGTTCGATTCTTCTTCCCAAATCCTTGCGAACCCTTGCTTGACTCACCATTGTCCTTACGCTTCAGCTGCTGGACGCGAGCAATTGCTACAGCCCGGTCATATACCGCCTGCAGGGTCGTGTATGGTACTCCTACGAGGATCTCCCGTATACTGAGGTTCAGTCCCATCTCAAATTTCTGAGCCTTGTCCGAGTCGGTTGGTACTAGCCTCGTAGCAAATCGTACTAGCTCCTTGAATCTAGTGTAGGACTCTTGCACTGTCTGTGCACCTTGCCTTAGGTTGAGGAATTCCTCGTACTTCGCAGTTCTTGTGCTTAATGGGTAGAAGCTTTCCCTTAGACCCTATTTAAGTTCATTCCAAGTATGGGCTCCTTCTTCTTCCTCTAAATTCTGTTGGAGGTTTTGCCACCACTCGTCGGCTTCACCTCCTAGATAGTAGGTTGCTACATGTATCTTTTCCTCCTCGGGGCATTTGATAGCACTTAACAGCTTGTCGAATGTCCTAATCCATTCTTCTAGTTTTGCCGGATCCTCCTCGCCGACGTAATGCGGTGGCTGATAAGGGTTCACCAATGCTAAGTAGTTGGGTCGGGCTGTCGGTGGTGGCACACCTACTGGTGTCCTTCGTACCTCGGCGTTTCCCAAAGCTATGGGGACTTCTTCCATAGTTCTCAGGCGTTTGTTCAAATTTTTGGGAATAGGAGGCGCTTGCCCTCCTATGTTATGAGCAATCTTGGTATTGTAGGGTGCGTTGGGGATGTCAGCGTTGGTGTTGTTTGGGATTTCCTTCCTCGACTTTCCCTTAGGTGCCATTTTCTGTTATCAACGCATGTGAAGATGAGTTTCTAATCTAAGGCAAGTTAGCGCTCAAGAACCTATAAGATAGGGTTGGCAAGAGGAGATAATGTATGGGCACGCCAAGCTTAGGTGATCAAGTTCTAGGACTAATGCAAAATTAGTCTTAAGCAAACGCTCCTAAGTCAAGGTCATGTCGAATTCTAAGATAAGAGTATTATTTAATACTGATAATTCACATAAAAAAAATTAGCGCAAATATGCATGGATGTATGCAATGCAATGCAATGTTATCCCAACCCCGAAAAATATTTTCGTGACTTTAAAAACTTGGAAAAATTTCTATGCATATGTAAATATTTTCAATGGGTTTAAAATAAATTTTTGTTCCATGGAAATAAAACTTAAAATTTAAAAATAATAATCATGGTAGGTAAAAATTTAAAAATAATATTAATATTTGCTTTAAAAATCCTTGGGCCTCTATATTGGCCAAATAATAATAATAATTTAAAAATATTTCCGGGCTCTGATACCACTTTGTAACACCCCGGATTTGATAACCCAGGCCGATGTGTCACCGCCGCACCTCCCTAGCAAGACACGGTTTTTCCGAGCTTGCTAAAGAGATGCAAGGCTATAGGTGTTGGAAAAAGTTTTAAAAGCAAGTCCGGAATTACTTAAAAATAATAGTGTAGCATCATCCATACATGAATAAGAATAATATGTTGCAGCGGAAATTTAAATATGGGCCGACATGGCAAAAACTCGGGTCAACAAGCCCGCATGCAAGTCATGTAAATAAATAGCTAAATGTCCAAAGTGATCCCCCGATGCATGATCATGCTCCGTACTCTGTAATGGAAAAAAAAAATGAACAACGGGTATATACTGAGTAAGTTAATCCCTAACTAACAATTTAAGGGATTACATGTGTTTAATTAAAATTACACCTTTCATGCGATACGAGGATTAATTTAGAGTTGCATAAATAAAATTTAAACTTAAATTCAAGTCTTTTAGACCTCTTGACAAAGTATCAATTAACCGTCTAAGTAATAAGAATTTAATAAATTAGAATGAAGGTTTAGTTAAAGATTTTCTTTTCACTCACGCACAGATTAAAAATATGATTTAACAGTTTACCAAAAGATTCTAAAGGCATACTTGAAAGGACGCGTTTTCTTAATCTCAATCTTCTATCATTGTTTCAGTTATAGTCAAAGATATTCCATCGCCCTTGGGGAATCGAACCCGCAAGGACTCAAATACATCCTAGGGAATTGAACCCATAGGAATCACACACATCCTGGGGAATCGAACCCGCAGGAAAACATAAACAAACATCCTGGGGAATCGAACCCGCAGGAAAACATAACAAACATCCTGGGGAATCGAACCCACAGGAAAATTTACATCTTGGGGAATCGAACCCGCAAGAATTCACATACACGTCCTGGGGAATCGAACCCGCAGGAATTATTCACCTTGGGGAATCGAACCCGCAAGGGATGAGCCGTTTTGGCATAATAAGGAGATCACTAACGAGGCAATCTCAACATAGGACCACTAACGAGGCAGTCCAAACAATGGGAGACCACTAACGAGGCAGTCTGAAAAATATAGTAGGACCACTAACGAGGCGATCCAAAAATACAGCGCGCGAGATCACTAACGAGGCAATCTCAGATAGTAAGGAGACCACTAACGAGGCAGTCTCAAAGATAATGATAGCATGAAGATCGGCTCAGCCTAGTGAACGGGATTTTTCGAAAGTTCGTATTTCAATGTTATCAAATGATCGATATCGCATTTTCATAGTTCGAGTTTTCTTAAGTTCGAAAAATCCTATTCGAGGCAGTTTACGCCTTTCTTAATTAAAAATTCGTCTTTACACCAAAAATTCTGAAATTTTTACAGTAGTTCAAGGACACACACACGAACAAATTTCATGTTTTAAGTTTTGGGAAATAAGGTTCCGAAGTGAGTCGAAATTCGAGTTCATTGCAAAGAATGATTTCTGTCTTAAAAATGGGTTCCGACACAGGTTCGTGCAACTCCGATTAAAAATTCATTTCAAAACCAATTGATACGAAATTTTTACAGTAACTACAAAACACGTTAAGGAACAACTTTCATGTTTTAAGAATTTGGAAATAATGAATTCTTGGTACTCAAAAATCGACCACAACCCACTGTATACTCGCGGGCTTCGAAACAGTTTTAAAGCAGTTCTGAAAATTCGACCGTTCGACATATCAAATGAACAGAAAAATCCGTAAAATTTTATATGCATAATCTAGACACAATTATCTACAACTTTTGTTTAGGAATGCAAAGTTAAATCATTCGAAAAATGGGTGAAAAACACGCATCAAGTCGAGTAAGGAAAACTGTCACAGTTTAAAAATGTTCGGGTTGTCACAGAATGTTTACGGCGAGATTTGGGATAGCAAATCTTAATGTCAACGGCTGAAATTTGGACACAAGATAGATAAAGGTGTTAGGAACAACTTTTATGTTGAAAAATTTTCGGTTTGAATTCCCGAAGGTCGAGTTTTAGGCGAGTCATTGAAATTGGACGAAAATAGGGTTTTTCAAAACCGATTTTTGTTACAAGCCTATATCTCGAGTTTTAAACAACAAACAACCACGAAAATTTGTGAGTAAGGTTTTAACTTACTGATTTAGAGATTAGGGTCACTGGAACGGGTACCCGGACGTCCTAGGGTCGCGACGAACGGCCAATCTTTCCGATCGCTTTTTGTTCGTTTTAGGGCGTGAAATCGTAGCAAAGGAAAAGGGTTAGAATTCGAGTTTTGGAGACTTATGGATGGATGGAACACTGTATTAAGACTTTCCAAGGTTCTATGAGGCAGTGGATCCGTCCCGGTTGCCTCGTCGTCGCCGGAATGTTCGCCGGAGTTTGTCGTCGGAGGAGTTTTGGCTTGGAGAGGAAGTTGGGAGTAGAATGGGGAGTGTTTTCTGTGGATTAGGGTTTTGGAGGCGCCTCCAGTCGTCCCTAAGCCTTCCTTAAGGCTGTGATCCGATTTCTCTCGAAGGGAATCGTAATTTAGGCAAGAAAATCGCCCCCGATGGAAAGTTTACACCTCCTGCACCTCTGGCGCGGTGATGGCGCGCACGTATTGCTTTGTCCGCGCGAAGTGCGCGTGGGCTCAACCTTGGACGCGTCGTCCAACTCTCGCGCGGTGTCCGCGCGTGGCCACTCGGAGAGCGCGCGGCGCCCGGTCCGACCGGTTCGAGTGGTCCGCGTGGTTCGTCGGGTCTTTTCTTCTTTTCTCGATCGGGTTTCTATCCTCTACGTTTTCGGTTCGACTTTTCGGGTCATTTCTGGGGTTACGATTTCTTTCTTAAATTTATTTCGACTCTAATGAATTTCATATTCGAAACCTTGAATCCATCGAGTTTGAATTCATGGTCTTTCGACTCCCGTGTAGTAATTTATCTGATTAAATTACTTCCGACTTCACGGGTTTTTGGAATTAAAATTCTTTTCCTTCTTGAATTTAATTCCAATTCTTTTAACTCGATTCATGGAATTTCTTCGGCTACCTTTCCCTCTTTTATTCCATTTTGAGTTTTTGAATCTATCGGCGTTTCATTTCCGAGCAATAATTTATTGTAATAAATTATTTTCTTTTCGGAAATAAATTTTTATTTTGCTGTAAAAATCCCGGGTATTACATCAAGATCCCTTCGCTCTTCGAATTAGCTTTTATTTCATATCATAAAATTTACGGTTATTACAATCAGATCTTCCAAAGACATCTGCTTTCATTTGTGCTTGAGATAGTTTTTGAAATCCTTCCAAGCCGGAGGCAACTTCTTGATGATAGCAGCCACTTGAACAGTTTCGCTTATCGCCATGCCCTCAGCAAGGATTTCGTGTATAATGATTTGTATCACTAGCACTTGGCTTATGACTGTTCTGGAATCGATCATTTTATAGTCGAGGAATCATCCGACCACAAGTTTCTTTGTGCCGGCATCCTCTGACTTATATTTGCGATCAAGTGATTCCCACAATTCTTTTGCGGTCTTATACTCACAAGTGACTTTGTATAATGAATCGTGAACACAATTCAGAATATAATTTTGACAAAGAAGATCACAATGGTTCCAAGCCTCAATAGCATGTAGAGTTTGAGAATAAGTGTTACCTTCAGGAATTTTCGGAGCTTCCTCTTTTAAGCA
Source organism: Hygrophila difformis (assembly GCA_030278955.1). Taxonomy (NCBI): domain Eukaryota; kingdom Viridiplantae; phylum Streptophyta; class Magnoliopsida; order Lamiales; family Acanthaceae; genus Hygrophila; species Hygrophila difformis. Next base: position 35,244,173 of record JAOANR010000010.1, on the reverse strand, counting down.
TCTCACCAGGTTGAGCATGGTCAAGTAGAACAACATCTTTTGCTGCCACTGTTTGAAACTTGCCGCTGCTCTAATGAACTTTCCGGGCTTATCAACGTGACTAGTCGGGAAAGTTTGAGCAGCAACATTGGTTGTTCTTGGCGCCTGGTCGTTGTCAGCAATTGCATTGTTGTTCGAGGATGAAGCGGCCATAGCGTATAACGAAGTATCAATACTTTTTAAGATTGTTACGAAAATAGGTGTAAAAACTTCGAATACGCAGTGATTGTTGTTCGAATCTGAGGATCGTTGTTCAACGATTTCCTTAAAACGGTATTGCCCAAATATCTGTGCAACTGTTTCCCAGAATACAACAGATTCACGTCGGTGAACTGGCACAATGGTTTTCGAGAATGCTTATTTGTTGGATTGTTTGGATTGATTCTGAATGAAGCATTGCAGCGGATTATTTATAGATGGCTAAGAGTTGTGCTGGTTTAATGAAGAGGCACCTATCGCAGCTCTTTTCCAAAGGTTGCAGCTCTCTGTTTAAATTTATTGTTGTTGCTTCCATTCCGAATTTGAATTGGTTGAAGAAATAAATAAATAAAAAATAATCAAAGCTCAAAGAAGCAAAACCGGGTTGATTAGGCCCGCGATGCCTCAAGGCTTTTTCAGTCCGGCATTCGTGTCCGCAGGTCGCGCTTGCATAGGAGCCAAGCTTGTTTGGAGCCAGATTTACACCCCCCCTGCGCGTACGTATCGAATGGAGCATAACTTTATTTATTTCATTCTAACCTATATAAAGTGTATTCCTATATAAAGAGGGAAACTTTCCTTTCTTTATCCAATGCGGGATACACTCTCATTCACCTTTAATTGGTCAAAAGCCCATTATTTCCAACAACTATTATGTCAATTTACTTTCCTGTATCATTTACTGCTTTCCTCTACATGTTTTCCTAGATTTTGCCTAGTTTGTAGGGTTCCTTTCTTCGAGTCAGCTGTTGTTTCTTAACAACAGGTAGATTTCTATAGCTATTTTGGGATAATCAGCCGTTGTTTCTTAGCAACTGGTAGATTTTTCATTGTGTTCTGTTTTGTCATTGAGTTCTAGTCAAATTCAGTCAAGTTTTTGGTGCATTATTGTTATTCGAACCTGTAACCAGTTTGATCCTTTTCCGGTAGCATCTCTTGAGGAGAAAAAAGGTCCTTAGCCATAACCGGTGGCCAAATAGGTTCAAAGATGGGGACCCATATAATTCTTTTTATTTTTTCTATAGATATAGATTATATATACTTCTGTAAAAAGATAATTTTTCAATTATTTGCAATCATATATTTTTCAATTAGTTTGCTTCCAAAAATCTCCAGTATATTATGGTGTATGGTTACGTATACTTCCTTCGTTCCTTTTTAAATTGGTACGGACCCACATTTCACGCAATCCAATACACGTTTTTAATTCTTAATATCTCAAATTGCATATAAGTAAAAATTATAAAAATTTCATATTCTAAATCTATGCGATTAGACGAATCCAACAAGATCCCGCTTGACTATATTTTATGTTATATAATTGTATTAAAAAACCGAATCAAACTCACTCGATGAACAATGACAAAATCTCAAACGTGTATTTATTAAGGAGCGGAGGTAGTATTATATATATTATTATACTGTATATTATACTAAAACAGAATAATTTAGCCAATGACCTATTATTATTTAGACAAATGAGGGAATAAAGGGACTACTATTTAAACATAACGAATAATGTTTTGACAATGACATTCTTCATATATAGTCGAAAAGCTATATCAGTGCCATTGTACTATGTAATTAAATCTTCATTACAGTAATTCAAGAATTTAAAACCGAATTGAAAAAATTTGAGAAAGGTCAAATGTGGAGAAATCTATATCTATATCTATATTATATATATAAAAAATATCTCTTATGAACAGTAACCTACTCTTATGAACAGTAACCTATCAATTCTCTCTCACAAAAATCCTTTTATGAACATTAACCTACATATTTCCTCAACATTCACTTTCTGCACGCAATCCAATACACATTACTAATGATCAATAATTCATCAATGATTCAAAATGTGTACAAGAAAAAATTTTAAAAATTTGATATTTTAAAACTACATGATGAGACAAATCTAACAAGATCCCACTTGACTATGTTTTTCTTATATAGATGTTGTATAACCATTAGTCAAAGTTGAATAATAAACCGTAGCAAAAGTTAATTCCTTTTCACTATAAAAAATAATATATAAAAAAAATATCCCTTATGAACAGTAACCTACTCTTATGAACAGTAACCTATCAATTCTCTCTCACAAAAATCCCCTTATGAACAGTAACCTACATATTTCCTCAACATTCACTTTCTGCAAGCAATCCAATACACATTACTAATGATCAATAATTCATCAATGATTCAAAATGTGTACAAGAAAAAATTTTAAAAATTTGATATTTTAAAACTACATGATGAGACAAATCTAACAAGATCCCACTTGACTATGCTTTTCTTATATAGATGTTGTATAACCATTAGTCAAAGTTGAATAATAAACCGTAGCAAAAGTTAATTCTTTTTCACTATAAAAATGAAGGAATTATAATTAAAAAATAGTGCACTTTCAAAATATAGGAGAACCAAATTTGAGCGAAAATCACATTAGATAATTTAATTTCATTAATATTATAGATAAGAATACTACCAAATAAATGATGTAGCGAAAAATTTATGGGTTGATGGTTGAATAATAAACATTAGCAAAAATCAATCCTTTTCACTATAAAATGAAGGAATTATTAAAAAAAAACATAATGCGATTTTGGAGAACCAAATTCAAGTGAAATTCGCATTAAATAATTTAATTTCATTAATTATTATAGATAAAGAATACTACCAAATAAAGGATGTAACAAAAATTTATGGGTTGACATTATATTTATTCTTTAAATATAATTTCAATATTTGTTATTATTCTTAACCACTACTCTATTAATTGAAATTATTGTTAAAGAGTATATTGTAAATTATTAATAAGTACTTTATAGATTGATATTATATTCATTAATGAATAACAAGTATTTGTATTTAATAAATTAACTAAATTAGATAAATTGCAATACGTCAATAAGTTGATGAAATTATAGTCATTTTATTTTGTCAATGGATTCATTTACAAGAGTATTTTTTATATTTTTTCTAATTTAGTTTAGAAATATCTACATCTTTATAAAATTTATAATATCTCAACCCTTTAGGGTGTGAGTCAATAAGAATATCGAATACAATAAGATTTCACATACTTTCTATGTCAATGAGCAAAAAGATTTTTATCGTTGCTTTTTTATTTTTTTTACCCTTTCAACTACTGTTTGTAGTATAAGTATTTTTAAGATACTAAATTGTAATATAAAAATATTGGTAATGACATATGTTGGCCGATTTCTATACAATGTATAGATGTACTTATGTAATGCTTAAAATAGTTTAAAGGGGTTGGCTGGGGAATGTAATCGACATAATAAAATTAAATATTTTTATTTATTAAATTGAATAATTTTATTCATATTGTCTATAATTTCCACCCATTGGGCGGTGGAAATACTAGTATAGAGAAACAATAGTGAACAATAAATGCTTCTAAAAGATCATATATTAATATATGATCACCCCAATAAAGTGACAGTACATTGCAGACAACATATTAACCAGCAGGTGATGAAATGATGGGTAGGCTTCATAAAGTGATGTGTAGACATTATAAAGTGATGTAGAGATGATAGATTTATTTATTTTTATTATTTTTCTTGTTCATAACCTCCATCCTTCACTTTTTCATACTCACATATCACTCCATACCATATCCATCACTTTTGGACACACGCCCAATATTGTCATCCCGTACAGACTGTTGCACTTAAACCACTCCCTAATCACCCCACTGGCTCAAAGTACCTGTCACTAACGCACGTGCCACAACCCAAAGACAAATAGTTTGAAAAATAAGATTACCTCTATTGATTAGTGCATGATTCGAAATGTTTTATAACACAAATTATTTAAAACGAACCCCAACAGTATCTCAAAACATATCGCGAAACACTTAAATGTTAAACATTTATATCAATAAAATACCTAAACAATAAAAGAAAGTCAAAATTAGGGAAAAGAGGAATGAAATATGGAATAGATGCCCAATTAGTCATTTTTCTTTCCTTTTTGGCCAAATCAGTCCTTTATCTATTTTAATACCCAATTAGTCCTCTATCTTTTGACTTAATGTCCAATTTAGTCCTTTTTGTATAAAATAATCTCCACTTGACACTCTTTTATATTAAATTAACCACCAACCTTTCAAACTATTTCATTTTAGCCACAAAACTTTAAATAGTGATTTTTATTAATCCATACATCAAAAAAATGCCCAACATGCTTCCGTAAGAAAAATTAAACAAAAACCTCATACCTCGGGTTTGACCGCCTTATTGTTGGGTCTTCCGAGCTCTGGGATTTTACGGACTCCTTCCAACCACACGACCGCAACCATTGGTTCACCGGATCTGGGCTCCTTTAGCAACAATCAGCACAGTCCTATTTCATTTCCTACCTTAGGACGTAGCGAGGTTTGGGGCAAAAAGTTTAATTCTAATTTTGGAAGATTATGGATATAGGAAGCCTGGATTTTATTGAAGAAATATTAAAAATATTATTCAAACATAATTTCTCCTAATGGAGAAGACAAACACTTAGCTCCTCATGGAGGAAGCAAGACTCTTGGGGATGCTCCCCATACTATTACAGACACAGAAAGGAAAATTTGCAGAAAGGAAATATTACAAATGTTTTGAAGAGTTGGGAGGATTTTTCGATGCCTTCCATCTGCTTCAAACTTCTCTATTTATAGGCGTCCGCAGACTTCAATCACGGATCCCAAACACTCTTTAATTTATTGTGACGTCACTGAGTTCGTCACTTGCTTTGGATTCCAGCTGGTTACATTATTATCCTGCTGTATTATTGTCCTCGGGTGGCATCTTTTTTGTCAACTTTCCACCTTCTCTTGTCGGCCATTTACTGCCAACGCCTCTAGACTTTCTTTGTCGGCTTCCAATTATAGAGTATTGCCGACACCTCTTTTTCTCTTACATCCAGCTGTTCTTACTTTGGCTTGTGAAAGTTTTTTGGACGTTTCTTCCCTTTGTCCTGCTCGGATCCAGATTTCTTCTAGGTTACCCGGATCTTTGTACCGAATAGGGGTTTTTCATGTTCTGCACAATATGGGCATATATGGTTATCCCATTGGCCAACATGCATCATGTTGCATGCCTTCTTTCTGGTAGACTCGGTTGCTGGCAACTTATTTTCCCAGATGAGTAACCTCTTCTTTTCGAAAGAGGTTTCCGCAAACTATGTGCTTTTCCCTGTTAAAGAATTAACCAGGAACGATTCATTTAAATTGTTTGATAATATTTTAAACGGGTATTTAACCTTTTGCATCTCGGTGAGACAGACCCAGAATCCCCATGCTCGTCGGGTGGAGATTTCATTTTCGCCGATTGAAGATACCAATGGTGCATTCTCATCCAAAGATTTAACTCTGTTGAAGGCAATCATATCAGGTCTCTATAATTTAATAAATTGAAAGACCGGATAAGAACCTTTCCCGACTATTTCTGGTGCCGCTGAGATGAACTTAAGTTCCAGAATATCTCCTCTTTGCAGGTGCGGGTTGTTCTGCCATGATTCGTGCACCGCACTACTTATCCATCCTGGAAGTTTTTCGATTTCTGGAAACCCTGGTGATGTTGTATGAACAGATGCCAATGCTCCAAAGTCATACCACTTTCGAACCTCTTCTGGTTTCGATCCTTCGAGCATCCATACCCTGTTGTATCTCCCGGATGTCTTGATTACTGTTTTGCTGCGGTTAATTCCATTTTTGGAAACCAGTTGTTCCCATTTTCCTTGGTAGTCCAACCAGGCAGTAGATAGGACCTTCTCGTCTGAATTAACCTTAGAGGTGCCTGTCATTGGCCTAAGGTTGATTTCTTCCTCTTTTACCCCAGAGGCAGTGGGTTGACTTGAACTTTCGGAAATGTGACTTTCCTCTTCTTCAACATTTTTTCGGTATCCGACAATGGTTCCTTTGAAGCAGTGCTTGAATCTGCTTCTTCATATGTGACCACTTTAGCTTTTTGGGCACATTTCTCTTTGTTTACCAGGGAAGCTGACGCTTTCCTGATTGGCTCTAATACTGTTTCCCATAGTGCTGTCATGGCTATATGGGAGGCTCGTATATTGTTGCGGACCATGTCCACATCGCTCTGTTGTATTTGGCCAGCTGCTCATGCATTGATCTCGAGCTGTCCAAAATGCTTTGATAGCTCCTCTAGGTTTTCTCTGAGGTGCCTGAATCTCATAATGATGGAATCAGCTTCAAATGCTTCCATCTCTCGTCAAGAAATCTGCAAGAACATTTTCATGAGATTTTATAACATCAATATCATAAGTATAATATTGACATTCAGCTTGCCATCTGATAATACGAGCTTTTTCAATTTTTGATTCAAGTTTATTTTTTAAAAAAGCCCTAACATTAGTATTATCAACTTTTAATACAAATTTCTTTGCAAGTAAGAATAAAGGCCATTTTTTAAATGTTTTCCATACTGCAAAGAATTCATTCTCGTTAATATGCCAAAGTTTGGCTTGTTGTTCAGTGAACAACCCTCCTGTGTATCTACAAGGTTCTTGACTCGTAGTTGTTTTTCTCATGAGCACTCCTGCCCATCGAAAATCATTGGTGTTTGTGCAGACTACTAGTTCATCCTCATCTTAAGGTATTGCGAGTTTTGGCAAGCTATTGCAGACTTGCTTTAGTTCTCGAATTCTCTTGGTATGGATTTCTTCCTATTTCCATCTAGAGCTTTCAGTCTCTTTCAGGAGTGGTCTAAAATCCTTTCTATATTTTGCAAGGTCTTTAATACATACCCGCAAAATTTACAACTCCTAAAAAACTCTGAAGTTGTTTCTTGTCTTTTAATATATCAGGAAAATTGCGGATTTTCTCCACAATGTGTTCCTGTAACTCTATCCCTGCTTCATCAATTTGAACTCCTAAGAATTCAATTTTGTTAGCAGCGATAGTGGCCTTTTTCTCAGAGAGAACTAGACCTTCCGTGTGACATGCATCAGAAAATATTTCAAGATGTTTAATATGCTCTTTAATATTTCGAGATGCAATCATAATGTCATCTATGTAGACGAACATAAACTCTAGATAATCCTTAAATAGATTATCCATCTTTCTTTGGAATATCTGAGGGGCATTAGAAAGCCCCATTGGCATAACATTCCAAATATATTGTCCTGGTGGGGTGGAGAATGCTGTGAATTTCTTCGACTCATTCTCCATCTTAATCTGATAGAAACCAGATTTGCAATCAAATTTAGAAAACACTTTAGCACCTTTGATGCAATCAATTAAGTGTTCTCTACTCGGAATGTAATAACCATCAAACTGTATTATTTTGTTAATACCTTGATAGTTTATTACCAACTTGGGTTTACCTCTTTTTATTTCACCGTGGTTTCTTACCAAGAATCCAGGGCTACTATAAGCTGAGACTCCAGGCTCGATGAGTTTAAGATTGATATGCTCCTTGATAATTTGCTGCATATCTTTCTTATCCTGCATATTCATTAAGATGGGTTTGTATCGAACATACTCATATTTATATTGTTCTTTTACCTGTAGAGTAGCTTCGATCTTGTTTTTATCCCACCATGCCAGAGGATCTTCGTTAAAGTTTCTCTGGATCAGTCTTTTGACATTTTCGAGGGATAATTTAGTTTCCCCATCAATGTCTAATGAAGTTATATTCAATAACTTCATTTCCTGCATTACTTCTTTGAGGTTTATAATCTCCTTAACAGAAGCTTCATCGAATCCTTGCTGTCTAAAAGACAACAAAGCCTTACCAAACTTTCTTTTATCCTGCATTTTTGGATGGATTAGTTTGGCATCATTATCACCACGTTTGCCGCGAAATAATATTGGCATTAATCTGTTAAATGCCTTTTCTCTGCGCAGCACCTGTATCTCATTTCCACAACTTGTGGTAAATATTAACAAATTTCTTTTGTTACCTTGAACATATTTTATAAAGGATTGTATAAAATTATTACCTAACAAAATATCCGCTCCTGTATCATGAAAGTAAATAGGAGGCGTTTTTACCTTATACCAAGGTGTACCAAATGCTCCTCCAATCATGATATTGGCCTGTCGAATACCCTTATTTAGTACTAAGATTTTTTGGGAAAAATCTCTTCCTGCAAAATGGGTAATGATTTCATAGCTTCGCTAGGGAAAACTACTGGTTTTGCCGTGCAAATACCTGATCCTGAATCAATATAAGCTGCAAAATATTCCGACTTATATTATTCATATATTATCCCTACTGAGATATAAATGGAAAATGGGCTTGTCATTTAATTCTGATGGTGTGACGCTTCAGATTAAACTCTATACCATTATCCTTTCTTACCCATGGTTTATGATTTTCGAGAAAACTTAATCCCAAAATCATAACCCCATTATCTTTTCCGGCGGTACCTAAGACTCTGATCTCGTGTCCTGCAATTTCAATTGTTCCTTCATAGGTTCCAATTGATGGCTGCTGCAAGTAGTATAAATCATCACATGGAAAACGGTTAATCTTTTCAGTGATGTCAAATATTACTCGTATTTCTTTCCATCCTTCAGGGCATTTAATTTTTATATTATCTACCCCAATGGATTGAGGAGTTAAATCTTTGATGAACTCCTTTCCTTTATATGCCATAATTCTATCTTCCGAAAAAGACATACGGCTTGCATACTCAATTCTAGCACTTGTTGATCTGTCTAGAATTGGATGATCTCTTATCTGTATGTCTACTCCTCATAACCTTGGAATCTGGGTAAGATTTGGAGTCATGACTTCAGCAAATTCCTTGAAAATTCTAGGAATTTCTATATATTCTTTCCTGAGAAATAAGTCAGAATGATGACTATTGGAAAGTGCATAAGAGATTCTATAAGTTATAGAATATGGCCTGTTCCCTTCTTTCATCAGATCTTTTCTTTTAAAATCTCGATGAAGGGTTAGAACTCTACTAAAATCTTGGTCAGCTAAGTTATAGGAAATTTTGGGATGTATGTCTGACATTAACTTCCCAGCATATAAATTTCCTATCATAGTTCCAAGAAGACCATCTCTAAGGTTATTGATTCTTCTATCAGTGACTGATAGATGTAATTCAGAATCAATGCCTTCTTTGAAGGTTGCCTTAATTACTACTTCAATGGCTCCTATGTGGATCCATTTCATAGTAATGGCGATTTCCTCTTTCATTCTGCTTAATTCCTCAAGAATTTCTTCTTTAGGAATTAATTGCATATCCATCACATTACAAGTAAGTTCCATAGGAATTGCAAACTCTCCTGCACTTACCTTGTAGATGATGTTATGTCTTCTCTGGTTGAGTCCCATCTGGTTAAGAACTCGTCCAATCCCGCTAATTCTGAATCCGTCATATGGGCTGAGATTGGAATCTTGTCGCATTATTCTTTCCGTGGTTAGACTCGAGATCGTCATCCTTGAAAAGAATCCAGACAGGTTTTCAGTGGTCTGAATCATGTCTTCTTCAGTCAGACTCGGTTGAAGATCCATTTGAATATGAGTCTGAGTCACTTCTTAATTCTTCCTTGTAGATGCTTTTATCGGAGGGGATGTCTTCAAACTGATAGACTGGTACCAGCTTTCCATGGTAGACCGCTTCCACGATATCCTCCGTGGCTTCGTACATTCGTATCTCGCGATTCTGAGGGCAATCGGGTGAGATATAACCTCTGGCTCCACACTTCCAACAAATGCAGTCCTTGAAACTTTCGTTGGCTCGGGTATGGGCTCGTCTGAATGTTCTCTTGGACGTTGTTCTCCCCGTGCTCCTTGCTGCTGAGCTAGTTGAGCCTTGGGATGAACTCTTCGTCGTTCCCGTTCTTCGTCCAGTTTTGTATGATCTGGCCTTGCCCTTGGACCACTGATGCACCCTGTGAAACCGCATTTAAATGAGCTTAAATTGTATTAAAATATGTCCAAAATGAGTGCATTTTACCTTAATTCATTGCACTTTTATGTGTATTTCATGTGTTTTTATTTTTCAAGTGATCATGGTTAGATTTGGCTTATTTAGGTTAAATTTACCATGTTTTTATGTGTTTTTAATAAGACTTTGGCAAACCTAATGCATTGCAATGTTGTTTCAGGCATTTAAATGATGAAAAGCGATGTTCGGAAGCTTTATTTTGGAAAATAAGGAATATTTAATGTGATATGCGCCAAGATTCAGACTTAGAAAAATTCGGAGTTGAAAACTTTCCAGGAGGCTCCGCACAGGCATTGCGGAGCCTAAATTGCCTTCCGAGCACCGAAAAGGAGCCTGGGTTGGAAAATTAGCATGAGGCTCCGCACAGGCATGGCGGCGCCCAAATCAGCTTCCAAGCACCACATCAGGCACTGTTTCAATACTTAGAAAAATTTCAGAGGTGAAGAAGCTTCAGAATGCTCTGCACCTTCTTGGCGGCGCCTAAAACAGCCTCCAGGCGCCACTTTTGGCACCGCAATCAGAAAATTGGGAAAAAGCTTCAGAATGCTCCGCACATTCTTGGCGGCGCCTAAAACAGCCTCCAGGCGCCACTTTTGGCACCGCAATCAGAAAATTGGAAAAATTGTCAGGATGCGCCGACTCTTCTTGGTGCCGCCTGAAACCCCTTCCGAGCGCCGATGTGGGCGCCACAGTCGCGGTTTGGAGGTTTTCTAACCTCCCGAACACGGTTTTAAAGCCCGTTTCTTCCTCATTTTCGCCGGGCAGACTATTATTTTCATCAGAAACACTCTAAAAACTCTCTGCAACATTGGAGAAGAAGGCCGATAACACCGAACCATGCCGGAGGAAGTGATCGGAATGTCTTTCTGACTGTGTTCTTCGCATTCTAGGTGTTGTTTTCCTTTTTCTCGCTTTGTAATGTTTAAGATTTGCTTTTAAACATAATTTCCCACTGTATTCATGTTTGCAAACGGATTTCTATGTTTTTCGTGTTAGAAGTGTTCTAAAACGGGAGTTCAGAATCAATTTTGAAGTACGAATTTATGTTTTATGGAAGCAATAGAAATAATCGATGTTTATATTTTAAATCTGGATTAATCTGCTATGATGTCGAAATCTGAATTAGGATTATTTGTGGAATGTATTGTATGATCGATAAATCTGTTTTGGTAGAATTCTAAATTTCATGTTCACAATCTGCTAAATTTCAAATGATCGATCATTCTGCATATTCTGTCTACATTAATCTGATAACAATCCTAATCTGTTCACATTCTAAATTTAGTATTAAAATCCACTTTACCATGTTTTATCAATATTTTACCATGTTTATTAGATTATTTACACTATTCTGCATAATTAAATGTTAGAATCTAATCTGTATGATTTCTGCTTTGCTAAATCGGGAGATAAAAAGTGGAAATTAGATTTTAGTACCGGTCTTGGGAATAAATCACATTAAATGGATTCTGGCATGTACACGCTGATTTGGGAAATGAAATGTGTCGTTTAATCACAATAGGAAAATTTGTATGCTTGGGAAAGACTCAAATTTATGCCTAGACTGATGATTGCAGAATGTTAGATAATTTAATTTGCTTCCATGAAGTCTGTTTTTACAAATTATGGAAAGTAGGAAATTGTCATATTTTTAATCTTTATAAAATCATTAATTCTGTTGAAATTGATCTTTTTAGACATTGGGAAATGCTAAATCATTATGCAATTTCGCTTTTATATAAAGATGGCATATTTTAAATCATTACAAGCATATATCTTATTTTTATTTTTATTATTTTAAATTTTAAACTTGCTTTATTTTAAATTTAATGTCACTATTTTTAATTTAATCAACTCTAGAATTAAACAAACTCTTTTCAAAATATAATATATATTATTAATGAACTTAAAATGACTAAGTTTTCTCCAGAATGAAATAATATTCTGAATTTCCTTGGATTCGACCCGGTATTCACCGATTTTTATTACTTGATGGCAACCATCCGCTTTGTGGTAAAATATGAGTAGTGAAAATCACTCATCAAGTTTTTGGCGCCGTTGCCGGGGAATTATTGTGAAAATTATGTTGTTTTAAGTTCATTTAAATATATTTATATTATTTCTACTTTTTAAATATTGTTATAACTTTTTGCTATTCTATGTTATGCAAGGGAATCAAGCTAAATCAGTGTGTGATCCTGAAAGATGAAAGAATATTGAGTTCTCATCAAACAAAGAGAAAGATTTGCAAGAGAACAAGTGTGAGGATGGCGGCGAGGTGCATGCAGTATATATAATTGAGGATTTCAAATGGCTAGCTTCGATTGAAAAGCCACCTACACGTTATTTAAAGGTATTACAACACACTTGAGGTACGTATTTCTTAATAAATTAGATTACTTTTAATTAATTGCATTACATCAAGTGTTGAGAACTGATGCTAGAGCTAAAGTTTGAGATTAAATTTCACTTCTTGACAACATTATAACTTTAATGAGTTTTTTTTTAAAAGGGAATGCTGATATTGTACAATGTTTATCAATAATTCTCATATGATTGCATTACCCTTATTTAAATTGTTGTATAAAATTGTGGAATTTGATCTTATAACTTATGAATGATAGGATCCTGGAAGTGCACCCACCATTCAAAGTTTTAATTTTTTTTTTTAGAAAATGGTGCATTTGTCTTCGAAAGCTGATTAGGGAAGGAAATTCGCATACTGCCTTTGCATGCTTAGCAATAGTTATTTATGTCTTTTGCTTAATATATTTGATTTTCTTTTATTTTAATTTATATGCTATACTTTACAATTAAAAAATAAAAAAAACATAAAAATGAAAAAAAAATGATTATATATATTATAATGTGTTGTTTCTTGGCATATTACAATATTAGTATACTTGTTATGAATTTAAACATAATATGCTAGGATGGACTATTATTTTAATTAATTAGGTTATTTTAATTCTATTTTTATTTGCATGTTCTTGTTTTACTTATCTATGTTATGTCTTATTTTGTTTAATTGTTGTGTTATTTATTTTGCTAATAAAATATGCCCACCATATTTCTAATTTAATAATTAAGTAGTGCATGTTATTTGGTAAAAGTAGAAGCTGAAATGTACTCGATAATTGAAGCTAAAATTGAGGCTCAAGAACCCTAGCTTCTCAAATTTGGGGATTTCTTGTCAAAGTGCTTCAAAGCTTCAATTTGGGGTAAGAATAGCTGTCCTAGTTCAATAATTCGTCCAATTTTTTGATTTGGTATGTGTTATTGTTGGTATTTGTGTTGTTAATTAAATTTTGGGTTATATAGAATGTGGGATTAAAATTGGTTTAAGTGTATAAATCCTTGTTTAAAATGCACAATATGAGTGATAGAACATATTTTCAAGCCCTATGCCAAATTTATAGAGTGTTTGTAAAATTTCAGATTACAGCTCTTTGGAAAATCTTATTACAGTATCTGAAATATGAAATTTTCTTATAAAAATATGTTAAAATAACATGTTTAATCTTTTAAGTTGATCTATGAATATTGTTAATGAGGTGTATGCATGCAGATGAAATTATTATTCATGAGTTAAAAGTAATATGGACTAAGACAAACAAATGAAATAGGAATATGATGAGATTATCATACTTCAACGATTAAAAACATGATGAAAGCTCATTGAGATAAACAAATCCTCTATGCAGTCGAATCTTCATGTCTTAAATCACTTCCCAAGACAGGTACTTGTGATTCAGTGTCATGACATTCTTAGCACTGAAATCATGGGATACTATTATCATAGAATGATCGGTCAGACTCATTTCTATGGCAATAGCTTTTAGAACTGTCACTTAATCTGTCTCTTTCGGATTCAGATTAAGCCTTTGAAAACTCAAGGTCACTCCTAAATCATCTTATATTCATCTGAACTCGAAGTTGTTCTCTTTATTACTCTGAGTTAAGTTTGAAATCATATGACCCTATATTGGATGTCCTCTACAAGAAATGTAAGAGCAAGTATTTAAATCTATCATCCAATGGTTTCATAAGACTCAACTCCTCAGAGTAATTCCTTCAAGTAGTTGTAAGAAGTAATGGTCTTGTAAGTATATTAAGATGAGATTGCTATTCAAAATCCTTGACTTATCCAGACCACTCAGACTTATATAGATGCTTTAGCATGAGAAATCTCTGTAAACAACTCTAATTACCCATGACTTGACTCAGGATTAGTAAGACTTAGAAAGAATTCTTAATTTCCTACCCATAGCATATAGTGCACACCATAAAGCTATGAACCCTGGAAATTAACTTTCTTAAAATTCTCACTAATTGATGGGACAAAAGATGGTTTTTGAAACATCTTTCCCTTTTAAACGACAGGTACTAAATGCCCAACTAAAGAACAAGTTTGTTCTACATTACCCTGAGTAAATAATGATTGAGAAAACTTTTATCATCATCTTTCTCAATGTGCTAATGAAAATAATAACATGAATTCAAAATATGAATTATGAATTATATTTGAGAAGTAGGATTACTCATCATAAACAGGGAAATATCCCAAAATATCGTAGGTAAAAGTAGTATTATATGTATAAAGAAACGGTGAGGGTTCTGAATCCTCTTAATCAAAATGCTAGGGTACTCCAAGAATATAAGCTGGAGTTAGACAGAATTAGGAGAATGCTTTCCTATGAAAAAGATTTGAGAGACAATTCTGCAAAATAAATGTCCAAGGTAGTTCGCAGTAACTATCTTGGGTTTCAAACTATGAACATTCTCATTTTCCACGCGCTATATCTGTACAGCGTGGAGGGAGCTATTATTCAAAGAATGTTCCTCAGTTTTAACTAATACAAAGAACTGATTGCCTCGCAGTAATGTCTGTGAAGAATGCGGCGAGGATATTCAATTCCTATTTATAGAATAGGGATTATATACTTATATTGAATATTTAGTTGGCTTCCCAAAAGTGGGAACCAATTCCCACGCTATATCAGAATTATTTCCTCGCTTTGTCAAAGGAACAAAGCGAGAATACTGAGATAACTTGTTATTGATTGTAGCGTTGAGAAATGTCCTCGCATCATTCTAATAAGAATGTGACGAGGATAATTCTCTATATGAAAGCATATTATAAGATATTATAACTCTTCCTTACTTCATCCCCTTGAGAATGCAGTGAGGAAAAATATTTGAACCTCTTGAAAGGTTTAGTATTTGCATTGTATTGTTCTCAAAGATTATCATGCTATGGTCAACACTGCATGGGTCTTTTAGAACTTCAATTAACGTCAAACACTGAACTTTACCAGTTGCATTGAAAATTAAGATCAAAGTATATCAACAGCTGACTTATTTCTAGATTCATTAATTCTGCTAAGAACAAAACCTAACTCGATCATAACATTCAAATTTCACAGAATCTAATGATTAATCGATCATAGATCTAGAAAAGTATTTCCAGCACAATTCTGCAGATCGACTAACATTTCCAATTTGCTATTAAAATCTGAACATTAAAGTTGAGCTCTATCCTATTTTCTACAGAATCAAAGAAATATAACTTCCAACTGTAATCATTCAATATCGCATTTCTAAAAATGAAAACAAGAGATTCAAGAACAAATCTTCTTTCATATATCATGATTTGCATAGAAAATAAAAACAAGTACACCTGGACGTCTGATTCGAATCAGAATATCGCGAATTAGGGTGGAGAAGTCGGAATTCTAAACAACGATCATCATGATGGATGAACATAAGCATTCCGATGGCAAATCTTCCTTTCCAGAGTACTCTAAAACTAATCTATTAACTAATTTGAAGAAAACTAATTGCAGAATTCAAAATTACAATCTGAAGAACACGAAAATATTTGCAGAAAAGTAACCCTAACTACCTACCTAAGAAAACTCTAAACTGAACGGGAGAGTAAAGTTGAGCTAATCTCTGCATCCTTCCAGTCATTTTGAGCTGATCTCCCAGAGGTCTGATTTATAGATGTGCGCGAATAACTTCCATCCTCCTGGAAAATAACCGCTCGCGTCAGAGTAGCTCTCCTCATGCCTTGTCCCGATTCCTTCAAAGCGTGAGTTAAAATGAAATTGTGTTTCTCGTCAGGGTGAGGCAATCTTGCTCTTCCTTCTTTCTCTCGCCTTGACTCTTGCAACTTCCTGGGCTTGCATGACCTTCTCCCATGCGATGTTGATTTGAGTTGTCGCGTGACCTTCAACTGTATGTCTTCACTCGATCTTTGTACAGATTCCGCCTTAAGGTTCTCACTTCCTTTCCATTCTTCCCTCGTGACATCTACCGCGAGCTTGCACTTGTATCCTGCTTGATAACCAAGCAAGAATTATTTGCGGATAAAACATAGCGAGAAATTCTTATGGAAAAATCTACAACTTCCGAGCTATTTCTATGCATTTCCCAGACATTTCCTTAATCTACATTTTCCAAGATCTTTTCATCACTTTTCCATTTTACATCAACAATCTAGGAAAAATGTGATCAAACATTGTTCTTAAAGACACGAAATTGGACAGAAATGACAGTCATAAGTGACTGTCATCACCATCCTCACATTTAGAACCACTTGTCCTCAATTGGTAAGAAACTTGTAAAGTTTCAAAGAACAAGTCCAATTTGTGGCTTCCAATATAAAATATTTATGTAAGACTTTTCTTGAATCATCACCTTCCCTTTTCCAACTATTTCAAGCTCAACTCTTCAAACTGATTGATGTTTCATACCTGACTTAAATTCACCAGACTTCATAAGAATATTAACAAAAGTGATTTGCATTTTTGTGAGCTATTGTTCTACCCTTCAGTTAGTCAAATTTCTCCTTTCACGCTCAATCCTATCCAACTCATGTGCATACCTTGTGCTTCTGAATCCTTAGCCAAAAAGAATAAGAGAATATATTTTTTTTTTTATCATTCATCATTTTTTTTTCAAGGGGTGGTCTTTCGTGGCTTTCAATAGCTCGGTTTCACATTATTAGGAGGAGTCGCATGACCTGACATTGCAGATGAAACTTCAACTCCCCTGCCCTTAACTTTACTCTTTTAGAGTTCTTCAACTCATAAGCCAGAGGGGCAGCTGTGCCAGCTACTTATATCCACATTATTTTACCACGTTTGTTTCTGAAGTTCCCTTGTTTTTGGCTTTGGACTCATACTTCACTTAGTATACACACTCATCTTTTAAGAGAGACTAGATTAGATCAATCCTTCTAACCTTAGTGTAGTTATTATTTATGGTATGCAAATCACTAGAGTCAATACAATTACAAAATCTTCAACCCATTTATCTAGTAATGACATCAATCAATCTTTAAGTTCACAGCTCTCAACAGTTGTCAAGGGTGGCTCTGTATACAGTCAAAGTCTATAGAGTAAGTGTTTCTGTGGTCAACCAATCAAACTAGTCTTCTACTTCTTCAATGGTTTCTACTCCACTTGAGATTCTAGTCCCAATTATGAAAACTAATACTACATCATGCAATTCAAGCTTATATAATAAACAAAAACTCTACTCTAGACAGGTATGAAGAAAATTCAAAGAATAAGAAAGACTAAAAGAAAACTAAGAAGAAAATTAGGCAGAAAGTAAAAGGTTCCAGAAAACTCCCCTGTGATCTCAGGATGGACCTGCATCACTACTCGGATCCCTTGGTGGAATGGAGGGTGATTTCTTCAAATCTGAAACTAGGTTAGCAAGAATTTCTACCAGCCTTGTGCTGTTTTGTTGCTCCTGTTTCGTTATCTCCATGTCCCTCTCTCTCTCTCCTGCCTTCTTTCTTCATGTTCTTCTTTCCTCAGTCTTTCAAACCTTTCCATCTCTTCTTTTCTCATCCTTTCTTGTCTATCCCACTCTTCCTTCCTTATCTTCTCATGTCTTTCCATCTCCTCCTTCCTGAGCTTCTCCTCGGTTTGAATTCTAGTGTACTCGAGTTCAATCCTCTTTTGCTCCATCTCTCTTTGAATGTGCTTGTCTTCTGACATGGTTTTCACCAACATCTCCATGGATTGTGCAAAACTTTGGATTGAAGTACTCATATTCTGAGATTCATCTACTGATACTGTATTCCTCAACGGTTGCTTTAGAGGTTGAGATGGTGCAGAAGTGTTTTCATATTCTTCATCTTCAGGAATAGGATTCAATGCAGGAGATGCTGCTGATATCTTTTTCCTTTTGACTGCAGCTCTGGATTGAGATGATTTTGATTTTGAAGGAAGCTTAGCTTGTTTCTCCTTAGGAGATGGTACTTTAGATCCTGATCCTTCGGAAAGTTGTTCATCCAGATCTGGCATTTGGTAAACCAACTCTCCCCTTAGAGTGTCTATTGGTAGTGGAATAGGAGGGTCTATCCTTATGATTTCCGTTAAAAATGGTGTCATTGACACTCCTTGCTTCTCACAAAGCCTTTTTATGAGATTTGGGTAAGCCAATGCTGCGTCTTCCCCAACTCTTGAGTTGATAACACTTAGTACATGGTGTGCAGCACTACACTTCTTTCCTGACCATAATAGAGCAAATCCCTCAAAGGTTCCAGGAGATGGCCCTTGAAAATTAGTAGTGGGTCCGAGCTTTGAGTAATAGAAATCAAGTGTTGGAAGATACTCAGGTTTCAGATTCTTCAAAGGAATCTTATTCTGCTCAGTTCCTCTGTGTGTTGAACAGAATCCTAATGTCATTTTCCTTGCATTAGTCAGTTTAACCCCTTGAGTCTTTTCCCTCAGAAGAATGTCAGACCTGACTTCTGGTTGCTCCAGGAGAGGTGCCTGAATCAAATCATTCAGAGTCTCCACAGTGACTTGCACGGTTTTACCCCTAATCCATGTTGTTTCAGCCTCCACATCAAAGTTGGCATAGAACTCCCTGGTTAACTCTACATAACCACATTTATTGTTATGCCTCATGAAGATGTCCCATTCATTGATTCTTTTCCAATAATTGATGCTTTTGTGACTCAAATACTTAGGATGAAATCCCTTGTCTGGAACAATCATTTTGGACATTGCCAGGTAGTTCTCCAGTGCTTCTTTTCTTCCATTAAACTTGACCTTAATTTCTTCCTCAGTGAACTCAGTTTCCTTTTCAATGCTATCAGGGATTGATAACCTCACTTTTGGACTATTCTTTCCCCAATAACTCAAAGGCAATAATTTTGGAACTTCTCTTCCTGGTGAAGATCCTTCAGAAGTGTTTGATTCACTTCCTTCAGACTCTTGTACTCCTTCTTGGTCATTTCCAACATTTTCATCACCTTCACCCTCAGCTTGATTTCCTTCTTGAGCAGGCTCTGCATTATCATCCTGAGCATGTTCTGAGTTTTCCTCTTGGACTTCCTCAGGTTCATTATATTGAGGATTACCTACATCTGACTCAAGAAGTACTGAAGTGCTGGTATCTATCTTTTCAGTGACCTCTAAGCTTTGCTGGTTCAGAGTTTCTGTAAGTTCAACCTGTATGGGTTCATTCAATAGAAATAAGAGAGCGGGAGATTCTGAATCATCAGTTCCCTGAATTCCAAAATGCTCTTCTGCTTTCTTGTTCTGTTCTGCAATCCAATCAGGATCATTCATTCTAGAAACTGCTCTTCGTAGTACCTCATTTCTGATCTGAGGTGGAAGAATCCATGAACTTGTCTGATTTCCAGCACTTGCTTGTGTCTCACTCTGTTGGTTAAGATTCTGCTCACCCATGTACTCTTTTTGTTGTGTCTTTTTAGTGCTATCTTGAAACAAAACCATTTGTTTTTCCTGATTCTCTTGAATCTCATTTCTCTGAATCTCTTCTCTTTAAGCTTGGAGTGCTAATGGACTTGGTTCCATTTCTTGCTCAGAGTTTAACTGTTGCTTCACTTTCTCCAATTCCAACTCAATCTTATCTGCATATTCATTTGTCTGCTCTGCTGAAGTATGTACATTTCCCCCTTCTCTGGCTAATTTTCTGAACTTCTTAATTGATCCTTCCAGGGATAGAGACATGTTTCCTACAGTAGTTCCATGCAAATTCATATCCTCGAAATCTTGGAGATCCTTGGAAAATCCTTCTTGAATTGTACTTTCCACCATTTCATTGACTTGTTCAAAAACTTCATTATCATTGATGTCCTGTATTGGTGGTAAATTGTGTCCAGACTGATCTGCTGACTCAAAAAGATTGTCTATTTCCTTAGAGGGATCTTCAAAAGTTTGTTGTTCAACTCCTTTTTCTGGTGATCCTTCTAAGTTAATCTGACTTTGAATAAGGGTTTGATTAACTTAAGCTTGCAGGTCTTCAGTCTGTTCCTCCAAGTCTTTTTCTGTAGAAGCCTGAGTTTAGTGGGGTCCAGTGATTGTGAGAATTGATTCTTGTGGTTCAGATTGATGTTCATCAATACATGTTTTCCAGCCTTCTGGATCAATGTCTCCCACCTCCAGATTGCTATAAAGTGTGGGCTGAAGTACTCCTGTATAAGGTACTACTCCCAAAGTTGGTTCAACCTTTTCTTCATTAGAGCTGCTGTCTTGTACCACATACCTTGACTTCCTAGCCATCATCTTTATTCTGTATTTCTTAACTGGTTGCTCAGGCTCTTTCTCTTGTTGAATCACCTTCTCAGAATTTAGTCCTTGTTGTGCAGATTCCTCTGGAACACTTTCCTGATCCTTAGGTTTCTCTAGATTAGGTTCTTGTTGCTTGGCATGCAACTTTCCTCTCCTTTGATACTTGACAATTTGCTTCTCTACCTGAGATGGCTGCATCAACTCCTTATTCTGATCCAACAACTTCTTTGTTTCTGGAGTTCCTTCCATTGAACCCATAATTTCCTCAAGTATTGGTGCTTCATTGTGTTTCCTCTTTTTAGAAGGTTGACTAGTCTTTCCAGCCTCCTATTTCTTAGCCTTATTCATACTCCCTCTTTTCCTTATGACTAAGGGTACTTCATCTGAGGAACTTGATTTAGGAGTAGCTGGCTTTCTCTTGCGAGTAGACACTTTCTTCTTACCCTTTTCCTTCTCTTCTTCAGCCTGAATAAATTCTTCCCATTCTTGGTCTCTCTCTTTCCAGTTTTTGCTAGTTTCGTCAACAAAAGCCTGAAGGTCATCATCAATGGTAACCTCTTCAGGTTCTTCCTTGATACGGAAATTCATACCCAAACCTTTAAGTAATGAATTCATCCCTTCTTTGTTTAGATACTTTTCATTCCATGCATCCCAATCATCGATGATTACCTGCTGGATCCTTCCCTGTGCCTGATCAGTATAAGCTCTATGTTCCTTATATGCATTTTCTCTGCACATACTGTCATATCGCCTATATTTCTGAATGAATTCCTTCTTCCTCTCCTGAACAAATCCATGAACTTCTCGTTGGAGAGGTGGTGGTAATTTCTTCATAACCTTGTTTGGTCTATCAGTGATGAGAAGATCTTCATCTGCATCTGTTATTGCTGGGGCTGAGACCTTCCTGAAATTCTTTATAGGCTCCAAGCCCTCATTAACAACAGATTCTCTGAAAATATTTCTCACTATGTTCTGTGGTGTCTGCTTTCCATCTGATCTTTGCTTCATGTTCTTCCCTGATCTCTCAGCTTCTCTTTCTTCTGCATCCTTAACCCATGCCTGTTGTTCTGGCATTAAATCAACAAAATTTTCTAATGGGAATTCTTCATCAGGTTTCCTTTTTAGCCCTGGTCTAAGAATTCTTCTCTTGAGGTTCTCCCCTTTAGCCCATTCATTCATAAGTCTGATCCAGTTATTCCTAGCTTCCTGAATAGTTCTGAGGACATCTCTCCATACCATCTCGCCTTTTTTAGCTTTCTGGAAGTAAGGCTCAAGGGCATGTCTCAGATTAATCCGGGCATCAATAATCCTATCCAGAGCCAGATTTGTCAGAAAATTCTGTTCAATAGGACCCTTCTTACTCAAGAATGTTGGAGGCATGTATGCAGGAAGTGCCTGTTGAGGATCATAAACTCTAGCATTTCGGATTTCTTGAAGTTTGCAGCAGTATTTAGTGAGTCGTTCCACATATTTAGATAGTGGCTGAGGATCAAAGTAATCCAGCTCCAACCCTGTTTGATCTTTTGGATTGATGATTCTATAGCATTCCTGGTTCCATTCAGCCATGCATTTCTTCTCCCTCTCCAAAAGTCTTTCAAGTCTAATTCCACTGGGAAGATGCTTATCATTAATGAGAAATACTATTTGGTCTTCCCAAAATTTAATCATCTTGTCCAAAAATGCTTCTTCTAAATCAATCATCAATGATTCCTTTTCTTTCTCTGGTATGTGTTGAACCATCATTGGATTGACATAAAAGATTGGAGGTGAAATTTCCATCCCTAACCATCCACAACTTTTCTGAATCTGCTTCACTATCTCAGCTGTTCTCCTGCTTCTCATCAAAGATTTATCCTTTTTGTCTGATTCAATACCTCGAGCTTTTAATTCTTCATGCGTCATCTTATGGATCCTTTAAGAAAAAATGAAAGAGAACTGATTAAATCAGGATTACCATCCTCACATTTAGAGTTTTGCTCTAAATGTGAAGGTGTGCAAAGAAAATTCAGTGTAAATTTTCCATTTCCTACGTATATATATATTTCAATATCACCATACTCACATTTAGAGATTTGCTCTAAATGTGGAAATTAAAATATTGACTGGATATTAGAAAGAAATTAACACCACAATAATATTGATAAGGTTTTGTCAAAGCAGAACATATTACAAAAACATCATTCATCATGCTTCTGCAGAAATTAACAAATTACAAAATTCAGCAATTATGTTAACTCCCTCTTGATATTCAAAGGAGAGGAGCTTCTCCGTGAGCACCAAATCTGGCAAACAAGTTACAATGCTCAGCAGCTAGACATCTCATACAGTAAATTGAGGTAACCCCATAAAAGTTCCTTGAACAACTATGATTGTTGTCAGAGTAATTTCGATAGTTGCAGAATCTTTTCTTGGGTTGCCCTTGGAATGGTGAAATGAATTCATCTTGATTTTATAGCCATCCTCTGACTTGGAGTTGGAGATCCTTCAGCCTTCGCCTATTCTTGCAAAGAGTAGCAAAGAGCCAAATTCCCTTCTCCTACTCTTCAGTTTCATCCTTACTTAAGAGCAGAAATGCTTTTATGTAAATTGATGGAGGATGGTTATCAGCAATAGCCGGATTCAATAGGTGAAAAGCTGCTTGTTCATTCTTATCTTTGACAAACAGGCGTAATGCCTCATGCAATTGGAACATCCAGTTCCTTGCATTTCTACAGCTTTCAATGAATTCTATTAAAGATTCCTCAAGTGTTGCCCATCCCCAGGCAGAGAATTCTTCAAGAGTAGCCCTCCTTAGAATCGATGGATGCTTGGAAGCCTCATTTTGCGCTTTACAAGTTAACTTGCAGTTGAACAGGGTTTCAAGATGATCAAATGCCAATCTTGACAGAATGTTCCCTAAAATCTCATAAGGAAGATCTGTGATCTGAGTTTCCCCTGATCCAGATCCCTTTGATGAAGTTTTTGGTTTCTTTGAGGAGCTTCCAATTTCAACACTGAGTAATGTTTGGAAAAGATCATGGAATTGAATTAAGAAAAAGGGCATAAAGAGATGAGAATACAAAAATTGTAGAGCAACAAGTGAAATGGAAATAGAAATGTATTCAGCAAGTAGTTTTCCAAAAGAAGTTACAACCAGAGTTTCTAAAACACAAAAGTTTGTCATAGTCATTTCCTATCTGGAAAATACTGGACTACTCAAGGGTTGACAATTTCTTCTTCATCAGAATCACTCCACAGCAGTTCATCAGGGAAAACTTCTCCACATAATAACCTGAATTGCCTAACTATGTCAAAGAATTGACAAGGAATGCAGTCCATCCTGACATATGGAGGTAAAAGTGCTCGATCCTGCAATGTATGATCCTTACAATAACTCCTTTCTTCTTGACCTTGGAAGGGGTTTGGGATTCTCAAAAAGTGGAGCAACCAATGGTAAAGATAGAGCTTAATGAAAACGACATCTAAGACATTTGAGGCTACTGTTTTGATCAAATTAAGACCCGCTTCAATTAGTTTATCATCTTGTTTTGTTAAGAGGTGCAAAGTTCTGATGAGAATGGTGGGTTGATGTTCATCATCTAATCCTGGCTTGAGAAGATCAAAAGCTTTCTTTTCATCACGTTCATCCACGAATGCTATGAGTGCAGGTTCAAAGTTGAACATATAATTCCCTGCATTCTGACATTCTTGTATGAACCTTCTCTGATTATCAGGATAAACATTCTCCCTCCATCTCATACATGTCTCCAGAGTTATTCTCTTATACACCAGAGGGGTTTTGCTTGCTTGATGAAATAATGGAGAGATCTCTGAAACTCTAAGGAGTTCTCTCACACTGATTTTTCCCAGTCTTGACATGATGTCTCCCAACAACTCAATAGGTAAGTCGGATAACTGGGTTTCCAAGAGTTGTGGATTTCTAGCATTTCTGCTTCCAGAAATGAATACAATAAGGAATGCAGAAGAAGACTTTTTGTTAAAAGTAATGAAACTGACAATTTAAAAGTAAGATTTTATTACTATTGCCATATTGCCTTACAAAATACAGACCACTATGGCCATCTGATCATCATTAAACTTACAACAAAATCATTATTCTGCTTCTTCATCAGAAAAGTTTCCAGAAGAGTTATGAATATACAACAACTCTTTTGCCCATAGTCTGAAATATGCTACTATTCTAGTTACCTCACAACAAAGACAGTCAACTAGATTAGCATGATAGTTAAAGAAAGGTGGCCCATGTACAATTTCCCAGTCATGTACTTCAAACTTACAAAATTCTCTCTTAGCTTGTCCTAAGAAAGGATTTGGAACAGTTTCCCTTTCTGAGATCAGAGTAAGAAATTTATACCTAAAATCATAACTATTAAGTCTATCATTTAATATTGGACTCATTAAATAGAGGCCTTTATCGAATTCTCTCTGAGTAGCCTTACTAAGATTACACAAAGCTTTTATGCACTGGGAATATTTATGATTATCATAGATTCCATCATCCAAAATGTGAAAAGCGTCAGTTTCTTCACCCTGTACGAATAGCTCTAATGCTCTCTGAAGATTCATAGAATGATTACGAGCCAATGCACAGGAATGCAAGAAACTGATCTTCTCTGGAGACTCAGTAGAAATACTTTTAAAATTAGCATCTTCTAAATTGATCCTCCGGAAAACCATAGGATGATAGGAGGCGATTCTGAATGTTGTACAAAGTGATTTACAGTTGAGCAAGTCTCTGAAGCTGCTCCGCCCTACTCGTGACAAAATCTCTCCAATAACATCATGTGGAAGATCCGTCAATTGTAGTGCAGAGGCCTCAGAAGGATGCTCTCCATTTTTAATGCTGTTTAGGCAAGTTTTAGGAAAGGCTTTTAGTTATACAAAGTCTGAGTATTAAATTCTAGAATTTCTAAGGCAAGAACGAACTCAACGAGAATCCAAAATCATAAACCCTAGGTGTAATGGCATAATCCGAAGACAAACATTGCAGACTTGAGACAACAATGTGAGAAAAATAGAATGAATTAAAGAGCTTATGGATTGTTTTCTGCCATTTCTTCTCCAATGAAAGTTTGAAAGAAACTGCTACAAGAATGGTTAAGAGCGAAAGTTTTGGTTTGTGACGGTTTCTTCTCGGGAGAGAAAAAGATAGAGAGAAAACTGATGAAACGTTTGGAAATGACAACTGAGAGGAATATTTGCAAAGATATAACAGACCTATCTCTAGCCAAGAGATGCAAGGGTTAAAATGGTAAATCCTGTTTCTGTAGGGAGTAATGATTAAGCCTAAAATATTGCCTATTAGAGAATCTGGCTCATTAATAATGACTGAAATAACTTCTGATGCACAAGAAAGAATTAATATATTATTGTAGAATAAAGCAAGGAGTAAGGAAAAGATAACATAAACACAAGACTTAGAATTAAACAAAAATCAAGAGAATACATAATTAATCAAAATCTGAATCAGTTTCTAATTCTGATTCAGATTCAATTACATGTTCATTAAAAGCTTCTCTTAATTCTCTAACCAAATTGGTAACCTCACAACACAAACAATCAATGTTTGTGGCACCACAGTTATAGTGTGGAGGCTCCCTAACTAAGTCTCTGCTATGCGGAGCTATGTAGTCACAATAGTAACAATGCCCTGTCCCAGGAAAGGGTTAGGTTCTTCTTCACTTTCGACGAAGACCCTGCTGATCTTTTCCTTAATCTTGTAGATGTGCTCTTCTTCTTTAAGGATTGATCCAAGCAAATACAATCCTTCATCTGTAACACCCCGGATTTGATAACCCAGGCCGGGATGTCACTGCCACATCTCCCTAGCAAGACACGGTTTCTCCGAACTTGCTAAAGAGATGCAAGGCTATGGTTTTTCAGAATTTAAAATATTTAAACAGCCCATTATAATATAATTTAAAAATCATAATATCAAAGTTGCAGTGGAAAGTAATATTTACATATGTATAATGCAGCGGAAATTAAGTATAGGGCCGACATGACCAAAACAAGGGTTAAACAGGCCCGTTCATGCAAGTTGTAATTAAATGCAGGAATTTAAAAATAGAGTTTTCCCCGAATGTTTCCATGTATGCATATGATGATGCATAATCCTCATACTCTGAAAGAAAAAGGAAAATATGGTTTGGTCAGCAAAACGTGCTGAGTAAGTTAACACCTACTATGATCAAGGGGTTTCAAAATCTTTAATTAGATTTAAGAAAAACATGCTTGTAGGTAATTCACAATTTGAGTTAATCATCCTCTAATAAATAAATGGCATGATTTAACACAAGGATTTCACGTGATCATAATTCAAATTACATGGTAAAATAATTGCAAGGCATAATTTAAAGGTATAACTTAAATAAGGAAAACATTCACGTCTTAAAATTTTCCCGTTACTTCACGATTAGGTATTTCAGGATTTTCATTATTTCACTTTTGTTCAATATGATTTTATATGATTTGATCTTGGGGAAACAAATCCGCAAGAATTTAAACGCTTCCTAGGGAATTGAACCCGTAGGAATTAACACACGTCCTGGGGAATCGAACCCGCAGGAAAACAAACGATCGCCCTTAGGGAATCGAACCCGCAAGAACTCAAATACATCCTAGGGAATTGAACCCATAGGAATCAACACACATCCTGGGGAATTGAACCCGCAGGAAAACATACGCCTTGGGGAATCGAACCCGCAAGGTAAGGACAAGTTTTGCAAAATTTCACAAGTTTTTTCATGCAAGTATCTAACGTCCATTATAGGCACGCCAAGAAGGCTAGAGGGGCACCCTGCAGGGCACTCGCCCTCAACCAAAGTATCTCAATAACATTTCGATTTAGTATAACGGGATTTTTCAAAAGTATAGATGTATCGTATTTCAAGTCTTCGGCCGTTTGTTTCGAAATTTCAAAATCTCTCGATTTAAAAGTCGTTTGGCGTCACAATTTACGCCTTTTTAATTTAAAAATTCAATTCAAGTCCGAAAAATCTGAAGTTTTCACATTTTATCAAAAACACCCTAACAAACAACTTTCGTGTTTTAAAGATTTCGAAATAAGTTGAGGAAGCAAGTCAAAAAATCGAGTTTATTGCATAACATGTCCACTGTCAGAATTCAGGTTTATCACAGTATGGAAAATCGACATTTTGACACACCAAGTGAACTCCAAAAATTCTGAAATTTTTTATGCACATACTAGACATAATTATCTACAACTTTCATTTGCAAGGATCCAATCGGACTAGAAAATATAGAAACAGGTTCATCAAATTCGGACATATTCACAGGCAGATTTTGAA
This sequence comes from Hygrophila difformis, assembly GCA_030278955.1. Classification (NCBI taxonomy): domain Eukaryota; kingdom Viridiplantae; phylum Streptophyta; class Magnoliopsida; order Lamiales; family Acanthaceae; genus Hygrophila; species Hygrophila difformis. The sequence goes on along the minus strand of JAOANR010000010.1, from coordinate 35,216,128 downwards.
AACGTTTTGTCAAAACAGTTTATGTTCGATGCGATTTGAAATAGCAAACATCGACGAAAATCTCTGAAATTTTTACACATCCTAGATTAATGTGTTAGGATTAAAAGTCTAGTTTTGAGTTTTGCGGTTTGAACTCTCGAAATAGGGGTTTTGGTCCGATTTCAAATCTGTCACATTTTCAAGTTCGACTCTCAATGCAGGTTGGTTCTCGGCCGTTTCCGGATATCAAAACGCAATGAAAAATTATAAATATTTTACACGAACTATATCTATGTCTTAGGAACGTTTTTTATGTTTTAAGTTTTTCCGTTTGAGCAGTTTTAAGGGTTCGAAAAATTCATACAAAATTGTTGCGCCGAGGGTTTTTCGTGTTGACAGATTTTAGAGTTATTAAATCCATATGTTTGGTTGCATTTTAAGTCACCCAAAACCAAGTATTAACTTACAGTGGGGATGATGTCTAGGAGGTCACGGGGTCGTCCGGAATCCACGGGATGTCACGAACGAATCTCCTCAAGTCGATTTTCTCTTCCAACGTCCAACGTCGTAGGGGACTATCTTCTCCTTCTCAAGTCCCTCTTGTTCGGATTTCGTCGTCGGCACTTCAAGAACGCAAGGGATTTTGGGGTTTTCGGTTTTGGATGAACAAGGGAGAAGTTTTTTGAGAGTTTGGGAGGAATGGGGGCTGCAAAAATTCGAAAATTAGGGTTAGGGAGCAGCCTAATATCGTCCCAATATCCTTCCATAGCCCGGGATTGAGTTTCCATCGTCGGGACACGAAAATATGGTAAGAAAATCGCCAAAACGCGTCATGTCGCAGCTGCTGTCTTGGTGGCGCGGGGTTGGCGCGGTGTCTAGCCAAAAACCGCGCGGAGGGCGTGCGGCCTGGTCTGGGCCGTGCGTCCGGACTAGGTCGTGCGATCCCGTCGGGCCTTTTCTCCTCTCTTTCGGACTTCTGTCCTCCTACGTTTTCGGGCTCGATTTTTCGAGTCATTCTCTGATCATAAATTCTTATCTTAAATTTATCTCGACTCAAATGAATTTCATGTTTGAAATCTTAAGTCCGTCGGTCTCGGGTTCGTCGGCTTCCAATTCGTCGTCTTTTGACTCCCGTGCAATAACTTATGTAATTAAATTTCATCCGACTTCACGGGTTCTTGGAATTAAAATTCTTTTCCTTCTTGAATTTAATTCCAATTATTTTGACTCAATTCATGGAATGTCTTCGGGCTTCCTTTTCCTGTTTTATTCCATTTTGAATTTTGAATCTATCGGCGTTTCATTTCCGAGCAATAATTTATTGTGATAAATTATTTTCTTCTTCTCGGAGATATTTCGACATTGATCGGAATAAATTTTATTCCTTTGGACGTTGATAAAAATCTGGGGTATTACATCATCAATCTCCTCAGGGCTCTCTGAACTTAGCAGAATGAAAGCCTTGATAAAAATTGAAGGGTGATGGTCATCCTCTATTCCAGGCCTAAGGACTTCACAAGCGGCTTCTATGAGTCTTGTGTTGCGGAATGCCTTGAGAGCAGGTTCAAGTTTGAGCATGAAGTTTCCTGCTTCTCTGCATCTTTCCATAATCTGCCTGTAGTGGCTATCATGCGTTCTTTCTGCAGTGATTCGCTTCACTACATTTGCTCTCCTCCAGACCACATGCGCCTTGCTTGCTCTAAAGAATTTCTTACAGGTTGGGTCTACCCTGGCCACGTCTTTCATCTCCTCCTTCCCTAATCTCGAAAAGATGTCTCCCAGAATTTCATCAGGGATATCTAAAATGGAGGTTCTAGCATTGGGGGCCGCTGCGGCCATTCTGTCTTATGATGAAGATTATAGGGTGATTGTTCTGATGTGGAAGTGTTTGAGAGTAAGGAGAGAAAGAATCGAATAGATTTTATAGCAGAAAAATTGAGTTCTGCCATAATTACAGGCGGTTGAAACGACGTGTGATGGTTAGTGCAGAGGAAGAAGAAGAGTCTGAAAAGGGTATTTTGGTCTTGAGAAGTTTGAAAAATCTATCCGTTTAGTATTCCCAAACTCTCGCTTTGTTACTAGTTGTCGCGTGATTATATAAACTGTCTCTCGCTTTGTAAGTTACAAGGCGAGAGAGAATTTTTTTAATAATCTCAAGAGAAAATGGTCACGCTTCACGCTTCAACAAAACGTAGACACAGAATTTTTGACATTTGTGAACAAAACAGAATAGAATTAATAAAGATGAAACATATCAAATTTTCATAATAATAAAAACTTGAACTTATCACCTTGCTTTGTAATTTTTACAAAGCGTGAATGAATGTAGTTCATCTTTAACCACGCTTTGTCAAATAGCAAAAGCGTGAGCTCAAAATTCGTTCATACTTTATTTCCAAACACTTAATACTCAAAACCTGGTTGAAGATTTCCTTCTTATCCCTCTTCAATCCATCACAGCTTCATTTCTCGAATTCCTGAAAATAATTTAAAAAAATAAAAATTAGAGATAAAACAAAGATCAAAAGAAAAAGGGAATACTACTCAGTTAACCTGGGTAGTATCCACCCCCTATATATATATTTTTTTTAAAAAAAACTCAGAAAAACTAGGGATTATCCAAATATTCAGTCTGGATATTTAAATCTTGTTGACCAATATATTCTTTAAGCCTGTGCCCATTTACAGTCTTTTCTCCTTCACTGAGCATGATGGTGACTGCTCCATTGTCATGAACGGCTACAATGGGGAATGGGCCTGTCCACCTTGATCTGAGCTTACCTGGAAACAATTTCAAACGAGAATTATAAAGTAAAACCATTGACCAACATGAAAATCCTTATGTTTAATTTTCGAATCATGAATTTTCTTGGTTCGATCTTTATAAATCTTGCTGCTTTCATAGGCTTCCAGTCTCATTTCTTCCAATCTTGACAGATCAAATTTTCTCTTCTCTTGTCCCGATTAAGCATCCATGTTGAGCATCTTAATGGCCCAATATGCTCTATGCTCTTATTCAACTGGAAGATGGCAAGCTTTTCTAAAAACTAATCTATAAGAGACATTCCTATAGGATTCTTTAAAGCAGTCCTATATGCCCATAAAGCATCATCCAACTTCTTGGACCAATCTTTTCTCGTAGTATTCACAGAGGCTTGCAAAATTCTCTGTTGGATACCTCAACTTTACCACTTGTTTGAGGATGATAAGGTGATCCAACTTTATGATGTATTCCATACTGCTTGAGTAGCTTCTCAAAAAGCTTATTCACAAAGTGAGATCCCCCATCTGAAATTATGGCTCGTGGAGCTCCAAACCTTGTGAAAATATTCTTTTGAAGAAACTTGGTCACTTGCTTAGCCTCATTATTGGGCAAGGCTACTGCTTCAACCCATTTCAAGACATAATCCACTGCTACTAAAATATAATGATTGCCATATGAGGGGGGAAAGGGTCCCATAAAATCAATTCCCCAGACATCAAATATTTCTACTTCCAAGATTCCTTTTTGTGGCATCTCTTCCCTCATTGAAACATTTCGCAATCTTTGGCACCTATCACACATCTTAATAAGTTTCTGACAATCCAAAAAGATAGTTGGCCAGAAGAAACCACAATCTAAAACTTTTCTTGCAGTTCTTGCTGGGCTATGATGGCCTCCTAAAGGATTCTCATGGCATTTCCTAACAATTTGAAATCCTTCTTTTTCATGAACACAGCGCCTAATAACTTGATCTGAACAAAACTTAAATAAGAAAGGATCATCCCAGTAGTACTTCTGAATTTCTCTAAAGAATCTAGACTTCTGATGAGAGTCTTTGAACTTGGGAATAATTTTACAAGCTAAATAATTGGCAAATCAGAAAACCAGGGACAGTCAAACTGGTGTAGCTGCAAAGCATATAATTGCTCATCTGGGAATTTGTCATTCACAACTTCTTCTTTTTCTGTTTGTTCCTCCAATATTGAAAGATGATCTGCTACTCCATTATCTTTCCCTTTTCTATCCTTGATAACAATATCAAACTCTTGTAAAAGTAAAACCCATCTCATCAGCCTTGGCTTAGCTTCTTGCTTTGAGAAGAGATACCTTAGTACAGAATGATCTGTGTAAACTATAGTTTGAGCTCCAATGCGATATTGTCTAAACTTATCAAAGGCAAAAACTACAGCATACATTTCCTTCTCTGTTGTGGTGTAGTTGATCTATGCATCATTAAGAGTGTGGCTTGCATAATATATAACATGATGCTTGTCTTCTTTATGCTGTCCCAAAACTGCACCTACAGCATTATCACTGGAATCACACATAAGTTCAAATGGTAAACTCCAATCAGGAGATTGAACTATAGGTGCAGTGATAAGTTTGTCCTTTAGAGTTTTAAAAGCATCTAAACAATCTTCATCAAAGCTGAATGGTACATCCTTATGGAGAAGGTTACATAGAGGTCTTGCTATTTTAGAAAAATCCTTAATGAACCTTCTGTAAAAACCAGCATGTCCAAGAAAACTCCTTAAGCCCTTAAGTGTCTTAGGAGGTGGTAAATTTGCTATAACAGAAACTTTGACTCTATCAACTTCTAACCCTGGATTCTGAAAAAAAAGCGTTTTCATATCCCCCTATTCCTGCTCTGGATACTTTGTGTCCTAATACAATGCCTTCTTGAACCATAAAGTGACACTTCTCCCAATTAAGAACCAGGTTAGTGTCTTCACATCTCTGCAAAATTTTTGACAGATTATTTAAACAGTAATCAAAATCATTGCCATAAACACTGAAATCATCCATAAATACTTCAATGCATTTCTCAATAAAATCAGAAAAGATACTCATCATGCATCTTTGAAAAGTAGCAGGAGCATTACATAAACCAAAAGGCATTCTTCTGTAAGCAAATGTTCCATATGGACAAGTAAAAGTTGTTTTCTCATGATCTTCACCAGCAATTACTATTTGATTATAACCAGAATATCCATCTAAAAAGCTATAAAATGGTTTACCTGAAAGTCTTTCTAATATTTGATCAATGAAGGGTAGTGGAAAATGATATTTTCTTGTGGCAGTGTTTAATTTTCTATAATCAATGCAAACTCTCCAACCAGTTACTGGTCTTGTAGCTACTTCCTCACCATGCTCATTAGTTACAATACAAATTCCTCCTTTTTTAGGTACACTTATGTTGGACTTACCCATTTGCTATCAGAAATATGATAGATTATACCTGCATCGAGTAGCTTGATTACCTCCTTTCTGACAACTTCTTGCATTGGTGGATTCAGCCTTCTCTGTGGTTGTCTGGATGGTTTGTATTCATCTTCCATCAAAATCCTGTGCATACAAATATGAGGACTAATGCCTTTGATATCAGCTATAGTCCAAGCAATTGCTTGAATATGACTCTTAAGCATGCACACTAGAGCTTGTTCTTGTTTTTCATTCAATTTGGATGAAATTATTACCGGAAGCTTCTTTTTATCTGCCAAAAAGGCATACTTAAGATGTTCTAGTAATACTTTGAGTTCAAGCTCTGGTGGATTTTCTATAGATGGAATCAGTTTACTACGAGTTTGTATTTCAAATTTTAAATCAGGTCCTTCTTTCAAAGGATCTGTTTTGTCAGTGTCATCCTCAGATTGCTCTGAAGATGTCACATCCTCACTTTCTGATCCATCTTTGACTTCACCAGTCTCAGGATCAACAAATCTAACCGCGCACAAGTAAGCAAAAGTAGCATCTTCTGCGTTTGTGAGTGGGGTGAGAATGTTCTCAGTTACACCAGTAGAAAAGAGATTAAAACTATCAAGAAAATTTTCTACCCCTATGTCACCGGAGTTGTAACACCCCGGATTTGATAACCCAGGCTGGGGTGCCACCGCCACACCTCCCTAGCAAGACACGGTTCCTCCAAGCTTGCTAAAGAGATGCAAGGCTATAGGTGTTGGAAAAAGTTTTAAAAGCAAGTCCGGAATTACTTAAAAATGGTAATGTAATATCATCCATACATGATAATAAAATAATAGGTTGCAGCGGAAATTAAATACAGGGCCGACATGGCCAAAACTCGGGTTAACAAGCCCGTATGCAAGTCATGTAGAACCAATAATTAAATACCCAAAGTGAACCCCGATGCATGATCATGCTTCGTACTCTGTAATGGAAAAATGAACAACGGGTTTTATCAGTATATAAAATACTGAGTAAGTTAAGCCCTAACAAAACAATTTAAGGGGTTACATGTGTTTAAATCCAAAGATTCACTTGTCATGCATTACTTTAAAAATCCATATTTTATTCGCAGCGGAAAACATGTTTAATTTATTCAAGACGACAATGCATAATTTAAAAGCGGAATTGAAAAGCATAACTTAAATGACGTAATTTAAATGCGTAATTTAAAAACAGGATACAAAAGATTTAAGCGTAATCAACACTCACACAAGTCTTTTATATTTTATCCCGCAACTAAGAAGAGGACATCACACAAGGGAGATCACTAACGAGGCAATCTCAAAAATCATAATCAGTTAGCCGGTGAACCGGCGGCCGCAGCCATATCAGTATTGACTGCCATTTTGGCTAGCCATGTATCTCGATTGCCATTTCGGCAAGCCGTGTATATCTACTGTCAATTTGACAGGCGTGTATGTCAACTGTAATTTGACAGGCCTTTCAAGCGGTTTCACTGCCACTCGGTCAGGCCGTGTATTTCTCACTGCCGTTTTGGCAGGCCATGTGCACAACTGCCATTTTGGCATAATAAGGAGATCACTAACGAGGCAATCTCAGATAGTAGGGAGACCACTAACGAGGCAGTCTCAAAATAATGATAGCATGAAGATCGGCTCAGCCTAGTGAACGGGATTTTTCGAAAGTTCGTATTTCAATGTTATCAAAATATTCGATATCGCGTTTCGTAGTTCGAGTTTTCTCAAGTTCGAAAAAATCCGATTTGACGCAGTTTACACCTTTCTTAATTAAAAATTCATCTTTGCACCAAAAATTCTGAAATTTACATAGTAGCTCAAAAACACACACACGAACAACTTTCAGGTTTTAAGTTTTTGGAGATAAGGTTTCGAAGTGAGTCAAAATTTGAGTTCTTTACAAAAGATAATTTCTGTCTCAAAAACTGATTTCGTCACAGGTTCGTGCGACGCCGATTAAAAATTCATTTCAAAGCCAATTGATCCGAAATTTTTACAGCAGATACACAACACATTAATGAACAACTTTCATGTTTTAAGGAATTAGAAATAATGAATTTTAGGTGTTCAAAAATCGACCACAACATGCTGTACACGTGCGGACTCAAAGGATTGCTTGAAACAGGTTCTGAAATTCGGCCGTTTGACATATCAAATGAACTCCAAAATCCATGAAATTTTATATGCAAAATTTAGACACATTTATCTACAACTTTTGTTTAGAAATGCAAAGTCAAATCATTCTAAAAATGGGTGAAAAACATGCATCAAGTCGAGTAATGAAATCTGCCAACGGTTTTGAATGTTCGGTTTGTCATAAAAAGCTTACGGCGAGATTTGGGATAGCAAATCTTAATGTCAATGGCTGAAATTTGGACACAAGATAGATTAAAGTCTTAGGAAAAAAATCTATGTTGAAAAGTTTTCGGTTTGAATTCCGAAGGTTGGGTTTTTGGCGAGTTTTTGAAATTGGACGAAAATAGGGTTTTTGAAAATCGATTTTTGTTACGGGCATAGATCTCGAGTTTTAAACAACAATAAACCAAAAAACTTGTGAGTAAGGTCTTAACTTACTTACTTAGATATTTGGGTCGCTGGAATGGGTTTCCGGATGTCCTAGGGTCGCGACGAACGGCCAACTTCTCCGATCGCTTTTTGTTCGTTTTCCGACGTGAAATCGTAGTAAAGGAAAAGGGTTAGATTTCGAGTTTCTAAGTTGTATAGACGAACTAAAACATTACATCATAGCTTACCAAGAGTCTAGAAGTCAGGGCTTGGTTCCTTTCGCCTCGTCGTCGCCGGAATGCTCGCCGGAAAGTGGATTCGAAGAGAGTTTTGACTTGGAGAGGAAGAATGGAGTGTTTAGGGTTTGGTTTTCTGAAAATATGGGGAGGGGGCACCCTTAGGTCATTCTTAAGCTTCCCCTATGGTTGAGATCCGATTACCATCGAAGGGGATGTTAATTTTGGCTAGAAAATCGCCATGGAAGGAAAGTTTACACCTTCAGCACCTCTGGCGCGCTGGTGACGCGCACCTACGCCTTTGCCCGCGCGGAGCACGCGTGGCCAGGCCTGGAGTCGCGACTCCGCCTTCCGCGCGGTGGCCGCGCGGTGGCACGCGGCGAGCTCGGGCCGGCCGGACCGGCCGGTTCGGCGGTCCGCGTGGTCCGTCGGGTCTTTTCTTCTTTTCTCGATCGGGTTTCTATCCCCTACGTTTTCGGTTCGACTTTTCGGGTCATTTCTGGGGTTACGATTCCTTTCTAAATTTTATTTTGACTCCGATGAATTTCATATTTGAAATCAAGAATTTGTCGAGTTCGAATCCGTCGGCTTGAATTCGTCGTCCTGTGGCTCCCGTGCAATAATTTATCTAATTAAATTATTTCCGACTTCACGGGTTCTTGGATTTAAAATTCTTTTCCTTCTTGAATTTAATTCCAATTCTTTTGGGATTAATCCATGGAATATCTTCGGGCTTCCTTTCCCTCTTTCATCCCATTTTGACTTGACCAAAATTTGGGTTCGAATTCTTTGAATTTATCGGTCACGCCATTTCCGAGCAATAATTTATTGTAATAAATTATTTTCTTCTCGGAAATAAATTTTATTTCGTTTCTTTGGGCGTTGTAAAAACCCCGGGTATTACAGGAGTCAATTCCCCTTTTATTTACATTGGATTCAAAAGCATTAAAAGGATATGCCGCCATTTTCATCATGTCAAAGGTAACCTCCTGATCATCCACATGTAGCTTGACAATGCCGTTTTTAGCATCAATCATGGCTCCTGCAGTAACCAAGAAAGGCCTCCCCAGAGTGATGGGAATTCTGACATCTTCATCAATGTCCAAGATAACAAAGTCAGCTGGAAAACATAAGCCTCCGGTTCTCACTAAGACGTCCTCAATGATTTCTTCTGGTCTGGTGCTCGATTGATCAGCAAAGAAAAGAGTCATGTTAACTGGTCTCATTCTTCCAAGATCCAATCTTCTGGCCATAGCAAGTGGCATAACATTGATGCTGCTGCCTAGATCACAGAGCCCTTGTCCAGCTTCTTTGTGATTTATGATCAGAGGCAAGGTGAAGCTCCCTGGATGTTCAAGCTTTGGGGGAATTCTTCGTTGTAAGACCATGCTGCAATTCTGGTTCATGATCACCATTTGTTGCTCTCCCGCGCTTCGTTTCCCTGAAATCAATTCTTTCAGAAACTTAGCGTAAGTGGGCATTTCAGCAATTAATTCAACCAAAGGGATTGATATTTCAATGGCCTTAATCTTTTCAAGAAATTTCTTAAATTTAATTTCTTGAAGATCATTTTTGAGTCTCCCAGGATATGGCACCCTGGGCATGTGTTCATCTAGTAGGTCCTTTTTGTTACCTGTAGAGTTAGGGATAATATTACCTCCCTCTTTTTCCTTTGGAAAAGAGTGTTCTGAGACATTCTTTTCCAGACCCTTATCTTCAAGAACTCCTCATTCCTCATACTGATCATCTTCTTCCATAGTTTGGACATCTTTGAACTTCTTTTGCTGTAGCAACTTTTCTCTTTTCTTTTCAAAATCAGGATCAAGAACTTCTTTTCCTCCCCTTAGTGTAACTGCTTTACATTGTGGATTAGTTTCGGAAGAACTTGGTAATTTCCCCTTTTCCCTTTGCTGTAACAGCTTTGCCATTTCTGTAACTGAACTCTCAATACTTTTTATTGAAGCCTGCAACTGATTATTTGTCTCAGTTTGCTTAGCAATAAATTCCTTCAAAGAATTCTCAACTTTTACAGCATAAGCATTATCCTGAATAGCAGGATAAACTACTGGTGGATTTGGTTGAGGTTGGAAGTTTGCAGGCATTGGTACAAAAGGTACAAATGGTCTGCTTTGCTGATTAATCTTTTGAGGGGGTCTCTGTGGATACATTTGCTGCTGAGGATAAAACTGTTGTGGACGAAATTACTGCTGGTTCTGTTGAGGAGGATTCAGAAGATGGGCATTCTGTACATTTTGAGTGTTACCATAGCTCAAGTTTGGATGTTTGTTTAGAAATCCAGTGTAATTACAGCTTTCATCTTGCTTAGGTGCCTCTTGGAGCTGTGGACATTGATCATTATGATGAGGTCCAGAACAAATTCCACACTGATAAACTTGTTCCATGGCAGTAGGTTGAAGAATCACCATTGGTTGTTGTTGTTGCTGCATTTGTTGATTTGCCTTATGAGCTAGCTGTAAATCTGAAATCTGCTTAGTAAGTGCTGCAAATTTCTCCTCATTTTTATCTGTATGAATGACAAGACTCTTTCTTGTAGGTGATTGAGGATCATCATCTTGGAGAACTGCTCTGCTGGCAGTCATAGTATCTATGGTCGACCAGGTCTTATCAATTGGCATTTGAAGTATTTGTTCCCCACCAGGGGCGTTGATCATCATCTGCCATGTGGAAGAAAGGCCTGTGAAGAAAATTTTCAGAAGTCTTCTTTCTGTGATACCATGTTGCGGGCATCTTTTCAACATATCAAAGAACCTATCCCTAGCATCCTTTAATGATTCTCCTTTTCTCATCTTAAAACCAGAGATTTTGTCTACCCATTCATCTACTTTACTTTCTGGAAAGTACTTGAGCAAGAAATTCTTAACAAACTCTGGCCAGGTAGCCTTCTGTTGAGCATTCAATGAATCATACCATTCTTTTGCAGATCCATCCAAAGAAAATGGAAACATTGCCAATTGAATGTCCTCTCTTGAAGCTCTCCCTTTCTTGACTGTCTTACTCAATTCAACAAATTTCTTCAGATGCAAATGTGGATCCTCAGCACTTAAACCATAGAAAGCTCTGGAGGATGCCAAGTTTAATATACCAGGTGGTATATCAACTTCTTCATCCGTCCCTACTAAATATTAATCAACATTAGGTTGCCAAGGTTGATATTGCTCTTCTTGAGGATTTGGAGCAGGATTAACAAAGTTAGGAGGAAAATAATGTTGATGAATGAATTGTGGCGCTGCATCCCTTTGAACATGTCCTCTTGGTCGTATATTATTTTGATTCCCAAGCTGTCCGTTTGGTAAGTTTCCAGGTCCGTCATTTTGCCCATTGTTAGCCATCTCAGTTATTGCTGAAAGTGTTCCTTCCACAAGTTCTTTCTGCCTTCTTCTTGCGTTCGTTCTGATCAGCCTTGCTGTTCTCTCAAGTTCACAATTAAAAGGTAGCAAAGGTTGTCTTGAGGATCTGGTTATTCTTTCGGTCATAAACTGTTGAGATTTCTGATATAGACAAAATGAAAGAATCAGAGGAATTAAAGAGTAAATAGATAATAATTACAAATGAACCAAAGAATAAATGTAGTTCTAAAATTCATAACGCTACACCCTCCCCGGCAACGGCGCCATGAAGCTTTTAGGTAAATCCAGCTACAATACTCTCGACAGTCTTTAAACTACAATCCTATAGGACTGTTAAAGAGCTTGCCTAATTTTCCTACCGAAAGCGCACGATATCAAGCTGCAGTATTTATTTTTATTGTCGGGATCTTAGAGAGTTACACGATAGAAGAATGTTGAGTTCTAAGATTTGTAATACTATCAAAACACTTCTTTCGTGTAAAACTCTAATGAACGATCCCGACAACAAAAATAAATACTGCAGCTTGATACCATGCGCTTTCGGTAGGAAAATTAGGCAAGCTCTTTAACAGTCCTATAGGATTGTAGTTTAAAGACTGTCGAGAGTATTGTAGCTGGATTTACCTAAAAGCTTCAACAACCAATCTTAAGAAAATCCGAATAAGTCTAACTGTTCTGCTTAGATCCGATTTTACAACTTAATGAGCATTATGATTCTTAGTTTAAATTCCTAGACTTTGTTAAATTGTCATGCTAGTTGTTCGAACTTTGGTGACAATTCTATTTACTCTGCAGAAAGCTTTTTGATTAACTAGACTGGTTTACTTGTCCTGTGGAGAGTTATCATTATTTATATATGAATATGCTCGTTCCAAGTCTTCTAAAAGCTTAGTTACAAATAAAGTCAGAGTGAAACCCCTATATATATATATATTAAAAAAAATTGAATTAAATCTTGCAAAAAGAAAGAAAAAGAAAAAAAATTAGAAAATGCAAGATCAAAAAAAAAAAAAAGAGAAGAGAAAATGTTGAATAAAGGGGTATTAAATAGAATATTTATAAACTCTTGGCTATATGACTGGCACGTATTCTTAGACATGAGTAACTTTTGGAATTCAACCGTCTACAACTCAGCCAAAGTGTCTAGAATAATTGTGAAACCGAGTATTAATTGAGCATATTTGAGGACGGGAATAGAAAAGCATATTTACATTATTCACTCTCCCATTTCGAGTTGCTATGTGTGATGATCCGACTTTTGTACTGTAAGTGCTTTGGGTACCTGGTTTTGACAGCTGATGCATGACAATTTACCTTGTTCTAGCACATTAAACTTTGAACCCTTTTAGCTCATTGCGTTGTTGAAATCTATGATTTGGCAAAACTATAGTGACTTCATCCTTATTATCTTGATTGGCATGTCGATGTGTTAATTAATTTCATTGCTTAAGGGACGAGCAATATTTAAGTGTGATGATGTTGATGCACCCTGTGAAACCACATTTAAATGACCTTAAATTGTACTAAAATATGTCCAAAATGAGTGCATTTTACCTTAATTCATTGCACTTTTATGTGTATTTCATGTGTTTTTATTTTTCAAGTGATCATGGTTAGATTTGGCTTATTTAGGTTAAATTTACCATGTTTTTATGTGTTTTTAATAAGACTTTGGCAACCTAATGCATTGCAATGTTGTTTCAGGCATTTAAATGATGAAAAGCGATGTTCAGAAGCTATATTTTGGAAAATAAGGAATATTTAATGTGATATGCGCCAAGATTCAGACTTAGAAAAATTCGGAGTTGAAAACTTTCCAGGAGGCTCCGCACAGGCATTGCGGAGCCTAAATTGCCTTTCGAGCACCGAAACGGAGCCTGGGTTGGAAAATTAGCAGGAGGCTCCGCACAGGCATGGCGGCGCCCAAATCAGCTTCCAAGCACCACATCAGGAACCGGTTCAACACTTAGAAAAATTTCAGAGGTGAAAAAGCTTCAGAATGCTCCGTACCTTCTTGGCGGCGCCTAAAACAGCCTCCAGGCGCCACTTTTGGCACCGCAATCAGAAAATTGGGAAAAAGCTTCAGAATGCTCCGCACCTTCTTGGCGGCGCCTAAAACAGCCTCCAGGCGCCACTTTTGGCACCGCAATCAGAAAAATGGGAAAATTGTCAGGATGCGCCGACTCTTCTTGGTGGCGCCTGAAACCCCTTCCGAGCGTCGTTTTGGGCGCCACAGTCGCAGTGTGGAGGTTTTTTAACCTCCCGAACACGGTTTTAAAGCCCGTTTCTTCCTCATTTTCGCCAGGCAGACTATTATTTAAATCAGAAAAACTCTAAAAACTCTCTGCAACTTTGGAGAAGAAAGCCGATAACACCGAACCATGCTGGAGGAAGTGATCGGAATGTCTTTCTGACTCTGTTCTTCGCATTCTAGGTGTTATTTTCCTTTTTCTCGCTTTGTAATGTTTAGGATTTGCTTTTAAACATAATTTCCCACTGTTTTCATGTTTGTAAATGGATTTCTATGTTGTTCGTGTTAGAAGTGTTCTAGAACGGGAGTTCAGAATCACTTTTGAAGTATGAATTTATGTTTTATGGAAGCAATAGAAATAATCGATGTTTATATTTTAAATCTCGATTAATCTGCTATGATGTTGAAATCTGAATTAGGATTATTTGTGGAATGTATTGTCTGATCGATAAATCTGTTTCGGTAGAATTCTAAATTTCATGTTCACAATCTGCTAAATTTCAAATGATCGATCATTCTGCATATTCTGTCTACATTGATCTGATAACAATCCTAATCTGTTCACATTCTAAATTTAGTATTAAAATCCACTTTACCATGTTTTATCAATATTTTACCATGTTTATTAGATTATTTACACTATTCTGCATAATTAAATGTTAGAATCTAATTTGTATGATTTCTGCTTTGCTAAATCGGGAGATAAAAAGTGGAAATTAGATTTTAGTACCGGTCTTGGGAATAAATCACATTAAATGGATTCTGGCATGTACACGCTGATTTGGGAAATAAAATGTGTCGTTTAATCACAATAGAAAAATTTGTATGCTTGGGAAAGACTCAAATTTATGCCTAGACTGATGATTGCAGAATGTTAGATAATTTAATTTGCTTCCATGAAGTCTGTTTTTACGAATTATGGAAATTAGGAAATTGTCATATTTTTAATCTTTATAAAATCATTAATTCTGTTGAAATTGATCTTTTTAGACATTGGAAAATGCTAAATCATTATGCAATTTCGATTTTATATAAAGATGGCATATTTTAAATCATTACAAGCATATATCTTATTTTTATTTTTATTATTTTAAATTTTAAACTTGCTTTATTTTAAATTTAATGTCACTATTTTTAATTTAATCAACTCTAGAATTAAACAAACTCTTTTCAAAATATAATATATATTATTAATGAACTTAAAATGACTAAGTTTTCTCCAGAATGAAATAATATTCTGAATTCCCTTGGGTTCGACCCGGTATTCACCGGTTTTTATTACTTGATGGCAACCATCCGCTTGTGGTAAAATATGAGTAGTGAAAATCACTCATCAACCACGATGCTCTTCTTCTTCGGAATGGAGGTCTTCTAAAACTCCTACTGTATGAGCCTCGACTCTTCTTCTTTCTCCTCTTTTCTTCTGATTCTCCTATAATGGTTGGAAAATCGTTATTTTCACAGCAAAGAGGGGTTCTTTTTATTTTACCTCTTAGTCTCTTGATGTTCTTTTGGGCTGCTGCCTGTTGACACCATTCTCTGAGCTTATCCTTTAAGAAGGACATTCTCCAGGCTATTGAGTCCACTGTACCTGAGGGTACCGTGTATGATTGGATCAACATTTCTCTCCATGGGCTGCAGATCTTTGCAAAGAACATGGGACATGCTACTTCAGCTATCATCTTACTCCGAAAATAGTATTTACGAAACCAGTAGATATATTCGTCCACTGCGCAAATACTTCTTAACTCCATACCCAACAGTGCTTGGGTATTGACCTTGATTTTTTCGGTTCTCTGTTCTTCAAAATAACCATCTCCTACAAAATGGGTTTTGAATAAGAGACCAAATCTTTCACAGATTGTGCTTTTGGATTCTCTTTCAAGTATTTGCTCCTTTAGAGCCGCCGTGGAGTTTTTCCAGCCTAACTTTGCTGATCCTTCGAGACTTAGCTCTATTAACCTGACAAAGTTTTCTTTATCAAGATCCAGAGTGGTTGCTGCAATCTTCATTGAAGCTACCCATTCGTCGATCAGATCTTCGATGTTTTGGAAGTCGATAACATCGAGGTTCAGTGTTATACCATATGGATTTAATGGTTGTAACATCGTCTTGGCCCACGGTGTGGATTCTGGTGCTCTACTCGGGTTCCGTCCTGGGTTTCGTCTTGCATTAAGATTCACCTCAGGATACCTGTTCATATGAAAGTCTGTACTTTCTCTCATTAGAACATCAGGCGGTCCATCGTGGGTCACATTGGATCCTGATTCTTTCGCATAACCCAGTTGAAGAACTTCATTGGGTTTTATATTAACTAGATCCATAATCTCAAGTTGGGAAAATGATTCTGCTAATTCTTGTAGATCTGATAGATCTGCCCTGGAAACACTCATTCGACTGATTTCAGGAGATCGATCATAAGCTATTCTTATGATTTCTGCTTTGGAACCATAGTTGCTTTACCTTTTTGGTGTAAAGCTTGTACGGGTCTGAATGCATCTCTAATATTG
This sequence comes from Hygrophila difformis, assembly GCA_030278955.1. Taxonomy (NCBI): domain Eukaryota; kingdom Viridiplantae; phylum Streptophyta; class Magnoliopsida; order Lamiales; family Acanthaceae; genus Hygrophila; species Hygrophila difformis. The sequence continues at coordinate 35,200,074 of JAOANR010000010.1, read as the reverse complement.
GCTTGGTTATTCTTGGAAGATCCAGGAATATCCTTTTGCCTTTTCTTGATATCCGAAATATTAAATTTCAGATTTAAAATCTCTTTCTTTAGATCTTGAAATAATTTCAAGATCTCCTCTGTTGATTGATTCAAGTTATCTATTTTTTTAGGTAAAATTAATACCCGGTTACCATAATCTTGAATCGGTTTTTGGATTTCCCTTAAGTCCTGTGAGAACTTAGAGCTATCCGGATCAATTTCTTTCCAGTCTGTTCCTCTCATTTTTAGGAAAGAAACTAATTTTGATAATATCTTGTCCCATGGACAAGTTCAAGAAATTCCTTTGGAATTTTCTTTTTTTTATTTCCAAAATTTGGAAATAACTCGTTGGTTTCAAATTCATTGAATCTATTAAATAATTAAATCTTCTCCATTAAGAAATAAAATATTATAAATAATATTATTAATATATTCTTCAATAAAACCTAGACTCTGATACCAATTTTCATGAGGATCCGAAGTCATATGGACAATAAAATTATTTAAGTTTTGAAAGATGACCTTTTTATACATAGTCAAACCTTCCTAGGGCCTTAATGAAAGTTTTTGAAAGTTTGGGGTTAAATATAAAAGTGTGGATATCCACTAGCCCAATTTAATAATACAAAAGGACTATTTTGGTTTTTTAGCAAAGATAAAGGACCATTTTGGCCTTTATTCCAATGAAATATCATTGCCAAAAAGGAAGTGGAGTAACTTTACATTTACGGTTCAAAGTCCGAATTGTTGGGTTTGTATACACCCGTCTGAATAAATAATTAAATAATTATTACTTACTTGATGAGGAAAACGATATAGTTTTGAGCATTCGATTTTCTTTTCTAAATTAGTTACCTTTAAGGTTCAAGTCCGATTAGCTTAGCTTGTTTGACTTTTCGTTACTATTGTTAGGGGAGCCAAAGAGGAGCTGCCGAATCTGGAGGGCCAAAGAGGAGCAACACCACCGCGAAGCTAAATAGGTCCAAGTCATGAGGAATGGCCACGGCGAGAGGGCCAAATGAAGAAGAATTTTGGCTGAATAACTAATGGATAGCATTAATGGCGTTGTGTTAGTAGGGGCGTTTATGATTAAATTAAATTAGGCGTCCATGGTGGGAGTTGCCAAAATAGACCCGAAAATATATAATCCCATAATGGAAATGAGAGAACCATCCCAAGATCACATCACTGTTAGTCCACGTTCTAAGCAAGTGAGTGAACTATATGCAGTAGTTCACTGAGAGTGTCTGGACACAGACAATGAATAAACAAATTATGATATCAATGTGTAACTTAAGCACAGCGGAATAAAATGAAGTATAAAGTAAACAAACAACACAAAGAGTTGTTGACCCAGTTCGGCCTTCGGCCTACGTCTGGGGAATACCAATCCAGGAGATTATTTCACTATGTGTATCAACAATGGTTTACAACCACACACAATAGATGAAATAAGTTAAATGCCTTCACTCCTGACTTCAGGCAGATAGTTGTAGTGACCAGGTGTTCTCTCCAGCTCTGGTATAGGTTTCCCCACCTATTTCAACTCCCCAAAGCTAATCACTTTGAGTTTCCCCTGAAGAAGCCTGTGAAGCACTCCTCCTTTGATGAGATGATAAAAGCGATGAAGTCTTTTTCATGTTTCGCCTTGAGCACTCTCCTTAAATGTATCTCGGATTCACTTAAAGGAACCAGAGAACAATCAGAAAACAGAAGTGCTCAAGACTTGCACGATCTACCAGCAATAGATAGCTTCTGTGAACACAAGCCTGGAGATCGAAATTTCTTCTTAATAAGTCATTCTGAAAGCTTAAGAGAGTTTCGGAGTATTTTCAAAATGATAATGGTGAGAAGTGTTTGAACCAATAATCAGAAACACTCTTTATCCAAGAGCTCTGCAGATTTGAACGGTCTTGTTTCCAAAATGGGAAAGAGCCGTTGAACTTGTGTGGAAACTTGTTCAAATCTCCTTTCACTAATCAGGGAAGGAGTCCTGCAAGGAAATATTAGTATACATCCTCCCAGATTAGGAAAGATCCGTTGGGGTTGATCTTAGTCTTTCAAATAATCTTCAGTTCGCACAAGTAGACTGTTGTTGTGGATGTTCATCTATTGTGTTCAATCATCGGTATAGAACTTCCATCAAAACCTTGACTCAACAATCTCCCTCTTTTTGACAGGAAGTGAGCCAGTACAACAAATCTAACCGATGATGAACTATTACAAATACAGACTATGAACATACAGCAACCCCAACATCCCAACCACCAATTACATCCCAAGTAAGCTCAATAAAACAAGATTACAATATAATGCACAGAGCTTAACTAATGAACACAGGAAGGTGGCAGCAAAAGAGAAACATAGATAATCAAATAATAACCAACATAATGTCCAACCAACAGAACACAACCAAAATCAGTAGCAGTTTTAAAACATGAGCACTGAAAAACATCAGATAAAACCAGAGTTTCTAAACCACCAGAACTCAATATGAAAAGTTTAAGGGTTAGAAAGATGTTACCAAACCAGCAGGAAGAGTGATCATCATCATCAGCAAAAGTTGGAATTGCTACTCCCCCTCTGGATCATTTCCATGTCAAAACTACTCGGACTCCTCTTCAGATTCCTCTTCCTCAGCAGCATGAGAGCGAGAGATGGCATTGGCTTCATCAGACCAATAATTTGGAAGTAAGGAAAGGTCTTGTTCCAGCTTCTTTTCAAGGGTCTCATGAGCTTCTTTCATCATCTGAATGTCATCAATGGCATTGACAAGAATATCATTGGCACGATGAAGTGCACTCTGTCTGCTTAGGGATCCATCAATACCAGGGAGATCTCGGGTTTTCTTCTGAAGGGTTTGAGATATGGCAAACTCGTTCACTGGTTCAGAAGCCTCATTTGTTTCACCAAAGATATTTTCAGATTCCAGAAAGGCTGTGATCAAGGCAGGATATGGAAGAAGAGTTTTCCCATCATTCTTGATGGATTGAGCAAGCTTACTCAACTGAGTCAGAACCAGGAAGCCATAGTTGATCTTCTTCATTTCATCAATAGCATAGATGAGATGGCACATCTCACGGGTAACCAGAGAATGGTTGGAAGTAGGAAAAATATTGGAAGAGCAGAATTTGTACAGCAAATGGAACTTCTGGGTCAGGAACTTAGGAGTGATTCCTTTGCATGGCATCTTCTGAACCTCACCCTTAGTCAAGGCTTGAGCAACTCTATCACTATCAAATGTTGTACCAGGTTCGTAGATGCTCTGGAAGGAGACTTCTGTGACTCCAAGAAGGCTGTTGATCTTCTCAGCAGTGATCTCATAGATGATGCCCCTGGTGTAGTTGTTGCAAAACCATGGTTTGTTCTCCTTGAGAATGTCCTTCTGGAGATTGGCAAAGAACTCGCTAACCAATTCAGGCCTCAACCGATTCCACTTAGAGGCCCACTCCAATAAGGATCTCTCTTCTAAGTAAATTGTCCATCCCAATTCCTGAAACTTCCTCCCACAGTAGATATTCTCTGTCCTCAACTTGTTGATCTTCAAGACTCTATCATAATATGTGCGATTTGCTGAGTAGTAGTACTTGAACCCTGATGCTCTTCCAGGGCGAAGTTCAAGCTGCTTGTCTGTTAACACAGATTTTCCTTTAGGATCAACCTTGGCCTTCTTCCTCGTCTCAGGTTCATCCTCATCATCACGAACACGCTTGGAGGACTTGGAAGATTTGGAGGCAGATACTTGAACACTTTCAGTGTTTTCTTGAACAGGTTGGACTTCCTCATTCTCTGAATCCTCCCCCTCAGTGCCTAGCTCTTCGGAGGCTTCGAATTCACTTTCAGAAATATTCTCTCTTGGAGCCTTCTCAATAGGGACCTTAGCAACCTTTGATCCGGTTCCAGCAACAGTCTCAGTCACTGGTTCACTATGGTCAGACTCAGAGACCTCTTCACCAGATGATTCTACTTCTTCAGATCCTGCTTCATCATCATCAGCAACATTCTCTCCCTCAATATTAGCAGAGGGAACTGCATCACCCGTATTATCCTCATGAGTAGATAGATCATCCTCACTCCCTTCTCCAGTAGCTTCTTCAGAGGAGATCTCAACATTATCTCTCACAGCTTGATTTTCCTCAGTATGAGCCTCAGTTGATGGATTCTTAACAGCAATAAGTTTCTCAGAAGGGAGTTTAGAGGAAGGTTTTGGTCCAGCAGTAGATGAAGATGGGGGAACAGGATCCACCACTTTCTTTGGCCGAGGAACTCCCTTCCTAGGTGACTTTGCCCGACTGATCTGCTCAACACTCTAAGTTTCTGAGACTTCCTTATCTTCCGAAGGATGAGTGATATTCCCAGATGGTGTGACCGTAGTCAATGGTACAGTAGCAATGGCATCTTTTGTGCTAGGAGCAGGAGGTGCAGAAGAAGACACTGGAGTAGTAGACTGTGCGCCCTTTCCTGTGGAAGATCTAGTAGCAAAATTAGTAGACTTTGAACTGAATTTTTTGTACCTTTCTTGACGCTCTTTGGCTTGGAGGAGGCAGAGGCAGCTTTAGCCAATGTATGCAAGTTCCTTGGAGAATCCATGGTAGTGGTTTGCTCAATCGAAGGGACGGATGAAGAAATATGCGCCTGATCCTTGGTAACCGTTTGAGCAGCAACCGTCGTAGAAGAGGGCTTCGTGGGTTCAACCACCGAGGTGGTTTCCTTATCTCCTGTAACTGCTACCCATGCTTCTTTGAGTTCATTCCGAATGTCCAGATGATCTTTGGGGACATTGGATTGAACCTCCGTTTGTGGTTTCTCCCTGGAGTTTTGAACATCCTGAAGGGACTTCTCAAAAATGACTTGAGGTCTAGGGTTCTTCTTGGGGACAGAAGAATCACCCCTCGCCTGAATGGCTTTCTTCAAACCTCTCGTTTTTACCATGTTTATCTGCAAATAGACATTAAAGACCAAGAAACAAATGTAGAAAGAAGACGAACAAGAAGGTGAACAGGCGAAGAAGATGAACCAGATTCCTAAACAATTTCAGAGAGTAAATGAGGAGTAAATGAGTAATCTGCTCAAATTCTTAGGATAATGATACCCTTCCCGCCACAGAGTAGGCTAATTATGCCTTTCTGCAACAGCTACCGGACCAGCTCATCCGATGAATATTTTGATATGACAATACTGGGTCACTCTGATGGGCTTCAAAATCTCCCCTTTAAGAAATAAGTCCTGCAGCCCAATAGTCAGATAAATGAATCGAAAATAGTTTGGGCTGAGAAATTACACTGTTTACACCATGGGGGAGGGTCCAGTCCATATCTCAATCGAGATAGCAAAGTCCAAGATCATGCCTAAGGGCTTCAAACCTCTCACCATTCAATGCCTTAGTGAAGATGTCCGCATGTTGTTGTTCAGTCCCAACATGTGAAATGGACACGAGGCCATCCTCTACCAGCTCTCGAATGAAATGATGTCTGATTTCAATGTGCTTTGTCCGACTATGTTGAACATGATTCTTGGCTATATTGACGGCACTCATATTGTCACATAGCAGGATCGGCTCTTTGTGATCAACACCATAATCCTTGAGCATCTGCTTCATCCAGAGGAGTTGAGCACAGTAGTTACCCGCGGCAAGATACTCAGCTTCTGCAGTGGATAGAGAGATTGAGCTTTGCTTCTTGCTATACCAACTCACAAGGTTTGTGCCAACATAGAAGCATCCTCCAGTGGTGCTCTTTCGATCATCCGCACAACCAGCCCAATCCGCATCACTATATCGAATGAGTTGTAAACTGGAGTTCTTTGAGTACCATATACCGATATCAGTTGTACCAGCCACATAGCGAATGATTCTCTTAGCAGCATGAAGATGTGATTTTTTAGGATCTGCCTGGTATCTAGCACATACTCCTACAGCAAAGCTAATATCTAGCCTGCTAGTTGCAAGATAGAGCAGACTGCCAATAGTGCTTCGATATAATTTACAATCAATAGATTTACCAGAAGGGTCTTTGTTCATCTTGTCACTTGTCCCAATAGGAGTGCGAACAGGTTTGCTGGACTCCATTCCAAACTTTTTGACAAGATTCTGTGCATATTTGGCTTGATTCAGAAAAATCCCCTCCTTTCTTTGAGTTACCTGCAGGTCTAAGAAATAAGTTAGTTCTCCAACATGACTCATCTCAAATTCCTTACTTATGATGTTGATGAGTTCATCTTTCAGGACTTGAGAGGTTGAGCCAAATACTATGTCATCAACATAGATTTGTGCAATCAGAACCCTTTTCCTTCTCCTTTGATGAAGAGAGTCTTGACTGCACTTCCTTGCACATATGCTTTCTCCAACAGGTAGGAGGACAATCGATCATACCAAGCTCTTGGAGCTTGCTTTAACCCATAGAGGGCCTTGTTCAGCTTGTAGACATAATCAGGATGGTGAGGGTCTTCAAATACCTTGGGTTGCTCTACATAAGCCTCTTCCTTCAACCGCCCATTTAGGAAGGCACTCTTAAGATCCATTTGATATAACTTGAATTCAAAAGTGCAGGCAATGGCAATCAGCAACCTAACAGCTTCAAGTCTTACTAAAGGGGCAAAGGTTTCACTAAAATCAACACCTTCCACTTGAGTGTACTCCTGAGCAACAAGTCTAGCTTCGTTTCTAGTGATGTTTCCATTCTCATCAGACTTGTTTTTGAAGATCCACTTGGCTCTAATCACATTAAAATCTTCTGGCCTCTCCACCAGGGTCCACACCTCATTCCTAGAAAATTGTTGCAGTTCCTCTTGCATTGCAGAAATCCAATGTTCATCATCAAGAGCTTCTTCAACTTTGCTTGGTTCTAATCTGGAAGTAAAGCAGTGCAACCCTGCTAGCTCTTTGTAATCAATCTTCTTCTTGGTCCTGGTTCTCCTTCCTTCATTCAGATCTCCTATCAAGTCATCTTCATCATGGTTCCTGTGAACCTTTTTGATGGGAGTAGAATGAATAGAACTAGCCTCTGCCTCTTTAGACTGAGTAGGAGCCTTCTCTTTACTGACAGTAGGGGACTATTCTGAGTTGAACACATCAACATCTTCATGATTTTTAGCATCTATGGAATAGTCAACTCTGCTTGGTTTGTCATCAATGGTGACATTAGCTGATTCAACCACCTTTCTGGACTTAGGGAGGTAGATCCTGTAAGCTTTGCTTGTGGAAGAATATCCAACAAATATTCCTTCTTCACTCTTCTCTTGAAACTTTCCAAGGTGTTCCCTGTCATTGAGAACAAAACAGATGCTACCAAAAATATGAAAGTAAGAGATAGTGGTATTTTTACCGTTCCACAGTTCATAGGGAGTCTTGAGAGACTTGGATCTCATGTGAACATGATTTGATACATAGCAAGCAGTATGGACAACTTCAGCCCACAAGAATTGAGGAGCACCCTTTGAATTGAGCATCACCCTGGCCATCTCCTGGATAGTTCGATTCTTCCTTTCAACCACTCCATTTTGTTGTGGTGTTCTTGGGGCTGAGAATTCATGTTTGATTCCAAGTTCACTGCAGAACTCCTCAAATGCATGACTCTCGAATTCTCCACCATGATCACTCCTGATCCTCTTGATCTTACATTCTTTCTCAGTGATCAGTTGCTTGCTGAATTTGATGAAGGCCTTAAGTGCCTCACTCTTTTCCCTGAGAAATGAAACCCAAGTATATCGAGAATAATCATCAACGCAAACCAAAACATACTGCTTACCACCAAGACTTTTCACCTCAGTAGGACCAAAGAGATTCATGTGAATGAGTTCAAGACATCGGAGTGAACCAGATTGCTCAATGAACTGGTGAGATGTTCTGTGCTGCTTGTTCTTCATGCAGTCATTGCACATTTCAACATCATCCCTCCTCAAGGTTGGCAAGCCTTTGACAGATCCTGTTCTGCTCATCTTGATTAAGTCCTTGAAGTTCAAGTGGCCCAGCCTTTCATGCCATAGATGAGTTTGAAGTGAACCTGCACCTTCAACAAACAAGCAAGACTGTGAAAGCATATAACAATCATTTTTAGATCTGTAACCTTTGAATATGCAATCACGGTTGGAGTTGAGCACTTCACAACATTCATCATCAAAGAGCACTTTTAGCTTGTTGTCACAGAGATGACTGATGCTGATCAGATTGGCACATAGACCATCAACATGGTACACTGTCTTGAGGACATGAAATCCTTCATCAGCTATTGAACCTTGGCCAATGACCTTTCCTCTCTTTCCATCTCCAAATATGAATGACCACAATCAATGTCTTGGTAGTTAGATACGAGTTCTTTCTTCACTGTCATATGCCTCGAGCATCCACTGTCAAAGTACCAACATGACTTCTTTCCTGACTTTGAGGTGGAGTGAAAAGCCACATTGCATATCATTTTCCATTTGACTCTCCATTCTCTTCTGGATATAGACCTCTTTAAATCTTCATCTGGCCAGATCATAGGTCTTCCAGACATAGCATCTCGAGCAAGTAAGCGACATGTCTTGGTCCTGTGACCATAGGTCCTGCAGTAGGCACATTCCAAGGGCTCAGCTACAGAGACTTCCTTTTTGTTCTCCTTTTCCTTGGAGATTTTGCTGGAGCTGGTTCCACCTCTGCATTACCAGAATAGCAGCACCCTTCTTTGACAAAGACTCTTTGTGAGGAAGTACTGCAACCTTTGACAAAGCCGATTCCTCTCCTGTCTCCATGCGCTTTAGAGGATGAAGGAATTTCTTCAAGAACATTCTTTCCTTTATTCAACTTGTTGGTCAGTTCCTCAGACTTAGAAACTTTGACAGTGAGTTCCTGAATTTGATTAGTCAAGTTGATCACTTGTTGTTGGAGATCAGCTTTTTGACTGGTAAGGTCTGCAACTTGATCAACTAAAGCCTCATTGACAGTAGTGAGGTTGTGAACTTGCTCAGACGACCCTATCACTTCTTGTTGGAAGTTATCCCTTTCAGCACTGATATGATCAACTTTCTCAGTAAGCTCCTTGTTGGCAGTCATGAGTTCACCGGCCTGAACTGATAGCTTATCTACTGTAACACCCCGGTTTTGGTAACCCAGGCCGGGATGCCACCGCCACACCTCCCTAGCAAGACACGGTTTCTCCGAGCTCACTAAAGAGATGCAAGGCTATGGTTTTTCAGAATTTAAAATATTCAAACAGCCCATTTATATATAATTTAAAAATAATACATCAAAGTTGCAGCGGAAATATAAGTTGTGCAGCGGAAATAAAGTATAAGGGCCGACATGGCCAAAACACGGGTTAAACAGTCCCGTTCATGCAAGTCGTAATTAAATGCAGGGATTTAAAATAGAGATTTCCCCAAATGTTCCCATGTATGCATATGACGATGCATAATCTTCATACTCTGTAAGAAAAGGGGATAAACGGTTTGGGTCAGCAAAAACGCGCTGAGTAAGTTAACACTTAGCATGATTTAGGGGTTTCAAAGCCTTTAATTAAATTTAATAAAAGATGTTTGTAGGTAATACACAATTTAAATTAATCATCCACTAATAAATAAATGGCACAATTTTTTTTAAACAAGGATTTCTACATGATCATAATTCAACTTACATAGTAAAATGATTTGCAAGGCATAAATAAATAAATACTTAAAAACATTAAATCTTTTATTTTCCCGTTACGTAACCATTTCTCAATATTTTGTATAGTCGGTGATCCGGCGGCCGCAACCGTATCGCATTTCAAGTACTTCATTGGCCGTCTTGGCACAGTTTCTCATGTCTCATGTTTCAAGTTTATATTTCAATTGCCATTCGGCAAGCTTTATTTATCAATTGCCTTCCGACAAGCATTATATCTCAATTGCCTTTCGGCAAGCATTATATTTCAATTGCCTTTCGGCAAGCATTATATTTCAATTGCCTTTCGGCAAGCAGGATATTTCAATTGCCTTTCGGCAAGCAGGATATTTCAATTGCCTTTCGGCAAGCAGGATATTTCAATTGCCTTTCGGCAAGTATTATATTTCAATTGTATCTTATTTCAAAGGGATTCCCAATCATTTAAACAACGTTCACTCTCGGCCGTCTTGGCACGAAGCGAAAAGCTAGAGGGGCACTCCATCGAGCACTCACCCCCTACATAGCCAAGCATCTCATATGTTTTAATTTAGTGTAACGGGATTTTTCAAAAGTATAGATATATCGTATTTCAACGTCTCGACCGTTTGTTTCGATATTTCAAAATCTCTTTGATTTAAAAGTCATTTGGCGTCACAGTTTACGCCTTTTTAATTTAAAAATTCGTTTCAAAAGCAATTGACTTGAAATTTCTACAGTAGATCAAAAACACTCTAACGAACAACTTTTGTGTTTTAAGTTTTCCGAAATTATGTGAGGAAACGGGTGAAATTTTACAATCTTTGCCGAGTATGAAATCTGCCAACTTTTCTAAAACAGCGCACTGATTTTCAAAAGAATTTTTGACATAGCAAACGAGCTCCAAAATTTATGACATTTTACAGGCACTTAAAAGACACCAAAATAAACAAGTTTTATTAGAGGCAAATTATGCAAATTCATCACGGATTAAGTCAGATTAATCTACTAAGTTCGGTCTTAAAATCTGTCTCAGTTTTCGAAAGGTTCATGCACCACAGAATATGTTCGACGCGGTTTGGGGTAGCAAATCTTAATGAAAATGCATGAAATTTTACAGTGGTATTCAAGACTCATAGATCTACAACTTTCATGTTTAGCACAAGTCCTAATTCGGCCTAGATCCAAGGTCAAAATGGCTAACAAGTTCGAGATTCAAACCTGCCGAAGTTCTAAGTTCGAAAAACGGGCAGCAGTGTTCAGATTCGGTTTTTGGGCATCAAATCATAACGAAAAATTACGAAACCTTTACACAAGGTAGATCTACGTCTTAGGAACACTTTTTATGTTTTGAGTTTTCTCGTTTGAAGACTTTTAAGGGTTCGAAAAATTCATCCAAAAACGTTGCGCGCGTATGAAACCTCTTTTGACAGATTTTATTAATTTTCTTGAGTTGAATCTCTATGTTTGGTTGCATTTTAAGTCACCCAAAACCATAGTAAGGTTAACTTACAGAGATTGTGTTCTTGAGTCGTCCTAGGGTCGTTCGGCTCGTCCAAAATCCTACGAACGGATCTACGAAACGCAAAGTTCCCGACTTTGGCCACGAACGTATTTGCAATCAACGATTCAAGAGTTAGATTGGGGATTTGAGAGGAAAAACGAGATTGAGAACCTAAGATACTACTTACCAAAGATCTAAGCACTGTGATCCTTGATCTACACACTTCCTCGGTCGGATTTGGTTGCCGGAAGGTCACCGGAAGTTCGCCGGAAGTTCGCCGGAAAGGTGTTTTGGCTTTGGGAGAGTTTGGGATGAGGAAGGGATTTGAAATGATGATAATGGGGTGTTGGGGGTGTATTTTTGCCATTAAAGGGACAAAAATCCGACAAGTGATCGACTGCTACAGTACCCGCACATGCTACAGTAGTGCTACAGTAGTGCTACAGTAGCCACGTGCTACAGTAACAATTTTTTTTTTTTAATATTAAGATTTCTTATCTACAAAAATAAAAAATCATAATGTGGGAATTATCCGTGATTGTTGGGACAATTCGATAAACTCGTTTCGAGTTGCTATCTTCCGACAAATAATAAATTCCGCTCTCTCGGAATTATTTCGGTTTAAATCCAATTCTTTATTTTTGGATTTAAATTTTCGATGGAGATTTCTCGGGTATTACAATCTACCCTCCTTAAGAATCAACTTCGTCCCCGAAGTTGCGCGACTTATTGATCGATTGATTGATTGCGACTGTATCATTGTGTTTTGTTGTTTAATATTATTTGACTGAACCCAGAATTGAAATTTCCAAGTTGCCTACGTACCCTGTGAAGGGATCTAGTCATTACGTAGTTCAAAAAAACATTTATTCGGGATACATATTGCCGAGCAAAACTAAAAAAAAATGCAACTGCTTTATTATGGGGTATCACATCCTCTCCCCCTTAGGACTCTAGTTATGTCCTCATAACTGCCTATTCAGTACTCATTAGAGGGTGAGTGCTCGATAGAGTGCCCCTCTAGCTTTTCGCTTCGTGCCAAAACGGCCGAGAGTGACCTATGTAGAGGGTGAGTGCTCGATAGAGTGCCCCTCTAGCTTTTCGCTTCGTGCCAAAATGGCCGAGAGTGACCGATGTAGAGGGTGAGTGCTCGATAGAGTGCCCCTCTAGCTCTTCGCATCGTGCCTATACGGACGAGTGTGACTTATGTAGAGGGTGAGTGCTCGATGGAGTGCCCCTCTAGCTTTTCGCTTCGTGCCAAAACGGCCGAGAGTGATCTATAAAAGAAACGAAAAATATTGAGAAATGGTTACGTAACGGGAAATGAAAGATTTAATATTTTTAAGTATTTATTTAATTATGCCTTGCAAATCATTTTACTATGTAAGTTGAATCATGATCACGTGGAAATCCTTATTTTAAATTATGCCATTTATTTATTGGTGGATGATTAAATTAATTTCTGTATTACCTACAAACATCTTTTTATTAAATTTTAATTAAAGGCTTTGAAACCCCTAAACCATGCTATGCTATGTGTTAACTTACTCATCGCGTTTTTGCTGACCCAAACCGTTTATCCCCTTTTTCTTACAGAGTATGAAGATTATGCATCGTCATATGCATATATGGGAACATTTGGGGAAATCTCTATTTTAAATCCCTGCATTTAATTACGACTTGCATGAACGGGACTGTTTAACCCGTGTTTTGGCCATGTCGGCCCTTATACTTTATTTCCGCTGCACAACTTATATTTCTGCTGCAACTTTGATGTATTATTTTAAAATTATATATGAATGGGCTGTTTGAATATTTTAAATTCTGAAAAACCATAGCTTTCCATCTCTTTAGTGAGCTCGGAGAAACCGTGTCTTGCTAGGGAGGTGTGGCGGTGGCATCCCGGCCTGGGTTACTAAAACCGGGGTGTTACAAGTTGATGTGTGTTGATTCCTACGGGTTCGATTCCCTAGGATGTATTTGAGTTCTTGCGGGTTCGATTCCCCAAGGGCGATCGTTTGTTTTCCTGCGGGTTCGATTCCCCAGGATGTGTGTTGATTCCTACGGGTTCGATTCCCTAGGATGTATTTGAGTTCTTGCGGGTTCGATTCCCCAAGGGCGATTGTATGTTTTCCTGCGGGTTCGATTCCCCAGGACGTGTGTTGGTTCCTACGGGTTCGATTCCCTATGAAATAAATCTCTATTTTAAATCCCTGCATTTAATTACGACTTGCATGAACGGGACTGTTTAACCCGTGTTTTGGCCATCTCGGCCCTTATACTTTATTTCCGCTGCACAACTTATATTTCCGCTGCAACTTTGATGTATTATTTTTAAATTATATATGAATGGGCTGTTTGAATATTTTAAATTCTGAAAAATCATAGCCTTGCATCTCTTTAGTGAGCTCGGAGAAACCGTGTCTTGCTAGGGAGGTGTGGCGGTGGCATCCCGGCCTGGGTTACCAAAACCGGGGTGTTACATCTACTGTCAAAGAATGATCCATGTTGATAGGCTCAAGATGAGCAGCCATGTATTCCAGCTCATCACGCCTATATACAACCCTGTGAAGTCCCTCCCGTTGAGAATAATACTGGCATCTCAGCTCTTCATGTTTTTCACTTAGGGTCTTGTGATCATTTCTTAATTCAGCAAGATCAACACTGACAGCCAACAGATCTGATTTAGCAGGGTCCAGCTTTTGATAGGTTTCATCATATAACTTGCTAAGTGCCTCAAGTCCTTCACTTTCATACCTGTTAGAAGAAGTAGAAGCCTCATCAGTGTTAAAAGTATTGACTAGAGCAGGAGTATTACCTTCATCAGGTTCAGACTCAGAATCTGAATCCCATGATCCAACAAAGGCAACCCCATCTTCTTCTTCATCATCACTGGATTGAGGACTATCATCATCACAGTAGGTCTTCTTGATGTCAGAGGACTTGTTTTTTAGATTAGCACATTCAAATTGGTTAGACTTCTTGTCTCTGAGGAAGCGAGCTAATTTCTTGGTTAGCAACACCAGATCCTCCTCATCAACATCATCATCTTCATCAGCATGAACTGAACTGGATTCCTTAGGGGGAACACTCTGGGATTTAGACTCCACCTTGAAGGCAACATATTTCCCTTTGAAGTTCTTGCAGTGAGTCATTTCCCATGATTGTAAGATCCTCATAAGTTCATCAACACCCATGGTTGCAAAGTTGGCTTAAAGCTCTAGTGCTGCAATCTTGGGGTAGAACCTCTCAGGGAGTGTACCTACAATCTTAGTCACTATCTCCTCATTGGAGTAGGTTTTACCAAGCTGTTGTGCTTGGTTGGTTAGAGTATGAATTCTACCAAAAAAGCTATTAACAGACTCATGCTCATCCACATAAATTTTATGAAATTCAACATCAAGAGAAATGAGTTTAGATCTCCTTACTAAGGTGGTCCCCTCATAAGAATTTACCAGACTCTCCCAAGCTTCAAATGCTGTGGTGCAGTTTGAGATGAGGAAATATTGATCATCTGACATAGCACTGAAGAGAGCATGGAGAGCTTTCGAGTTCATGTTGGACAGACTCTTCTCCTTTGCACTCCAGTCATTCATGTCATTAGGTTTAGTTGAACCATCAACAGTGACAGTGGGAGCAACATACTTGACAAGAACAACATTCCATGCCAAATCATCAATGGGCATCAGGAATGACCGCATCTTGTTCTTTCAGAATGCAAAGTTAGTCCCATCTAGAAGAGGAGGCTGAGTGTAGTTCCACATTTGACTCATCTTGCTTCAAAGATCTCTATCGCAAGAGTGTGGCTCTGATACCACTTGTTAGGTCCACGTTCTAAGCGAGTTAACTATATGCAGTGGTTCACTGAGAGTGTCTCGACACAGACAATGAATAAACAGATTACGGTATCAATGTGTAACTTAAGCACAGCGGAATAAAATAAAGTATAAAGTAAACAAACAAAACAAAGAGTTGTTGACCCAGTTCGGCCTTCGGCCTACGTCTGGGGGATACCAATCCACGAGATTATTTCACTATGTGTATCAAAAAGGGTTAACAACCACACACAATAGATGAAATAAGTTAAATGCCTTCACTCCAGACTTCAGGCACATAGCTGTAGTGACCAGTGCTCTCTCCAGCTCTGGTATAGGTTTCCCCACCTATTTCAACTCCCCAAAAGCTAACCCACTTTGAGTTTCCCCTGAAGAAGCCTGTGAAGCACTCCTCCTTTGATGAGATGATAAAAGCGATCAAGTCTTCTTCCTGTTTTGCCTTGAGCACTCTCCTTAAATGTGTCTCGGATTCACTTAAAGGAACCAGAGAACAATCAGAAAACAGAAATGCTCAAGACTTGCACGATCTACCAGCAACAAATAGCTTCTGTGAACACAAGGCTGGAGATCAAAATTTCTTCTCAATAAGTCGTCCCGAAAGCTTGAGAGAGTTTCAGAGTATTTTCAAAATGATAATGGTGAGAAGTGTTTCAACCAATACTCAGAAACACCCTTTATCCAAGAGCTCTGCAGATTTGAACGGTCTTGTTTCCAAAATGGGAAAGAGCCATTGAACTTGTGTGGAAACTTGTTCAAATCTCCTTTCACTAATCAGGGAAGGAGTCCTGCAAGGAAATATTAGTATACATCCTCCCAGATTAGGAAATATCCGTTAGGGTTGATCTTAGTCGTTCAAATAATCTGCAATTAGCATAAGTAGACTGCTGCTGTGGATGTTCATCTATTGTGTTCAATCATCGGTTTATAACTTCCATCAAAACCTTGACTCAACAATCACAAAATTCAATTTACTTGCAGCGTTGTATATTGTTTTCTTTCCAAGTTTTATCCTCATTTTCCTTTATTTCTGCAATTGCAATTTCTGCTTTCATAAGCCTTTTAGATATCCCTTGGATTTTTTAGATTCCATTATTTCCATTGTAATTAACTGATTAGTGCGAATATAGTTCACTTGAGTTTCGCACACCCTTGCATTCTCTTGGGTTTTTCAATTCAAGAGCAATGCACAATGCGTGGGGCTGAGACGCATGCAATCAACACAATCTCGATTCCTTTGTATTCATAAATGGAGGATCTTGCTCGTTATGCTTCCTCAAGTTCATTGCGCAAACATTTATGTAGTAGAAAAGAGATGGAATGAAATTGCGTACTCTTAAGGGTGGAGAGATGACTAATTTCACTACAAGAAATTCGCAGGAAGACGATGGAAAAAAAAAATGAATGTCATCGCCTGAAGGATTTCGTCACCTTATACGTCAGGCGATGAACGCCTTCCTGATAATTTTTGTAGTATTTATATTTGTTGACTTTAATTCTGGTACGTCCGTCAAATACTAGATTAACGGCTCAGATTTATTTAACCATTAAGTTAAATTAGGGGATCAAGGGACTACTATTTAAACATAACGAATAATGTTTTGACAATGACATTCTTCATATATAGTCGAAAATCTATTTCAATGCCATTGTACTATGTAATTAAATATTCATTACAATAATTCAAGAATTTAAAACCGAATTGAAGAAATTTGAGAAAGGTCAAATGTGGAGAAATATAGAGAAACAATAGTGAACAATAAATGCTTCTAAAAGATCATATATTAACCAATAAAGTGACGGTACATTGCAGTCAACATATTAACCAGCAAGTGATGAAATGATGGGTAGGCCTTGTAAAGTGATGCATAGACATTATAAAGTGATGTAGAGATGATAGATTTATTTTTTTTTATTATTTTTTTTTGTTCATAACCTCCATCCATCACTTTTTCATACTCACACATCACTCCATACACATATCCATCACTTTTGGATACACGCCCAACATTGTCGTCCCGTACAGGCAGCTGCACTTAAACCACGAAAAAAATGCCAAATAGGTCCTTTTTCTTTTCCAAAAATTCAAATCAGTCCTTTTTCTATTTTATTACCAAAATAGTCCGCTACAAATGCTAATTATGTCCAAATCAATCCTTTGTTCACTAATTATGCTCTAATTACCGACATGGCTAAACATGTCGTGGATATAATATTAGTCACTTTTCTTTTATCTTTTGCCAATTTAGTCCTAAATTTTTATTTTGTTCCATTTAGTCCTCTACCCAAATCAGTCATTTTTATATAATTGGCCTCCATCCTTTCAAATTATTTTATTTCAGGCCCAGAACCTTAAATTTTTTATTATTACTAATCCATTTATCAAATAAATGTCCAACATACTTCCGTAAATAAAATTAAACACCAAACCTCATGCATTGGGTTTTATTGTCCATGCTTCCTACATTCATAACCTTCCAAAAAGTAAAATTAAATCATTTACACAAAAATTAAAATTAAATTATTTACTATGTTTTAAGGTAGGAAACAAAGTATGATTGTGTTAATTGTTGTTGAAGAAATCAAAACCAATGAACCATCAGTTACGGTCGGATGGTTAGAGAGACTCCGTAAAATCCCGGATCTTGGAAAACCCGGTAGCAAGGCAGTCAAACCTAATGTATGAGGTTTGGTGTTTAATTTTTCTTTTTACGGAAGTATGTTGGCATTTATTTGATAAATGGATTAGTAGTAATAAAAAATTTAAGGTTTTATGCCTGAAAGGAAATAATTTGAAAGGTTGGAAACCAATTAATATAAAAATGACTTATTTGGGTAGAGGACTAAATAGAACAAAACAAAAGTTTATGACTGAATTGGCAAAAGATAAAAGAAAAATGACTAATATTATGCCCACGTGTCAGGTTTAAATTTAAACCCTTGTCACGTTAGCAATTAGAGCATAATTAGTGAACAAGGGAATGATTTGGACATAATTAGTATTTGTAGCGGACTGTTTTGGTAATAAAATACAAAAAGGACTGATTTGAATTTTTGAAAAAGAAAAATGACCTATTTGTCCTTTTTTCCCTTAAACCACTCCGTGATCACCCCACCGGCTCAAAGTACCTGTCACTAACGCACGTGCCACAACCCAAAGACAAATAGTTTGAAAAATAAGATTAATGCATGATTCGAATTATTTTATAACACAAATTATTTAAAACGAACCCCAACAATATCTCAAAACATACCACCAAACACTCTAAATGTTATTAAACATTTATATCAATAAAATACCTAAACAATAAAAGAAAGTTAAAATTAGGGAAAAGAGGAATGAAATATCATAGCCAAAAAGGAAGTGGAGTAACTTTACCTTTACGGTTCAAAGTCCGAATTGTTGGGTTTGTATACACCCGTCTGAATAAATAATTAAATAATTATTACTTACTTGATGAGGAAAACGATATAATTTTGAGCATTCGATTTTCTTTTTCTAAATTAGTTACCTTTACGGTTCAAGTCCGAGTAGCTTGTTTGACTGTTCGTTACTATTGGTATGGGAGCCAAAGAGGACCTGCCGAAGCTAAATAGGTCGAAGTCATGAGGAATGGCCTAGCACCGAACAGGGCCACGGCGAAAGGGCCAAATGAAGAAGAAATTTTGGCTGAATAACTACTAACGCATAGTGTTAATGGTGTTGTGTTAGTAGGGGCATTTATGATGAAATTAAATCAGGCGTTCATGGTGGGAGTTGCCAAAATAGACCCAAAAATATATAAGCCCAGAATGGAAATGAGAGAACCATCCCAATATCACATCACAAAATTCAATTTACTTTCCAGCGTTGTATATTGTTTCTTTCCAAGTTTTATCCTTATTTTCCTTTATTTCTGCAATAGTAATTTCTGCTTTCATAAGCCTTTTAGATATCCCCTTGGATTCATATTTAGATTCCATTATTTCCATTGTAATTCACTTATTAGTGCGAATAAAGTTCAGTTGAGTTTCGCACACCCTTGCATTCTCTTGGGTTTTTCAATTCAAGAGCAATGCACAGTGCGTGTGGCTCGGACGCATGCAATCAACACAATCTCGATTCCTTTGTATTCATAAATGGAGGATCTTGCTCGTTATGCTTCCTCAAGTTCATTGTGCAAGCATTTATGTAGTAGAAAAGAGATGGAATGAAATTGCGTACTCTTATGGGTGGAGATATGACTAATTTCACTACAAGAAATTCGCAGGAAGACGATGGAAAAAGAAAAAAGAAGAAAATCCAATGTCATCGCCTGAAGGATTTCGTCGCCTTATAGCCTTCCTGATAATTTTTGTAGTATTTATATTTGTTGATTTTAATTCTGGTACGTCCGTCAAATACTAGATTAACGGCTCAGATTTATTTAACCATTAAGTTAAATCCTAGCCCGATGAAGCTCAATACTTTCCGGCTATAGTTGGGCACTTGTTTGATCGGAAAGTAGAGGAATCATTGAATTGGATGAGATTGAGGTACTATCAAGTAAGGATTTCCGAAGAGATAGACCGAAGACCCTTGTATATTCTTATATTTTTCCACTTGGTCGGAAACTTTTAATTTTATAGTACGACATTACTTAGGTGCGCATATACAAATCAGTTATGGCGGTTATACACTCTCGATTCTCGTACTTCCTTACATATACTTACTCCAATAATTTATCACCATCAAATTTTATAATTATACATAAGTATCATAATGTCCACTTAATTGTCATATGACATTTCTTTTTCTAAATATAATGGTATACAGAACCTAATAAACAAGAAATTCCATAAAAATCAATGACATAATATTAATGAGCTCAAGGGTATTACATAAAATCATCATAGTCAATCATACACAACCAAGACTTTCTATATACATGTTCTTTACACGTCTTTGGGTTGTAAACCGTTAGCTAACGATAACAATGAGGTCAATTCTAATATGTTCAATCCACGCTTTTTTTTTTAACAAAAAAAAAATTTCCTGAACTTCATTATCCTTAATGGCAAAGTGCTTTCATCCCACGTGTTTTGCACATTTGAAATATTTTATCGTTCTTGAAGAAGAAAACAACAATGGAATTGTCACAATACATTTTCAGCAGCTTAGTAATGGTGTCGACGATGCCATGTCTTAAAATAAAGTTTTCTATCCATAGTTTATGAATTGTAGCTTCATAACAAACTACAAATTCGGCCTTCGTAGTAGAAGCTGATACTCTTCCATGAAATTGCTTCTTCAGCTGAGAGGAAGACATAAGTGATTAGTTTTCCTGAATGTGAGCATATAATCTTTAAACACTTCAAGAAATGGGAGTCCATCAAAGAGATTTATGATCAATTTATTTTACGAGATAACTATATTTTTTTATGAGTTAAATATTTTTTTTAGGCCATTACAAAAGTCATTTTCATTTTTAAGCTATCAATTGTTCCTGTTATCGTTTTCGGCCATCACAAGGCATTTGGGCCGAATTTATGGCCAATTTGACCAAGTCAACACCCCAACGGGCTGCGTGTGTTGCACTCTCCACGCGATAGCCTAAATGTGGAAATGATCTCCTTCTAATGGCCCTTTTTTTGCGTAATTCATACTCCATCCTATTATTTATGTCTCATTTTCCTTTTTATCCACCATAACATTTTTTTCTCAGTTTCATTATAAGAAATAATTAAATATTAATCACCAAACATATACCATTACATAACATCAATAAATAATTAAAATTTCAAACCCATTACATTAATAAATTCTAACCAGCAACAGTTGGCTTGAGTGGATTGAGCTCTAGTCGCTTAAGCAAGATCTCAGTTCGAGCCTTGTGTATGCAAAAACTGCTTTGGGAGATGCACACTTAATTGCCCATGCAGATGCCGGGGATTAGTTTTGGGTCAAATGTGGTCAAGGGTTACCTGTTATTCACCGAAAAAATAAAATTTTACCCCACAACTGTAATATCATACATAAATAAAAAGGAATAAACCCACTATATTAATAAATTTTACCCCACAACTATAACACATTCATAAATAATTTCATACATTAATCACTAAACATACACCATCATATTTATGTGTGATGTTATCCTTTTAAATAAAAATTTATTTAGTTTCATTTTAAAAATGCCGTTTACAGGCACAAACTTCGGGTTAAATTTTTCATGTTTTGAATTTATTTATTATATTGGTATATTTCTAAAATAATTATTTTTTAGATATAATAAGTGGGCCTAAATTTTCTTTTTAGAACAAAATCACAAAAAATTATTATTATTATTATTGTTATTATTATTATTATTATTTTATTTGATTAGGATTATTATTATTATTATTATTATTATTATTATTTATTCATTTAATACCCACACTCGTTAATAATTAATATCTTGAAAAAAATCCAATCCTCCAAAAAAATCAAATTATTGGAATACTGAATGGCGCTCTCTACTCCCTCTTCCTCCCAACCTCTCCCACTTCCGCCGGACAACTTTGTTTTTTTTTCCGGTGGCACCCGGCCTTTTTTTCGTGATATGGTCTTGGAGGGCAAGGGGACCCTTCCTGAACCCCTCACTGCTGACCCTGAACGTGATAGTTTGGTTGTTCTTGATTTCTTAGATGGCGATACGATGATCTGACGAAAAATGCTCATAGAGGTCAGTTTGCACGGGTGTGTGTGGAAATTGATCTCTCCCTCCCGGTGGTGTCAAGCATATTGATTGGGAGTGAGTGGCAGAAGGTGTCGTATGAGGGGTTGCACATATTGTGTACTAAGTGTAAAAGGTATGGTCATGCGAGCAGTAATTGTATGGAGCATCCACGGACTGGAACGGAAGTTGCTCTGCCAACAACTCCGCAGGCGGAAGGGGAGGCGGAAACGGTTACACCTGTTACAGGCTCCGTCGAGGGCCAGACTCTGGCAACCACTGCTACAACTGCACACGTGCATGAGGAACACGTTCTGCGGGCCACGATCCCCGCTCAACCGGATGGTGGGGAATGGGTCCAGGTGATTAGGCGTAAGAAGGTTGGGCCGCCAAAGGGGAAAGGCCCATTACTGGGGCTGTTTCACATACTCCCGGGGTGAAACATCTGGCCACTGGGCCCAAGGGAAAAAAGACAAATGGAACACTCCGGCAGGCGGCTCCTAGACCCGCTGCTCCAGCCCACCATGGGAGCTCCCTTCAATCCTTGGTCGGTCGTTCCTCGCAAGCTAAGCGAGCCCGACCTATGGATGTGGAGGAGAAAACCAAGACACCTGCTGCACCCCCCTCCTCTTCGGGGTTGGCTCCTGCCCCAGACCCCCCCGATGAAGCCATGGCCATGCAGTCATAGGGTTTGTGTCTCCTTAATCTCCCCTATTATATTAGTTTATGGATTTTAAAAACCTAAAGATATTGTCTTGGAATATCGGAGGTATTATTGGTGCTGCTAGTAGGCGTGTGTTATTGGATGTTCTCCGTCAACATAGGCCTGGCATGGTTTTTCTCTTTGAGACTCAATCTCTATTTTGCCGGTCTGAAAACTTCTTGTTAAGGGCTGGGTATGTTTCTATTGAGATTTAGGAAGCGACAGGGCGTTCGGGGGGTGTATGGATCCTGGCAAGGATCGGTCATCAGTTTCAGATTCAGCCTTTTGATGTTAGGGTTCGGATTATTACTCTACAATTATCGAACGCTAGCACAACGTGGTATTTGAATGCTTTGTACGCTTCTCCGAATTATTCTGATAGGTGTGGGAATTGGCAGGACTTGCGAGAGGTTGCTCAGTTGGTGGATGGGGCTTGGTCGGTCATGGGAGATTGGAATCAGATTATCGCCGCATCGGAGGTCCGGGGGGGTTCGTATAATTTGACTAGGGCAACCGAGCTAGATGAGGTGTTGCAAGATTGTGAACTGCTCAGTATTAATACTCAAGGGTCCATCTTCAACTGGTCTAGGTCGCGGGGGGAGGATGGCCGTATTTCTAAGCGACTGGATCGTTGTGTGGTGAATTTGCCTTGGCTGACTTTGTTTCCCTCGGGATTTGTCCGCGTCCTTCCTCAAGTTGGATCGGACCATTGTCCGCTTATTTTATCTTGCGGCCAGGCCTCTCAACCCATCAATAATAGGCCCTTTAGATGGGAAGCGGCGTGGATGGAATCGAATGCTTACTCACCGGTGGTGGTAGATGCATGGTCGGCCCCATCGGAGGGTATTGCACAGAAGTTGGATCATGTAAGACAGGCCTCTGTGGCCTTTAACAAATCATGGGGTGGGAACATTCAATGGAGGAAATTTAAAATCCTTAAGCGACTGGAGGGGATATCTCGATCTTTGGAAAGAATCGACTCTCTCCGGCTTCTTCTGTTAGAGACCGAGCTGAAAAGGAAAACGAAAACCTTCTAGCACAAGAGGAATTACACTGGTTTCAACGGGCTCGCCAGAAATGGGTGAGGCTAGGGGATCGGAATACTTCCTATTTTCACGCACGGGCTAAATTTCGTGGGAACAGGAACCGAATTCATGGGCTCACTCTCCCGGATGGATCTTGGTGTGAGACTGCCTCCGTCTTAACCTCCCATGCCAGGGATTTTTTCCAGCAGCTATATACTTCCCCTCACATTGGCCTCTCTCAACGAATAGCAGGCCTGCATACGACAATCACTATACCCTCCTTTACGCCTATTTCAATGGAGGAGGCTGGTGCTTTGGCGAAAGAGGTCTCCATGGATGAGGTATCAAAAGTGGTTAAAGAGATTGATGGTTTTTCTGCTCCAGGGCCAGATGGGTTTCCGGGGTTGTTTTACAAGCGATATTGGGAGACTATTAATATTTCAGTTCATGAATTTATTAGTCAAGCTATGGCAGCGGGGAGTTTTGATCAGGATATTATGAATGCATATATATGCCTCATTCCGAAAGTCCCGACCCCAATTATAAGGAATTCCGACCAATTACGTTATGCAATGTTTTGTATAAGATCTTGACCAAGGCGCTTGTGAATCGGACTCGGCCTATCCTGCAGTCCCTCATCTCGCCACACCAGGCGGCTTTCTTGCCTGGCCGTGGAACTATTGACAATGCGGTGACGTTGCATGAAATCATGAACCAATTGGGCTGTTCAAGTACGCGTACAAAAGGGATTATCCTCAAAATTGATGTCGCTAAAGCATATGATAATGTGCATTGGGATTTCCTTGAGCAATGTTTAAGGGAGTTATGTTTTCCAGATGCTATTCGTCGCCTGATAATGTTCTCTGTATCATCGCCTTCATACTCAGTTTTATGGAATGGAGAGGCGCTCGAGAGTTTCAAGCCGGGGAAAGGGATCCGACAGGGAGACCCGTTATCCCCATATTTATTTCTAATTGTTATGGAAAAATACTCTCTAATGGTTCAACAGCTGGTTTCTCAGCGTAAATGGCAGCCCATATTTCTTTCCAGATCGGGCAGCGGCATCTCACACCTAATCTTCGCGGATGATCTCATTTTATGCTCGGGGGTGGACCGGATGAGTGTCTCAGTTGTGGCTGAATCCTTGCGGGTCTTTGCAAGCTTATCAGGCCTGCACCTTAATCCCCAAAAATCGGCCATGTTTATCTCCTCCGCGGTCAAAATGGATGAACGGCAGTGGATACAGGATATTCTCCATATTCCGACAGTAGAGAACTTTGGCAAATACCTGGGGTTTCCCATGCTCACAGGCCGGCGCCGTTGCCAAGACTTTGCTTTTCTTCTGGAACAAATGGATTCGAAAATGGAGGGATGGGTATGTACGCTTCTCAACAAGGCGGGGCGTCTAACCTTGTGTCGGGCTGTCATGGCGGCCATTCCCACCTATATCATGCAACTTTTCTGGCTGCCGGAGGGGGTTTGCACGGCCATTGATCGAAAGATAAGTCGCTTTCTGTGGAAAGATAGGCGGGGGAAGGGGATTCACCTCGTCCGGTGGGATGTAGTGGCTACTCATAGATCCCAAGGGGGCCTTGGCTTACGGCGGACAAGGTACATGAATATTTCTCTCTTGGGGAAACGATTATGGGATCTGATTCACTCTCCAGACAAAACATGGGTGAAACTGGTTACAAGCATGGAGACCAATTTGGTTCATCCTCTCATTCCGCTGCATAATGCTCGCTCTATGACCCTTAGAATGGTGCAACAGATCCTGCCATATCTGAGGAAAGGTTTTACACTGAAAATTGGTAATGGTCGCTCATCTCTTTGGTATTCTGCATGGTGGAAGGATACTCAATTAGCAACTCTCATTCCGTACGTGGCCACTCAGGACATTGATTTGGAAATCCGGGATGTTGTAGGGAATGACAAGTGGAGTTGGGAGGGGGTTTATACTCTGATGCCACAGAACCTCAAGCAGGATATATGTGGTGCTCCGCCGCCCCATCTGCACGACGCAATACCAGATTTATGGGTTTGGAATAGATCGAAATCGGGAAAGTACACTGTTAGATCGGCCTATCATCTTCTCACTGAGATTGAGGCGGATGGTGAGGATTGGACATGGATCTGGAGCGTCTCTTTTCCAGAGAAATTCTGTCTGCTTTTATGGCTTCTTTCTCATGATTCATTACCAGTGAACTACACTCGGCATCGGCGACAGATGGCCACGTCACCTTTGTGTGTGGTGTGTGGGCAAGAGGTTGAAGATTGGACACATTGTATGTTCTATTGCCCATGGGCGAAACTGAACCCTTCACATTTCAATCCCTCCGGATTGTTATGGCATCCTGAAACCTGATATAAAGAAATTCTTGAAAGCTATGTTTCACACTCATGGTTTTGTGTTCATTGTGGCCTTATGGGTGATTTGGCTTGAGAGAAATTCTCGTGTGTTCCGAGGTACTCAAAAATCCTTATGGAACTTGCAGCATGACATTCTTCGAATCACCACAGACTTAAACAGTGGCGATGATGGTGGGGGGCCGAGAGCGGCGCCAGTTCGCCTGGTGAGCTGGAATCTTGAGGGAGAGTCAGGCCATATATTGCATGTTGACGGGAGTGTTCTTGGAAGTTCGGGTCGGGCAGGCTATGGGTTTGTTGTTCGCGAGGAGGGAGGACACTGGGTTGGTGGTGGCTGTGGGTTTCTTGGCTACAAAACCATCAATTATGCGGAGCTTTTTGGCCTTGTCACAGGCCTGGAGTATGTGCAACAGACGGGGGCTCGTCGACTGAGTGTATATTCAGATTCCCTGCTGACTATCAAAGCACTTGACTCGTGGGATAATTTTCACCCTTTTGCAACGTTGTTCCAGAGGCTTCAGGATTTGAGATCTACTTTTGAAGTGTGCCGGATCCATCATGTGCTCCGGGAGGGAAATAAGGTGGCGGATAGTCTAGCCAAACATGGTGCGGGGGATGAAGCTTTCTACACCACTTGGACGTTTCCGCCAGATTTTGTATTGGGGGATTTGGCGGCGGATGCATCCGGCGCGTGTTTCCCCCGTTACTAATCATGTTCGTATAGGTTTCATCCCCCCCCTTGTAGCTTTCGGAATCTTTTTTCTTCCTTTTTTGTACTTTTTTATCTGGCTTCGGCTTTACAAAAAAATTAATATCTTGAAAGCGCAGCACGCCAAAATAATTAATATTACCTGTCCAAATTAAATTTTCCATCTTATGAAATGAATTTTACCAATTTTAATTTAAAGCTTTCCAATTATGCATCCCATACATTAAACTGATATATTTTTATAAAGAAATTCGCAAAGAAAATATTCAGATAACCTATATATGTTTCTACCGTGAATGTGAAACTGAGTCTACCGGTGGATATTATTAATTCACGGGTAAGAACTAAGAAGTAAGAACCAAACTTCCACGGTTATCATGTAATACTATAAAGCAAAATAGCCTAATACACACATAGTTTCCCTCCACTCATCATCCCTCTCACAATTCAACAATTAAAACACCCTCTTTCACACACCTATTTATTTACGTAAATGCCATTACCGAAAATTAAAAATTCTGAAAAAATAGCCTTAAAGATAATTTGTATATTTTCAATGTATTTATTGTGTTCAATGTATTATTGATGTATTTTATTCCATGACTTCTCAATTCCTTCCTATTATTCCCCTATATATATGCCATCATTTGTCCATCTTTTTGCATGATCTACAATCTCCTCTCTTTTGCCATAGGTTTAGCATTTCTCTATAGTATCATTTTCTATATTGTTTTCCGCGTATTTTTTTTTAATTCATGTATTTAATAACATCTCTTTCTTATGTGTTTGTATTTTACATTGCATGTATATTTTTTTTCCTGCGTTTATGTAACAAATATATCTAACGTCTTCTTATTATAATTCATTCATTATATTTTGTTTCTATTAGTTTTATATATTTTCTTATATATTTTTCATATGTTGCTACATATATAATGTTGTTTTTCTGTTTCTAAATGTAGTGATGGATTTTGATAATGTTGGATGGATGAGTGGTTTGAATGCATGCTCATCAATATTCTTCCCAAAAAGAGATTATGGCAAGGGTGCAAAGTCGTTCATAACCTACATACGTGATAATAGAATGGTTCCTTGAAGAAGACCTTGAGACATTTAGATTGACGTTGGAATTTTTTGATCTTGCTGATCGTGAGATGGAGATTGTCTATTTATCGTCTGATTTCCTTGATGAGATTAAGGATATTCTACAACGCATCAAGTCATCTGTTAATCGATGGAAAGAGAGGAGGAATGGTGCGACCAAATTTTTCGCTATTCCATCATCTACAGTGGAGAACACAGTCATCTTCATGGAGTCTTTTTTCCGGAATATCTCTGATATTTTTTTCAATGATTCAGTTCCTTATGTCGCTAGACTAGAGGATATTTGGTTTATGAAAATTCGTCCTCGCCTTCGAAGAATGTTGGTCAAATATGATCCCATAATATATGATGAATCTATGTAATTTTTGGTTTCATGCTTGAAGTCGTGGCAATGAGAAATATTCATAATTATATGTTGTCCAAAATTGTGTATTCAATTTTATTTCGCTTAAGAGTTTAATAAAATAGTATAATTTAAAATTTAACTTTGTATATTGGAAAATGTACTGTCTATGAATCAATAACTCCCATTGAATCCATATTCTTAAATTATTTATTCTATTTATACAATATTATTTATTACAATGTAACATATACCTGATATATATTTATTTTATTTTTGTAAATAAAAAAATTTAGTAAATATTTCATCATTGTATTAATGCATTATTTATTTTGGCTTCGACTACTAAGTTTGTTTCTTAAAGAAAACAATGCATTCATAGAATGAAATCAAAGATATTTAATCAGTACACTGTAGTCCAACCCCATAAATCCTTTAATACAAGATAAATTTTTGGATAAATAACTTAATTCAATAGTATACGTGCATGCATGACATGAATGATAACATTTATAATAAATGAAGTCCAACATTCTTTATCTTTCGATTTCAATACCTCTATAGTCTCAATAGTTTTGACCTTTCAATAACGACGACTAATGGTGCAAATTTCAATATTAGTTTTGAATCTTTAATTTTAATACACAGATAAAGAATGTTCGTTTAATTTGGATTAATTTCATTTACCATATTTATTGAAATTTATTTGTGATGGTACATTCATTAAATAGATAGTATGGTATAATTCCGATTTATATTTATATATATACAGGACCAAAAATGCAAAAACCAATGTGACGATTCAATCTTTTATCGTTAAACATCAATATTAATTCGACCTTAATAATTGATTAAAATCATAAATTTTCATTTTTGAGAAACATACCACACCTTAATATTTACACTATAATTATATTTCATCATTTAGTTTTATGTTTGACGAATCCTATGGTTCATTCAACGCATAATGTATCTAGGTAATATCAACGGACAAATTTTATAATATATAATGTATCTAGGTAATCTCAACGGACAAATGTTATAATCTATACTTATTCTAAGAAAAAATTCTGTTGGAAAATATAATTTTCTCTAAGCTTATCATTATTTCTCTATGTATTATTTAATAGTATAAAGATATATTCAGTTATTCATAGTTAATCATATTTTTTATTATTGTAGTATAAAAAATGAAACGTCTACTTAACTACAACCTTTTGGTGTTCGCGTTGTTATTGCTTTACATGTCATAGGTAATATAAACTATATTAAATGCATAATTTCAAATAAATGTACCACATCTTATCATCTTATAAATGTTCATTTTAATATCCGTAGACATTCGATTTACCGATTCAAGTTTTAGATTAAAATCCAGAGCAATGGAAGTGTCTCTTGAAGATATATATTCTTCGTCACAAGTATCTTTATAATTTCTTCGTCGCTTTGTTGTTTTTTTTTTCATTTTTTTAAATTTTATACATTTCGTATTTTTTTTTAACTTTTTGGTAGGTTGGATCCTACAATGTTAATGCAACTGTTGTGGCTATAGATCACTCTGCCGGTTGGTATATTTATACGTGTAATGTTTGTTCGCGTGAGGTGAGGAATTTTTTCGGGTGTCCATTTTATTGCCTTTATTGTGCCGAGTCCGTGGAGTGCCCTTTGCTGCGGTATAGATTGAGAATCATTGTATCGGATTATACAACTACATGCTATTTTCTCATTAGAGATCGAGCGGCTGAAATTATTTTTGGAATGACTGCAGTCTCTTTATTCAATGGATTAACTGAGGTATTATCAATAGAGTTATATTTTTATAACCTATTTATACTTATATTTGTCGGTTTCATTGTAATTTATTCCTTTTACGTTTTGTACGTTATTTAGGGAGAGGGTTTCCCTTCGCATATATCACAAGTGTTGCTGAATAAGAGGTTCCTCTTTCGGGTAACAATTCGAAACGAGGATTTGAGTTTCCTTCGTCCATTTTCGGTGGATCGAATGACTGCTGCACCAGTCCGCTAAAGATGACATTCAATATGATGATTATTTCACAGCATCGAATACTATAACACCGTTTTCATGTTCTAATTTCTATTGGAATGTCATCTATAACTCATCTGTATTCGTATTATATATTTGTATCCCATTTTCCAACTCTTCTCCTTTGCCTTTGGAAAAAAAAATGAAATTCGCGTCTGAAATTTTATATTTTATTTTTCTCTCTGGCACTCATTCAGTTTGTTTGTATGTCAGAGGTAAGTAATCAGAATGATTATTCATTCTTCAATAATAATAAATCAAATACTATTATCTTTCAAAATAAACTAAAAATTCAAAACATGCACGAAAGATATAGATGTTATCTTATTTTTAAAGACGACATAAATTTCTAAATATATAGAATTAATTATAATTTTTAATTTTTCTTGGATAACCAGTAGTGATAATCTTTATTGTTTACTGATAGTTCCTCTATTTTTTTTTTTAAATTAAACAGTTATATTCTTTAAATTTTGATAGTAAGAATAATTTATTAATCTGCAAAATCCAGTTTGCTATTCTCTTAAGTGATGATTATCGTATTTTATCCCACTTCCAACTTCAGATCATTTATTTTAATGCTGTGTTCAGTCTGTCGAATTGTCATTTTTCAACAAACAAATCATTTATCTTCTGACACTAATTTATTAAACTTCTGATCGGTACAATTCTGTCTCTTAATCATCCTGTCATTGATTTTTTTCGGATCTACTCAATAATTATGACTGATTATTGTGCAAATATAAATATGAAGTAGTTTTGAATCTTTTATTTTAATGCCTAGATAAATAATTTTCTTTTAATCTGGCTTAATTTCATTTAATTCTGATGTTACATTCATAAAATAAAATATATAATTATATTTACACTATAATTATATTTACACTAATTCTGATGTTACATTTATCAAATAGTATGGTATAATTCTGATGTATATTTATAAATATACAGGTTCAAACATGCAAAAATGAATGTGACTATTTAATTTTTTATAATAAAATATAAATATTGATTCCACTTTAACGATTAATGAAAATCGTAATTTTCGTAAGAAAAATGTAATTTTACTTAAGCATATCATTATTTCACTCTGTATTGTTTAATTTTTATAGGATAAATATGTATTCATTTAGTCATACTTATAACTTCATACAATTGTTGTGACCTTTTGCTTTCATTCTCATCATTTTAATTTTATTCTTTTATCTGTTGTACGCATGTACTATATATCTCCTATAATGCAAATTTATTTTTGTCTTTTATTTGTTCATTCTGTAATGTCTATTTTAAAATGAAATAATCATTTTAATTTATTAATTGATGTATGAGGTGTTTTCCCATTAAATATCATTAACTGATATTATTATTAAGGGATTACAGAGCTTGCTTCTTGAAGTGGAATTAGCGGTCCAATATTGATTTGACAAATATCTACCTCCACCTACAGCCTTTACACATTACTTCTAATCCTGTTCATCGTTAGTGTTACTCTTTCCGAGGTGTTGTTTGCTATTTGAGTTCTTGCTCTTCTCATTTCTTCTCTGTATTTAGTTTTTTTCTCTGGTGATTGACCGTTTAATGTGAAGGTTTTGTTACACTGTAACACCCCGGTTTTTGGTCACCCAGGTCGGGATGTCACCGCCACATCCCCCTAGTAAGACACGCTTTCTCCGAGCTTACTAAAGAGATGCAAGGCTAGGTATTGCAGTATTTAAAACATTTAAATCATTCAAAATAGCCCATACAATATAATTCGAAAATAATATTAACATAGCGCAGCGGAAATAATAGTCTTAGTATAATATCGCAGCGGAAAATATAAATAGGGCCGACATGGCCAAAACACGGGTTAAACAGGCCCGTTCATAATATAGTCTAAAGTATGAATTTAAAAGCAAAATAATGTTTCCCAAAATCCCATGCATGAATCGTGCTCACACATGCTCATTCCACATATTCTGTAAGAAAATGAATAAAAACGGTTTTGGTCAGCAAACTTGCTGAGTAAGTTAACACATGCATGATCGTAGGGTTTAAAAGCCATTAATTTAATACTTAAATAAAAACATGATAATAACATAATATTCAATTTAATCTAAGCAACTATCCAAATGCATAATTTATTCTAGGGCTCTATTTAACAACACATTTCGCATGGTTTAAGATAATAGCCATAATTTAAATAAAGCATTTAAATAATTTAATTGGACAACATAATTTAATCTAATTTAATTGAATTTATTATCCCCATTACATCCCCGATTTGGTATTTCAAAGTTTCACGATAGCATCGTGATGTCAACAAGTTTAGCCGGTAGCCCGGCGGCCGCAACCGTATCAGCCATACCCAGTACAACTCCGGAGCCTCGGGAAACCCATGTGGATATTCACGAGAGTGTAGGCTCTATATTTCGCCGTTTTGGCAATATCATATCTCAAGTTTAGCGCGCGGGGTCACCATCGTCCATTAAGGCACGAAGTGAAGCAGTTAGGGGGCACCCTGCAGAGCACTCACCCCTAATTTTAATTTATCAAGTTTGTAAGGGGATTTAATTCTAAAAATCTGACTTTAATTGTATTCATTTAAAAGTAATATCTCAACTCATTTCAACCCTAAAGGTTAATTCCATGTTTCAACAAGATTTCAAGATTTTGTTTCCGGTAAACCACAGTTTACTCTAAAATTCGTCTAAAATCATATTTAATTCCAAAAATTATAAAATTTCACGTCTGACTCAGAAACGTCGAGATCTACAACTTTCGTGTTTTAACTTTTTCAATCCGAAATACCTAAACAGGTCAAAATTACCAATTTTCGTAGAAGAACAATTCTGTCCAAATTTAATGTATCATAGTTTAAAGATTTCGAATTCTACCATAGCAATTCAACTCCAAATTTGATGAAATTTTACAGAGATCATCTTAAGACAATTGTCTACGACTTTCATGTTCGGCCAAAGATCCAAATCAGTCTGGAACCTATGTCAAAAACATGATCAAGATCATACCTAAGTTCTGTCCAGAATTTCGAGATCTAGATTCAAACAGTTTGGTTTCAGTTGGTTTTCACCTATCAAATCGTCTCTAAAAATTCTCAAAAATTTACAGTAGATAGACCAAAGCCTTAGGAACGTTTTTCGTGTTTTAAGTTTTTCCGTTTGAAGAAGTTTTAAGGTTCGGAAAAATTCATCAAATCTGTTGCATCGGTAGAAAATATAAGTTGACAGATTTTATGAGTTCTTGTTGAATCTTTTAGTTTCGAACGTTTTAAAACTTCCCAAAACCATGTAAGAGTTAACTTACTGAGTTGTGAATGTCCGACATTGTCTATTTTGAAGGCGTGGCTTCCAGTCCACCGTTTCTCCTCTCCGTTCGCCGGGTTCTACGATCTAGATTCAATACAAGGTGTAGAAGAGAAAAGAAGAATATTAGGATTCGTTTTCGAATCGTATATAGAACAAGGTTTGGATCGAGACTTACCAAGACTATGGAGATCTTAGAATTTTCGTCCAACAGTATTCGCCTTGGTTTCGTGCCTCCGACGACTCCGGATTTAGGGTTTCGAATGTGTAGAGAGTTGTAGGGTTTTGTAAAAGTATTCGGAGCTCCTAGGAGGTCTTATTTATAGATAACTAAGACCTAGGGCGTCCAAGATCTGACCCTAAGGGTCTTGGGTCGAAAGATGTTCAACCGAAAGTAGAAAAATCCGCGTTCGGGCGAGAGATTCACGCAACGGGCGAATCTGTCGCGTGGCGCGGTCGTGGCGCGCCCAATGCCTATGGACCGCGCGGCCACCGCGCCGACTTCGCCTGGACTTCGGTCCGGGCGGGTCGTGCGATCCGTCGTGCCTTTCCTCCTCTCTTTCGGATTTTTATCCCTCTATGCTCCCGAATTCTGATTTACGGGGTATCTTCGGCTTCCTACTTTCTCTCTAAATTCTTACTCGGGTCTAATTGGATGTTTGGACTCGAATTCTCGAGTTCATTGGTGTCGTGTTCCGGTGTATAATTTATTTACGTTTAATCCATCTTTTTATTTAATTAAATTCCTTTAATTCCTTTTTAAGTAAAAATCTCATTTCACATTTCCTTATCTTTATTTATTTCTTTATTTGCTGGATTTATTTATTTATTTATGGTATTTATTTTATTTATTATTTATTTATTTAATTATTGTTTTATTTTATGTTGGAAAATTCTTGGGTATTACAGTCTACCCTCCTTAAGAATCAACTTCGTCCTCGAAGTTGTGTTACGGCTTTTCTCGTGCTAAGGTTTTTTTTGTTTGTTTTGTTATTTTGTGACTGAACTTAGAATTAAAACTTCTAAGCTGCCTACGTACCCGGTAAAGGGATCAAGCCATAACGTAGTTCAAAAGTTTACAAAAATGCACGAAAAATAGGTGGTATGACATCCTCTCCCCCTTAAGATTGCAGTTATGTCCCCATAACTGTGTCGGTATCGGTTTGGAACAATGTCGGGTAGCGTTCTCTCATGTCGGATTCTACTTCCCAAGTTGCCGTCTCACTTTCGTGGTTTGACCAAAGAACCTTGATCATTTTGACGGTTTTGTTCCTCGTTACTCGTTCCTTAGTGTCAAGAATACGCACTGGGACTTCTTCATAAGTCAAGTCTTCATCGAGCTCAATTATCTCCGGTTGAAGTACATGTGTCGGGTCCGGCACATACTTCTTTAGTTGCGAGACATGGAAGACATTATGAACTCTATCTAATTGTGGCGGTAAAGCCAATCGGTAGGCTAGAGTTCCGACTCGTTCTAGAATTTCGTAAGGTCCTATATATCGAGGACTTAACTTCCCTCGTTTACCAAAGCGCATCACCCCCTTCATGGGTGATATCTTTAGCATGACCCTATCTCCCACTTGAAATTCTAGGTCTCGTCGTCTCACGTCGGCATAACTCTTTTGACGGTCTTGTGCGGCTTTCATTTTCCCTTGAATCACTTTGATTTGTTGAGCCATGTCTTCGATAATTTGTAGTCCCACTACCACGGACGTATCGTTTTCTTCCCAGCTCAACGGGCTTCGGCACTTTCGTCCATACAACGCCTCGAAAGGTGCCATGCCGATGCTAGCATGACAGCTATTATTATAGGAAAACTCAATCAAGGGTAAATGAGATTCTCAATTCCCTTTGAATTCCAACACACATGCTCTCAGCATGTCTTCTAGTGTTTGGATTGTTCTCTCGGTTTGACCATCCGTCATCGGGTGGAATGCGGTGCTCATTTTGATTTGAGTACCGAGAGCTTTTTGTAACTCCGTCCAGAAATGAGAGATAAATCTACTGTCTCTATCGGAAATGATATCATGTGGTACTCCATGTCGTCGTACCACATTATCAATGTAGGCTCGGGCCAATTGGTCCATAGTCCACGTGTCTTTCATTGGGATAAATATGGCTGTCTTCGTTAGCCTATCCGCAATCACCCAAATCTTGTTCATGCCTTTCGGTGATCGGGGCAATCCCGAGACAAAGTCCATTGAGATGCTATCCCACTTCCAACTTGGAATCTCTAGTGGTTGCATAAATCCTAAGGGTTTATGTCGCACTACCTTAACCTTTTGGCAGGTGAGACATCTCGCCACGAAGTTCGCCACTTCCTTCTTCATTCCCGGCCACCAATAGATCTTTTTCAGATCTTTGTATAGCTTGTCACCTCCGAGATGTACGGAATATGGCGTGTTGTGCCCTTCCTCCATCAACCTTAGTTTCAACTCGGCACATTTAAGGGGCACACACCATCTCCCTTTAAAACGGATGCTTCCATCCTCGTGGACAGCAAATCCTATTGCCTTTCCTTCGGCAATATACCCTTTTATCTTCTCGAGTTTCGGGTCGCCCGGTTGAGCGAGTCGAATCTCGTCCAATATTGGAGTTTCTACGATCATGGTATTGACCGTTTCTCTCACTGTGCCAGGATGCACAAGTTCTAACTCCAATCTTGCCAACTCCATGTACAATGCCGGCGGAATTACCAACGAGTTTATCACGTGTTGGGTTTTCCGACTTAGGGCATCGGCTACCACATTCGCCTTCCCCTCGTGGTATGCTATCTCTAAATCGTAGTCTTTAATAAGTTCCAACCACCTTCGCTGTCTCAAATTCAACTCCTTCTGAGTGAATATATATTTCAAGCTCTTGTGGTCGGTGAATATTCGACACTTCCGCCCATAAAGATAATGTCTCCATATCTTTAGAGCGAAAACGACCGCTGCCAACTCCAGGTCGTGGGTCGGATAATTCTCCTCGTGAGGTTTTAGTTGGCGTGATGCATAGGCTACGACTCTCGAGTCTTGCATCAAGACACAACCTAAACCTTCCTTCGAAGCATCGTTGTATACTTCGGAGTCACCATTCTCTGATGGTAGTGTTAATACGGGTGTGCTTGTGAGTCGTTTCTTCAGCTCTTGAAACGCAGTCTCACACGCTTCGGTCCACTCGTATTTTGCTCCTTTCTTCAGCAGCTGGGTCAAAGGACGTGCAATCCTTGAAAAGTCCTTCACAAATCGTCTATAATACCCAGCTAATCCAAGGAAACTCCTTATTTCCGTTGGACTCTTCGGAGTTGCCCACTTCGTCACGGCAGAAACCTTTGCCGGATCCACTGATACTCCATCAGCGGATAGTATGTGTCCGAGAAATGCCACTTCTTTCAACCAGAAATTGCATTTGGACAATTTGCCGTATAGCTGGTCGAGTAAACAATAGAAGGTAATAAAAAAAACAATTTTCGAGGCTCGCGCGGTGCCCGCGCGGCCAGGGCAGTTCGAAAAAAAGGGGCTCGCGCGGAGCGCGAGCCATTCCGTCTCATTTCCTCTTCCGAGGCTTCTTCTAGTTTTCTCTCAAATTCGTTCTCTCATTCCCCAATTCTCCCATTCCCGGCTTCGATTTTTCATTACAAGGTATGTGTCTACTACCTCTACTTGTCAATTTCGGAATTTAGGCCTTGATTAGTTTAGATTTTTGGATGAATTTTGAACTTAGGGTTTAGGGACAAAATTTGGGGATTTGTTGTTTTTAGACTTAATTTGCACGATTTGCGAGTTTATGTGATACTTGGTGTTCATTTTTGTTGATTATGAAATATTTGTGCAACACTGTGTACCTAGTTGGAGGAAGTTCTTACTAGATTCCATGCTTCATGAATTTTCTTGAGCTGTATTGGTAGTACGGGTATGAGCATGGGTTCGTTATTGTTGTTTTGTGTTCTATTTTGATGATGGGTTATTGCCTACGCAATTGTTTGATTTGGGGATGTTTCCCACGTGCTCACAAGTAAACCTTGAATTTAATTTATTGCGCACACAACGTGTTCGACTAAATGTCCCAAAGAGTTTTGGGACTTCTTTAGACATAGTCTTGGTTTGGTTATCTTCTTGATCGCTCGTGTTAGAGCTCACACTTCATGTTCTTGTGTTTTCTAGACTATACTTAATGTAATCGCCGTGTAGGATTTATCCTTACATTTGGTATTGGTTGGATATCTGCAGGATGCTGCTTTTCCTGTGGGTTGTTTTGGCGTCACTCATGTGTCCCCCGAGGACCAGGAGATGAGTTGCTCAGCGCGATGAGGCTGGTCCTAGCACTGCCGCTCCAGCGATGCCTGATTTTGATGAGAGCGAGCCAGAGGAGGACGAGGAGCAGCGGGGCCCTAAGCTCAAGGGTCTTCCCGACGAGGTGCGTCCCCACCTACACGACAGGTATCGGTTTGCTACTATGGCCTCTCAGGAGTTCTATTTCGACGAGCTTCGTCGGAACAGGTCTTATGTCCCGGAGAGAGGCATGGATCCTCGCCATATGGACGACGACAGGGTTAGTCCAGTTTTGGGTCTTCTTCAGTGGACTGGACTTGCGCGCCATCCCGAGGGCATCGCTTCTGGGTACTTAGTTATGGAGGTCATCGCCAACATTGGCGGTCTCGGGGAGAACAGTGACTTGTCTCGAGTTTGGGTTCGGGGTCGCCATCTAGATTTCAGTGCTCGGGCGATCAACGTCTACTTCGGCCTTCCTGACGACTTCGTATTCCGGCCACAGCCTGAGGGTCGTATACCCCCGCCTGCGTGGGGCGTTTTATGCACCTTGATGGCTCCTCAGCTCGAGCATGATCATGAGCTGCGGCTGACAACGATGGACTCTCCGTGGCGCGAGCTTGCTCAGATATGGTTAGGCCGCGTCCGGCCGATCACCCGGAGCCATATTGTTATAGACCACGTCTATGAGACCATCTGCTTTCTCGCCCGAGGTGGTAGGGTGAATGTTGGGGCTTGTATCGCGGACAACCTGAGGGGTATGCGCCGAGGACGAGGGAGTAGGGTGATTACCCACGTTCATCTTATTTGCGGCATGTGTGCGGCTCAGGGGATCCGTACGTCACCAGAGACGGATCCTTACGAGCTAACCGCTGGCGGCTACTACCGTATCCCTACCTACGCCCCTCGACGCAGTGCTCTTCGACGTGGGGCTCCTCCGGCTGTCCTTCGCCCGGAGCCCAACGGTGATGGTTTGATTCTAGTTGTCCCTCCTGAGCAGCCACCTCCGCCTCCCGTGGTTCCCCAGCAGGGTGCGGAGATGCCACAGATAGTTCAGATGCTGCAGGGTATGCAGCTTAGTATGGATGCGGGGTTTGCTCGTATGGACGCTGGGTTTGCCGCCGGGCAGGCTCGCTACGACGCTCTGGATGCCAGGATGGATCTATACCAGGCTCGCATGGATACGATCACTACGAGGCAGCTGGAGCAGCAGGCCTCCATGACCGACATGTACGCCTACATGCGTCAGATGGACGAGTATATGCATCGTCAGTTCACGCCTCCCGACCAGTGATCCTTTGTTTCTGCGTTTCCATCTAGGCTTGCTGTCGTAGTGTTTTATTTAGTTGTTTTCTTATGGACTGTACAAGGATGATCTTGCTGATTATGTTTCGCAGTTTATGTTCCCGTTGTATCCTTGTTGTCTGATTTGACTGTTATCGTTTAGAGAAAATGCGGTAGAACTGTTCCGGTTCGTTTTTTTTTCCGATAATTTTGGGCTGAAGAATTTAAAAAAAAAAAAATCAACTCGCATTTCATTCCTTTAAAAGAAACTTAATACAAGTAATAGGATGCGCAAAATAAATGTACTATCTAAGATAAAGTATCTAAAAGATCTCTGCATCCTCTGGCAGAGTAGCGGGGTCTTCCATAGGATCATCCTCATCAGAGACTTGGCCGGTGCCCAAGGGTCCATGAAACACTGGGGATGGTGGATCAACGGCTTCCGGAACTGGTTCCGGTGACTCCTCCAGATGGTTCTCCACGGGGCTCGGGTTTGGCGACGGGCGGACCATGTGGGGCCAGAGCCCAAGGGTTCCGTAGCGTCCATGGATAAGGCCGGATGAGCTCTCCGCTGGGGGTGTTGGGCTTCGTGGTCCCATCAAGTGGTCTTCCACAGGGCTATATGGTACTACTATGTAATACCCGAGAATTTTCTAACATAAAATAAAGTAATAATTAAATAAATAGACAATAAATAAAATAAATACCATAAATAAATAAATCCAGCAAATAAAGAAATAAATAAAGATAAGGAAATGAGAAAATGAGATTTAACTTAAAAAAGGAATTAAAGGAATTTAATTAAATAAAAGGATGGATTAAAGGTAAATAAATTATACACCGAATCCCGACTAATGAACTCGAGGATTCGAGTCCAAACATCCAATTAGACCCGAGTAAAAATTTAGAGAGAAAGTAGAAACCCGAAGATACCCCGGAAATCGGAATTCGGGAGCATAGAGGGATAGAAACTCGAAAGAGAGGTGGAAAAGCACGACGGATCGCACGACCCGCCTGGACCGAAGTCCAGGCGAGCTCGGCGCGGTGGCTGCGCGGTCAAACAAGGGAGGGCGCGCCACGACCGCGCCACATGACAGATTCACCCGTTGCGTGAATCTCTCGCCCGAACGCGGATTTTTTGACTTTCGGTTGAACATCTCTCGACCCAAGACCCTTAGGTCAGATGTTGGACGCCCTAGGACCTGGAAATCTATAAATAAGACCTCCTAGGAGCTCCGAATACTTTTACGAAACCCTACAACTCTCTACACATTCGAAACCCTAAATCCGGAGTCGTCGGAGGCACGAAACCAAGACGAACGCTGTTGGACGAATTTTTCTAAGATCTCCATAGTCGTGGTAAGTCTCGATCCAATCCTTGTTCAATAAACAATTCGAAAACGAATCCTAATCTTCTTCTTTTCTCTTCTACACCCCGTATTGGATCTAGATCG
The DNA here is from genome assembly GCA_030278955.1 of Hygrophila difformis. Lineage (NCBI taxonomy): Eukaryota > Viridiplantae > Streptophyta > Magnoliopsida > Lamiales > Acanthaceae > Hygrophila > Hygrophila difformis. The sequence goes on along the minus strand of JAOANR010000010.1, from coordinate 35,159,861 downwards.
TAGAACCCGACGAACGGAGAGGAGAAACGGTGGACGGGAAGCCACGCCTTTGAATAGACGATCCCGGACGTTCATAAACTCTGTAAGTTAACTCTTACATGGTTTTGGGATGAATTAAAACATTCAAAACTAAAAGATTAACAAGAACCCGAAAATCTGTCAATTTATACTTTCTACCGACGCAACAGATTTGATGAATTTTTCTGAACCTTAAAACGAACTCAAACGGAAAAACTTAAAACAAGAAAAACGTTCCTAAGACTTAGATCTAGCTACTGTAAATTTTTGAGAATTTTTAGAGATGATTTGATATGTGAAAACCAACCGAAACCGAACTGCTTGAATCTAGATCTTGAAATCCTGAACAGAACTTAGGAACGATCTTGATCACGTTTTTGACATAGGATCTAGACTGTTTTAGATCTTTGGCCGAACATGAAAGTCGTAGATAATTGTCTTAAGATGATCTCTGTAAAATTTCATCAAATTTGGAGTTGAATTGCTATGGTAGAATTCGAAATCTTTAAACTGTGATACATTAGATTCGGACAGAATTATTCTTCTGCGAAAATTGGTGATTTTGACCTATTTAGGTATCTCGGATTGAAAAAGTTAAAACACGAAAATTGTAGATCTCGACGTTTCGGAGTCAGTCGTGAAATTTTGGAGTTTTTGGAATTAAATCTGATTTTAGACGAATTTTAGAGTGAACTGTGGTTTACCGGAAACAAAATCTTGAAATTTTGTCGAAACATGGAATTAACCTTTAGGGTTGAAATGAGTTGAGATATTATTTTCAAATTAATACAATTGAAATCAGATTTTAAAAACTAAATCCCCTTACAAACTCGATAAATTAAAATTAGGGGTGAGTGCTCTGCAGGGTGCCCCCTAACTGCTTCACTTCGTGCCTTAATGGACGATGGTGACCCCGCGCGCTAAACTTGAAATGTGATATTGCCAAAACGGCGAAATATAGAGCCTACACTCTCGTGAATATCCGTATGGGTTTCCCGAGGCTCCGGAGTGGTACTGGGTATGGCTGATACGGTTGCGGCCGCCGGGCTACCGGCTAAACTTGTTGACATCGCGATGCTATCGTGAAACTTTGAGATACCAAATCGGGAATGTAATGGGGATTTTAAATTAAATTAAATTAGATTAAATTATGTTGTTGTTCAATTAAATTATTTAAATGTTTTATTTAAATTATGGCTTTTATCTTAAACCATGCGATATGTGTTATTAAATAGAGCCCTGAGATAAATTATGCTATTAGATAGTTGATTAGATTAAATTAAATATTATGTTATTATCATGCTTTTATTAAATTATTAAATTAATGGCTTTTAAACCCTACGATCATGCATGTGTTAACTTACTCAGCAAGTTTGCTGACCAAAACCGTTTTTATCCCTTTTCTTACAGAATATGTGGAATGAGCATGTGTGAGCACGATTCATCCATGGGATTTTGGGAAACGTTATTTTGCTTTTAAATTCATACTTTAGACTATATTATGAACGGGTCTGTTTAACCCGTGTTTTGGCCATGTCGGCCCTATTTATATTTTCCGCTGCGATACTATACTAAAACAATTATTTCCGCTGCGCTATGCTATTATTATTATCGAATTATATTGTATGGGCTATTTTGAATGATTTAAATGTTTTTAAATACTGCAATACCTAGCCTTGCATCTCTTTAGTAAGCTCGGAGAAACCGTGTCTTACTAGGGAGATGTGGCGGTGACATCCCGACCTGGGTGACCAAAAACCGGGGTGTTACAAGTTGGTATCAGAGCCCGGCTATTTTTAAACTATTATTTTTAAACCATTATTATTTCTGAACTATTATTTTTAAACCATTATTATTTTTAAACTATTATTAATATTATGACTATTATTTTAAATTTTAAAGTGTTATTTCCATGGAAAATTTTTATTTTAAAACCCATGGAAAAAAATATATATATATTGCATTAAATTGTTTTTGGGGGGAAATCATCATTTGCATTTGCATATTGCATCTCTCCTATGAACTTAGAATCTTGGCGAAACTTGAACTTAGAATCTTGGCGAAACTTGAACTTAGAATCTTGGCGAATATTAACTTAGATCTCTTGCTTGCGCTAGATGGCTAGTCAAGACATGATGCAGTTGATGATCAAGATGATGAACGCTCACCTTGACACCTAACAAACCATACAACAAATGAAAAATCGTATAGCTCACTTGGAGGCAAATCTGCACCAAATGGGAGACTTAAGGGAGGCTGACCTCCAGCACTTCCTGAACTTGAGAGCCGCTGATCAAGATCGCATAAAAGACTTAGAAACTCAAGTGCAAAAACTCACCGAACGGAGCGATGCTGTGATAGATAGAGTCGAGGATCTAGGGACGGACCTGCTTGACCTCACTGACATAGTAGTACCATATAGCCCTGTGGAAGACCACTTGATGGGACCACGAAGCCCAACACCCCCAGTAGAGAGCCCATCCGGCCTTATCCATGGACGCTACGGGACCCTTGGGCTCTGGCCCCACATGGTCCGCCCGTCGCCAAACCCGAGCCCCGTGGAGAACCATCTGGAGGAGTCACCGGAACCAGTTCCGGAAGCCGTCGATCCACCATCCCCAGTGTTTCATGGACCCTTGGGCACCGGCCAAGTCTCTGATGAGGATGATCCTATGGAAGACCCCGCTACTCTGCCAGAGGACGCAGAGATCTTTTAGATACTTTATCTTAGATAGTACATTTATTTTGCGCATCCTATTACTTGTATTAAATTTCTTTTAAAAGGAATGAAATGCGAGTTGATTTTTTTTGGAATTCTTCAGCCCAAAAATTATTGAGAAAAAAAAAATTTCGGACAGACGTGTCCGCGAAAAAAAAAAAAAAACGAACCGGAACAGTTCCACCGCATTTTCTCTAAACGATAACAGTCAAACCAAACAACAAGCATACAACGGGAACATAAACTGCGAAACATAATCAGCAAGATCATCCTTGTACAGTCCATAAGAAAACAACTAAATAAAATACTACTACAGCAAGCTTAGATGGAAAGGCAGGAACAAAGGATCACTGGTCGGGAGGCGGGAACTGACGACGCATATACTCGTCCATCTGACGCATGTAGGCGTACATGTCGGTCATGGAGGCCTGCTGCTCCAGCTGTCTCGTAGTGATCGTATCCATGCGAGCCTGGTATAGATCCATCCTGGCATCCAGAGCGTCGTAGCGAGCCTGCCCGGCTGCAAACCCAGCGTCCATAGGAGCAAACCCCGCATCCATACTAAGCTGCATACCCTGCAGCATCTGAACTATCTGCGGCATCTCCGCACCCTGCTGGGGAACCACGGGAGGCGGAGGTGGCTGCTCAGGAGGGACAAATAGAATCAAACCATCACCGTTGGGCTCCGGGCGAAGGACAGCCGGAGGAGCCCCACGCCGAAGAGCACTGCATCGAGGGGCGTAGGTAGGGATACGGTAGTAGCCGCCAGCGGGTAGCTCGTAAGGATCCGTCTCTGGTGACGTACGGATCCCCTGAGCCGCACACATGCCGCAAATAAGATGAACGTGGGTAATCACCCTGCTCCCTCGTCCTCGGCGCATACCCCTCAGGTTGTCCGCGATACAAGCTCCAACATTCACCCTACCACCTCGGGCGAGAAAGTAGATGGTCTCATAGACGTGGTCTATAACAATATGGCTCCGGGTGATCGGCCGGACACGGCCTAACCATATCTGAGCAAGCTCGCGCCACGGAGAGTCCATCGTCGTCAACCGCAGCTCATGATCATGCTCGAGCTGAGGAGCCATCAAGGTGCATAAAATACCCCACGCAGGCGGGGGTATACGACCCTCAGGCTGTGGCCGGAATACACCGTCGTCAGGGAGGCCGAAGTAGACGTTGATCGCCCGAGCACTGAAATCTAGATGGCGACCCTGAACCCAGACTCGAGACAAGTCGCTGTTCTCCCCGAGACCGCCAATGTTGGCGATGACCTCCATAGCTAAATACCCAGAAGCGATGCCCTCGGGATGGCGCGCAAGTCCAGTCCACTAAAGAAGACCCAAAACTGGACTAACCCTGTCGTCGTCCATATGGCGAGGATCCATGCCTCTCTCCGGGACATAAGACCTGTTCCGACGAAGCTCGTCGAAATAGAACTCCTGAGAGGCCATAGTAGCAAACCGATACCTGTCGTGTCGATGGGGACGCACCTCGTCGGGAAGACCCTTGAGCTTAGGGCCCCGCTGCTCCTCGTCCTCCTCGGACTCGCTCTCATCAAAATCAGGCATCGTCGGAGCGGCAGCGCTAGGACCAGCCTCATCGCGCTGAGCAACTCGTCTCCTGGTCCTCGGGGGACACATGAGTGACGCCAAAACAACCCACAGAAAAAGCAGCATCCTGCAGATATCCAACCAATACCAAATGTGAGGATAAATCCTACACGGCGATTACATTAAGTATAATCTAGAAAACACAAGAACATGAAGTGTGAGCTCTAACACGAGCGATCAGGAAGATAACCAAACCAAGACTATGTCTAGAGAAGTCCCAAAACTCTTTGGGACATTTCGTCAAACACGTTGAGTGCGCAATAAATCAAGATCAAAGGTTACTTGTAAACACATGGGGAACGTCCCCAGATCAAAACAATTGCTTAGGCAATAACTCATCATCATAATAGGGCACAAAACAACGACAACGAACTCATCCGCATGGCCACAATACCAATTCAAATCAGGAAATTCATGCTTTCCCTAAAGTATGGAATCTAGCAAAAATTCCCTCAAACTAGGCATACATTGTTGCACAATACTTCCTAATCAACAAAAACAACACCAAGTATCGCCCAAACTCGCTAATTGCACAAATTAAGTCTAAAAACAACAAACCCCCAATTCTTGTCCCTAAACCCTAATTTTGGAATTCACCCAAAGACTAAGGCTAAACAAGGCATAAAATCAGAAATTGACAAGTAGAAGTAGTAGACGCATACCTTGCAAAGGAAAATCGAAGCCGGGAATGAGAGAATCGGGGAATGAGAGAACGAATTTGAGAGAAAACTAGAAGAAGCCTCGGAAGCGGAAATGGGGCGGGATGGCTCGCGCTCCGCGCGAGCCCTTTTTTTTCAGACTGCGCTGGCCGCGCGGGCCTCGAAAATTGTTTTTTTAAAATTTTTTTTTTTTACTTTCTATTGTATACTCGATCAGCTATACGGCAAATTGTCCAAATGCGATTTCTGGTTGAAAGAAGTGGCATTCCTCGGACACATAGTATCTGCTGATGGAGTATCAGTGGGTCCGGAAAAAGTTTCTACCGTGACGGAGTGGGCAACTCCGAAGAGTCCAACGGAAATAAGGAGTTTCCTTGGATTAGCCGGGTACTATAGACGGTTCGTGAAGGATTTTTCTAAAATTGCACGCCCTTTGACCCAGCTACTAAAGAAAGGAGCAAAATACGAGTGGACCGAAGCGTGTGAGACTGCGTTTCAAGAGCTGAAGAAACGGCTCACAACCACACCCGTATTAACACTACCATCAGAGAATGGTGACTTCGAAGTATATAGCGATGCTTCGAAGGAAGGTTTAGGCTGTGTCTTGATGCAAGACTCAAGAGTCGTAGCCTATGCATCACGCCAACTAAAACCTCATGAAGAAAATTATCCGACCCACGACCTGGAGTTGGCAGCGGTCGTTTTCGCTCTAAAGATATGGAGACATTATCTTTATGGGCGGAAGTGTCGAATGTTCACCCGACCACAAGAGCTTGAAATATATATTCACTCAGAAGGAGTTGAATTTGAGACAGCGAAGGTGGTTGGAACTTATTAAAGACTACGATTTAGAGATAGCATACCACGAGGGGAAGGCGAATGTGGTAGCCGATGCCCTAAGTCGGAAAACCCAACACGTGACAAACTCGTTGGTAATTCCGCCGGCATTGTACATGGAATTGGCAAGATTGGAGTTAGAACTTGTGCATCCTGGCACAGTGAGAGAAACGGTCAATGCCATGATCGTAGAAACTCCAATATTGGACGAGATTCGACTCGCTCAACCGGGCGACCCGAAACTCGAGAAGATAAAAGAGTATATTGCCGAAGGAAAGGCAATAGGATTTGCTGTCCACGAGGATGGAAGCATCCGTTTTAAAGGGAGATGGTGTGTGCCCCTTAAATGTGCCGAGTTGAAACTAAGGTTGATGGAGGAAGGGCACAACACGCCATATTCCGTACATCCCGGAGGAGACAAGCTATACAAAGATCTGAAGAAGATCTATTGGTGGACGGGAATGAAGAAGGAAGTGGCGAACTTCGTGGCGAGATGTCTCACCTGCCAAAAGGTTAAGGCAGTGCGACATAAACCCCTAGGACTGATGCAACCACTAGAGATTCCAAGTTGGAAGTGGGATAGCATCTCAATGGACTTTGTCTCGGGATTACCCCGATCACCTAAAGGCATGAACAAGATTTGGGTGATTGTGGATAGGCTAATGAAGACAGCCATATTTATCCCAATGAAAGACACGTGGACTATGGACCAATTGGCCCGAGCCTACATTGATAATGTGGTACGACGACATGGAGTACCACATGATATCATTTCCGATAGAGACAGTAGATTTGTCTCTCATTTCTGGACGGAGTTACAAAAAGCTCTCGGTACTCAAATCAAAATGAGCACCGCATTCCACCCGATGACGGATGGACAAACCGAGAGAATAATCCAAACACTAGAAGACATGCTGAGAGCATGCGTGTTGGAATTCAAATGGAATTGGGAATCTCATTTACCCTTGATTGAGTTTTCCTATAATAATAGCTACCATGCTAGCATCGGCATGGCACCTTTCGAGGCGTTGTATGGACGAAAGTGCCGAAGCCCATTGAGCTGGGAAGAAAACGATAAGTCCGTGGTAGTGGGACCACTACTTATCGAAGACATGGCTCAACAAATCAAGGTGATTCAAGGGAAGATGAAAGCCGCACAAGACCGTCAAAAGAGTTATGCCGACGTGAGACGACGAGACCTAGAACTTCGAGTGGGAGATAGGGTCATGCTAAAGATATCACCCATGAAGGGGGTGATGCGCTTTGGCAAATGAGGGAAGTTAAGTCCTCTATACATAGGACCTTACGAAATTCTAGAACGAGTCGGAACTCTAGCCTACCGATTGGCTTTACCGCCACACTTAGATAGAGTTCATAATGTCTTCATGTCTCGCAACTAAAGAAGTATGTGCCGGACCCGACACATGTACTTCAACCGGAGATAATTGAGCTCGATGAAGACTTGACTTACGAAGAAGTCCCAGTGCGTATTCTTGACACTAAGGAACGAGTAACGAGGAACAAAACCGTCAAAATGATCAAGGTTCTTTGGTCAAACCACGAAAGTGAGACGGCAACTTGGGAAGTAGAATCCGACATGCGAGAACGCTACCCGACATTGTTCCAAACCGATACCGACACAGTTATGGGGACATAACTGCAATCTTAAGGGGGAGAGGATGTCATACCACTTATTTTCCGTACACTAATGTAAACTTTTGAACTACGTTATGGCTTGATCCTTTCACCGGGTACGTAGGCAGCTTAGAAGTTTTAATTCTAAGTTCAGTCACAACATAATAAAACAAACACAAGACCTTAGCACAAGAAAAGCCGAAACACAACTTCGAGGACGAAGTTGATTTCTTAAGGAGGGTAGACTGTAATACCCGAGAATTTTTTAACATAAAATAAAGTAATAATTAAATAAATAGACAATAAATAAAATAAATAACATAAATAAATAAATCCAGCAAATAAAGAAATAAATAAAGATAAGGAAATGAGAAAATGAGATTTAACTTAAAAAGGAATTAAAGGAATTTAATTAAATAAAAGGATGGATTAAAGGTAAATAAATTATACACCGAAACCCGACTAATGAACTCGAGGATTCGAGTCCAAACATCCAATTAGACCCGAGTAAAAATTTAGAGAGAAAGTAGAAACCCGAAGATACCCCGGAAATCGGAATTCGGGAGCATAGAGGGATAGAAACTCGAAAGAGAGGTGGAAAAGCACGACGGATCGCACGACCCGCCCGGACCGAAGTCCAGGCGAGCTCGGCGCGGTGGCCGCGCGGTCAAACAAGGGAGGGCGCGCCACGACCGCGCCACATGACAGATTCACCCGTTGTGTGAATCTCTCGCCCGAACGCGGATTTTTCGACTTTCGGTTGAACATCTCTCGACCCAAGACCCTTAGGTCAGATGTTGGACGCCCTAGGACCTGGAAATCTATAAATAAGACCTCCTAGGAGCTCCGAATACTTTTACGAAACCCTACAACTCTCTACACATTCGAAACCCTAAATCCGGAGTCGTCGGAGGCACGAAACCAAGACGAACGCTGTTGGACGAATTTTTCTAAGATCTCCATAGTCGTGGTAAGTCTCGATCCAATCCTTGTTCAATAAACAATTCAAAAACGAATCCTAATCTTCTTCTTTTCTCTTCTACACCCCGTATTGGATCTAGATCTTAGAACCCGACGAACGGAGAGGAGAAACGGTGGACGGGAAGCCACACCTTCGAATAGACGATCCCGGACGTTCATAAACTCTGTAAGTTAACTCTTACATGGTTTTGGGATGAATTAAAACATTCAAAACTAAAAGATTAACAAGAACCCGAAAATCTGTCAATTTATACTTTCTACCGACGCAACAGATTTGATGAATTTTTCCAAACCTTAAAACGAACTCAAACGGAAAAACTTAAAACACGAAAAATGTTTCTAAGACTTAGATCTAGTTACTGTAAAGTTTTGAGAATTTTTAGAGACGATTTGATATGTGAAAACCAACCGAAACCGAACTGCTTGAATCTAGATCTTGAAATCCTGAACAGAACTTAGGAATGATCTTGATCACGTTTTTGACATAGGATCTAGACTGTTTTAGATCTTTGGCCGAACATGAAAGTCGTAGATAATTGTCTTAAGATGATCTCTGTAAAATTTCATCAAATTTGGAGTTGAAGTGCTATGGTAGAATTCGAAATCTTTAAACTGTGATACATTAGATTCGGACAGAATTATTCTTCTGCGAAAATTGGTGATTTTGACCTATTTAGGTATCTCAGATTGAAAAAGTTAAAACACGAAAGTTGTAGATCTCGATGTTTCAGAGTCAGTCGTGAAATTTTGGAGTTTTTGGAATTAAATCTGATTTTAGACGAATTTTAGAATGAACTGTGGTTTACCGGAAACAAAATCTTGAAATCTTGTCGAAACATGGAATTAACCTTTAGGGTTGAAATGAGTTGAGATATTATTTTCAAATTAATACAATTGAAATCAGATTTTAAAAACTAAATCCCCTTACAAACTCGATAAATTAAAATTAGGGGTGAGTGCTCTGCAGGGTGCCCCCTAACTGCTTCACTTCGTGCCATAATGGACCATGGTGACCCCGCGCGCTAAACTTGAAATGTGATATTGCCAAAACGGCGAAATATAGAGCCTACACTCTCGTGAATATCCGTATGGGTTTCCCGAGGCTCCGGAGTGGTACTGGGTATGGCTGATACGGTTGCGGCCGCCGGGCTACCGGCTAAACTTGTTGACATCGCGATGCTATCGTGAAACTTTGAGATACCAAATCGGGAATGTAATGGGGATTTTAAATTAAATTAAATTAGATTAAATTATGTTTTGTCCAATTAAATTATTTAAATGCTTTATTTAAATTATGGCTTTTATCTTAAACCATGCGATATGTGTTATTAAATAGAGCCCTGAGATAAATTATGCTATTGGATAGTTGATTAGATTAAATTAAATATTATGTTATTATCATGCTTTTATTAAATTATTAAATTAATGGCTTTTAAACCCTACGATCATGCATGTGTTAACTTACTTAGCAAGTTTGCTGACCAAAACCGTTTTTATCCCTTTTCTTACAGAATATGTGGAATGAGCATGTGTGAGCACGATTCATGCATGGGATTTTGGGAAACGTTATTTTGCTTCTAAATTCATACTTTAGAATATATTATGAACGGGCCTGTTTAACTCGTGTTTTGGCCATGTCGGCCCTATTTGTATTTTCCGCTGCGATACTATACTAAAACAATTATTTCCGCTGCGCTATGCTATTATTATTATCGAATTATGTTGTATGGGCAATTTTGAATGATTTAAATGTTTTTAAATACTGCAATACCTAGCCTTGCATCTCTTTAGTAAGCTTTGAGAAACCGTGTCTTACTAGGGAGATGTGGCGGTGACATCCCGACCTGGGTGACCAAAAACCGGGGTGTTACATACTATGTCAGTGAGGTCAAGCAGGTCCGTCCCTAGATCCTCGACTCTATCTATCACAGCATCGCTCCGTTCGGTGAGTTTTTGCACTTGAGTTTCTAAGTCTTTTATGCGATCTTGATCAGCGGCTCTCAAGTTCAGGAAGTGCTGGAGGTCAGCTTCCCTTAAGTCTCCCATTTGGTGCAGATTTGCCTCCAAGTGAGCTATACGATTTTTCATTTGTTGTATGGTTTGTTGGGTGTCAAGGTGAGCGTTCATCATCTTGATCATCAACTGCATCATGTCTTGACTAGCCATCTAGCGCAAGCAAGAGATCTAAGTTAATATTCGCCAAGATTCTAAGTTCAATTCGCCAAGATTCTAGGTTCAATTCGCCAAGATTCTAAGTTCAAGTTTTGCCAAGATTCTAAGTTCAATTCGCCAAGATTCTAAGTTCATAGAAGAGATGCAATATGCAAATGCAAATGATGATTCCCCCCCAAAAATAATAATTTAATGCACCATATATATATATTTTTCCATGGGGTTTAAAATAAAAATTTTCCATGGAAATAATACTTTAAAATTTAAAATAATAGTCAAAATACTAATAATAGTTTAAAAATGATAATGGTTTAAAAATAGTAGTTTAAAAATAGTCGGGCTCTGATACCTACTTGTAACACCCCGGTTTTTGGTCACCTAGGTCGGGATGTTACCGCCACATCCCCCTAGTAAGACACGGTTTCTCCGAGCTTACTAAAGAGATGCAAGGCTAGGTATTGCAGTATTTAAAACATTTAAATCATTCAAAATAGCCCATACAATATAATTCGAAAATAATATTAACATAGCGCAGCGGAAATAATAGTCTTAGTATAATATCGCAGCGGAAAATATAAATAGGGCCGACATGGCCAAAACACGGGTTAAACAGGCCCGTTCATAATATAGTCTAAAGTATGAATTTAAAAGCAAAATAATGTTTCCCAAAATCCCATGCATGAATCGTGCTCACACATGTTCATTCCACATATTCTGTAAGAAAAGGAATAAAAACGGTTTTGGTCAGCAAACTTGCTGAGTAAGTTAACACATGCATGATCGTAGGGTTTAAAAGCCATTAATTTAATACTTAAATAAAAACATGATAATAACATAATATTCAATTTAATCTAAGCAACTATCCAAATGCATAATTTATTCCAGGGCTCTATTTAACAACACATTTCGCATGGTTTAAGATAATAGCCATAATTTAAATAAAGCATTTAAATAATTTAATTGGACAACATAATTTAATCTAATTTAATTGAATTTATTATCCCCATTACATCCCCGATTTGGTATTTCAAAGTTTCACGATAGCATCGCGATGTCAACAAGTTTAGCCGGTAGCCCGGCGGCCGCAACCGTATCAGCCATACCCAGTACCACTCCGGAGCCTCGGGAAACCCATGTGGATATTCACGACAGTGTAGGCTCTATATTTCGCCGTTTTGGCAATATCATATCTCAAGTTTAGCGCGCGGGGTCACCATCGTCCATTAAGGCACGAAGTGAAGCAGTTAGGGGGCACCCTGCAGAGCACTCACCCCTAATTTTAATTTATCAAGTTTGTAAGGGGATTTAATTTTAAAAATCGGACTTTAATTGTATTCATTTAAAAATAATATCTCAACTCATTTCAACCCTAAAGGTTAATTCCATGTTTCAACAAGATTTCAAGATTTTGTTTCCGGTAAACCACAGTTTACTCTAAAATTCGTCTAAAATCAGATTTAATTCAAAAAATTGTAAAATTTCATGTCTGAATCAGAAACGTCGAGATCTACAACTTTTGTGTTTTAACTTTTTCAATCCAAAATACCTAAAAAGGTCAAAATCTCCAATTTTCGTTGAAGAACAATTCTGTCCGAATTTAATGTATCACAGTTTAAAGATTTCGAATTCTACCATAGCAATTCAACTCCAAATTTGATGAAATTTTACAGAGATGATCCTAAGACAATTATCTACGACTTTTATGTTCGGCCAAAGATCCAAATCGGTCTGGAACCTATGTCAAAAATGTGATCAAGATCATACCTAAGTTCTGTCCAGAATTTCGAGATCTAGATTCAAACAGTGTGGTTTCGGTTGGTTTTCACCTATCAAATCGTCTCTAAAAATTCTCAAATATTTACAGTAGATAGATCTAAGCCTTAGTAACGTTTTTCGTGTTTTAAGGTTTTCCGTTTGAAGACGTTTAAGGTTCAGAAAAATTCATCAAATCTGTTGCGTCGGTAGAAAATATAAGTTGACAGATTTTATGAGTTCTTGTTGAATCTTTTAGTTTCGAACGTTTTAAAACTTCCCAAAACCATGTAAGAGTTAACTTACTGAGTTGTGAACGTCCGGGATTGTCTATTTCGAAGGCGTGGCTTCCAGTCCACCGTTTCTCCTCTCCGTTCGCCGGGTTCTACGATCTAGTTCCAATACGAGGTGTAGAAGAGAAAAGAAGAAGATTAGGATTCGTTTTCGAATCGTATATAGAACAAGGTTTGGATCGAGACTTACCACGACTATGGAGATCTTAGAATTTTCGTCCAACAGTATTCGCCTTGGTTTCGTGCTTCCGACGACTCCGGATTTAGGGTTTCGAATGTGTAGAGAGTTGTAGGGTTTTGTAAAAGTATTCGGAGCTCCTAGGAGGTCTTATTTATAGATAACTAAGACCTAGGGCGTCCAAGATCTGACCCTAAGGGTCTTGGGTAGAAAGATGTTCAACCGAAAGTCGAAAAATCCTCGTTCGGGCGAGAGATTCACGCAACGGGCGAATCTGTCGCGTGGCGCGGTCGTGGCGCGCCCAATGCCTATGGACCGCGCGGCCACCACGCCGACTTCGCCTGGACTTCGGTCCGGGCGGGTCGTGCGATCCTTCGTGCCTTTCCTCCTCTCTTTCGGATTTTTATCCCTCTATGCTCCCGAATTCTGATTTACGGGGTATCTTCGGCTTCCTACTTTCTCTCTAAATTCTTACTCGGGTCTAATTGGATGTTTGGACTCGAATTCTCGAGTTCATTGGTGTCGTGTTCCGGTGTATAATTTATTTACCTTTAATCCATCTTTTTATTTAATTAAATTCCTTTAATTCCTTTTTAAGTAAAAATCTCATTTCACATTTCCTTATCTTTATTTATTTCTTTATTTGCTGGATTTATTTATTTATTTATGGTATTTATTTTATTTATTATTTATTTATTTAATTATTATTTTATTTTATGTTGGAAAATTCTCGGGTATTACGGTCTACCCTCCTTAAGAATTAACTTCGTCCTCGAAGTTGTGTTACGGCTTTTCTCGTGCTAAGGTTTTTTTTATTTGTTTTGTTATTTTGTGACTGAACTTAGAATTAAAACTTCTAAGCTGCCTACGTACCCGGTAAAGGGATCAAGCCATAACGTAGTTCAAAAGTTTACAAAAATGCACGAAAAATAGGTGGTATGACATACACAGTTGTTTATTGTGAGGGAATTCGCTTGGGCTTTCAAGGTATGTTTTTTTTAGTATTGTTGCTTCGTTTGTTTTTTGCTCTTTCGCTCATTATATAGTTTTGTTTCTCTAATCTGTTGTCATTCGTTTTAGATACTTGGAAATAGTAAATTTTTTAATTATTTGCTTTGAAGCTCTCTATCATTTTTGTTCTTTCCGTGGACCGAATCGATATACTGTTTTACACTTTTCCATTTTGATTGATTGTCTTTTGTTCTGCGTTTTTACATGTCCACCAGATTGAAACTATTGTTCTACTTAAGTTGTTTTTTTTCCTTATTTATATCCCCATTTATATTTTAATTTATTTAGATTTTGAATGGTAATGTTTGGATCAATATTTTAGATGGAATCGGCTAATGCTTCGAATAGCGATCGTGATATGTCCGATGGAGTGGAATCACTGTCTGATTCGGGTAGCCCTGCATCAGATTTTAGTATATATGCACTGGGTCGATTCAATGCGGTTAGTGTGGATATGTCCTATATTTCTTTTAATCTATCTCTGTTTGAATTATATACATTGCGTTCTTTTATCCGGTGTATTCCTTTTGAACTCTATAACATATGTTTTAGCTGGTGGTATGTTTGGTTCTGTATTTTATGTTTTAGGATAATGTTATTGGCGAGAGTACGGTATTTGGCGTCACGACATTAATGGACATGCCGGGAGAGATATTGATTGAGATTGCAGCTAAAGTATCCGAGGAGTCGTTGGAGTATTTGTTTAATATGGCATTCAGGTAATGTTCGATAATTATTTTTTGTTTGTAGTATATGTTCACTACTATGATATTCCTATAACTTGTCTTTCATTTTTGTCATAAATGTTGAGTAATTATGCAGCTGCAAAACTCTATTCAAGGCTGCACAGTCGGAGGAGGTCTTCGTTCGATGCTCAATGGATTCGTTTGTTTATACAATGTTGGATGACTTGAGAGGGAATATGATGGATTTTTGTAATGGTTGCTTCATTGCATTGAATCACGACATAACATTGCGTCAAACCATCGTAAGTCTTATTCTTTGTTTTTTCTGATGATTTTATTCTCAAATTTGTAGTTGAACTATAATTAATTTATAATAATTTAACATGTACAGATTGAGTTTGTGTTAATGAAAAATCGCCAATGGTGCATTTCACATTTGGAATGGCCAATAAAATGTCGTCACGATTCTTCGAGATATTTTAAGTCTATCCTTCAGTTGACTTCAAAGGATCCGATCCTGATCAATGAGGGTCTGAATGGAATGATTCCATATATTTCAGACAAGAAACTGTTGGTTCGTAGTCGGGAGAAAGTGCTTCTCATTTTAGAACGCATTTGGACTGGAAATTCACTGTTTGTCCCTGCTACCGTTAATTTTTGTAGAAATCCGTACCATGAGATCCCTGCAGCAACACCGATTGATATGGATATGGACTATATATTCGATGACCTGAAATGCCACCTGTGCATTGCAACGAAGGAATGTCGCATTGTTTGTAATCCGCCATGGTTGCATTAAGTTATCACTCATTGTATCTTAATCATAAATATTTTTATTTTCTGCTCCTATTGTACGAACATATAATAGATAATTTGTCTTGATGTATTTTTCGTTGTACCCTTCTTTTAGTTATTATTATTTTAATTTGAATGTCCCACTATTTGGCCATTTATATATGTCTCTTTATAGTACATTGAATTAATAAGAAATATTGTATTGTCCTAAATTATCTTTAGTAATATCCATCACCAATTTGAAATTTTTGATGAAATAAATGATTTTCCGTGTAGATTATATTTTTTATTAACTGTCTATTATATTAGAATACTTTTTTTAATCTATATATCAATTTGAGTTTTCTTTGATTTCAATATCATATTAGTATTTATCAATTACCATTACATTTTCGGTTTCATTATTGATTTTATTTTTCCATCATTTTGATCGATGCGTCATTTTAATAGGGTTATAATTCTAAGTAATTATAGAAACATTCTCTTATACATTTTATTAATATTAATATATTTTTTTAATATATTTGGTTGGATTTTATATTAATTATGAACATAGAGGACCAAAAACGAAATTGCCAATACTATGTTTGAACACCAAAGTTGTAAGTGTTTGTTCATATATAATTCATAACATAACCAATACGATGCTTAATCATCTTTTTTCTTTTGTTGGAAACACTAATATGATGCACAAGCAACATAGATCATATTTTTTTAACTCTGCTTCCAAATCTACAAGATATGTAGAGTAATTTTTTCCTAATTTCTTTTTCCCATAACATTTGCAATTCATTCATCTTCTTTGTCGGAAAGTCTTCATATAGTGCGGACATTCGTTTGGAAAGCCTCTCCAACTCTTCCGTGCTTTCAATTAAAATATGTTTTGGAACATATAAGCATTCGGTCTTCGAGTCAGTGAATTCAATCCAATTCTTTATGTTTTCTTTATAGCGAGCAACTGTTCCCTTGAGATTATTAGTGAAGTTTGTTGCAGCATCTGCGATCTCGCATTCTTTGATTGAAGTATCTAAGAATTGGATAACACTAATAAGGAACTTATTTTTCTCTGCTCAGCCCAGGTTCATTGTCGGACAGAATTTTGGCCAATAGGTCTCTGCATGCAACTGCATCCGAACCTCTAGGAAAGTTTAAACCTGAACACAAATGTGTATAATGTTAATATTAACTGTATTTCGATAATAATTTTTCCGAAATAAAACCTACCCGCGTATGGTATGAGACGATTAATCGCTGAGATTTGTAGTGTCCAGTGTATCGGAGCCATCCTGATTTTTGACACATTAGAATTACAATGATTTTTTTTGTTTGTTTGTTTGGTTTACCTTATGTATGTTCATCATAAAAGAATTATTCGTTTATATATAAACAAATTTGAAATAGTTGGAACGTCACAATGATTAATTCAATTGAAAAAACTTAAACGGTGCATTAATTATCACCGTTTCGTGTACGTTCTTTTTATCATTTATTTTTTTAATGCAAAATATAATTGTTATACCTTTTGGTGTACTATATATTTCGCTTCCATGTCATTGGTAATCTAAGTACATTTATTCATGATTAAATACTAATACAATTGTATAGACGTTTCTGTTTCCCGTGTTCATAAATCTTCTATTAATTTCTATATGGATTTATATTAATAGTACAAATAATTCAAATAACAATGTTAAATTGGTTTATATTTATTAAAATTGTTTGTCGTTGTATTACTCTTCCCATTATTATTATTCTTATTTAACGAATTAATTAATATTAAAGTTCTTTTGTATTCGATTAATGTTAATCTGTACAGTTCCATTACTCTTCGAGTTGACAATATTATATATTTATTTGTATAATACTAATATTATTATAGAGAAAATTAATCATACATGATATAATCATTAAGTCATTTTTGTCGTCATACAAAAATAGATCAACTGTCGATATATACTTATTCATATAAAATTTGGTTATATGGAAACCAAATTTATATATATTAAATAGATCAAGTACACTTCAACTTCTCTTCACATATTTTCCAAATCGGAAGGAAATGTAGATTAGTTTATTCCTAATATAATCGGTCCATTCGACTTCCAAGTCATGCATCTTCTCCGCCGAAAACACTTGATATCTGACATTAAGAGAATTGTAGACGATGTCCAACTCATCCGTAGTTGACATGAAAACATACTTTGGGATATATAGCATGTCTGGATTATTTCCCTCCGAGTATTCGATCCAATTCTTTATATTCTCCTTATATTTCTCTGTTGTTTCCTTGAGCTTCTTTATAAAATTTGTTGCAGCATCTGTAAATTCACATCCTTTCATTGCACGTTCTAAGAATCCTATAACATCTGTTACCTTCTTTCTCTCTTCCATAGGGATTTCCGGATCTAATTCTGATAAAATTCTCTCGAGAAGATCTCTACAAGCAACAGCATTTTCACCTCTTGGGAAAAAAGTTCCTGCAAAGTTTTCGTTTAAACTTACATTAATTAGTTTATACATATTGAATGATAAGATTTGTTTTATTTACATACCTGCATAGGGTAGAAGACGGTTGATTTCAGTATAATCAATCTTCGATTTGCTACTAGACATTTTCCTTTGTCGTTTTGAAGACCTTTGGAGAATGTTCTATTTAGACAATGTTACCCAAATTTATAATTCTCGGTTTTGGTTTAACTATTAAACCCACATCGTTGCATTTATTATTTATGTATAATTAATTCATATGAAATGCATTCTCGGTATGTATTTTCATGTATTTTGATTGGTATAGTAATTATTTCAATTTATTATGTTGACTGAATTATATTTAATTTGTTAATGTCAACAGTCTATTTGGAAACTCCAAAGGTAATTTGTTTTAATATATTCATTTATTCATCGGTTCTCATCTATTAATAAAATTATTAGATTAAATTTATATTATTCCAATTTTTTTTTGTATTAATTGGAATTTAAATGAAGCAGAATATCAACAATTCTTAATCTGTTTACATTATCTGATCTGTTTAATTTATTTTTTTATCAATAAATTATTATAATCATCCATCTTCAATTAAATTTACTTCAATATTTCTATTTAATAGTTTCTATTATAAATAGCATATACATTCAATCACCTCATATATCTTCAATTTTAGTTGAAATGGAAGTTAGTATTAACGATGTATATCATTCTACCGAGGTACCTTTATCCTACTTTTTGATCTCATTTCATAATAATAATACAAAAACATTTATTTAGTTGTTTAATATATATCTTTGTTGATTAGGTAGGATCTTTCAATATCAACGCTGTGGTTCAGTGTATTGTTGAATCTGCAGGTTGGTTTATCTATACATGTAAAATTTGTTCCCGTAAGGTAAAAGCTATGCCCAACTATCGATTTTTTTGTCTCAATTGTGAACAACTATTGCAATGTCCTATGCTGCGCTATAAGTTGATAATCATTGTCTTCGATGGTACAACATCATGCCCTCTTTTAATCGGAGATAGAGAAGCAGAATGCACTATCGGGATTAGTGCAAATGATTTATTCAATGAAATCATTGAGGTATTTTATACTATACAATTATATTTCTTTTATTTCATATTTTATTGCGTACACAAATTTGATTTTGATTAACTTTGATGTACAATATGTAGGAGGAGGATTTTCCTTATTTCATATCACAAAAGTTGCTCAACAAGAGGTTCATATTTAGAGTTACGATAGGAGGTTCATATTTCAGTGTTGATCGTCCATTGATCGTCGAAGAAATGATTACTGCACCTGAATTTAATTACGACATTCCATCCGATGGCGATTCATCTATTTCCAATGCACCATCCACTATTTCATGTGCTTCTTTTCTTGAATGCTCTCGAATAATTCTGGAATCGGTATTGGACCTTGGAAAATGTTTCATTAGAAGAAATAATTAATATCTTTATTTTAGTTTTTATATTTGTATCGCATCTGTATTCCATGTTACTTATCCATTGGAATAAAATTATATGCATCAGCGGACTGTTACTATTTCATTCAATATAAATTTGGTTGCATAAAATACCTTTCATTTGTTTCTTCTTGGCAATATAAGATTTATACAAAATCATTGCAATGAATAAAATTATTTTTTAAATTTCTTTGTTGATTCATTACCAACATAAATAATTGGTTACGTTACTCATCCTAACAAAACTAATTCGTTACATTTTCTATAACAATTGTGTTCCAAGCCAATTCCGAGAATAAGTAAGAGATTAAATTATTGTCTCTGCATAATTTTCCACCAACACAAATTTCTTCTATTAAGCAAATATAATATTTATTCGTCATACAAATAATGATTAAATGTCCTTCAGAATGCAGGCAATGAGAAATTCACTTGACTCATTTGTAATGATGATTTCTTAGATACTGATTTCATATCATTTCCACGTTTGAAATATTTTATGTTAATTGTCTATCATGTCATGCAACATTTCTTCTTCGAGTAAACAAATGATATATCCTCCTACCCTAATTTATTACATTTGTTTAAAAAGAAAAATAGTTGTTTTATATTAATTAAAGAATAAACCAATTTATTAATTATATTCGTTTTAGATTAATGTATTTCTGTTGTTAGATTAAACGAATTAAATTATGGTTAATTTTAATTAATATCGGCATATGATCATATTTAGTGATTACACATATCTCTAGGGTAGATTTTAGTGATTGTAAATCATCAATTATTATTTATTTTTCCAGTAATGATTAATATGATGTGGAACACGTTATATAATCTTCTTTCAATGTACCGTCGTGTCAATTGTCTTTTCCATTATTGTGTCCTTCCACTTCTTTATATTAATTAATAATAAATTTCGTAACAGTATATTTGTTGTTAACTTATTTATGGACGCTTAAGTCGTTCTAACTACACTGTATCAATTAATTATGTTCATTTTAATTGTTGGAACTTGAATTGTCTGATCGTTATAATTAAATATTGATCTTTCATTCCCTCATGTATATTAATGTTAAAATGTCTATTTGCCTATTCATATTTAAATCATCAATTGTTAAAATAACGGTTCAACTTAATAATTCATAATGCATGTTTAAATTTATTTACTTTTATTTATTTGCCCATCCAAGTTAATGCGATTATACATGTATTTTCTTTTTATTTATTGCCTCTTCCATTTATTTGATTGGTTTTTTTAATAAATTTAATTATACTATAATATTCATTGTAGTTGTATCTTTCAATTTAATTTCCTATATATACAGTTCATTTTTTATCTTATACATATACATATTACACTTCGATTCCATCTATTATTAGAACTCTCTCATGGAAAAATCTTATCAACGACGTTTAAAGAAACGATTGGTCCCCAGATCATTTTTCATTAAAAAATGAAGATGAAAGTGGGAACTGTATTATCGACTTGCCTGACGATGTTCTTGGTGAAATAGTTTCCCGTGTATCTGCTTCATCTTTACAGGATATGTTTAATGCGGGATACAGGTTATTCTTCATTCCAGAATTCATTTGCTCCTTAATTTAATTTTTTTTTCTTTATCATATTGAAAACATAATGCTTATTTAATATATTAATTGTTATCGACTTAATAATTATACGTTTCTCAGTTGCAAGTCTCTATATCGGGCTACGAAACATCCATTGGTTTATTCGCGGTGTTGTATGGATCAATTTCGATGGTATGCCTGGCCAATGAAGTTTTCTGCTAAGGGTTTATTCTATGGAAAGTGTATTCAAAACGGCAACAGAATGCCTTTTTTAGATATTGCTTTGGTTAGTACTGTAACACCCCGGTTTTTGGTCACACAGGTCGGGATGTCACCGCCACACCTCCCTAGCAAGACACGGTTTCTCCGAGCTTACTAAAGAGATGCAAGGCTATGGTTTTTCAGAATTTAAAACATTCAAACACCCATCTATATATATATAATTTAAAAATAATACATCAAACTTGCAGCGGAAAATAATATTTACATGTATGTATCGCGGCGGAATTTAAATATAGGGCCAACATGGCCTAATCATGGGTTAAACAGACTCGTTCATGCAAGATCTAGTCTAATACAAAAGTTCAAAATCATATATCATCCCAAGCTTCCCGTGTATGCATATGACGATGCATAATTCTCACTCTGGAAGAAAAAGAAAAAGAAAATATGGTTTTGGTCAGCACTACGTGCTGAGTAAGTTAACACATACATAACTATGGGGTTTCAAAGCCATTATTTAATATTTAAAGAAAACATGTGCATAACACCACATAATTTAACTCATCTATCTAACAATAATTAAATGGCATAATTTAAAGGATAGAGATTTCATAAGATCATAAATATAATTTGCAAAGCAATATAATTATAGGACATAATCTAAAAGCATAACCCAAAAGGAACAATTTTCGAGTCTCCTAGTTTCATATCTCATGTCTCATGTTTCAAGTTTATATTTCAATTTCCATCCGACAAGTTTTATATTTCAATTGCCTTTCGGCAAGCAGTATATTTCAATTGCCTTTCGGCAAGCAGGATATTTCAATTGCCTTTCGGCAAGCAGGATATTTCAATTGTCTTTCGGCAAGCAGGATATTTCAATTGCCTTTCGGCAAGCAGGATATTTCAATTGCCTTTCGGCAAGCAGGATATTTCAATTGCCTTTCGGCAAGCAGGATATTTCATGCGTATTTTATTTCAAAGGAATTCCCAATCATTTAAAACTTAAAGGCTAATTTCTCGAGTTTAGTAAGTTTCTCAAAATATACTATTTCAGGACGCTATCCGCTCCGATATCATTCAAAATCTTTTTCAACAAGATTTTTCAAGATTTGACTCGGTCAACCATCGTTTACTCTTAAATTCGTCTAAATTCAGATTTAATTCCAAAAATTCCGAAATTTCACTACTGACTCAGAAACGTCGAGACGAACAACTTTTGTGTTTTAACTTTTTCAATCCGAGATACCCAAATATGTCGAAAACGTCAAGTTTCGCATAAGAACAAATCTGTCCGAATTTTAAATGTCACAGATTAAATATTTCAAATTCTACCATAGCAAATCAACTCCAAATTTAATGAAATTTTACAGAGACCATCTTAACACGTTTATCTACAACTTTCGTGTTTGGCAAAAGATCTAAATCGGCCTAGAACCCTAGTCAAAAACGTCATCAAGTTCTGACCTAAGTTTCGTCAAGAATTTCAAGATCCACATCCTAGCAGTTCGGTTTCGGGTGGATTTCATACATCAAATCATCACGAAAAAATCTGAAATTTTACGGAGGTGTTCTTAACATATAGATCTACAACTCTTATGTTCAATGCCAAGCCTAGATCGGTCTAGATCTAAGGTAGAAATCACCAACAAGTTCGAGCTAAAGTTCTGTCACCGCTTCAAGATCTAAACCAAAGGCAGGTCTGGTCGTGGTCGTTTTCTGGTATCAAAACACGATGAAAAATTATGAAATTTTTACAGTAGATAGAGCTATGTCTTAGGAACGTTTTTCGTGTTTTAAGTTTTTCCGTTTGAAGTAGTTTTAAGGTTCGGAAAAATTAGACAAATCTGTTGCGCCGTTAAAAGATTTACGTTGGCAGATTTCATGTCCTTGATTCGAATCTTTAAATCTAACGTATTTTAATTTCTCCCAAACCATGTAAGGTTAACTTACTTGAGATTGGATTATCGGCTCGCCAAATTCGTAGGCGTGGCTTCCACGTCCTTCGTTCGTCCTCCGAGATCCTCCGTTCTCCCTCCTTCACCAACCTACGGCTGTGGAGTGTTGGATCTCGTCCAAGTGCCTTCTTCTCCGTCGAAGTCATTCAACGATCTAATCTCTATATTTTTTTTCTATTCTTCGTTCTTCTCTTTTTTTTTTTATGTATAAATCCTTTTTTTTTAGCAACCAGATATGAAGATGATGGAAATTTGGTTTAAAAAGGGGTGAAGGGTCTGCAGAATTGGAAGTTAAATCTTCCCAAGATTTACTCCAAATATATTCTTGTTGTCTTCTAGATATCCTACACATATTTTAATTATATAATATATATTTCATATCATCTTAAAGATATGCTACATTAAATATATAATATATATTGTTCTAGTTATTATTAATTCCTTCTATTTTTTTTTTTGTGTACATAGAATTATTTTGAATAGCACAGTAGATGAAAAAGATTAAATTTTGAATGGAGTACTGGGCGTTAGATTTAGGGATTTAGAATCAAAGATTTATTCCAAATCTTTTCCTATCATATTGGATTTGACAATATACTAAAAATAGAGTGAATCTTGTCATATTTATAAATATAGACTAAATATTTGTTTCCAATTATTTTGCTATTTAGTTTCCAATTATTTTGCTATGTATATATATAGACTGTTTTGTTATTATTATTATTATTATTATTATTATTATTATTATTATAAAATAAAGTGTTAATTAATAATTATGCGTATAGTAATTACACACGTAATAAAATGATTTTAATATATAAATAAATGGATTAATTTAAAATATATTTAGAATAATATAGGGTATTACAAAACTCCTATCTTAATTTTATTTGGATCTCAATTTAATTTCGGATTCGAAATATTGAGTCCATCTATATTTGGTTCCCGTGCAATAATTTATTTAATTAAATTATTTTCGACTTCACGGGTTCTTGGAATTTTGATTCCTTTTTAAATTAAATTCCATTTCTCATTTCTTATGATTCTATATCTATTTATCATGTTTATTTATTTATTATATTTATTTATTATTTATTTATTTATTTATGTTATGTTGCAAAATTCCTGGGTATTACAGTCTACCCTCCTTAAGAATCAACTTCGTCCTCGAAGTTGTGTTTCGGCTTTTCTCGTATTAGGAACTAATACTTTTGTTTATTTTACTATTTTGTGACTGAACTTAGAATTAAAACTTCTAAGCTGCCTACGTACCCTGTGAAGGGATCAAGCCATAACATAGTTCAAAACAATTTGAATTTGTTTATTATTTTTTTTAGGACACATCTAATCGAGTCGAACTCCAAAAATGAATTATTACGGGGTATCACATCCTCTCCCCCTTAGGACTTCAGTTATGTCCCCATAACTGCCTATTCATTATTCTCAAGAAGGTTCGGGTGAATTTTTAAATGAGTCGTGCGTTTGAAATGGATTTGTTGTTTGGGAATCCAACAAATTTCTTTGGAATAGAGAGTGTTTTAATAAAGACTTGATTTTTATTGTTTCAAATAAGGAAATTTTCTAATTCGTACAAGGATAGGAATGGCTAAGGTCGAGATTTGTTATGCTTAGGCGTGCGCTTAGATGAACGCGATCCAGAACTAAGGCAAGATCAGTCTCTAGTCAACGTTCCTATTTTGATGTCAAGCGTCTAAGTTATCTAGGTGTAGCAAGAGATCAAAGTTAGAACTTGGCTTCTAGGTTATCTAAGGTATAGAAAATGCAATATGCACATGCACATGATGATCCCCCAAAAATAAATGCACTATATATATATATATTTTCCATGGGTTTCAAAATAAAATTTATTCCATGGAACAAATTCTTTAAAATAATAATTAAAATCCTTGGACCTCTATATTGGGTCATAAATAATGAACATGTAGGCTCAAAAATATTTGGGGCTAGGAAATTTCAAAAATAATAATTTGGGCTCTTCTATAATAATAATCTAAAAATAATAATGGTTTAAAAATAATAGTTTAAAAATAAGAACAATAGTTTAAAAATATTCCCGGCTCTGATACCACTCTGTAACACCCCGGTTATTGGTCACCCAGGTCGGGATGTCACCGCCACACCTCTCTAGCAAGACACGGTTTCTCCGAGCTTACTAAAGAGATGCAAGGCTATGGTTTTTCAGAATTTTTTTTTTTTTTGAGGAAATGGTATTTTTAATTCAAATCGTAGTCAAATGGGGAATACAATATTACATCATAACAACAAGGTGCCGATATCAAGATCTCATCTATAAAACACTACTGGCATACACTTGCACAAACCATGACCAACCATATAATAACCTGGACCCATTGCACCATCGAATTCCGAAAGCAGCAACAGAGGCCTCATGCCAACATCAACAAGATACAGCAGCAGCAGCATCATCTTTCAATATTGCCAGCTCCCCGTCTGATCCAACCGAAGCAGCTGCAATCTATCACAGCACCCTTTCCACGAAACCAGTTCGCAGTAGACAACTCATTTGATGCTTCAAGGTAACACCCATGGTTTTTCAGAATTTAAAACATTCAAACACCCATTTATATATATAATTTAAAAATAATACATCAAACTTGCAGCGGAAAATAATATTTACATATATGTATCGCAGCGGAATTTAAATATAGGGCCAACATGGCCTAATCACGGGTTAAACAGACCCGTTCATGCAAGATCTAGTCTAATACAAAAGTTCAAAATCATATATCATCCCAAGCTTCCCGTGTATGCATATGACGATGCATAATTCTCACTCTGGAAGAAAAAGAAAAAGAAAATATGGTTTTGGTCAGCACTACGTGCTGAGTAAGTTAACACATACATAACTATGGGGTTTCAAAGCCATTATTTAATATTTAAAGAAAACATGTGCACAACACCACATAATTTAACTCATCTATCTAACAATAATTAAATGGCATAATTTAAAGGATAGAGATTTTATAAGATCATAAATATAATTTGCAAAGCAATATAATTATAGGACATAATCTAAAAGCATAACCCAAAAGGAACAATTTTCGAGTCTCCTAGTTTCATATCTCATGTCTCATGTTTCAAGTTTATATTTCAATTTCCATCCGGCAAGTTTTATATTTCAATTGCCTTTCGGCAAGCAGTATATTTCAATTGCCTTTCGGCAAGCAAGATATTTCAATTGCCTTTCGGCAAGCAGGATATTTCAATTGCCTTTCGGCAAGCAGGATATTTCAATTGCCTTTCGGCAAGCAGGATATTTCAATTGCCTTTCGGCAAGCAAGATATTTCAATTGCCTTTCGGCAAGCAGGATATTTCAATTGCCTTTCGGCAAGCAGGATATTTCAATTGCCTTTCGGCAAGCAGGATATTTCAATTGCCTTTCGGCAAGCAGGATATTTCAATTGCCTTTCGGCAAGCAGGATATTTCATGCGTATTTTATTTCAAAGGAATTCCCAATCATTTAAACCTTAAAGGCTAATTTCTCGAGTTTAGTAAGTTTCTCAAAATATACTATTTCAGGACGCTATCCGCTCCGATATCATTCAAAATCTTTTTAAACAAGATTTTTCAAGATTTGACTCGGTCAACCATCGTTTACTCTTAAATTCGTCTAAATTCAGATTTAATTCCAAAAATTCCGAAATTTCACTACTGACTCAGAAACGTCGAGACGAACAACTTTCGTGTTTTAACTTTTTCAATCCGATATACCCAAATATGTCAAAAACGTCAAGTTTCGCATAAGAACAAATCTGTCCGAATTTTAAATGTCACAGATTAAAGATTTCAAATTCTACCATAGCAAATCAACTCCAAATTTAATGAAATTTTACAGAGACCATCTTAAGATGTTTATCTACAACTTTCGTGTTTGGCAAAAGATCTAAATCGGCCTAGAACCCTAGTCAAAAACGTCATCAAGTTCTGACCTAAGTTTCGTCAAGAATTTCAAGATCCACATCCTAGCAGTTCGGTTTCGGGTGGATTTCATACATCAAATCATCACGAAAAAATCTGAAATTTTACGGAGGTGTTCTTAACATATAGATCTACAACTCTTATGTTCAATTCCAAGCCTAGATCGGTCTAGATCTAAGGTAGAAATCACCAACAAGTTCGAGCTAAAGTTCTGTCACCGCTTCAAGATCTAAACCAAAGGCAGGTCTGGTCGTGGTCGTTTTCGGGTATCAAAACACGATGAAAAATTATGAAATTTTTACAGTAAATAGAGCTATGTCTTAGGAACGTTTTTCGTGTTTTAAGTTTTTCCGTTTGAAGTCGTTTTAAGGTTCGGAAAAATTAGACAAATCTGTTGCGCCGTTAAAAGATTTACGTTGGCAGATTTCATGTCCTTGATTCGAATCTTTAAATCTAACGTATTTTAATTTCTCCCAAACCATGTAAGGTTAACTTACTTGAGATTGGATTATCGGCTCGCCAAATTCGTAGGCGTGGCTTCCACGTCCTTCGTTCGTCCTCCGAGATCCTCCGTTCTCCCTCCTTCACCAACCTACGGCTGTGGAGTGTTGGATCTCGTCCAAGTGCCTTCTTCTCCGTCGAAGTCATTCAACGATCTAATCTCTATATTTTTTTTTCTATTCTTCGTTCTTCTCTTTTTTTTTATGTATAAATCCTTTTTTTTTAGCAACCAGATATGAAGATGAAGGAAATTTGGTTTAAAAAGGGGTGAAGGGTCGGCAGAATTGGAAGTTAAATCTTCCCAAGATTTACTCCAAATATATTCTTGTTGTCTTCTAGATATCCTACACATATTTTAATTATATAATATATATTTCATATCATCTTAAAGATATGCTACATTAAATATATAATATATATTGTTCTAGTTATTATTAATTCCTTCTATTTTTTTTGTGTACATAGAATTATTTTGAATAGCACACTAGATGAAAAAGATTAAATTTTGAATGGAGTACTGAGAGTTAGATTTAGGGATTTAGAATCAAAGATTTATTCCAAATCTTTTCCTATCATATTGGATTTGACAATATACTAAA
Organism: Hygrophila difformis; assembly: GCA_030278955.1. Lineage (NCBI taxonomy): Eukaryota > Viridiplantae > Streptophyta > Magnoliopsida > Lamiales > Acanthaceae > Hygrophila > Hygrophila difformis. The sequence goes on along the minus strand of JAOANR010000010.1, from coordinate 35,131,741 downwards.
AATAGAGTGAATCTTGTCATATTAATAAATATAGACTAAATATTTGTTTCCAATTATTTTGCTATTTAGTTTCCAATTATTTTGCTATGTATATATATAGACTGTTTTGTTATTATTATTATTATTATTATTATTATTATTATTATTATTATTATTATTATTATTATTATTATAAAATAAAGTGTTAATTAATAATTATGCGTATAGTAATTACACACGTAATAAAATGATTTTAATATATAAATAAATGGATTAATTTAAAATATATTTAGAATAATATAGGGTATTACAAAACTCCTATCTTAATTTTATTTGGATCTCAATTTAATTTCGGATTCGAAATATTGAGTCCATCTATATTTGGTTCCCGTGCAATAATTTATTTAATTAAATTATTTTCGACTTCACGGGTTCTTGGAATTTTGATTCCTTTTTAAATTAAATTTCATTTCTCATTTCTTATGATTCTATATCTATTTATCATGTTTATTTATTTATTATATTTATTATTTATTTATTTATTTATTTATGTTATGTTGCAAAATTCCCGGGTATTACAAGTACTTAGTAAAAAATTTCGATTGTTTAATTATTTAAATTCTTTATTATATATGTATAATACTAATACTTTTTTTTTACCCTATAGGAGAAATATGTCACGTGTAATGACATAAAAGGCGCTTTGGTCATTCTGGACGAATCCATTGGTTTGGGCCACCTGCCATCCTTATACTTGAAGTGCATTTTCCTTCTGAGTTACAACGAATCCGGTCATATAAAAGAAGCACTAAGTTTGTTATTTTCATTATGTGGTGAAAAAAAATTGTTGGTGTCTACAAGGAAAAAAGTTCTTCGTTGGTTTGGTACAATGTGGGACTTTCCAGATCTATTTCAATTTTCTTCTGTTAGGGTGTATTGTGAGGCAAATGATCATATTATTAACATGCTACGTTTATGGTTGGATGTTGATTACGAGCGAATGGATATAAATTGTCTAAATTGTATTGCTACCCGTGAATGCTGGCTTTTCCGGCCTAATAATCCTATTTATAGTTGATGATGATTGTTTAATGTTCTCAAACTTATTCTCCTATAATTCTATATTTTTCGTTTTGTATCTTCCACGTATCTTTAATTAACAAATTGGTCCTTTAATTAATTACATTATATAATGATATTCAATATCTTAAATCCGACTCTAGATTTGATTGACTACTTAAGACCTAGAAAAATATAACCAATGGATTCAATTTTTTTGTCACTATCAAATTTATTTCATAAACTGTATAATATTATTCTTATTTATCAACATTAAATTATTGATAGATATAATATTAGAATCGCGATTCAATTTTCATGTATGCGGAAAAAATGATAATTAAATATTTCTCTAAATTTAGTTATAATATAGTAATGGAGTAGTACGTATTCCATTTCGAAAGAAAATAACTATATTTAATTCTAATCTAATAATTTCTGAGACACCAAATAGTAGTATAACAGATTTAATTTTTTTTTCCATAATTCTATTTACACGCGTTGGAACTACAATTTGAATGACGTCTATTCCGATTCAATGTCAATCTTCATTTCCCATTTCAATTAATTGACGTCCCATCACTACTTTTCCCACAGGCTATGACTCTTCGAATTCCATTTCAATCGCATACTATTATATTTATAAAATATAAGTTTTTTTCATCTTCCATTTCATATGCGTCTATATATACGATTTTTTTCACTTCTTTCTTTCGTTTGTTTCTTTTTCATCCATTTCATCGAGCACCAAAAATTCCCAAATGGATCCAGATATAATACCGCATTCAGCGATTGGTCATTCTGAAGTAAATTCTCAAGGTCATCGCCAGAAATCTTTAATTGATCTTCCTCCAGATATTCTCGGTGACATAATCTCTCGCATTTCCGCTTCGTCTCTGAGTGAAATGTTCACGGTTGGCTACAGGTACCAGATTTTATGTTGAATACTAATTTCGTATTCAATTGATTCTAATTTTCTTACTTAATCTATTTCAGTTGTAAAGCACTTTATCAAGCCACAAATCATCCATTAGTGTATTCGAGGTGCTGTATGAATTGATTTCGATTTAGTCATTGGCATTATCGTTACCCTGCTATGTTGGAATTCTTTAAGAAGTGTGTGTCTAATGGGAACCCTATGCTTCGAATTAACTATGCAATTGTAAGTTAATGATATTAACGTTTAATTTAATTCTTATAATTTTATTTTATTAAAGGTTATTTTTTCTTACTCTTTACAGCCACTTTTAATTCTACTCATCTAAATGGAATTTGCAGGACAAATACATTGTACTCAATAATTTGAACGAATCTTTGTCAATTCTGGATAAATCCATCAAAGATGGACACCTTCCATCGCTTTATCTTAAGTCCATTTTGCTTCTTAGTACCAATGATCCTGTACATTTAAAAGCAGGAGTCGAGACGTTGTCCGTTATTTGCCATGATAAAAAGTTGTTGGTGTCACTTCGAGCAAAAGTAATTAGATGGTTTCAAGCTCGGCGGAAGTTTCCAAACCCATTTGGTGATTGTTCTCATAAGATAATTTACCATGACATGGATCACGTTCGTAGTTTGATGCGAGGTTGGCCCAACGACGACTATGAGGGTATTGAAGTTGACTGTATACTTTGCATCGCTACCTGGGAGTGTTGGATTTTCCGTCCCGCTAATGCCAAATACATGTATTTGAGATGATTTATCTATTGTACTACCTTTTATTTTATCATGTTGATTGACAAACATCGGTATTTCGTGATTGGTTTAATTTAATCTATTATTAGTTATGCTTTATTTTTTAATTTCTGGATTTAATTTTATTATATATGTTTTTTTTTTGTCAAATGGCATAACAAATATGGCAATCCATCAGAACATACTGCATGATCATGAAATTACAAAATAAATGATAAATTTGCTTGATTCATTCATGATAAGTAGAAAATTTTCAAAAATAATCATTTCGCTTCAAAACAAGTAGTAGTAACTAAGGAACCGAAGACCTTAATGGTTGTTCGTAATTCTTCTATAAGTATCTGCAATTGAAATAATCCTTCCCCTGATATCTTCCGTCCACTGCTTCTGCAATTTACCTAACTTAGGACCCGTGAACATGTTATACTTTGTGTACAGGAAATCAAATATTATGTCTGCCTCCGATTTCGCCAAGTCGAACACAATTTCTGATATCTGCATGTAATCTTTATTTTTCTTAGATTCTTCAATCCAATTATCAATTATCTCCTTATACCTTCGATTTGTTTCCTGTAGTTCATAGGTAAAATTTGTGGCAGCATCTACTATTTGACATTCTTTGTGCGCGTCCTCCAAAAACTGGATTGTAACAAGGATGTTTACTCTGTCTTCGTCTGTTAGGCTTTTCAATTGGTTGATCAGAATATTATCCAGAATTCTTTTGCAATTTGTTATGCTTGATCCCTTTGGAAAATATTCACCTGTGTATGCTACGGAAAATCAATCTTAAATATCAATAACATAGTATTCAATTATCAAATGTTTTATACATACCAGTGTATGGAAAGAACACGCTTGATTTCGGCAACTCTTTGCTCGATGAAGCCATATTCCCAATCAATTTGCTTTGCTAATCGCTACAATATATATTTTATATAAATTGTTCATTCCATGGTCAATATATACAGAATTATTATTTAATTGTTCCGTTTAATTAATTATAAAATATTAATCAATACAATTAACTTGAACAATCATTTTTCTGAATAATAATGATAGTTCGGCTGGAAACCTCTTGATACATTGCATAATAATCAGCGTTAATAGTGTAAGATGAATTTGACCGTGTATCCTAACTTTTGGATTCACCTTAGCCCCAATTTCTTCAAATACATTTATTTTTTGTTCAACTCACCATTACGTTTTAAATTTCTTTTCCTTTCCCGATAATGATTATCGACATAAAAATATTAAATATCATTATTTTATTTAAGTATTGCATAATAATAAACATTAATTGTAACACCACGGTTTTTGGTCGCCCAGGTCGGGATGTCACCGCCGCACCTCCCTAGCAAGACACGGTTTCTCCGAGCTTGCTAAAGAGATGCAAGGCTATGGTTTTTCAGTATTCAAAACATTCAAACAGCCCATTCATATATAATTTAAAAATAATACATCAAAGTTGCAGCGGAAAAATAATATTTACATATATGTATCGCAGCGGAATTAAAATATAGGGCCAACATGGCCTAATCACGGGTTAAACAGGCCCGTTCATGCAAGATCTAGTCTAATAAAAAATTCAAAATAATATATCATCCCAAACTTCCCATTTATGCATATGACGATGCATAATTCTCAACTCTGAAAGAAGAAGAAATAAAAATGGTTTGGTCAGCAAAAACTTGCTGAGTAAGTTAACACAAACATGATCATGAGGTTTCAAAGCCTTTAATTAAATTCAGTAAAAACATGCTTATAGGTAATATACAATTTAATTCATTCATCCACTGATAATTAAATGGCATGATTCCAAACACGGATTTCCACATGAGCATAATTCAAATTCCATGGTGAAATAATCGCAGGACATAATTTAAAGGCACAATTTAAATAAGGAAAATATTCAAGTATTTCAGGATTTCACTCTTCCTCTTTTATTCGATATAATCTAGTATAATTTGTTCTTGGGGAATCGAACCCGCAAGAAAACAGACAATCGCCCTTGGGGAATCGAACCCGCAAGAACTCACATACATCCTAGGGAATCGAACCCGTATGAATCAACACATATTCTGGGGAATCGAACCCGCAGAAAGACACACCCTGGGGAATCGAACCCGCAAGGTTTGACACGGACATCCTGGGGAATCGAACCCGCAGGAAAACATACAATCGCCATTGGGGAATCGAACCCGCAAGAACTCACATACATCCTAGGGAATCGAACCCGTAGGAATCAACACATATTCTGGGGAATCGAACCCGCAGAAAGACACACCCTGGGGAATCGAACCCGCAAGGTTTGACACGGACATCCTGGGGAATCGAACCCGCAAGAAAACATACACCCTGGGGAATCGAACCCGCAAGGCTTGACACAGACATCCTGGGGAATCGAACCCGCAAGGCTTGACACAGACATCCTGGGGAATCGAACCCGCAGGGACACGGACGCCCTTGGGGAATCAAACCCGCAAGGTCAAAACAAGTTTCGCAAATTTCACAAGTTTCAACAAGATTTCAAGATTTGACTCGGTCAACCACAGTTTACTCTAAAATTCGTCTAAAATCAGATTTAATTCCAAAATTCCGAAATTTCATGACTGACTCAGAAACGTCGAGATGAACAATTTTCGTGTTTTAACTTTTTCAATCCGAGATTTTCGCAGATGAACTAACACAGTCGAGATGAACGTTTCATGACTGACCCAAACATGTCAAAAACATCAATTTTCGCAGAAACACAAATCTGTCCGAATTTTACATACCACAGTTTAAAGATATCGAGTTCTACCATAGCAAATCAACTCCAAGTTTAATGAAATTTTACAGAGACCATCTTAAGACGTTTATCTACAACTTTCATGTTCGGCAAAAGATCTAAATCGGCCTAGAACCCTAGTCAAAAACGTCATCAAGTTCTGACCTAAGTTCCGTCAAGAATTTCAAGATCCGCATCCTAGCAGTTCGGTTTCGGGTGGATTTCATATATCAAATCATCACGAAAAATTCTGAAATTTTACGGAGGTGTTCTTAACGTATAGATTTACAACTCTTATGTTCAAGCCAAGCCTAGATCGGTTTAGATCTAAGGTAGAAATCACCAACAAGTTCGAACTAAAGTTCTGTCACCGTTTCAAGATCTAAACCAAAGGCAGGTCTGTTCGTGGTCGTTTTTGGATATCAAAACACGATGAAAAATTATGAAAATTTTACAGTAGATAGATCTATGTCTTAGGAACGTTTTTTGTGTTTTAAGTTTTTCCGTTTGAATTCATTTTAAGGTTTGGAAAAATTAGACAAAACTGTTGCGCCGTTAGAAATCACATGTTGACAGATTTACGAAAGTTTTGATTAAGTTTCTAGATTTAAATATTTTAACTACTCCCAAAACCGTGTAAGCGTTAACTTACAGATCTATGGATGTCTCGGCTCGATTCGGAGGCATGGCTTCCACGTTCTTCGTTCTCCTTCCGAGATCCTTTGTTTTTCCTCAACGCGTCCGGATCGGGGTTTAGAATAGAAAAGAGGTTTAATTAGAATTTGTTTTCGAATCACGAATGGTAAGGAAGGGAGCAGATCTTACCACGATGACGGGAGTCTTTGGATTTTCGTCCAACTCAGTCTCCTCCCTTGCCTTCGTGCCTCCGATGACTCCGGGATTAGGGTTTCGACGTATAGAGAGATTTCGTAGGGTTTCAAACGTATTCAGAGCTTTTAGGAGGTCTTATTTATAGATAACTAAAGCCTAGGGCGTCCAAGATCTGACTCTAAGAGTATAGAGTCGAAAGATGTTCAACCGAAAGTCGAAAAATCCGGAATCGGGCGAGAGATTCGCGCAACGGGCGAATCTGTCACGTGGCGCGGGGTTGGCGCGCCTTTCGCCTAAAAACCGCGCGGCCAGCGCGCGACTTATGCCTGGACTTCGGTCCGGGCGGGTCATGCGATCTGTCATGCTTTTCCGCCTCTCTTTCGGGTTTCTATCCCTCTATGCTCTCGGATTCCAATTTCCGGACTCTCTTCGGGTTCCTATTTCGTGTCGTTATTTCTTTCGGATCAAATGTTACGTTTTGGCTCGAATTCTCGAGTTCATTTATATCGGGTTCCCGTATAACGACTTATCTAACTTTATTTAATTTTTATTTCTTTTGTTTAATTAAATCTCTTTTAATTTCATTTCTTATTTCCTCTATATTTATTTATTTAATGTATTTGCTGATTTATTTGCTTATTTATTTATTTATTATATTTATTTATTTATTTATTGTATTTCTTTATTTATTTATGTTGTAAAATTCTCGGGTATTACACTCTACCCTCCTTAAGAATCAACCTCGTCCTCGAAGTTGTGTTTCGGCTTTTCTCGTGCTAAGGTCTTTATTTATTTTATTATTTTGTGACTGAACTTAGAATTAAGACTTCTAAGCTGCGTACGTACCCGGTGAAGGGATCAAGCCATAACGTAGTTCAAAACAATTTGAATTTGTTTTTTTTTTAGGATACATCTAATCGAATCGAACTCCGAAAATAAATTTTTTTACGGGGTATCACATCCTCTCCCCCTTAGGACGTCAGTTATGCCCCCATAACTGCCTATTTATTATTCTCAAGAGGGTTCGGGTCAAGGTTTAAATGAGTCGTGCGTTTGAAATGGATTTGTTGTTTGGGAAACCAAACAAGATTTTTGAAATAAATAGTGTTTTAATAAAAACTTGATTTTTATTGTTCCACGTGAGGAAATTTTCTAATTCGTACAAGAGTAGGAATGGCTAAGGCCGAGAATTCGTAGGTGTGCGCTTAGATGAACGCGATCTAGAACTAAGGCAAGATTAGTCTCTAGTGAGCATGTCTAATTTGATGTCAAGCCTCCAAGTTATCTAGGTGTAGCAAGAGATCTAGGTTAATATTCGCCAAGATTCTAGATTAACTTCGCCAAGATTCTAAGTTAAAATTCGCCAAGATTCTAAGTTCAAATTCGCCAAGATTCTAAGTTCATAAAAGAGATGCAATATGCAAATGCAAATGATGATTTCCCCCCAAAAATAATTTAATGCACTTTATATAAATTTTTTTTCCATGGGTTTTAAAATAGAAATTCATTTCCATGGAAATAATACTTTAAAATTTAAATAATAGTCAAGATATTAATAGTACTTTAAAAATAATAAGGGTTTAAAAATAAGAACAATAGTTTAAAAATATTCCGGGCTCTGATTGTAACACCCCGGTTTTTGGTCACCCAGGTCGGGATGTCACCGCCACACCTCCCTAGCAAGACACGGTTTCTCCGAGCTTACTAAAGAGATGCAAGGCTATGGTTTTTCAGAATTTAAAATATTCAAACAGCCCATTCATATATAATTTAAAAATAATACATCAAAGTTGCAGCGGAAAATAGTATTTACATATATGTATCGCAGCGGAATTTAATTATAGGGCCAACATGGCCTAATCACGGGTTAAACAGGCCCGTTCATGCAAGATCTAGTCTAATACAAAAATTCAAAATAATATATCATCCCAAACTTCCCGTGTATGCATATGACGATGCATAATTCTCAGCTCTGAAAGAAAAAGAAATAAAAATGGTTTGGTCAGCAAAAACTTGCTGAGTAAGTTAACACAAACATGATCATGAGGTTTCAAAGCCTTTAATTAAATTTAGTAAAAACATGCTTATAGGTAGTATACAATTTAATTCATTCATCCACTAATAAATAAATGGCATGATTCCAAACACGGATTTCCACATGAGCATAACTCAAATTCCATGGAAAAATAATCGCAGGACATAATTTAAAGGCACAATTTAAATAAGGAAAATATTCAAGTATTTCAGGATTTCATTCTTCCTCTTTTATTCGATATAATCTAGTATAATTTGTTCTTGGGGAATCGAACCCGCAAGAAAACAGACAATCGCCCTTGGGGAATCGAACCCGCAAGAACTCACATACATCCTAGGGAATCGAACCCGTAGGAATCAACACATATTCTGGGGAATCGAACCCGCAGAAAGACACACCCTGGGGAATCGAACCCGCAAGGTTTGACACGGACATCCTGGGGAATCGAACCCGCAGGAAAACATACACCCTGGGGAATCGAATATAACATCCCGTAAAATTTTAAATTTAAAATTCATAGATATTCAAATTATTCTAAAAATAATAATAATAATAATAATTCTCCTAAGTGTAATTTTTATTGAACATTAAATTAAAGAATGGGAAATTTTATTTTTGGAATAAGGATTATTCAATCAATCCCTAACAAGTACTGAGCTAAAATTAATATAATTAGAATTCTTTTTAAGCACAAGTATAATTGAATTATTTCATGAGCAAATATATTTATTTTAGGTCCACTAGATTATGAGCATTTATTTTAGGATTTTAATTATTTCTTACATGTCGGCAGAAGACTTGGGAAAGTCATGGTAGGTACGATTTTAGTGATATTATTTAATTCTTATATGTACTAGTAGTTCATTTTCTTTTATTTTCATATCCGAACTAATCATGCATTATTAAGCATAAATTATTTGTGTTATTGAGGTGAGGGCTAGAAATTTTTTTAAATTATTGTAGTAGGAAATCAAGCTCATATTTATGTATCACACCAGTGCAAACTGGCATATTCTAAAATCAATGAGGACAGAATGGTTGGGACAAGCTTCTTGAATTAATGGAGTCATCCGTTTATATATATGTAAAGCATGAAGAGTCTCTCCCTTATCTGCTAGCTCAAAGTTGTATTTAATGAGAAGGCTCCTATATATCAATACCCAAAATAAAATACTTGTCCCATCACTTGAGATAGTTGCAAGATTCATCCGTATGAAGAGGGAGCAAATAGACAAGGATCACGTGAGAGTTGGGTGTTGGAATTAAATTGACATTATGTGCATTTAAGAGTAGGAGATTGACAAATCTGATGGGCAAGAAATGGGTGTTACATCTCATCCATAAAAGTCCCAATTGCAGCCTCCTAAATCATTCGTATCGCTCCCTGCATTCATACAAATTTTATGACATTCTATTAGTGAGAGGATTTAGGGAAAGCTGTGGAAGTTATTGTTAAGAAGAGTCGGACTAGTATTCACGAAGATCTTGTGGTAAGTGCTCATATAGGACTGTTTTCCCTTGATCTAAGTTATATGAAATGTTCTAACAATAGGATTTTCTCTCATCTTCTTATTTCATGGCTACAAAGGAGTGTTGCTGTAATTCAAGGATTTTTCCGTAGTTACAAGGAACCTACGACCTACCAAACGACCATAGAATCTATTCTCTGTAAGTCTATTCCCATAATTTCAAATTTTAGAGCTTTTGGTCGAATGGTTTAGGAGATGCAAGAATCGGAGTATAAAACGTTCAAATCTGTCACTAAACAACTCACCTTGCGCGTTTTCTGAAATCTAATAATTCGGATCTCTTCGGATCTTCAAACGGAAAAAATTAAACCTACAAAATCGTTCCTAACACTTTAAATAACATTGTGTCAAAATTTCATAAGTTTTTGTCTAAGTTTGAATCCCAAAATCGATCTGGTTGGTTCTGCGTTTTCTGCTAATTTCAAAATCCTGACAGGTTTGAAATTCGAACTTAATCAGTTTTTGTTTTAATAGATCCGATCATATTTAAGCTTTGTAATACAAATAAAACTTGTAGATAATTGTGTCTAGTTTATGCCTGTAAAATTTCATAATTTTTTTAGTTCATTTTCTATGTCAAACATTCGTTAAAAGATGAATCGCCAAAGCTGTTTTCCTGACAGTACAGGTTCTGTACAAAGGATTCGATTTTTGACTTGGTTCCGTACATTATTCTTAAAAATTTAAAGAATGAAAGTTGTTCATAAATGTGTCTAGTACCTCTCTGTAAAATTTTGTGATTTTTAAAAGACGTACGTGAAAGTTATGATTTTTTAAACCCACTAATGGTCAAGCATCCGCTGTTACTGAGTTAGAATGAGTTTGGCGTTTTCTGAAATGCCCGTTTTTGTTCAAGTTAAGATATTCAAACCAAAAATTTTTCTTCATGAAAAATATTTATCTATGTATGATCTACCTTCTGTAAAAATTTCAGAATTTATTTATGAGTTTTGATATTTTTAACACTCGTTGAAATGTAAGCCGTTGTTGTTGAAATTCTGACAGCAAGTTAATTGTACAAAGATCACGATTTTTGAACTATTTCCGTACCTTATTTTTAAAAGTATAAAACATAAAAGTTGTTCATCTATGTGTTGAGTATCTACAGTTTAAATTTCAGAGCAATCGCCTTTCGTATGAATTTTTAAAGTTGTTTGGCGTAAACTGTGATGGAAGAAATGGTGATTTTGAACCCATTATGAAATATTGATATGGGAGTTTATTGTTAAAAATAATATTTGGATTTTGAATGCCCTTGTTATGAGATTACTCATCGAGATTGTTGAAAAATCTTTTAAAGAGAATATTATTTGCATAATTGTAAGTTAGGAAGAGGGATGATGGAGTAGAGTTGCAATTGGAGACTTCTTGTGGAATATAGTTAAACAAGAAAATATAACTGCTCGTCGCCTGCATTGTGTTGTTAACCCCAAGTCTACGGTAACAGTAAGTGGATTTTTACTCTTTGGAGTAAGCCCAAATTTATTTTAGCTTAAGCATAAATTACATACCGCTTTATTATATTTTAAATTTATGCTTATTGCTCCCTACTGTTTTTGGATTATTGGTATGCTATTTTTAATGTGCCTTATAAATTATAGCAACAATTCCTATGATTTTGGGAATTCCATTGTTACGGGGTTGGAACTGTGTGTGGATCTTGCCGCCACCGCCGCCGTTGTGTGCATACAATGCCACTCGGGAAAAGTGGGAAAACGGAACGATACCACTCCTTATTCCAAGTGGATGAAGGAAATTTCCTACCTTTACCACAACCCTTGAATGCGCATGTGAGACTGGGTATTCGATTCACGAACCCTTCTCAATTGGCATGTTGGCTGAGATAATTATATTTCTCGGTAACACATATTGTTATATTGTCTGTTCCCGGGATTAGATTAATATTGCATTTATGTTCACAATATTCTCGTTTTAGCATACAGTTACCATAACTGTTGTTTTTAAATCATTTATGCAACCCGATCTCCTCCGGGAGTAAGGGTCTACTTACTCAGCGATTATTTTTCGCTGACCCTACACTTTCATGATTCTTTTCAGGTTTTGACATCTGTGAGGACCAGTAAGCATTTGCATCATCGGGCACGGTTTGGGTTATTTTAAATGCCTTTATCTAAGTATAAGTGATGTATAATATTTTAAACCTCCTTGTCGGGGCAAACAACTTGGCATATGATCTGTTATTAACTCGAGGACGTATAATTTGGGGTGGTACCCACTTATGTAAGTTTCTATGCCCCAATACTTTTAATATGCAACGGACGATGATATTCTTCAAATTGTATGGTAAATTTCCCTTTTTAAACCAAGAATATCTCTTATATTTTTACATTGTTGTCATTGAGCTCTTTTAAGAGACATGTTAACTTATTTTTGGTCACTGTGCCAAAACTCCTATTTAAAGCTCATTTTATACGTTATAGTGTTACGAGCTTTATTTTTTCCGAAAATCTTGTGCAACACTATTGGCATATTATTTAAACTCTGAATTTCCGAGATCACGATATATGCTTAACAGTTAGCATATATGTTCAACTCCGAATGACATGTAAAATGATGTGAGCTAGCCTTAGCATATTCTGGGCAGTCCGGAATACGTGGCGGTAACACCGACCTCCTGTTCCCACACTTTGTTTCCGTTGTGCTTTTAGGGAAAATGGGGGTGTTACAGTTTGGTATCAGAGCGGTTTGCTCTATGGAAATGGTGCATTTATATTATATTAAATTTCGCACAAGAAATTATTTTGAAAGCATTGTTGCTATGTGAAGTAGTGCATTTAAATTTTTGTGAAAAAAAAAATAAAATAAATAAATAAAATAAAATTGAAAAGCATTTTTGCTTTAAGTAGTAGTGCATTTAAATTTTTTAAATTTGTGCATGAAAATATTTTAAAAAGTATGCCAAGTATTTTAGTTATATTTGGGGACGGGAACACATACATATGCATATAGGCACGAGCATAATTTTTTTATTTTACAAGTTTATTTTGACAAGAGTTCCTCCGTATGACGACGACCCCTTTTCCCCCGATATATAGGAAATCGACATATAATTATTATGATTTCTGACCTTTTATACATTACTTACTTGATATAAGTTTATGCCGTAAATTTTTAGAGTTGGGATTATTTGTTGTTTTTCAGATGCCTCCACGTGGACGCCCGAGAAAATATCCGGTAAACCCACCAGCTGCACCTAACCCCTTGGAAGATACGCAGAACCCCGTACAGGATGGGCAAAACCTTGTGGACAATAGGCAAGACCCCATGGAGGGTCGACAGGTGTAACACCCCCATTTTCCTCAAAGATCGACGGAAGCAAAACATGGGTTAAATGGGCGAGTGCTACCGCCACGCATTCCGGGCATCCCGAAATACGCTAAGGCCAACATAAATAATTTTTTTTTTTTGCAGAAAATCAGAGTTTAATTCAAGTATTGTGTGTCTCGCACAAAAGCTGCAAATATAGGCATTCTTGAGAAAATAGCATTCATAGTCGATGAAGTAGGGAGGCGTAAAAGTTCCAAAAGTGGGTAGACACCCAAATACACGTCCTCAAGTTAAATCAAAAACACATGCCAAGTTACTCCGTCTAGGAGACTTAAAAGTTACACATACTTTAAAATCCAGAAATACTTTAAGAATCCCCGAACCGTGCCCAGATGATAGAAGAAAACTACCGGTCCTTACAGATGTCAAAACCTGAAAAAGGAGTAAAGTAAAATGTAGAGTCAGCGAAAACAATCGCTGAGTAAGTAGACCCTTACTCCCGGAGGAGGTTGGGTTGCAGGGAGAACTTTTAAAATGCAGTTATGGAATATGGCATGCTAAACGAGAGTAATTTATACATATAGACAATATTAATCTAACCCGGGAATAGTTAATACAGCAATATGCGTTACCGAGATGTAAAATCCCAGCCACTGTGATGTGCAGGTTCCCCAACGGGCTCAGACTGCACATACACGCAAGGGTGTGGGGGAGGTAAGAAATTTCCTCGAAACCCACCACTGGAATCAGATATGGAACTGCCTGGATAGCCCCAAGAGTCCCCGTGTGGCGATTAAGTGCACAACAACGTGGGAGTTGGGCAGCCAGCCCATACCCAGACCCAGCCCCCGTAACAATGGTACCAAGTCCGTTCGATTTATTGCAGAAATTAAATAAGCACAGTAAAAGCGCACACCAATATTCCAAAAACAGTAGGGAGCTATAAGCATAAAATTAAAATAAATAAAGCGGTAAAAGTTATGCTTTAGCTAAAATAAATTTGGGCTATCCCCAAGGAGTAAAAATCTACTTACAGTTACTGACGATAGTTTGGGGACACTACGCAGACCACGAGCAGATAAAAATTCTCCTAATGAACAGCTACTAGCCAAAGAAATATTTCAAACATTTAGTCAGTATATTTCTACAACATAATATGTGACTAAAGAAACCTTTCATTCTAAAAAAAATGTTACCGGTAAGGACCCTATTGCCTGATCTCGCTAAGAACATCCACAGCGCAAGAGCTCAGGCTTTCAGGATATGAACAAGAGCAACACAGAGGGAAAACAAAAGAGATTAAGCAGATGAAGGGAGACGAGAATGGTGTAAGAGGCGTGGAATGGGAGGGGTTATATAGAGAAATTGCAGTCCCCTTTTTACCCGGTAGGAGCTTCCCCTAGCTGGCTCCATCCTTTAACCCAACAGACCTCCACCACCCATCAAATCCCCTTCTTTTCACACTCCACTCCACATCTCTTCTCCTACCCTAGTCTGCGCCGCCCCCCATCCCATTCACTTTACCAAATTTATCCCAGATTCCAGATCTCCACTCCAAGCTTCAAAAAACATTTTTGGGTAATGCAAGTTCTTGGTCCAAAGCATCCCCCTCCTTATTCTCTTCCATTCCTCCTCATGGGCGTCTCCGGCGGTGGTGCAGAGGGGTGGCGACGGAGCCGGCAGCGTGGTAGGCGAGTGGCGGGACGGAGGCTCGGAGGCTGTGGCGGTGATGATGGTGGCGAGCGGCGGCGGGCGGTGGCGCTACAGCCCTCCCTTCGTTCTTCTCCTCCTCTTTTCTTCTTCATTAATTTTTTTGTGTTTTTGGTTTGTTGGGGTTGAAAGAGAGTAGATTCGGTGGTGGTGGAAGAGAAGAACAGAGGCGGCGGCATGGCGGAGAGGGCGGCGGCATGGCGGAGAGGGCGGCGGTGGACGCGGCCCTTGTCTCCTTTCTTTCTTTTCTTCCTATCTTCTATATTTTCTCTATTTTTGATTTGTTGAGGGTTGAAAAGGAGTAGGTTTGGTGGGGTTGGTTTGAATCCAAATTTCGATTTTTGGGGTGGTGGTGTGGCCGGACTTCTAGATGAGTTTGGCCGGATTTTGGTTTTTTTTTGGGGGGGGGGGGACACAGTGGCGGTGGTGGTGGTAGAGGCGGCAGGGGGCCGCGGATGGTGGTTTTGGGGCCGGAAATGGAATGAGGGGTGGGAAATGGTGGTTTGGGGTGGTGGCCGGCGGAGCTCCGGCGAAGCTCCGGCGATGGCGGCCGGAGGTGGGCAGCGGCGGCAGCTTAGGCAAATTAGGGTTAGGGTTTGTAATGTTGTGGGCTTGGGCTCAATCTTGGTGTTGGGCTCTTTTCCTCTTTTAACACTTGGTATCCATTTTAATTGTCCAAGCCCAAATATCTAATTGAGACCTAATTAATCTATTGGACTTGATTAAATTTTTTTTGGACTTAATTAATTTATTGGACTTAATCTTAATTAATCCTAATTGTGGACCTAATATATGATTAATTTTTGGACTTAATATTTTATTAAATTTAATTTACTAATTGGTTTGGCTCCATTTGTCCAATAAACCAAGATCCTCGATTTTTTTCCCACTCCGGAATGGTCATGTATTATAAATTCGACAACCGTTAGTTTTCCAACAATTTAATTGAGTTAAGTATTTTTAATTTGATTGTATGACCTTAACAATAAATTAATCTCGTTCGTAATTATCGATAAATCGAACATTTTATTAACTAGTTGGCTTAGTGGTATTGTTCAAGTAATTAATTCAAATGTACCCTAAGCTTAAGGGAGATTCATATAACCTTAATTGAAATTTTTAAGGATTCGAGCAAGTTATTACTTAAATTTATTTTATTATAAATTTTATCCCTATTCTTGCTTTAAATTCTTCGGAGTGTTATAGTCTACCCTCCTTAAAATAAGGCTTCGTCCTCGAAGCCATGCAAGTTAAAATGGAAGACTCGATACTTCATTAGTACTTTAATTTAAAACAGCGTAAGATCATACATAGTACATCGAGTCCCTATTCGTCCCTAAATTCGCCAAATAGTTCCGGATACTTATCCCTCATATCGGCTTCGACTTCCCACGTGGCATCCTTCTCGTCATGTCTTGACCACTGCACCTTCACCATCCGGATCGATTTCCGCCTCGTGGTCCGTTCCTTTGAATCCAGGATTTGCACGGGTTTCTCTTCATATGTCAGGTTCTCGTCCAACTCGATTATTTCCGGTATCACTTCCCTTCTGGGGTCTTGATGGTACTCCTTGAGTTGGGATACGTGAAATACGTTGTGGACCTTAGATAATTCCTCTGGTAGAGCCAACTTGTAAGCCAATGGTCCAATTCTTGCGGTTATCTCAAAGGGTCCAATATATCTCGGACTCAGTTTACCGCGCTTGCCAAATCTCATCACACCTTTCATTGGAGACACTTTAAGAAGTATCTTATCCCCAATTTTGTATTCTCCAATCCTCCTATGCTTGTCGGCATACGTTTTCTGCCTATCCTGTGCCGCTTTGATCCGCTGCTGGACCGTCTCGATTATTCTTCTCGACTCCTCGATCATTGGGGGTCCAACTTGGATTGGTTCGTTCTTCTCAAACCAACACAGTGGGCTTCGACACTTTCTCCCATACATTGCCTCAAATGGCGCCATACCAATACTAGCATGATAGCTATTATTGTATGAAAACTCGATTAACGCCAGATGCTTTTCCCAGCTACCTCCGAACTCCAGGACGCACGATCTCAACATGTCCTCTAACGTTTGAATGGTCCTTTCGGTCTGACCGTCGGTAGTCGGGTGAAAGGCCGTGCTCAAATTAAGCTTAGTGCCAAGCGCCTCTTGAAGCGTCGTCCAAAAATTCGAAGTGAATCGCCCATCACGATCCGACACGATGTCCTGCGGGACTCCGTGTCTTCTTACCACGTTCTCCACGTAGGCTTTTGCTAATTGTTCCATGCTCCACTTCTCTCGCATAGGTATGAAGATAGCAGCCTTGGTTAATCTGTCGACGATAACCCATATTTTATCGTATCCCGATGGTGTCCTCGGCAGTCCTGAGACGAAGTCCATCGAGATGCTATCCCACTTCCATGCTGGGATTTCCAAAGGTTTCACTAACCCGATGGGTTTCTTCCGTTCCGCCTTAACCTTTTGACAGATAGGGCATTGTTCGACGAAGTCTGCTACTTCCTTCTTCATTCTCGGCCACCAAAAATGTTCCTTCAGATCTTTGTACAACTTGTCACCTCCAGGGTGAACAGAGTATGGTGTCTCGTGCCCTTCCTCCAGAATTTTCCTCTTTAGTTCGGCACATGCCTGTGGTATGCACCAACGTCCTCGAAACTTAATACATCCATCCGCCTCGACCCGGAAGTCAGTTGCCTTCCCTTGTTCAATCTTGGCCCTTATCCTTTCCAATTTAGTGTCTCCTGGTTGACTTGCCCGAATTTCCTCAAAGAAATCTGGCCGAATTGCGACTGTGCTAAACAGTCTTGCCGGTGTGCCCTCGTACACTAACTCGATTCCAAATTCGGCTATCTCTCGATACAACTCTGGGGGTAGGACCTTCATACTTGCCATGTGGGTAGATTTTCGGCTAAGGGCATCGGCTACGACATTCGCCTTACCCTCGTGGTAGGCAATGTCCAGATCATAGTCTTTGATTAATTCCAACCACCTTCTCTGTCGCATATTCAACTCCTTCTGAGTAAAAATATACTTTAGACTCTTGTGGTCGGTGTAAACCTTGCATTTCCGCCCATACAAGTAATGCCTCCATATTTTTAGTGCGAACACGACCGCTGCTAATTCCAGGTCGTGTGTGGGGTAATTCTCCTCATGAGGTCTCAGCTGTCGGGACGCATAAGCTATTACTTTCCCGAGCTGCATCAGGACACACCCCAGTCCGTTCTTAGATGCGTCACTATATACCTCGAAGTCATCCGTGTCTGTGGGAAGTGTTAGGACAGGAGTCGTAGTCAACCTCTTCTTCAATGTCTCGAACGCGGCATTGCACTCTGGTGTCCATATCACCTTGCTTTCCTTTTTCAAGTTCTGCGTCAATGGTCTAGCAATCTTGGAGAAGTCCTTCACAAAACGTCTGTAGTATCCTGCTAAACCGAGAAAGCTTCTTATCTCAGTTTGCGAGGTCGGAATAGGCCATTCGGCCACTGCTGATACCTTGGCCGGATCTACCGAAATTCCTTCGGCCGAAACATTGTGCCCAAGGAAGGACACTTTGTTTAGCCAGAACTCGCATTTTGATAATTTTGCATATAACTGGTGATCCCTCAATATGGTCAAAACCTTACGTAAGTGTTCTTCGTGCTCGCGCTTCCCTTTGGAGTAGATTAGAATGTCGTCGATGAACACCACTACGCAAGTGTCTAGTAGTTCACGGAAAACGTCGTTCATCAAGCTCATGAATACTGCTGGGGCATTGGTTAATCCGAAAGACATTACCGTAAATTCGTAATGCCCGTATCTGGTTCGGAAAGCCGTCTTCGGAATGTCCTCTTCGGCTACCCTCAGCTGATGATATCCTGACCTCAGATCGATCTTTGAGAACGTCCTTGCTCCTTTTAGTTGATCGAACAGGTCGTCGATCATCGGGAGAGGATATTTGTTCTTAATGGTGACCTGATTCAATCCGCGGTAGTCTATGCAGAGTCGCATACTCCCGTCCTTCTTGCGGACGAATAGCACCGGGGCTCCCCATGGTGATGTGCTTGGCCTGATGTAACCCTTATCAAGTAATTCTTCCAGTTGTTCCTTCAATTCCTTGCTCTCTGCAGGTGCCATCCGGTACGGGGCTTTAGACACAGGTTGGGTTCCTGGCACCAAATCAATTGTAAATTCTACCCCTCTGTGTGGTGGCATCCCCGGAATCTCATCCGGGAATACATCCGGATAGTCACGTACGACTGGGATCTGTTCGAGGTCAAATCCCTCTGCTTCCTTGTCTTCTACATGGCAGAGATAAACTGGATATCCTTTGTTTGCCAACTCCGTCATCTTTAGAGCCGTGACAATCTTAATTCTCGGTTTCGGCGGTTCCGCATAAATAGACACTCTTTTCTTATTCGGGCCATACAAGGTCACCTTCTGTTGAGCGCAGTCAATTGTGGCCTTGTGACGAACCAACCAATCCATCCCCAAAATAATATCAAAGTCTTGCAAGTCGAACTTAATCAAGTTCGCTACAAACTCGACCCCGTAGATAAGTATTGGAACGTTCATGTATCTCTGAGAGCAGTTTACGACTGTCCCATTAGGTAACGAAACGCCTAAGTTCACTGCGCTAGGGGCTCTAAATCCTAGTTGTTCCGCTTTCTTATTTGCTATAAAGGAATACGACGCTCCAGAATCAAACAAAACGTACGTGGCAGAATCTTTAACTGTGAACGTACCAGCTATGACATCATCATTGTCTTGCAGGTCAGCTCGGTTCACCACATTCAGTCGCCCCTGATTGTTCCGAGCCGCTGGGGGAGGGTTTCTCTGATTGCGGCCCTGGTCTGGTTGCGGGTTCCTCGGCTTCCCCCTCAAACACGCCTCAGTCTGGTAACGAGGGTCCCTTTTGAGGTCAGCTCGCAGCCTATTTGCATCCAAACGGATGCCACAGTCGTAAACCATATGGCCGGTCAGATCGCACCTGTAACATTCCCATTACGCGGGCAGACTTGCATCCAGTGTCGTTTGCTACATTTGTTGCAGGGCGCGGGTACAGGGAGTCGATCATCATTCCTCTGGTTGGGGCCATTGACGGTCCAACGTTGGCCACGGTTCCCCTTGTCCTGTTGCTTCTCAAATCGTCCCTTCTTCTGGGTTGCAGAGGATTGTCCAACATATTCCTCTCTTCGCTTGGGTAGCCGGACCCGTTCCACTGTCATCGCTCGGTCGTAAAGCTTTTGGAGGTTAAAGAACTGCTTACCTCCTAATCCCTCTCGGATTCCTTGGTTCAGACCGAGCTCGAACTTCTGGGCCTGGGCGTGATCAGTATTCACCAGTCCCGGGGCAAAACGGAGAAGTTCGTTGAATTTCTCAAAGTATTCATGGACAGAACGGCTTCCCTGCTTCAGAGTGACGAACTCTTCGTATTTAGCATTTTTCACGCTAGTGGAGTAGAACCTAGCGCGCAGTGTCTCTTGAAATTCAGTCCAGCTGACGTCCCGATTCTCCTGGCTTCTCCACCAGGTATTCGCCTTTCCTCCCAGAAAGAATGTAGCCACTTCCGTCTTCCTTCCTTCCGGACATTGGACAGCTTCTAGCAACTTATCAAAGATCTCGATCCATCCTTCCAATTTAGCCGGGTCCTCGTGTCCGGCATACCTGGGAGGTTGGTATTTGTGTACGGCTTCGATGTAGTCTGTGGGCTGCCCACCTTGCTCTTCATCCCTGGCGAGTTGCCGTTCTACCGCGGCACCAATAGTTAGCATCATTTGTTCCAGTCGGTCCTGTCGCCCTTCCATAGGGTCCCGCCTGTCCTCCGCTGGGTTCTGCCTGTTTCCCACAGGGTCTTGCCCACCCCCTACAGACTCCTGCACTTCCTCCGTAGGGTTAGGGGCCATGGGTGGGTTCACCGGGTATTTCCTTGGGCGTCCGCGTGGAGGCATCTGAAAGGCAACAATCAATCCAGCGGTGAGGAAAAATCTTTCTTATTTAGTCACAAACTATCAATATTTATTTGTCTATTTTATGTTATTATTTCGGTCATCATTATTTTATTCTTTATTCATGCTATTCATATATTTAGATTACTATTATTATTGTTACTATTTTTATTGTTATCGTTGTTATTATTATTATTTTATTTATGCGTGGCTCGTAGTCCTCCAAATCTAAGGCATCCCCTAAGTCACGCCCTTAAGTAGTGCTAAGGCAAAATGAGATAGCATGATTTTTAATTTTAATATATAACCGGGAATAAGGAGTGGCAGAGCCAATCCTTTACAGTGATACTACTTGGTAGATCTATCAGTGGGGTAAACGTCCCCGAGATCTTACCAATGAAAATAGACAGTAGTAGTCAATGCCAGTACATGATAATCCTAACAGATAACTAGTCAAGCGAGGTAGATACTAAGGAAAGCAGATAAATAGGTGCTCGGCTGATGCCCGTACGGGCCCTCACTCGGCATCTTCCTCCTCCTCCTCCTCTGGGTCGGACTCATCCGACACTGGGGTAACCCGGACGGCTCTAGCAGCACTAGTAGAGGCGGGAGTTGCCTCCCAAACCACCCGCTTGTCCACCACCTCCGTGGTGTCCGCCCTTGCCTTCTTCCTCGGCCCCCAGTTCGCGTGGAAGAAACGGAGATCATCCATCATGGTGATTTCCTCTGCCTCGAGTGAGTGGAGTCGCTGCTGCTGCTCTGCAATGGTGACATCTTTCTCCTCTTCGTCTTCCAGGCCCTTAGACATCGCCTGATATCGTATGTTCTGCTCGGACTCCTTTCTTGCCTCTGCACTCGCTATCCTCTCAGTCAAATCGGTTATGTCTTCCTTGTGTATCTCGACTTCGTTTCTCAACTTCACTACTCGCTCAGTCAGACGAGATATCGAGTCGGAGATCGCTGTGATGGCTGGGTTTGACATCTGGGGAAACTTGGGTCAGAAACATACATATACATGTATATATATAGTTACATATACGCTAAAAGAATTCTGCTCGTGCCTATATGCGTATGTGTGTGTGTTCCCGTCCCAGAAATAGAATATTTAATACTTGGCATGTATATTTTAAAATATTCGTATGAAATTTGATCGACAAAATGCGCTATACTAAATTGTACAAGAAGAATAGAATGCCATTTTTGAAAATACGTTGTTGTGCAAAGATTTAGAAATAATTTTAAATGCACAAAATTCATAGAGCAAAACCGCTCTGATACCAAACTGTAACACCCCCATTTTCCTCAAAGATCGACGGAAGCAAAACATGGGTTAAATGGGCGAGTGCTACCGCCACGCATTCCGGGCATCCCGAAATACGCTAAGGCCAACATAAATAATTTTTTTTTTTTGCAGAAAATCAGAGTTTAATTCAAGTATTGTGTGTCTCGCACAAAAGCTGCAAATATAGGCATTCTTGAGAAAATAGCATTCATAGTCGATGAAGTAGGGAGGCGTAAAAGTTCCAAAAGTGGGTAGACACCCAAATACACGTCCTCAAGTTAAATCAAAAACACATGCCAAGTTACTCCGTCTAGGAGACTTAAAAGTTACACATACTTTAAAATCCAGAAATACTTTAAGAATCCCCGAACCGTGCCCAAATGATAGAAGAAAACTACCGGTCCTTACAGATGTCAAAACCTGAAAAAGGAGTAAAGTAAAATGTAGAGTCAGCGAAAACAATCGCTGAGTAAGTAGACCCTTACTCCCGGAGGAGGTTGGGTTGCAGGGAGAACTTTTAAAATGCAGTTATGGAATATGGCATGCTAAACGAGAGTAATTTATACATATAGACAATATTAATCTAACCCGGGAATAGTTAATACAGCAATATGCGTTACCGAGATGTAAAATCCCAGCCACTGTGATGTGCAGGTTCCCCAACGGGCTCAGACTGCACATACACGCAAGGGTGTGGGGGAGGTAAGAAATTTCCTCGAAACCCACCACTGGAATCAGATATGGAACTGCCTGGATAGCCCCAAGAGTCCCCGTGTGGCGATTAAGTGCACAACAACGTGGGAGTTGGGCAGCCAGCCCATACCCAGACCCAGCCCCCGTAACAATGGTACCAAGTCCGTTCGATTTATTGCAGAAATTAAATAAGCACAGTAAAAGCGCACACCAATATTCCAAAAACAGTAGGGAGCTATAAGCATAAAATTAAAATAAATAAAGCGGTAAAAATTATGCTTTAGCTAAAATAAATTTGGGCTATCCCCAAGGAGTAAAAATCTACTTACAGTTACTGACGATAGTTTGGGGACACTACGCAGACCACGAGCAGATAAAAATTCTCCTAATGAACAGCTACTAGCCAAAGAAATATTTCAAACATTTAGTCAGTATATTTCTACAACATAATATGTGACTAAAGAAACCTTTCATTCTAAAAAAAATGTTACCGGTAAGGACCCTATTGCCTGATCTCGCTAAGAACATCCACAGCGCAAGAGCTCAGGCTTTCAGGATATGAACAAGAGCAACACAGAGGGAAAACAAAAGAGATTAAGCAGATGAAGGGAGACGAGAATGGTGTAAGAGGCGTGGAATGGGAGGGGTTATATAGAGAAATTGCAGTCCCCTTTTTACCCGGTAGGAGCTTCCCCTAGCTGGCTCCATCCTTTAACCCAGCAGACCTCCACCACCCATCAAATCCCCTTCTTTTCACACTCCACTCCACATCTCTTCTCCTACCCTAGTCTGCGCCGCCCCCCATCCCATTCACTTTACCAAATTTATCCCAGATTCCAGATCTCCACTCCAAGCTTCAAAAAACATTTTTGGGTAATGCAAGTTCTTGGTCCAAAGCATCCCCCTCCTTATTCTCTTCCATTCCTCCTCATGGGCGTCTCCGGCGGTGGTGCAGAGGGGTGGCGACGGAGCCGGCAGCGTGGTAGGCGAGTGGCGGGACGGAGGCTCGGAGGCTGTGGCGGTGATGATGGTGGCGAGCGGCGGCGGGCGGTGGCGCTACAGCCCTCCCTTCGTTCTTCTCCTCCTCTTTTCTTCTTCATTAATTTTTTTGTGTTTTTGGTTTGTTGGGGTTGAAAGAGAGTAGATTCGGTGGTGGTGGAAGAGAAGAACAGAGGCGGCGGCATGGCGGAGAGGGCGGCGGCATGGCGGAGAGGGCGGCGGTGGACGCGGCCCTTGTCTCCTTTCTTTCTTTTCTTCCTATCTTCTATATTTTCTCTATTTTTGATTTGTTGAGGGTTGAAAAGGAGTAGGTTTGGTGGGGTTGGTTTGAATCCAAATTTCGATTTTTGGGGTGGTGGTGTGGCCGGATTTTGGTTTTTTTTTGGGGGGGGACACAGTGGCGGTGGTGGTGGTAGAGGCGGCAGGGGGCCGCGGATGGTGGTTTTGGGGCCGGAAATGGAATGAGGGGTGGGAAATGGTGGTTTGGGGTGGTGGCCGGCGGAGCTCCGGCGAAGCTCCGGCGATGGCGGCCGGAGGTGGGCGGCGGTGGCAGCTTAGGCAAATTAGGGTTAGGGTTTGTAATGTTGTGGGCTTGGGCTCAATCTTGGTGTTGGGCTCTTTTCCTCTTTTAACACTTGGTATCCATTTTAATTGTCCAAGCCCAAATATCTAATTGAGACCTAATTAATCTATTGGACTTGATTAAATTTTTTTTGGACTTAATTAATTTATTGGACTTAATCTTAATTAATCCTAATTGTGGACCTAATATATGATTAATTTTTGGACTTAATATTTTATTGAATTTAATTTACTAATTGGTTTGGCTCCATTTGTCCAATAAACCAAGATCCTCGATTTTTTTCCCACTCCGGAATGGTCATGTATTATAAATTCGACAACCGTTAGTTTTCCAACAATTTAATTGAGTTAAGTATTTTTAATTTGATTGTATGACCTTAACCATAAATTAATCTCGTTCGTAATTATCGATAAATCGAACATTTTATTAACTAGTTGGCTTAGTGGTATTGTTCAAGTAATTAATTCAAATGTACCCTAAGCTTAAGGGAGATTCATATAACCTTAATTGAAATTTTTAAGGATTCGAGCAAGTTATTACTTAAATTTATTTTATTATAAATTTTATCCCTATTCTTGCTTTAAATTCTTCGGAGTGTTATAACAGGCTCGTTTGGAGCAGTTGTTGCTCACTATTGGAGCCGCTGGGCAACGGCAATTGGCAAGAGAAGAAGAACAAGAAGGACAACCTACGGACTACATCGGGGCTATACATAAATATCAGCCTCCCAGATACACCGGACATGAGGACCAGGCTAAATTGGAGGGTTGGATTGAGGCGTTTGACAAACTATTGGAGGCAGTACAATGCCCCGAAGAAAGGATGGTGGAAGTGGCTACATTCTTCTTGAGTGGCAAGGCAAGTACCTGGTGGCGAAACCAGGAGGATCGGAACGTCAGTTGGCCAGAATTTCAGGAGGCCCTACGTGCAAGGTTCTACTCCACTAGCGTGAAAAATGCTAAATATGAGGAGTTCGTCACTCTGAGGCAAGGAAACCGCTCTGTCCATGACTACTATGAAAAATTCAATGAGCTCCTTCGCTTCGCCCCAGGATTAGTGAATACCGATCATGCACAGGCTCAGAAGTTCGAGCTCGGCCTGGACCGAGAGATCCGAGAAGGCTTAGGAGGGAAGCAGTTTTTCAGCCTCCAGAAGCTTTATGACCGAGCAATGACAGTCGAGCGAGTACGGCAGCCTAAGCGAAGGGAAGAGCACACTGGACAATCCTCTACAACCCATAAAAAGGGGCGCTTTGAGAGGAGACAAGATAAAGGGAAACCTGGCCAGCGCCGCAACTTCGATAGACCCAACCCGAGAAATGATAATGGTATCCCTATACCATCCCCTTGCTCAAAATGCAAAAGAAGGCACTGGTTGTAGGTATGCCCGCCATATGGTGCCTTCTACCGATGTGGCCTCAACGGACATATGGTCAATGATTGCGGCATTCGTTTGGACGCAAATAGACTGCGAGAAGATCTCAAAAGGGACCGTCGCTTCCAGACGGAGGCATGTTTGAATGGGAATCCGAGGAACCCGCAGCAAGACCAGGACCGCAACCAAAGGAACCCGCCACCGATTGCCGGAACAATCATGGACGACTAAATGTGGTTAACCGAGCTGATCTCCATGAAGCTGACAACATCATAGCTGGTACGTTCACAGTTAAAGGTTCTACGACATATGTTTTATTTGATTCTGGAGCATCATATTCCTTCATAGCAAGTAAGAAAGCGGAACAACTAGGACTTAGAGCCCCCAGTGCAGTGAACTTAGGCGTTTCCTTACCTAATGGGACAGTGGTGAACTGTTCTCATAGATACATGGACGTTCCAATTCTTATATACGGGGTTGAGTTTGCAGCAAACTTGATTAAGTTCGACTTGCAAGATTTTGTCATTATTTTGGGAATGGATTGGTTAACACGACACAAGGCCACCATCAACTGTGCTCAACAAAAGGTGACGGTGTATGGCCCCAATAAGAAGAGATTGTCTATATATGCGGAGCCATCAAAACCAACGGTTAAGATCGTTACGGCTTTGAAGATAACCAAGTTAGCAAATAAAGGATATACGATCTATCTCTGCCACGTAGAGGACAAGCAGGCTGAGGAAATTGTCCTAGATCAAATCCCAGTCGTTCGTGACTTTCTGGACGTGTTTCCAGATGAAATTCTAGGGATGCCACCACACCGAGGGGTAGAATTCACCATCGACTTGGCGCCAGGAACCCAACCAGTGTCCAAAGCCCCATACCGGATGGCACCTGCAGAGAGCAAAGAATTAAAAGAGCAATTGGAAGAATTACTTGATAAAGGTTACATAAGACCCAGTACGTCGCCATGGGGAGCTCCAGTGTTGTTTGTCCGCAAGAAAGATGGTAGCATGCGACTATGTATAGACTACCGCGGACTGAATCAGGTGACTATCAAAAATAAATACCCTCTCCCAAGGATCGATGATCTGTTTGATCAATTGAAAGGAGCAAGGACGTTCTCAAAGATCGATCTAAGGTCAGGATATCACCAGCTAAGGGTAGCTGAAGAGGATATTCCAAAGACGGCTTTCCGAACCAGATATGGACATTATGAATTTACGGTAATATCCTTCGGATTAACAAATGCCCCAGCAGTATTCATGAGTTTGATGAATGACGTGTTCCGTGAATTATTAGATACATGCGTAGTAGTGTTCATTGATGATATTTTAATCTACTCTAAGGGGGAGCACGAGCACGAAGAACACTTACGTAAGGTTTTGAAAATACTCAGGGATCACAAGTTGTATGCAAAATTATCAAAATGTGAATTCTGGCTGAACAAGGTATCCTTTCTCGGACACACAGTGTCAGCTGAAGGAATTTCGGTGGACCCGACCAAGGTATCAGCAGTGGCTGAATGGCCTATTCCAACTTCACAGACTGAGATAAGAAGCTTCCTTGGTCTAGCAGGGTACTACAGACGGTTTGTGCAAGACTTCTCTAAAATTGCTAGACCGTTAACGCAAAATCTAAAAAAGGGGAGCAAGGTGCGTTCGAGACATTGAAAAAGAGGTTAACCACAGCTCCTGTCCTAACACTTCCTACGGACATGGATGATTTTGAGGTATACAGCGATGCATCCAAGAACGGACTAGGGTGTGTCCTTATGCAGCTCGGGAAAGTGATAGCTTATGCATCTCGACAGTTGAGACCTCATGAGGAAAATTATCCAACACACGACCTAGAGCTAGCAGCGGTTGTGTTCGCTCTAAAAATATGGAGACATTACCTGTATGGGCGGAAATGCAGGATTTACACCGATCATAAGAGTCTAAAGTATATTTTTACTCAGAAGGAGTTAAATATGCGACAGAGGAGATGGTTGGAATTGATTAAGGACTATGATCTGGACATTGCTTACCACGAGGGTAAGGCAAATGTAGTAGCAGATGCACTTAGCCGAAAGGCTACGCACATGGCCAACATGAAAGTCCTTTCACCTGAGTTGTACCAGGAGATAGCCAAATTTGGGATTGAGTTGGTGTATGAAGGGACAACAGCAAGATTTCTTAGCACTATCACTATCCGGCCAGACTTCTTTGAGGAAATCCGAGCAGGGCAACAAGGGGATGTCAAGTTGGAAAGAATAAAAGCCAAGATTGAACAGGGAAAGGCATCAGATTTCCAAATTGAGGCTGATGGATGTATTAAGTTTCGGGGACGTTGGTGCATACCCCAAGCCTGTGCCGAGTTGAAGAGGAAAATCTTGGAGGAAGGACACGAAACGCCATACTCAGTTCATCCGGGAGGTGACAAATTGTACAAGGATCTAAAAGAACACTTCTGGTGGCCTCGAATGAAAAAGGAAGTTGCAGATTTTGTCGAGCAATGTCCAATCTGTCAAAAGGTAAAAGCAGAAAGGAAGAAACCCATCGGATTGGTTAAACCATTGGAAATCCCGACATGGAAGTGGGATAGTATCTCGATGGACTTTATCTCAGGACTGCCAAGAACGCCGTCGGGATATGATAAGATTTGGGTTATCGTTGATAGATTAACCAAGGCAGCTATCTTCATACCCATGCGAGAAAAGTGGAGTATGGAACAGTTAGCAAAGGCCTATGTGGAAAATGTGGTAAGGAGACACGGAGTTCTGCATGACATAGTGTCGGACCGCGATGGGAGATTCACATCACACTTTTGGACAAAGCTTCAAGAGGCACTTGGTACGAAGCTTAACTTAAGCACGGCTTTTCACCCGACTACCGATGGACAAACTGAGAGAACAATTCAAACCCTAGAGGACATGTTGAGATCGTGCATCCTGGAGTTTGGTGGTAGCTGGGAAAAGCATTTGGCACTGATAGAGTTCTCGTACAATAATAGCTATCACGCGAGCATCGGTATGGCCCCGTTCGAAGCAATGTATGGGAGGAAGTGTCGTAGCCCACTATGTTGGTTCGAGAAGAATGATCCAATCCAAGTCGGACCCCAGATGATTGAAGAGTCGAGAAAGATAATCGAAAAAGTCCAACAACGGATTAAGGCAGCACAAGATAGGCAGAAAATGTATGCTGACAAGCACCGAAGAACTGGTGAATATAAGGTAGGAGATAAAATCCTTCTTAAAGTATCTCCAATGAAGGGCATAATGAGATTTGGCAAGCGCGGAAAATTGAGTCCAAGATATATCGGACCTTTTGAAATCACCGCAAGAATTGGACCATTGGCATATAAGTTGGCTTTACCCGAAGAATTGTCCAGAGTTCATAACGTGTTTCACATATCTCAACTCAAAGAGTATCATCAGGATCCACGAAGAGAAGTGATACCCGAAATAATCAAATTGGATGAGAACTTGACATATGAAGAACGACCCGTGCGAATATTGGATTCTAGAGAGCGAATCACAAGGCGGAAATCGATCCGAATGGTAAAGGTGCAGTGGTCAAGGCATGACGAGAAAGATGCAACGTGGGAGGCCGAAACTGACATAAGGGATAGATACCCGGAACTGTTTGACGAGATTAGGGACGAAGAGTAGCTCAGTTACTATGTAATGGGAGTATGTTATTGTATTGAACAACTTATTATAATACTGAGTGTTTCGTAAGTTCATCGTGAGGCTTCGAGGACGAAGCCTTATTTTTAAGGAGGGTAGACTATAACATCCCGTAAAATTTTAAATTTAAAATTCATAGATATTCAAATTATTCTAAAAATAATAATAATAATAATAATAATAATTCTCCTAAGTGTAATTTTTATTGAACATTAAATTAAAGAATGGGAAATTTTATTTTTGGAATAAGGATTATTCAATCAATCCCTAACAAGTACTGAGCTAAAATTTATATAATTAGAATTCTTTTTAAGCACAAGTATAATTAAATTATTTCATGAGCAAATATATTTATTTTAGGTCCACTAGATTATGAGCATTTATTTTAGGATTTTAATTATTTCTTACATGTCGGCAGAAGACTTGGGAAAGTCATGGTAAGTACGATTTTAGTGATATTATTTAATTCTTATATGTACTAGTAGTTCATTTTCTTTTATTTTCATATCCGAACTAATCATGCATTATTAAGCATAAATTATTTGTGTTATTGACGTGAGGGCTAGAAATTTTTTTTAAATTATTGTAGTAGGAAATCAAGCTCATATTTATGTATCACACCAGTGCAAACTGGCATATTCTAAAATCAATGAGGACAGAATGGTTGGGACAAGCTTCTTGAATTAATGGAGTCATCCGTTTATATATATGTAAAGCATGAAGAGTCTCTCCCTTATCTGCTAGCTCAAAGTTGTATTTAATGTGAAGGCCCCTATATATCAATACCCAAAATAAAATACTTGTCCCATCACTTGAGATAGTTGCAAGATTCATCCGTATGAAGAGGGAGCAAATAGACAAGGATCACGTGAGAGTTGGGTGTTGGAATTAAATTGACATTATGTGCATTTAAGAGTAGGAGATTGACAAATCTG
The DNA here is from genome assembly GCA_030278955.1 of Hygrophila difformis. Lineage (NCBI taxonomy): Eukaryota > Viridiplantae > Streptophyta > Magnoliopsida > Lamiales > Acanthaceae > Hygrophila > Hygrophila difformis. The sequence continues at coordinate 35,101,388 of JAOANR010000010.1, read as the reverse complement.
ATGGGCAAGAAATGGGTGTTACATCTCATCCATAAAAGTCCCAATTGCAGCCTCCTAAATCATTCGTATCGCTCCCTGCATTCATACAAATTTTATGACATTCTATTAGTGAGAGGATTTAGGGAAAGCTGTGGAAGTTATTGTTAAGAAGAGTCGGACTAGTATTCACGAAGATCTTGTGGTAAGTGCTCATATAGGACTGTTTTCCCTTGATCTAAGTTATATGAAATGTTCTAACAATAGGATTTTCTCTCATCTTCTTATTTCATGGCTACAAAGGAGTGTTGATGTAATTCAAGGATTTTTCCGTAGTTACAAGGAACCTACGACCTACCAAACGACCATAGAATCTATTCTCTGTAAGTCTATTCCCATAATTTCAAATTTTAGAGCTTTTGGTCGAATGGTTTAGGAGATACAAGAATCGGAGTATAAAATGTTCAAATCTGTCACTAAACAACTCACCTTGCGCATTTTCTGAAATCTAATAATTCGGATCTCTTCGGATCTTCAAACGGAAAAAATTAAACCTACAAAATTGTTCCTAACACTTTAAATAACATTGTGTCAAAATTTCATAAGTTTTTGTCTAAGTTTGAATCCCAAAATCGATCTGGTTGGTTCTGCGTTTTCGGCTAATTTCAAAATCCTGACAGGTTTGAAATTCGAACTTAATCAGTTTTTTTTTAATAGATCCGATCATATTTAAGCTTTGTAATACAAATAAAACTTGTACATAATTGTGTCTAGTTTGTGCCTGTAAAATTTCATAATTTTTTTAGTTCATTTGCTATGTCAAACATTCGTTAAAAGATGAATCGCCAAAGCTGTTTTCCTGACAGTACAGGTTCTGTACAAAAGATTCGATTTTTGACTTGGTTCCGTACATTATTCTTAAAAATTTAAAGAATGAAAGTTGTTCATAAATGTGTCTAGTACCTCTCTGTAAAATTTTGTGATTTTTAAAAGACGTACGTGAAAGTTATGATTTTTTAAACCTACTAATGGTCAAGCATCCGCTGTTACTGAGTTAGAATGAGTTTGGGGTTTTCTGAAATGCCCGTTTTAGTTCAAGTTAAGATATTCAAACCAAAAAATTTTCTTCATGAAAAATATTTATCTATGTATGATCTACCTTCTGTAAAAATTTCAGAATTTATTTATGAGTTTTGATATTTTTAACACTCGTTGAAATGTAAGCCGTCGTTGTTGAAATTCTGACAGCAAGTTAATTGTACAAAGATCACGATTTTTGAACTATTCCATACCTTATTTTTAAAAGTATAAAACATAAAAGTTGTTCATCTATGTGTTGAGTATCTACAGTTTAAATTTCAGAGCAATCGCCTTTCGTATGAATTTTTAAAGCTGTTTGGCGTAAACTGTGACGGAAGAAATGGTGATTTTGAACCCATTATGAAATATTGATATGGGAGTTTATTGTTAAAAATAATATTTGGCATTTTGAATGCCCTTGTTATGAGATTACTCATCGAGATTGTTGAAAAATCTTTTAAAGAGAATATTATTTGCATAATTGTAAGTTAGGAAGAGGGGATGATGGAGTAGAGTTGCAATTGGAGGCTTCTTGTGGAATATAGTTAAACAAGAAAATTTAACTGCTCGTCGCCTGCATTGTGTTGTTAACCCCAAGTCTACGGTAACAGTAAGTGGATTTTTACTCTTTGGAGTAAGCCCAAATTTATTTTAGCTTAAGCATAAATTACATACCGCTTTATTATATTTTAAATTTATGCTTATTGCTCCCTACTGTTTTTGGATTATTGGTATGCTATTTTTAATGTGCCTTATAAATTATAGCAACAATTCCTATGATTTTGGGAATTCCATTGTTACGGGGTTGGAACTGTGTGTGTGGATCTTGCCGCCACCGCCGCCGTTGTGTGCATACAATGCCACTCGGGAAAAGTGGGAAAACGTAACGATACCACTCCTTATTCCAAGTGGATGAAGGAAATTTCCTACCTTTACCACAACCCTTGAATGCGCATGTGAGACTGGGTATTCGATTCACGAACCCTTCTCAATTGGCATGTTGGCTGAGATAATTATATTTCTCGGTAACACATATTGTTATATTGTTTGTTCCCGGGATTAGATTAATATTGCATTTATGTTCACAATATTCTCGTTTTAGCATACCGTTACCATAACTGTTGTTTTTAAATCATTTATGCAACCCGATCTCCTCCGGGAGTAAGGGTCTACTTACTCAGCGATTATTTTTCGCTGACCCTACACTTTTATGATTCTTTTCAGGTTTTGACATCTGTGAGGACCAGTAAGCATTTGCATCATCGGGCACGGTTTGGGTTATTTTAAATGCCTTTATCTAAGTATAAGTGATGTATAATATTTTAAATCTCCTTGTCGGGGCAAACAACTTGGCATATGATCTGTTATTAACTCGAGGACGTATAATTTGGGGTGGTACCCACTTATGTAAGTTTCTACGCCCCAATACTTTTAATATGCAACGGACGATGATATTCTTCAAATTGTATGGTAAATTTCCCTTTTTAAACCAAGAATATCTCTTATCTTTTTACATTGTTGTCATTGAGCTCTTTCAAGAGACATGTTAACTTATTTTTGGTCACTGTGCCAAAACTCCTATTTAAAGCTCATTTTATACGTTATAGTGTTACGAGCTTTCTTTTTTCCGAAAATCTTGTGCAACACTATTGGCATATTATTTAAACTCTGAATTTCCGAGATCACGATATATGCTTAACAGTTAGCATATATGTTCAACTCCGAATGACATGTAAAATGATGTGAGCTAGCCTTAGCGTATTCTGGGCAGTCCGGAAAACATGGCGGTAACACCGACCTCCTGTTCCCACACTTTGTTTCCGTTGTGCTTTTAGGGAAAATGGGGGTGTTACATCGAACCCGCAAGGCTTGACACAGACATCCTGGGCAATCGAACCCGCAGGGACACGGACGCCCTTGGGGAATCGAACCCGCAAGGTCAGCACAAGTTTCGCAAGTTTCAACAAGGTTTCAAGATTTGACTCGGTCAACCACAGTTTACTCTAAAATTCGTCTAAAATCAGATTTAATTCCAAAAATTCCGAAATTTCATGACTGACTCAGAAACGTCGAGTTGAACAACTTTTGTGTTTTAACTTTTTCAATCCGAGATACCAAAACATGTCAAAAACACCAATTTTCACAGAAACACAAATCTGTCCGAATGTTATATGTCACAGTTTAAAGATTTCAAATTCTACCATAGCAATTCAACTCCAAATTTGATACAATTTTACAGAGACCATTTTAAGACAATTATCTACAACTTTCATGTTTGGCCAAAGATCTAAATCGGTCTGGAACCTATGTCAAAAATGTGATCAAGATCATACCTAAGTTCTGTCAAGAATTTCAAGATCTAGATTCAAGCAGCTCGGTTTCGGTGGGGTTTCACATACCAAATCGTCTCTAAAAATTCTGAAAATTTTACAGTAGATAGATCTAAGCCTTAGAAACGTTTTTTGTTTTTTAAGTTTTTCCGTTTGAAGTCGTTTTAAGGTTCGGAAAAATTCATCAAATCTGTTGCGTCGGTAGAAAACATAAGTTGGCAGATTTACGATTTCTTGTTAAATCATTTAGTTTCGAACGTTTTAATTCTTCCCAAAATCATGTAAGAGTTAACTTACAGATTAATCGTCGTTTGGGTTTGTCTATTTCGGAGGCGTGGCTTCCAGTCCACCGTTTATCCTCTCCTCTCGTCGGGTTCTCCGTTCTAGATCCGATACGGGGTGTAGAGAGAAAAGAAACGAGGTTAGAATCCGTTTTCGGATTGAAACATGAAAGGATTTATCGGATTAGAGCTTACCACAACGTTGGAGATCTTCCGGATTTCGTCCAAACAGCCGTTGTCTCCGTTTGGTGCCTCCGTTGCCTCCGGGATTTAGGGTTTCGAATGTATAGAGAGTTGTAGGGTTTTGTAAAAGTATTCGGGGCTTCCGAGGGGGTTTATTTATAGATATCTAAGACCTAGGGCATCCAAAATCTGACCCCAAGGGTCTTGAGTCGAGAGACGTTCAACCGAAAGTCGAAAAATCCGCGTTCGGGCGAGAGATTCACGCAAAGGGCGAATCTGTCGCGTGGCGCGGGGTTGGCGCGCCTTTTCCCCCATTAGCGCGCGGTCAGCGCGCGACGAACGCCTGGACTTCGGTCCGGGCGGGTCGTGCGATCCGTCGTGCTTTTCCGCCTCTCTTTCGGGTTTCTATCCCTCTATGCTCTTGGATTCCAATTTCCGGACTCTCTTCGGGTTTACGAAATAGGAACCCCGTATAATTTATGTTTGGACTCGAGTTCTCGAGTTCATTTATATCGGATACCCGTGTAACGACTTATTTAACTTTATTTAATTTTAATTTCTTTTGTTTAATTAAATCTCTTTTAATTTCATTTCTTATTTCTTCTATATTTATTTATTTAATGTATTTGCTGATTTATTTGCTTATTTATTTATTTATTATATTTATTTATTTCTTTATTTATTTATTGTATTTACTTATTTATTTATGTTGTAAAATTCTCGGGTATTACAGTCTACCCTCCTTAAGAATCAACTTCGTCCTCGAAGTTGTGTTTCGACTTTTCTCGTGCTAAGGACTTTTTGTTTGGTTTATTATTTTGTGACTGAACTTAGAATTAAAATTTCTAAGCTGCCTACGTACCCGGTGAAGGGATCAAACCATAACGTAGTTCAAAACAATTTGAATATGTTTATTTATTCATTCGGAATACATATCGTCAAAAATAAATGTCTATTTTACGGGGTATCACATCCTCTCCCCCTTAGGATGTCAGTTATGCCCCCATAACTGCCTATTTATTATTCTCAAGAGGGTTCGGGTCAAGGTTTAAATGAGTCGTGCGTTTGAAATGGATTTGTTGTTTGGGAAACCAAACAAGATTTTTGGAATAAATAGTGTTTTAATAAAAACTTGATTTTTATTGTTCCACATAAGGAAATTTTCTAATTCATACAAGGATAGGAATGGCTAAGGTCGAGATTTGTTATGCTTAGGCGTGCGCTTAGATGAACGCGATCTAGAACTAACGCAAGATCAGTCTCTAGTTAGCGTTCCTAATTTGATATCAAGTCTCTATGTTATCCAGTGCAAGCAAAAGACCTAGGTTAAACTTCGCCAAGATTCTAGGTTAACTTGGCCAAGATTCTAAGTTAAAATTCGTCAAGATTCTAAGTTCTTTAAATAAAGGAGATGCAATATGCAAATGCGAATGATGATTTCCCCCCAAAAATAATTTATGCACTATATATATATTTTTCCCATGGGTTTTAAAAATAAAAATTTTTCCATGGAAATAATACTTTAAAATTTAAAATAATAGTCAAAATATTAATAGTAGTTTAAAAATAGTAATGGTTTAAAAATAATAGATTAAAAATAGCCGGGCTCTGATACCAACCTTGGTATCAGATATTTTCTTTAAAATAGATAGCTTTAAAATATTCTGGGTGCTCTGATACCAACTTGGTATCAGATATTTTCTTTAAAATGAATAGTTTTAAAATATTCCGGGCTTTGATACCAACTTGTAACACCCCGGTTTTTGGTCACCCAGGTCGGGATGTCACCGCCACACCTCCCTAGCAAGACACGGTTTCTCCGAACTTACTAAAGAGATGCAAGGCTATGGTTTTTCAGAATTTAAAATATTCAAACAGCCCATTCATATATAATTTAAAAATAATACATCAAAGTTGCAGCGGAAAATAATATTTACATATATGTATCGCAGCAGAATTTAATTATAGGGCCAACATGGCCTAATCACGGGTTAAACAGGCCCGTTCATGCAAGATTTAGTCTAATACAAAATTTCAAATTAATATATCATCCCAAACTTCCCGTGTATGCATATGACGATGCATAATTCTCAGCTCTGAAAGAAAAAGAAATAAAAATGGTTTGGTCAGCAAAAACTTGCTGAGTAAGTTAACACAAACATGATCATGAGGTTTCAAAGCCTTTAATTAAATTTAGTAAAAACATGCTTATAGGTAGTATACAATTTAATTCATTCATCCACTAATAAATAAATGGCATGATTCCAAACACGGATTTCCACATGAGCATAACTCAAATTCCATGGTAAAATAATCGCAGGACATAATTTAAAGGCACAATTTAAATAAGGAAAATATTCAAGTATTTCAGGATTTCACTCTTCCTCTTTTATTTGATATAATCTAGTATAATTTGTTCTTGGGGAATCGAACCCGCAAGAAAACAGACAATCGCCCTTGGGGAATCGAACCCGCAAGAACTCACATACATCCTAGGGAATCGAACCGTAGGAATCAACACATATTCTGGGGAATCGAACCCGCAGAAAGACACACCCTGGGGAATCGAACCCGCAAGGTTTGACACGGACATCCTGGGAAATCGAACCCGCAGGAAAACATACACCCTGGGGAATCGATCCCGCAAGGCTTGACACAGACATCCTAGGGAATCGAACCCGTAGGGACACGGACGCCCTTGGGGAATCGAACCCGCTAGGTCAGCACAAGTTTCGCAAGTTTCAACAAGGTTTCAAGATTTGACTCGGTCAACCACAGTTTACTCTAAAATTCGTCTAAAATCAGATTTAATTCCAAAAATTCCCAAATTTTATGACTGACTCAGAAACGTCGAGTCAAACAACTTTCGTGTTTTAACTTTTTCAATCCGAGATATCGAAACATGTCAAAAACACCAATTTTCACAGAAACACAAATCTGTCCGAATTTTATATGTCATAGTTTAAAGATTTCAAATTCTACCATAGCAATTCAACTCCAAATTTGATGAACTTTTACAGAGACCATCTTAAGACAATTATCTACAACTTTCATGTTCGGCCAAAGATCTAAATCGGTCTGGAACCTATGTCAAAAACGTGATCACGATCATACCTAAGTTCTGTCAAGAATTTCAAGATCTAGATTCAAGCAGCCCGGTTTCGGTTGGGTTTTACATACCAAATCGTCTCCAAAAATTCTGAACATTTTACAGTAGATAGATCTAAGCCTTAGGAACGTTTTTTGTGTTTTAAAGTTTTCCGTTTGAAGTCGTTTTAAGGTTCGGAAAAATTCATCAAATCTGTTGCGTCGGTAGAAAACATAAGTTGGCAGATTTACGATTTCTTGTTAAATCTTTTAGTTTCGAACGTTTTAATTCTTCCCAAAACCATGTAAGAGTTAACTTACAGATTAATCGTCGTCCGGGTTCGTCTGTTTTGGAGGCGTGGCTTCCAGTCCACCGTTTATCCTCTCCTCTCGTCGGGTTCTCCGTTCTAGGTCCGATACGGGGTGTAGAGAGAAAAGAAACGAGGTTAGAATCCGTTTTCGGATTGAAACGTGAAAGGATTTATCGGACTAGAGCTTACCACAACGTTGGAGATCTTCCGGATTTCGTCCAAACAGCCGTTGTCTCCGTTTGGTGCCTCCGTTGCCGCCGGGATTTAGGGTTTGGAATGTATAGAGAGTTGTAGGGTTTTGTAAAAGTATTCGGGGCTTCCGAGGGAGTTTATTTATAGATATCTAAGACCTAGGGCGTCCAAAATCTGACCCCAAGGGTCTTGAGTCGAGAAACGTTCAACCGAAAGTCGAAAAATTCGCGTTCGGACGAGAGATTCACGCAAAGGGCGAATCTGTCGCGTGGCGCGGGGTTGGCGCGCCTTTTCCCCCATTAGCGCGCGGTCAGCGCGCGACGAACGCCTGGACTTCGGTCCGGGCGGGTCGTGCGATCCGTCGTGCTTTTCCGCCTCTCTTTCGGGTTTCTATCCCTCTATGCTCTCGGATTCCAATTTCCGGACTCTCTTCGGGTTTACGAAATAGGAACCCCGTATAATTTATGTTTGGACTCGAGTTCTCGAGTTCATTTATATCGGATACCCGTGTAACGACTTATTTAACTTTATTTAATTTTAATTTCTTTTGTTTAATTAAATCTCTTTTAATTTCATTTCTTATTTCTTCTATATTTATTTATTTAATGTATTTGCTGATTTATTTGCTTATTTATTTATTTATTATATTTATTTATTTCTTTATTTGTTTATTTTATTTACTTATTTATTTATGTTGTAAAATTCTCGGGTATTACACTGATACCAACTTGTAACACCCCGGTTTTTGGTCACCCAGGTCGGGATGTCACCGCCGCACCTCCCTAGCAAGACACGGTTTCTCCGAGCTTGCTAAAGAGATGCAAGGCTATGGTTTTTCAGTATTCAAAACATTCAAACAGCCCATTCATATATAATTTAAAAATAATACATCAAAGTTGCAGCGGAAAAATAATATTTACATATATGTATCGCAGCGGAATTAAAATATAGGGCCAACATGGCCTAATCACGGGTTAAACAGGCCCGTTCATGCAAGATCTAGTCTAATACAAAATTCGAAACAATATATCATCCCAAACTTCCCGTATATGCATATGACGATGCATAATTCTCAACTCTGAAAGAAAAAGAAATAAAAATGGTTTGGTAAGCAAAAACTTGCTGAGTAAGTTAACACAAACATGATCATGATGTTTCGAAGCCTTTAATTAAATTCAGTAAAAACATGCTTATAGGTAATATACAATTTAATTCATTCATCCACTGATAATTAAATGGCATGATTCCAAACACGGATTTCCACATGAGCATAATTCAAATTCCATGGTGAAATAATCGCAGGACATAATTTAAAGGCACAATTTAAATAAGGAAAATATTCAAGTATTTCAGGATTTTACTCTTCCTCTTTTATTCGATATAATCTAGTATAATTTGTTATTGGGGAATCGAACCCGCAAGAAAACAGACAATCGCCCTTGGGGAATCGAACCCGCAAGAACTCACATACATCCTAGGGAATCGAACCCGTAGGAATCAACACATATTCTGGGGAATCGAACCCGTAGGAATCAACACATATTCTGGGGAATCGAACCCGCAAAAAGACACACCCTGGGGAATCGAACCCGCAAGGTTAGACACGGACATCCTGGGGAATCGAACCCGCAGGAAAACATACAATCGCCCTTGGGGAATCGAACCCGCAAGAACTCACATACATCCTAGGGAATCGAACCCGTAGGAATCAACACATATTCTGGGGAATTGAACCCGCAGAAAGACACACCCTGGGGAATCGAACCCGCAAGGTTTGACACGGACATCCTGGGGAATCGAACCCGCAGGAAAACATACACCCTGGGGAATCGAACCCGCAAGGCTTGACACTGACATCCTGGGTAATCGAACCCGCAGGGACACGGACGCCCTTGGGGAATCGAACCCGCAAGGTCAAAACAAGTTTCGCAAATTTCACAAGTTTCAACAAGATTTCAAGATTTGACTCGGTCAACCACAGTTTACTCTAAAATTCGTCTAAAATCAGATTTAATTCCAAAAATTCCGAAATTTCATGACTGACTCAGAAACGTCGAGATGAACAACTTTCGTGTTTTAACTTTTTCAATCTCAGATACCCAAACATGTCAAAAACATCAATTTTCGCAGAAACACAAATCTGTCCGAATTTTACATACCATAGTTTAAAGATATCGAGTTCTACCATAGCAAATCAACTCCAAGTTTAATGAAATTTTACAGAGACCGTCTTAAGACGTTTATCTACAACTTTCATGTTCGGCAAAAGATCTAAATCGGCCTAGAACCCTAGTCAAAAACGTCATCAAGTTCTGACCTAAGTTCCGTCAAGAATTTCAAGATCCGCATCCTAGCAGTTCGGTTTCGGGTGGATTTCATATATCAAATCATCACGAAAAATTCTGAAATTTTACGGAGGTGTTCTTAACGTATAGATCTACAACTCTTATGTTCAATGCCAACCTAGATCGGTTTAGATCTAAGGTAGAAATCACCAACAAGTTCGAACTAAAGTTCTGTCACCGTTTCAAGAACTAAACCAAAGGCAGGTCTGTTCGTGGTCGTTTTTGGATATCAAAACACGATGAAAAATTATGAAAATTTTACAGTAGATAGATCTATGTCTTAGGAACGTTTTTCGTGTTTTAAGTTTTTACGTTTGAAGTCTTATTAAGGTTTGGAAAAATTAGACAAAACTGTTGCGCCGTTAGAAATCACATGTTGACAGATTTACGAAAGTTTTGATTAAGTTTCTAGATTTAAATATTTTAACTACTCCCAAAACCGTGTAAGCGTTAACTTACAGATCTATGGATGTCTCGGCTCGATGATTCGGAGGCGTGGCTTCCACGTTCTTCGTTCTCCTTCCGAGTTCTTTCGTTTTTCCTCAACGCGTCCGGATCGGGGTTTAGAATAGAAAAGAGGTTTAATTAGGATTTGTTTTCGAATCACGAATGGTAAGGAAGGGAGCAGATCTTACCACGATGACGGGAGTCTTTGGATTTTCGTCCAACTCAGTCTCCTCCCTTGCCTTCGTGCCTCCGATGACTCCGGGATTAGGGTTTCGACGTATAGAGAGATTTCGTAGGGTTTCAAACGTATTCGGAGGTTTTAGGAGGTCTTATTTATAGATAACTAAAGCCTAGGCCGTCCACGATCTGACTCTAAGAGTCTAGAGTCGAAAGATGTTCAACCGAAAGTCGAAAAATCCGGAATCGGGCGAGAGATTCGCTGTAATACCCGAGAATTTTCCATCATAAAATAAAACAATAATTAAATAAATAAATAATAAATAAAATAAATACCATAAATAAATAAATAAATCCAGCCAATAAAGAAATAAATAAAGATAAGGAATGAGAAAATGGGATTTAACTTAAAAAGGAATTAAAGGAATTTAATTAAATAAAAGGATGGATTAAAGGTAAATAAATTATACACCGAAACCCGACTAATGAACTCGAGGATTCGAGTCCAAACATCCAATTAGACCCGTGTAAAAATTTAGAGAGAAAGTAGAAACCCAAAGATACCCCGGAAATCGGAATTCGGGAGCATAGAGGGATAGAAACCCGAAAGAGAGGCGGAAAAGCACGACGGATCGCACGACCCGCCCGGACCAAAGTCCAGGCGAGCTCGGCGCGGTGGCCGCGCGGTCGAACAAGGGAGGGCGCGCCACGACCGCGCCACACGACAGATTCGCCCGTTGCGTGAATCTCTCGCCCGAACGCGGATTTTTCGACTTTCGGTTGAACATCTCTCGACCCAAGACTCTTGGGGTCAGATTTTGGACGCCCTAGGTCTTAGATATCTATAAATAAGACCTCCTAGGAGCTCCGAATACTTTTACGAAACCCTACACCTTTCTACACATTCGAAACCCTAAATCCGGAGTCGTCGGAGGCACGAAATCAAGACGAACGCTGTTGGATGAAAATTCTAAGATCTCCATAGTCGTGGTAAGTCTCGATCCAATCTTTGTTCAATAAACGATTCGAAAACGAATCCTAATCATCTCCTTTTTCTCTTCTACACCTCGTATTGGATCTAGATCGTAGAACCCGAACGGAGAGGAGAAACGGTGGACTGGAAGCCACGCCTTCAAATAGACGATCCCGGACATTCATAAACTCTGTAAGTTAACTCTTACATGGTTTTGGGATGAATTAAAACATTCAAAACTAAAAGATTAACAAGAAATCGAAAATCTGTCAATTTATACTTTCTACCGACGCAACAGATTTGATGAATTTTTCCGAACCTTAAAACGAACTCAAACGGAAAAACGTAAAACACGAAAAACGTTCCTAAGGCTTAGATCTATCTACTATAAAGTTTTGAGAATTTTTAGAGACGATTTGATATGTGAAAACCCACCGAAACCGAACTGCTTGAATCTAGATCTTGAAATTCCTTGACAGAACTTAGGAATGATCTTGATCACGTTTTTGACATAGGATCTAGACTGTTTTAGATCTTTGGCCGAACAGGAAAGTCGTAGATAATTGTCTTAAGATGATCTCTGTAAAATTTCATCAAATTTGGAGTTGAATTGCTATGGTAGAATTCGAAATCTTTAAACTGTGATACATTAAATTCGGACAGACCTATTCTCCTACGAAAATTGGTGATTTTGACCTGTTTAGGTATTCGGATTGAAAAAGTTAAAACACGAAAGTTGTAGATCTCGACGTTTCTGAGTCAATTGTGAAATTTTGGAATTTTTGGAATTAAATCTGATTTTAGACGAATTTTAGAGTAAACTGTGGTTTACCGGAAACGAAATCTTGAAATCTTGTTGAAACATGGAATTAACCTTTAGGGTTGAAACAAGTTGAGATATTATTTTTAAATAAATACAATTGAAGTCAGATTTTTAAAATTAAATCCCCTTGCAAACTTGATAAATTAAAATTAGGGGTGAGTGCTCTGCAGGGTGCCCCCTAACTGCTTCACTTCGTGCCTTAATGGACGATGGTGACCCCGCGTGCTAAACTTGAAATGTGATATTGCCTAAACGGCGAAATATAGAGCCTACACTCTCGTGAATATCCGTATGGGTTTCCCGAGGCTCCGGAGTGGTACTGGGTATGGCTGATACGGTTGCGGCCGCCGGGCTACCGGCTAAACTTGTTGACATCGCGATGCTATCGTGAAACTTTGAAATACCAAATCGGGGATGTAATGGGGATATTAAATTAAATTAAATTAAATTTAATTATGTTTGATGTCCAATTAAATTATTTAAATGCTTTATTTAAATTATGGCTATTATTCTAAGTCATGCAAAATGTGTTGTTAAATAGAGCCCTGAAATAAATTATGCTATTGGTTAGATTAAATTAAATATTATGTTATTATCATGCTTTCATTAAATTATAAAGTTAATGGCTTTTAAACCCTAAGATCATGCATGTGTTAACTTACTCAGCAAGTTTGCTGACCAAAACCGTTTTTATTCCTTTTCTTACAGAATATGTGGAATGAGCATGTGTGAGCACGATTCATGCATGGGGTTTTGGGAAATGTTATTTTGCTTTTAAATTCGTACTTTAGACTATATTATGAACGGGCATGTTTAACCCGTGTTTTGGCCATGTCGGCCCTATTTATATTTTCCGCTGCGATACTGTACTAAACCAATTATTTCCGCTGCGCTATACTATTATTATTTTCAAATTATATTGTGTGGGCTATCTTGAATGATTTAAATATTTTTAAATACTGCAATACCTAGCCTTGCATCTCTTTAGTAAGCTCGGAGAAACCGTGTCTTACTAGGGAGATGTGGCGGTGACATCCCGACCTGGGTGACCAAAAACCGGGGTGTTACAAGTTGGTATCAGAGCCCGGCTATTTTTTCAAACTACTATTTTTAAACCATTATTATTTTTAAACTATTATTAATATTTTGGCTATTATTTTAAATATTAAAGTATTATTTCCATGGAAAAGATTTTTATTTTAAAACCATGGAAAAAAATATATATATATATATTGCATTAAATTATTTTTGGGGGAAATCATCATTTGCATTTGTATATTGCATCTCTCCTATGAACTTAGAATCTTGGCGAATTTGAACCTAGAATCTTGGCAAATTTGAACCTAGAATCTTGGCGAAATTCGAACCTAGAATCTTGGCAAATTGAACTTAGAATCTTGGCGAATATTAACTTAGATCTCTTGCTTGCGCTAGATGGCTAGTCAAGACGTGATGCAGTTGATGGTCAGGATGATGAGCGTTCATCTTGATTCCCACCAAACCCTAGAGCAAATGAAGTACCGTATGGCTCAATTGGAGGCCAATTTACATCACATGGGCAACTTGAGAGAGGCGGACCATCACCGCATAAACCAACTCGAACGCCAAGTCCAAACCCTCACTACACAAAACTTAATACTAAAGGAATACATCGATGCCCACGGACAGGACTTAAACACTATCTTTGACGAGCTACTGCCGCCGAGTTCGGAGGAGGAAGATCCGGAGGAAGATCCTGCTACCCCACCGGAGGACGTCATGAAACACTAGAGCTTCTATTGTTAGATACTATTTTGCTAGGAAAATATTTCTACTCTTGTACTAAAATTTCTTTTGAGGAAATAAAATGCCCGATTTATTTGTAATAAATCGAAAAACAAAAAAAAAGGACAGATCTGTCCGTACAGCCGAAAAAAAAAATTCGAAATAAAATAAAACCCCGAAGCGTAAGACGCTTCTTAGTTTGAACAAAGCACCACGTGCTGAATTACAAAACACATATACGTTTATAGAGATTGCTTAGACTATATGCTAAATTCACAAAGTCCTAATCTATCCCATTTGTACCAGAATGGCACCCAGAGGAAGAGGAAGGACTCAAACCGCTCCCCAACCACCACTGAGATACCCACTGAAACACCACCAAACGTCACTGAACCGATTCAACCTGAGATGGAACAGCCTCAAGGTGCGCAGGACGCCCCCGCACCGAACAATGTGGGCGATCGTCTTAGTACGATAGAGGAGGTGTTGATTGCGCTCGGAAACGCGCAAGTCAACCAGGGTCAAGCTGCGGCGGTACCTCCGCCCCAAGCTCGCCCTAACTACCTGGCGATGGTGAATCCTTACCAGCCACCCCACTATGCTGGTGAGGAGGATATAGCTAAACTGGAAGAGTGGATCCGGACCTTCGACAAGCTGCTGGGAGCAGTTAAATGTCCGAAAGGAGAAAGAGTGCATGTCGCCTCATACTACTTGGGAGGTGAAGCTGACGACTGGTGGCAGGCGACGCAGGCCAAACTGACTGAAGATGACGAGCCCTACTCGTGGATGGAGATGATGGAACTACTAAGGGATCGATTTTATCCCTTGAGTACTAAAGCTGCCATGTATGAAGAGTTCCTGTCGCTGAAGCAAGGAGGCCAAACGGTGCAAGAATACTACACACGCTTCAAGGAGCTGGTGAGGTTCGCACCAAGGCTAGTGCCTACTGATGCAGAAAAGGCACAGAAGTTTGAGATGGGACTGAACCTGTCCGTGTGCGAGGTGATCGCGGGGGTACACTACCCCGATTTGCAAGCTATGTATGACTGCGCTGTGGCGGTAGCACGTGTGCAGCAGCTGAAAAGAAGGGTGAGTGGGGAGACTAGCAGTGGTCCCCAAGACAAGAGAAGCCGAGACACAAGAAACGAGAACAACACTGGAAGGAACGAGCAGCGCAGAGGGTCGAATAGGCCCCAACAAAACAACACTGGGAGGAGGTTCAACCAAGAAGATCCGGTACCACCTTGCCCGAGATGTGGACGACCCCATCTGGCAAGGGGGTGCCCGCAACAAGGCGCCTGTTACCGATGCGGTCGAATGGGTCACGTTCGACGGGATTGCCGGACTAGGCTCGAGAACATAACAAGGAGGGATGATTTAGTCGCGGGGCAAGAACAGCCTCAAAATCAAAACGGGCGAAACGGGAATAACCAAGGGTACAGACCCCCTCAAAATAGGCCGCAAAACCAGAACCAGAACCAACGACCTCCGCCCCCTCAGAATCAAAACCAGCAACAAAATCAGCAGCCGAATGCGAATCAGCAGGGCAATCAGGGACGCCCTATGGGGAGGCTGAACGTGGTGAACCAAGTGGACGTGCCTGCGCAAGGAGAAGTGATGGCAGGTACATTTTATGTGTTGAATACGCCCCTTAGAATTCTATTTGATTCTGGAGCTAGTTGCTCAATTATAGCATCAAGGATAGTGCCTGAGTTAGATCTACCTAAGTGCGAGAGAATTAGCTTAGGAATTCAATTGCCTTCTGGAGAAGTAGTGTCTTGCTCTAAACGATATAACGGAATTCCTATAGTGATAAAGAATGTAGAATTCTTCGCGAACTTGGTAGAATTTAACTTAAGAGACTTTGACATCATACTGGGGATGGATTGGTTATCCCAGTATAAGGCGGTGATCGAAAAGATCACCTTGTCAAAAAGTAGGGGAAAGAGAGTTATCTTTTACTCTCAGCCCCCTAAGAAAAGTAACAAGATCGTTAGTGCACTTAAATTAAGTAGCTTGATGCGTAAGGGGTACGAACTATATGCGTGCTATGTGCACAACCTTGAGGCGGAAGAAAACAAGGTTGATAGCATACCAGTGGTAAGAGAATACCCGGACGTGTTCCCTGAGGACGTTCCGGGCATGCCACCTGAGAGAGATCTGGAATTCACGATAGATCTCATTCCGGGGACAGAGCCTGTCTCGAAAGCTCCATACCGGATGGCACCACTGGAAATGAAGGAGTTAAAGGAACAACTCGAGGAACTGTTAGGGAAAGGTTACATAAGACCGAGTACGTCCCCTTGGGGAGCACCGGTTTTATTTGTCAAGAAGAAAGACGGAGGACTACGTCTTTGCATAGATTACCGAGGACTAAACCAAGTGACCATCAAGAATAAATACCCCCTACCGAGAATAGAGGATATGTTTGATCAACTAAAGGGAGCTTCAGTATTCTCGAAGATCGATTTGTGATCTGGGTATCATCAATTGAGGATCGCCGAAAAGGACATTCCGAAGACGGCGTTTCGAACGCGATATGGCCATTTCGAGTTCACAGTGTTATCCTTCGGGTTAACAAATGCGCCGGCCATGTTCATGAATCTCATGAACAACGTGTTCCGAGAATTGTTAGATCAGTGCGTCGTAGTGTTCATCGACGACATCCTGATCTACTCAAAGAGCGAGGAAGAGCATGCCCAACACTTACATCAAGTGTTAGAAATCTTGCGAAGAAATCAGCTATACGGCAAATTGTCGAAATGCGATTTCTGGTTGAAAGAAGTGGCATTTCTCGGACACATAGTATCCGCTGATGGAGTATCAGTGGATCCGGCAAAAGTCTCCGCCGTAACTGAATGGGCAACCCCCAAGAGCCAAACCGAGATAAGAAGTTTCCTTGGATTGGCTGGGTATTATAGACGATTTGTGAAGGACTTTTCAAGAATTGCACGTCCTTTGACCCAGCTACTGAAGAAAGGAGCAAAATACGAGTGGACCGAAGCGTGTGAGACTGCGTTTCAAGAGCTGAAGAAACGACTCACAACCACACCCGTATTAACACTACCATCACAGAATGGTGACTTCGAAGTTTATAGCGATGCTTCGAAGGAAGGTTTAGGTTGTGTCTTGATGCAAGACTCGAGAGTCGTAGCCTATGCATCACGCCAACTAAAACCCCACGACGAGAATTATCCGACACACGACCTGGAGTTGGCAGCGGTCGTTTTCGCTCTAAAGATATGGAGACATTATCTTTATGGGCGGAAGTGTCGAATGTTCACCGACCACAAGAGCTTGAAATATATATTCACTCAGAAGGAGTTGAATTTGAGACAGCGAAGGTGGTTGGAACTTATTAAAGACTACGATTTAGAGATAGCATACCACGAGGGGAAGGCGAATGTGGTAGCCGATGCCCTAGTAAGACACGGTTCCTCCGAGCTTACTAAAGAGATGCAAGGCTAGGTATTGCAGTATTTAAAAGTATTTAAATCATTCAAGATAGCCCATACAATATAATTGGAAAATAATAATAGTATAGCGCAGCGGAAATAATTGTTTAGTATAGTATTGCAGCGGAAAATGTAAATAGGGCCGACATGGCCAAAACACGGGTTAAACAGGCCCGTTCAGAATATAGTCTAAAATACGAATTTAAAAGCAAAACCAAGTTCCCAAAATCCCATGCATGATTCGTGCTCACACATGTTCATTCCACATATTCTGTAAGAAAAGGAATAAAAACGGTTTTGGTCAGCAAATTTGCTGAGTAAGTTAACACATGCATGATCGTAGGGTTTAAAAGCCATTAATTGAATAACTTACTAAAAGCATGATAGTAACATAATATTTAATTTCATCTAATCAACTATCCAATAGCATAATTTATCTTAGGGCTCTATTTAATAACACATATCGCACGGTTTAAGATAATAGCCATAATTTAAACAAAGCATTTAAATAATTTAATTGGACAACAACATAATTTAATCTAATTTAATTTAATTTAGAATCCCCATTACATCCCCGATTTGGTATTTCAAAGTTTCACGATAGCATCGCGATGTCAACAAGTTTAGCCGGTAGCCCGGCGGCCGCAACCGTATCAGCCATACCCAGTACCACTCCGGAGCCTCGGGAAACCCATACGGATATTCACGAGAGTGTAGGCTCTATATTTCGCCGTTTTGGCAATATCACATTTCAAGTTTAGCGCGCGGGGTCACCATCGTCCATTACGGCACGAAGTGAATCGTTAGGGGGCACCCTGCAGAGCACTCACCCCTAATTTTAATTTATCAAGTTTGTAAGGGGATTTAATTTTTAAAATCTGACTTCAATTGTATTTATTTAAAAATAATATCTCAACTCATTTCAACCCTAAAGGTTAATTCCATGTTTCAACAAGATTTCAAGATTTCGTTTCGGTAAACCACAGTTTACTCTAAAATTCGTCTAAAATCAGATTTAATTCCAAAAATTCCAAAATTTCATATATGACTCAGAAACGTCAAGATCTACAACTTTCGTGTTTTAACTTTTTCAATCCGAGATACCTAAGTAGGTCAAAATCACCAATTTTCGCATAAGAACAATTCTGTCCGAGTTTAATGTGTCACAGTTTAAAGATTTCGAATTCTACCATAGCAATTCAACTCCAAATTTTATGAAATTTGACAGAGATCATCTTAAGACAATTATCTACGACTTTCATGTTCGGCCAAAGATCTAAAACAGTCTAGATCCTATGTCAAAAACGTGATCAAAATCATTCCTAAGTTCTGTTCAAGATTTCAAGATCTAGATTCAAACAGCTCGGTTTCGGTGGGTTTTCACATATCAAATCAACTCCAACAATTCTCAAAAATTTACAGTGGCTAGATCTAAGTCTTAGGAACGTTTTTCGTGTTTTAAGTTTTTCCGTTTGAGTTCGTTTTAAGGTTCGGAAAAATTCATCAAATCTGTTGCGTCGGTAGAAAGTATAAATTGACAGATTTTCGATTTCTTGTTAATCTTTTAGTTTTGAATGTTTTAATTCATCCCAAAACCATGTAAGAGTTAACTTATAGAGTTTATGAACGTCCGGGACCGTCTATTCGAAGGCGTGGCTTCCCATCCACCTTTTCTTCTCTCCGTTCATCGGGTTCTACGATCTAGATCCAATACGGGGTGTAGAAAGAAAAAGGAGATGATTAGGATTCGTTTTCGAATCGTTTATTGAATAAAGATTGGATCGAGACTTACCACGACTATGGAGATCTGTAGAAAAATTCGTCCAACAGCGTTCGTCTTGGTTTCGTGCCTCCGACGACTCCAGATTTAGGGTTTCGAATGTATAGAAGGTAGGGTTTTGTAAACTTGTTCGGGGCTCCCAAGGGCTTTATTTATAGATTCCCCAAGCCCTAGGGCATCCAACATCTGACCTAAAGGTCTTGGGTCGAGAGATGTTCAACCGAAAGTCGAAAAATCCGCGTTCGGGCGAGAGATTCACGCAACGGGCGAATCTATCGTGTGGCGCGGTCGTGGCGCGCACTTCCTCCTTCGACCGTGCGGCCACCGTGCGACACTTGCCTGGACTTCGGTCCGGGCGGGTCGTGCGATCCGTCGTGCTTTTCCGCCTCTCTTTCGGGTTTCTATCCCTCTATGCTCCCGAATTCCGATTTCCGGGGTATATTCGGGTTTCTACTTTCTCTCTAAATTTATTCTCGGGTCTAATTGGATGTTTTGGACTCGAATCCTCGAGTTCATTAGTGTCGGGTTTCGGTGTACAATTTATTTACCTTTTTTTCTATTTAATTAAATTCCTTTAATTCCTTTTTAAGTTAAATCTCATTTCTCATTTCCTTATCTTTATTTATTTATTTATTTGCTGGATTCATTTATTTTTTGTATTTATTGTTTATTTATTTAATTATTGTTTTATTTTATGATGGAAAATTCACGGGTATTACAGTCTACCCTCCTTAAGAATCAACTTCGTCCTCGAAGTTGTGTTTCGGCTTTTCTCGTGCTAAAGGTCTTGTGTTTGTTTTATTATGTTGTGACTGAACTTAGAATTAAAACTTCTAAGCTGTCTACGTACCCGGTAAAGGGATCAAGCCATAACGTAGTTCAACAATTTACAAAAGTGCACGAAAAATAGGTGGTATGACATCCTCTCCCCCTTAAGATTGCAGTTATGTCCCCATAACTGTGTCGGTATCGGTTTGGAACAATGTCGGGTATCGTTCTCTCATGTCGGATTCTACTTCCCAAGTTGCCGTCTCACTTTCGTGGTTTAACCAAAGAACCTTGATCATTTTGACGGTTTTGTTCCTCGTTACTCGTTCCTTAGTATCGAGAATACGCACTGGGACTTCTTCGTAAGTCAAATCTTCATCGAGCTCAATTATCTCCGGTTGAAGTACATGTGTCGGGTCCGGCACATACTTCTTTAGTTGCGAGACATGGAAGACATTATGAACTCGATCTAAGTGTGGCGGTAAAGCCAATCGGTAGGCTAGAGTTCCGACTCGTTCTAGAATTTCGTAAGGTCCTATGTATCGAGGACTTAACTTCCCTCGTTTGCCAAAGCGCATCACCCCCTTCATGGGTGATATCTTTAGCATGACTCTATCTCCCACTTGAAATTCTAGGTCTCGTCGTCTCACGTCGGCATAACTCTTTTGACGGTCTTGTGCGGCTTTCATCTTCCCTTGAATCACTTTGATTTGTTGAGCCATGTCTTCGATAAGTTGTGGTCCCACTACCACGGACTTATCGTTTTCTTCCCAGCTCAATGGGCTTCGGCACTTTCGTCCATACAACGCCTCGAAAGGTGCCATGCCGATGCTAGCATGGTAGCTATTATTATAGGAAAACTCAATCAAGGGTAAATGAGATTCCCAATTTCCTTTGAATTCCAACACACATGCTCTCAGCATGTCTTCTAGTGTTTGGATTGTTCTCTCGGTTTGTCCATCCGTCATCGGGTGGAATGCGGTGCTCATTTTGATTTGAGTACCGAGAGCTTTTTGTAACTCCGTCCAGAAATGAGAGACAAATCTACTGTCTCTATCGGAAATGATATCATGTGGTACTCCATGTCGTCGTACCACATTATCAATGTAGGCTCGGGCCAATTGGTCCATAGTCCACGTGTCCTTCATTGGGATAAATATGGCTGTCTTCGTTAGCCTATCCACAATCACCCAAATCTTGTTCATGCCTTTAGGTGATCGGGGTAATCCCGAGACAAAGTCCATTGAGATGCTATCCCACTTCCAACTTGGAATCTCTAGTGGTTGCATCAGTCCTAGGGGTTTATGTCGCACTGCCTTAACCTTTTGGCAGGTGAGACATCTCGCCACGAAGTTCGCCACTTCCTTCTTCATTCCCGGTCACCAATAGATCTTCTTTAGATCTTTGTATAGCTTGTCACCTCCGGGATGTACGGAATATGGCGTGTTGTGCCCTTCCTCCATCAACCTTAGTTTCAACTCGGCACATTTAAGAGGCACACACCATCTCCCTTTAAAACGGATGCTTCCATCCTCGTGGACAGCAAATCCTATTGCCTTTCCTTCGGCAATATACCCTTTTATCTTCTCGAGTTTCGGGTCGCCCGGTTGAGCGAGTCGAATCTCGTCCAATATTGGAGTTTCTACGACCATGGCATTGACCGTTTCTCGCACTGTGCCAGGATGCACAAGTTCTAACTCCAATCTTGCCAATTCCAAGTACAATGCCGGCGGAATTACCAACGAGTTTGTCACGTGTTGGGTTTTCCGACTTAGGGCATCGGCTACCACATTCGCCTTCCCCTCGTGGTATGCTATCTCTAAATCGTAGTCTTTAATAAGTTCCAACCACCTTCGCTGTCTCAAATTCAACTCCTTCTGAGTGAATATATATTTCAAGCTCTTGTGGTCGGTGAACATTCGACACTTCCACCCATAAAGATAATGTCTCCATATCTTTAGAGCGAAAATGACCGCTGCCAACTCCAGGTCATGTGTCGGATAATTTTCCTCGTGAGGTTTCAGTTGGCGTGATGCGTAGGCTACGACTCTCGAGTCTTGCATCAAGACACAACCTAAACCTTCCTTCGAAGCATCGCTATATACTTCGAAGTCACCATTCTCTGAGGGTAATGTTAATACGGGTGTGGTTGTGAGTCGTTTCTTCAGCTCTTGAAACGCAGTCTCACACGCTTCGGTCCACTCGTATTTTGCTCCTTTCTTCAGTAGCTGGGTCAAAGGACGTGCAATCCTTGAAAAGTCCTTCAAAAATCGTCTATAATACCCGGCTAATCCAAGGAAACTCCTTATTTCCGTTGGACTCTTCGAAGTTGCCCACTCCGTCACGGCAGAAACTTTTGTCGGATCCACTGATACTCCATCAGCGGATACTATGTGTCCGAGGAATGCCACTTATTTCAGCCAGAAGTCACATTTCGACAGCTTGCCGTATAGCTGATTTCTTCGCAAGATTTCTAACACTTGATGTAGGTGTTTTGCATGCTCTTCCTCGCTCTTTGAGTAGATCAGGATGTCGTCGATGAACACTACGACACACTGGTCTAACAATTCTCGGAACACGTTGTTCATGAGATTCATGAACATGGCCGGAGCATTTGTTAACCCGAAGGATAACACTGTGAACTCGTAATGGCCATATCGCGTTCGAAATGCCGTCTTCGGAATGTCCTTCTCAGCGATCCTCAATTGATGATACCCAAATCGCAAATCGATCTTCGAGAATACTGAAGCTCCCTTCAGTTGATCAAACAGATCCTCTATCCTCGGTAGGGGGTATTTATTCTTAATGGTCACTTGGTTTAGTCCTCGGTAATCTATGCAAAGACGTAGTCCTCCGTCTTTCTTCTTGACAAATAAAACCGGTGCTCCCCAAGGGGACGTACTCGGTCTTATGTAACCCTTTCCCAATAGTTCCTCGAGTTGTTCTTTTAACTCCTTCATTTCCAGTGGTGCCATCCGGTATGGAGCTTTCGAGACAGGCTCTGTCCCCGGAATGAGATCTATCGTGAATTCAAGATCTCTCTCAGGTGGCATGCCCGGAACGTCTTCAGGGAATACGTCCGGGTATTCTCTTACCACTGGTATGCTATCAACCTTGTTTTCTTCCGCCTCAAGGTTGTGCACATAACACGCATATAGTTCATACCCCTTACGCATCAAGTTACTTAGTTTAAGTGCACTAACGATTTTGTTACTTTTCTTAGGGGGTTGAGAGTAAAAGATGACCCTCTTTCCCCTACTTTTTGACAAGGTGATCTTTTGCTTTTGGCATTCGATCACCGCTTTATACTGGGATAGCCAATCCATCCCCAGTATGACGTCAAAGTCTCTTAAGTTAAATTCTACCAAGTTTGCGAAGAATTCTACGTTCTTTATCACTATAGGAATTCCGTTATATCGTTTAGAGCAAGACACTACTTCTCCAGAAGGCAATTGAATTCCTAAGCTAATTCTCTCGCACTTAGGTAGATCTAACTCATGCACTATCCTTGATGCTATAATTGAGCAACTAGCTCCAGAATCAAACAGAATTCTAAAGGGCGTATTCAACACATAAAATGTACCTGCCATCACTTCTCCTTGCGGAGGCACGTCCGCTTGGTTCACCACGTTCAGCCTCCCCATAGGGCGTCCCTGATTGCCCTGCTGATTCGCATTCGGCTGCTGATTTTGTTGCTGGTTTTGATTCTGAGGGGGCGGAGGTCGTTGGTTCTGGTTCTGGTTTTGCGGCCTATTTTGAGGGGGTCTGTACCCTTGGTTATTCCCGTGTCGCCCGTTTTGATTTTGAGGCTGTTCTTGCCCCACGACCAAATCGTCCCTCTTCGTTATGTTCTCGAGCCTAGTTCGGCAATCCCGTCGAACGTGACCCATTCGACCGCATCGGTAACAGGCGCCTTGTTGCGGGCATCCCCTTGCCAGATGGGGTCGTCCACATCGCGGGCAAGGCGGTACCGGTTCTTCTTGGTTGAACCTCCTCCCAGTGTTGTTTTGTTGGGGCCTATTCGACCCTCTGCGCTGCTCGTTCCTTCCAGCGTTGTTCTCGTTTCTTGAGTCTCGACTTCTCTTGTCTTGCGGACCCCTGCTGGACTCCCCACTCACCCTTCTTTTCAGCTGCTGCACGCGTGCTACCGCCACAGCGCGGTCGTACACTGCTTGCAAATCGGGGTAGTGTACCCCCGCGATCACCTCGCGCACGGACAGGTTCAGTCCCATCTCGAACTTCTGTGCCTTTTCTGCATCAGTAGGCACTAGCCTTGGTGCGAACCTCACCAGCTCCTTGAAGCGTGTGTAGTATTCCTGCACCGTTTGGCTTCCTTGCTTCAGCGACAGGAACTCTTCGTACATGGCAGCTTTAGTACTCAAGGGATAGAATCGATCCCTGAGTAGTTCCATCATCTCCATCCACGAGTGGGGCTCGTCATCTTCAGTCAGTTTAGCTTGAGTGGCCTGCCACCAGTCGTCGGCTTCGCCTCCCAAGTAGTACGAAGCGACGTGCACTCTTTCTCCTTCCGGACATTTAACTGCTCCCAGCAGCTTGTCGAAGGTCCGGATCCACTCTTCCAGTTTAGCTGGATCCTCCTCACCAGCATAGTGGGGCGGCTGGTAAGGATTCACCATCGCCAGGTAGTTAGGGCGAGCTTGGGGCGGAGGTACCGCCGCAGCTTGACCCTGGTTGACTTGCGCGTTTCCGAGCGCAATCAACACTTCCTCTATCGTCCTAAGATGATCGCCCACATTGTTCGGTGCGGGGGCGTCCTGCGCACCTTGGGGTTGTTCCTCATCAGGTTGAATCGGTTCAGTGACGTTTGGTGGTGTTTCAGTAGGTGTTTCAGTGGTGGTTTGGGGAGCGGGTTGAGTCCTTCCTCTTCCTCTTCCTCTGGGTGCCATTCTGGTATAAATAGGATAGATTAGGACTGGTGAATTTAGCATATAGTCTAAGCAATCTCTATAAATGTATATGTGTTTTGTAATTTAGCACGTGGTGCTCAATCGAACTAAGAAGCGTCGTATGCTTCGGGGTTTTATTTTATTTTGTTCTTATTTCGAAATTTTTTCTTTTTTTTTCGATTTATTAAAAATAAATCGGGCATTTTATTTCCTCAAAAGAAATTTTAGTACAAAAGATATTTTCCTAGCAAAATAGCATCTAACAGTAGAATCTCTAGTGTCTCATGACGTCCTCCGGTGGGGTAGCAGGATCTTCCTCCGGATCTTCCTCCTCCGAACTCGGCGGCAGTAGCTCGTCAAAGATAGTGTTTAAGTCCTGCCCGTGGGCATCGATGTATTCATTTAGTATTAAGTTTTGCGTAGTGAGGGTTTGGACTTGGCGTTCGAGTTGGTTTATGCGGTGATGATCCGCCTCTCTCAAGTTGCCCATGTGATGTAAATTGGCCTCCAATTGAGCCATACGGTACTTCATTTGCTCTAAGGTTTGGTGGGAATCGAGATGAACGCTCATCATCCTGACCATCAACTGCATCATGTCTTGACTAGCCATCTAGCGCAAGCAAGAGATCTAAGTTAATATTCGCCAAGATTCTAAGTTCAATTCGCCAAGATTCTAAGTTCAATTCGCCCAGATTCTAAGTTCAAGTTTCGCCAAGATTCTAAGTTCAAGTTTTGCCAAGATTCTAAGTTCAAGGAGAGATGCAACATGCAAATGCAAATGATGATTTCCCCCCAATAATAATTTAATGCACCTCATATATATATATATTTTTTTTCATGGGTTTTAAAATAAAAATTTTCCATGGAAATAATACTTTAAAATTTAAAATAATAGTCAAAATATTAATAATAGTTTAAAAATAATAGGTTTAAAAATAGTAGTTTTAAAAATAATAGTTTAAAAATAGTCGGGCTCTGATACCAATTTGTAACACCCCGGTTTTTGGTTACCCAGGTCGGGATGTCACCGCCACATCCCCCTAGTAAGACACGGTTCCTCCGAGCTTACTAAAGAGATGCAAGGCTAGGT
The DNA here is from genome assembly GCA_030278955.1 of Hygrophila difformis. Classification (NCBI taxonomy): domain Eukaryota; kingdom Viridiplantae; phylum Streptophyta; class Magnoliopsida; order Lamiales; family Acanthaceae; genus Hygrophila; species Hygrophila difformis. The sequence goes on along the minus strand of JAOANR010000010.1, from coordinate 35,075,419 downwards.
ATTGCAGTATTTAAAAGTATTTAAATCATTCAAGATAGCCCATACAATATAATTGGAAAATAATAATAGTATAGCGCAGCGGAAATAATTGTTTAGTATAGTATTGCAGCGGAAAATGTAAATAGGGCCGACATGGCCAAAACACGGGTTAAACAGGCCCGTTCAGAATATAGTCTAAAATGCGAATTTAAAAGCAAAACCAAGTTCCCAAAATCCCATGCATGATTCGTGCTCACACATGTTCATTCCACATATTCTGTAAGAAAAGGAATAAAAACGGTTTTGGTCAGCAAATTTGCTGAGTAAGTTAACACATGCATGATCGTAGGGTTTAAAAGCCATTAATTGAATAACTTACTAAAAGCATGATAGTAACATAATATTTAATTTCATCTAATCAACTATCCAATAGCATAATTTATCTCAGGGCTCTATTTAATAACACATATCGCACGGTTTAAGATAATAGCCATAATTTAAACAAAGCATTTAAATAATTTAATTGGACAACAACATAATTTAATCTAATTTAATTTAATTTAGAATCCCCATTACATCCCCGATTTGGTATTTCAAAGTTTCACGATAGCATCGCAATGTCAACAAGTTTAGCCGGTAGCCCGGCGGCCGCAACCGTATCAGCCATACCCAGTACCACTCCGGAGCCTCGGGAAACCCATACGGATATTCACGAGAGTGTAGGCTCTATATTTCGCCGTTTTGGCAATATCACATTTCAAGTTTAGCGCGCGGGGTCACCATCGTCCATTACGGCACGAAGTGAATCGTTAGGGGGCACCCTGCAGAGCACTCACCCCTAATTTTAATTTATCAAGTTTGTAAGGGGATTTAATTTTTAAAATCTGACTTCAATTGTATTTATTTAAAAATAATATCTCAACTCATTTCAACCCTAAAGGTTAATTCCATGTTTCAACAAGATTTCAAGATTTCGTTTCGGTAAACCACAGTTTACTCTAAAATTCGTCTAAAATCAGATTTAATTCCAAAAATTCCAAAATTTCATATCTGACTCAGAAACGTCAAGATCTACAACTTTCGTGTTTTAACTTTTTCAATCCGAGATACCTAATAGGTCAAAATCACCAATTTTCGCATAAGAACAATTCTGTCCGAGTTTAATATGTCACAGTTTAAAGATTTCGAATTCTACCATAGCAATTCAACTCCAAATTTTATGAAATTTGACAGAGATCATCTTAAGACAATTATCTACGACTTTCATGTTCGGCCAAAGATCTAAAACAGTCTAGATCCTATGTCAAAAACGTAATCAAGATCATTCCTAAGTTCTGTTCAAGATTTCAAGATCTAGATTCAAACAGCTCGGTTTCGGTGGGTTTTCACATATCAAATCAACTTCAAAAATTCTCAAAAATTTACAGTAGCTAGATCTAAGTCTTAGGAACGTTTTTCGTGTTTTAAGTTTTTCCGTTTGATTTGTTTTAAGGTTTGGAAAAATTCATCAAATCTGTTGCGTCGGTAGAAAGTATAAATTGACAGATTTTCGATTTCTTGTTAATCTTTTAGTTTTGAATGTCTTAATTCATCCCAAAACCATGTAAGAGTTAACTTACAGAGTTTATGAACATCCGGGACCGTCTATTCGAAGGCGTGGCTTCCCGTCCACCTTTTCTCCTCTCCGTTCATCGGGTTCTACGATCTAGATCCAATACGGGGTGTAGAAAGAAAAAGGAGATGATTAGGATTCATTTTCGAATCGTTTATTGAATAAAGATTGGATCGAGACTTACCACGACTATGGAGATCTGTAGAAAAATTCGTCCAACAGCGTTCGTCTTGGTTTCGTGCCTCCGACGACTCCGGATTTAGGGTTTCGAATGTATAGAAGGTAGGGTTTTGTAAACTTGTTCGGGGCTCCCAAGGGCTTTATTTATAGATTCCCCAAGCCCTAGGGCGTCCAACATCTGACCTAAAGGTCTTGGGTCGAGAGATGTTCAACCGAAAGTCGAAAAATCCGCGTTCGGGCGAGAGATTCACGCAACGGGCGAATCTGTCGTGTGGCGCAGTCGTGGCGCGCACTTCCTCCTTCGACCGCGCGGCCACCGTGCGACACTCGCCTGGACTTCGGTCCGGGCGGGTCGTGCGATCCGTCGTGCTTTTCCGCCTCTCTTTCGGGTTTCTATCCCTCTATGCTCCCGAATTCCGATTTCTGGGGTATATTCGGGTTTCTACTTTCTCTCTAAATTTATTCTCGGGTCTAATTGGATGTTTTGGACTCGAATCCTCGAGTTCATTAGTGTCGGGTTTCGGTGTACAATTTATTTACCTTTTTTTCTATTTAATTAAATTCCTTTAATTCCTTTTTAAGTTAAAATCTCATTTCTCATTTCCTTATCTTTATTTATTTATTTATTTGCTGGATTCATTTATTTTTTGTATTTATTGTTTATTTATTTAATTATTGTTTTATTTTATGATGGAAAATTCACGGGTATTACAATTGATTATCTGGGATGAAGCTCCAATGACTCACAGGCACTGTTACGAAGCACTAGACAGAACATTGAGAGATGTCATGAGGCCTTTAAACAGCCAGAATACAGAGTTACCAATCGGTGGAAAAACAATTGTTTTTGGTGGTGACTTTAGACAGATCCTTCCTGTAATTCCCAAAGGAACAAGGCAACAGATTGTAAATGCAAGTTTGAATTCTTCAAAATTATGGAATGTGTGCACAGTCATGAAGTTAACCAAGAATATGCGGCTTCAATCTGCGTCTACACCTGATGACAGATCAGAATTAGAAATTTTTTCGAGATGGTTATGTTCTCTTGGAGATGGTCTTCTTAATAAAGACAATGATGGTCTGGGCAATGTAGAAATTCCTCCTGATTTAATCATTGATTACAGGGATGATCCTGTAAGTTCAATTGTCTCTGCTGTATATCCTTCCTTTGAAGATCAAATGTTCAACTCAACTTATTTGAAAGAGCGTGCTATTCTTGCTCCCACAATCAAGTCTGTCGATGTTATCAATGCTTATATGATGTCACTCAACAAAGAAGAAAGCAGGACATATTTTAGTGCAGATATTGCATCTCCTTCCGAAGGCGGTTTCTCAAGTTTCTCCGAGATCCACACTCAGGAATTCCTCAATTCCATTAATTGTTCGGGCATGCCTGCACATTCTCTCATGTTGAAAATTGGAACACCAGTTATGTTACTCAGAAATATTGATTCAACTAATGGATTGTGCAATGGAACAAGATTGGTTCTCACAAGAATGGGGAAAAATGTACTGGAGGGAGAAGTATTGAATGGCGACCGTACTGGAGATAGAGTGTTGATTCCACGAATGAGCTTGACGTCGTCTGATCGCAGGATACCTTTTAAATTTGTAAGACGACAATTTCCTCTAATTGTCTCTTATGCCATGACGATCAACAAGAGTCAAGGTCAGTCTTTACATCACGTTGGAGTTTTCTTGAATGAATCAGTTTTCACTCACGGACAATTATATGTTGCTGCGTCACGTGTTGTTAGACGTTCCGGTTTGAAGTTTTTATTGTCTAAAGGTCATAATCCTGATGAAAATAAGCTGACATTGAATGTCGTGTATAGAGAAGTTCTGCAAAAGATTTGAACAATTTTATTTGATCATTTACCATCTCTAAACAATTTTATTTTTTTCCTTTAGTTACCAATATATCAGTCATCAGTTTTTATTTTTAGTTTAATGTATCAAACAAATTTCAATTGATAGAAATATTTAATTATAATTGACGTTGGGATTGTAATTATAATTAAATTATATTTGAATTTAATTCTGTATTTTATAAACGAATTATTTTTACGTAGTATTTAAGAAAATCCCATTTCTTTTGAATTTTTCAAAATGATTTAATAATTTATGAGATGAATCGATTGGTCTTATTTACTCTTAACTACAGTTTTGTATAGATGAATTCATTCGAAATTAAGAGCAGACATGAATCGATGGTGCATATAATCATAATATTATTCATTACAGGTGAAATGTATCTATGCAAATTATCAGTACGTTTCATACAATATCATTTATTTAGATTTATGAACATTTTATTTTTCTCTTTAGTTAACAATATTGTAGTTATTTATGTTATGCATCAATATATTATATAATACAATATATTTTTTTTATTTATATTAACAATAATATTCCTCACAAGTCACAAACATTATTATATTTAATATAATCTAAGTGTTCTCTTACAATAATTTATCAATTCATGTTTCACTTCAATCCCCTACATATTATACTGTTTAATATACAACTTCGAATATATTATATACACTATTGTTATTAGTTATAGGACCGAAGTTGTAATTTTCCATTCGAAGTTGTTAAAAATGCTATAAAAGATATTATTATTTACGAATTCAATGTTTTTTGCCATCAAATATGTTTTTTTTTAAAATAAATTGTACATCGAACGGATAATTTTCAAAATTAATGAAGCAAATCTACGGACAATGTGTTGTTTACACAAAGAAATATTAAATTTATTAATATTTTATATTTTAATACTACTGTCACCAATTTTTTTAATAATATTTTAACGACTTTTCGAAATCATTGCTTTAATAACACTAACATTAAATTTTATGTAACATTTAAATCAAAACCCCAATAATCCAAATACCAATGTGACTTATGAATGATTATTCGGTTTGATATTCAAATAATATTCCGATTTAGCATTCCTAAGCTTGAATGAAATTTATTTATTCGTAATTACACCTTAATAATATTGCATTGTCTCTTCCTATTCTCCCTCTTCAGAATTGCAAAATTAATATTGTCTTTTCAAAATCCATTGTATTCTTTCAAACATGTTAATTTATTTTTTGTTCGACTTAATATTTTTTTTATAGTAGCCATTTATTATTAATTAATTATTAATACTATTCAATCGACAGATGCAATGATGTTTTCTTCTTTAAGTGGCATTATCAGTCTAATCAATATTGATATGACCATCACCTACCTCTACTCCTTCATTTATACTTGGAACTAATATTAATAGTTCTTCATACTTGGGACTAATATTCATCATTCATTCAAATTCAATTGGAATTGTGCTTCTTCGTCATCCTATCCCATTTCTAATTTCAGTTTTATCTGAATATCATCATACGATAGCTTTGCAGTGATTTTCTTATTCTTGAGGATAAGATCGGCTCTTAAGGTTATGTTTTTTTAAATATGTTTTATCGGTTTTGTATTCGCATGTTTTATATTCTGTTGAATATATATGCCATAATGTTTACTGTATGCCTTTTAAGCTTAATCTTTTGCGATTCTGTGATGTTACTTCGAAATTCAACTTAATAGTTGTTTTATTGATTTCCTTACATCAAATTTTCCATTTTTCAGATTAGATGAAACGATTGTTCTATCTTTAGTATACTAAATTCATTTATTTTTATTTTTTTTCATTAAACTTTTCAATGTTCGTTCTGTGTTCTTTGATTTGGCAGTGGACAATTTCATTATATTTAAGATATATTATTCTTTGATTTGGTACTCTTTATGTATATTTTTTATTTTTTGTCTTAGTGTACTGTAGTTCTGTTTTATTGATTCTTGATTTCTAATTGAAATCAGCTGGTTCTTCGAATTGCATTTATCATGTCTCTTGACGACGATTCACAGTCGGATTCATCATCCTCTTCATTAGAAATTAGTAGTTATGCACTCACTCGAATGAATTTGGTTAGTTGTATTTATTTTTCTCATTTTAAATATATATCTGGATAGTTCTATTTTGGACACTTTTGTTGACGTTGTAGGATAACATTGTTGGTGAGAGTACAGTTTCCGGCGTTACTACTTTGATGCACATGCCGTCTGAGATTCTGAATGAAATTGCGGCCAAAATTTCCGAGCATTCACTGGAGGATTTGTTCAACATGGCTTTTAGGTCTTTTTTCTACTATTTTACTATGAGAGAAATTAATTTAGTAGATTATTGTCTTGATACTTTATCTCATTTTGAAATGCAGCTGCAAAACTCTGTTCAGGGCTGCACGGTCCGATGTTTTCTTACGATGTTCAATGGATTCATTTGTGGATACAATTTGTAATGATTTGATAGGGAGCAAGCTGGATTTTTATAATTCTTGCCTCTTAGCATGCAATTATGACATAATACTCCGTACCTCCATCGTAAGTGCGAATTGTTTTATATGTAAATAATTTAATTATCATTCATGTTGTTACATTGTAACATATTTAAAATATAATATGTCTATTTACAGATGGACTTTGTATTATGGAAAAATTGGCAATGGTGTATTGTAAAGCTTCAATGGCCGGTCCAAGGTTGTCATGATCCGTCGAGATATTTTCAATGTATTCTGCAGTTGGCTTCCAATGATCCCGAACTTATTAAATTCGGTTTGGATGCGATGATCCCATATATTTCGGACAAGGATCTCTTGATTTATAGTAGGGAGAAAGTTCTACTCACTTTGGAGCGTGTTCAGATGGACAATTCATTGTTTCGATCAACGAATGTGAATTTTTGTAACAAACAGGATCATGCTTTTCCAGTCCGGAATTCGATGGATATGGATATGGACTACATATTGAATGACCTGAAATGCCACATGTGTATTGCAACAAAGGAATGTTACATTATGTGTAATCCTCCGTGGTTGCAGTAGGCTAACTTTATTTTGGAATTGATTACCGATAGTTTTATGTTTTAGTATATGTATTGAACATGGATGAATATATTTGTACTTGGTTTTTAATATTGTATTCGTTTTCCTTAAGCTTATAGTAATATTAATTTTGCACTACATATCAGTTTCAAATAATGTAACACGCTTTCATATTTTGCATCCAACTGTCAACCTACCGTAGAAAATATTATTCTTATATTGCTTAATCTGATGGTTATAAATATTTAAGATCAATCGTTCCGAAACGAATGAGCTAAATTAAACTTCTAATCTTTATTAATTATCAATTGACAGGACCAGAAATGCAATAACGAATATTAGATACAAATATTGTTTTACACTGGTATTTATCAATATATTCTTCCTTTATATGTAATAATGAAAAAATAATTCTTAATAAAATATAGCCGAATTATTATTTTCACTTATTAAACACTTATGATTAAAATAAATTCATGTTTTATTTAAATAATTTAAATTAATTTTCTACTATCAATCTAATTGTCATGTCACTACACGATTATAATTTTTGTTTTAATTATATTTGAATAAAATTTTTGTGTATATAATTGCGATTTGTATTCATTAATAAACGAAATAAAAATTTATTGAAAATTGAAAATATATCTTTTAGGCTAACATATAAATAATAATCTTAACTACAGGACCAAATAATAATATTAATCAACTATTATTTTTTATATTAGCATATAAATAACTTACAAAAAATTATAAAATCCCGCGGGTACCGCGGGTGGTATGTCTAGTAGTAATTAGAATACATAAAATTTTATTTGTCAAAACAATAAAACTCTTTAACAGGGGATGGGGGTTCGACCTAGTGATCAAGTCCCCGACTAGGTTCAATTCCTACTCGGCCCCCTATCCCTCCCCTTTATCCCTTTGTAATTTGTGTGTCATGTGCTCCCACGCCTCTTTCTTAATTTGTATAGCAAAACTCTTAACAATGTGATGTATATCCAGCAGTTTTAAAGCATTAAGGACATTTTGATTGGAGAATTGGAACCTGCAGGTGTATGCACATACAGGTAATGTGTATGTAATGGATAGGGATGGCAAATAAGTTCATATCCAATGGTGAAAATCGAAAATTGAATTTTCGTTACGATTTTTAGGGAGGATTATTCGCGATAGGGAAGTAGTCTCCGTCCCTGCACATCCCCAATATATTTTATATATTATTTATTATATATTTTATGCTCCATATCATAGTTAATATTTTATAAATTTTACCAAGTCTAGTCCAAAATAATTACAAAATTGATGATTACTTGGCTTAGTGGTTAAATCATTGGCTCCCAAAAATTGAGGGTTGGATTCACTACTCTGTATCCTACCCCCTATCCCCCCATTTACCCCTTTATAATTTGCACAAGCCAATTTATAAACTCCAAATTAATCTAAATGTGGGTGATGCATCCGAAAGATTTGGATTTTCTAAATTAATACCTCCAAATTTCGCATAAGCCACCCCCTATCCCCCCATATACCCCTTTATATACTATTCCCCACTCTGCATTCGAAAGATTGAGGGTTGGATTCCGCACTCTGAATCCCACCCCCAATATATTGATCAATGTTTTCCATATTTTGTACAAGCCACGTATAGAAACGCAATAATACACATTAATTATACTAGAAATTATGACATTGTGTAAATTAATCATCACACAGTATTATGGATGATATCCTTTTATTAGATGTAGATAATTGGATTTAATAAAAATTCTATTTACATCTATAGAATTGTGTACATAATTTTTTTAAGTAAAGTGATACCCTGTATATGTCAAAAAAGTTTAAGTGAAAAGTATCTTTAGGTCGAAAAAATACTAATCAAACAAAAAAAATAGTATATAAAATCACAATTAATTTTTTTCTTTAACTCATTTTTTTGAATATTATTTAACAGAAACAATTATGCATACCTTCAATATAAATAATTTAACACAATTTATATGTGTAATACCCGAGAAAACAACATCGATTATTAAATCCGAAAAATTAATTAATTAAATTAATTAATTGGATTTAACTATCGCAATCGAAATAATTCCGGGAGAGCGGAATTAAATATTTTCGGACGATAGCAACTCAAAGAGAGTTATCGGAGTATCCAACAATCACGGGTAATCCAAGTATGATTTTTAAAAGATCAAAAATCATATTAATAATAAAAAAAAAGATGGAGAAAATCGCTGCCTGGAGTGGCGCGGTGGCCGCGCGGTGGCGCGCCACCAGCGCGCCACCCTCCAGTAGGCAGCGTTTCAAACGTTGCCTACGCGTTTTGGCTTGAATTCTTGCATTAAGTCCGATCTTGATGCTTTGAATCTACTCCTAACCCTTTCCCAGATGTTGGTGGATGTATTGGGACTCTTTTGGACGAATCTAGAAGCTTCTAGAGCCTCCACTTAGCTGAGATGAGGGTGATTCATGCATGAATTAGTGATTGGGGGATGGATAAGTTTGTGAGTTGATTGTGTAGTTATGGGGGCTCCATAATCCGAGGGGTGGCTGCATTCACACTCCCTACACTCCCTAGATGCATTAACATCTCTTTTAGGAGTCCTAAATATTCCATTCTTATCCCAAATCAGTTCCCAAAACCCCCCACTCACACTAATCCGAAAATCAGATTTCCCTTGGAGAGTTGAGAGTTCTTGAGAGTGTTCTTCCTTGTTCCAGAGAGTTTAGGCGAGTTCAAGCATCCTAATCTCTTCTCCTACGTCTAGGTAAGGTTTATAATCCAATTCCTTGTTCCTTACTTCGGATTCTAAGCCCTAACATCTAGTTTTTCTCCAAACACCTCAAAATAGGATTCGTTCGGTAGATCTTGGAAGTGAGAGGCTGTTCCGGACGAGTTTGAGGGTTCAACCAAGGAGGATTTCGACACTACACTCTTGAGAAGTAAGTTAGTGTTGTGCATTTCGAATTTTAGAGCTTTTGGTTGAGTATTCTTTGAGTTGTAGTTCGATTTTCATCTTGTGCCAAAACTGTCTTTTAGGGTTTCTTCCGAGTAGATTTTATTGTTGTGCATTTCTCGCCTAGATCCATTCGTTTTTGGAAGAACTTGTCTAAATGAAAAATGTTCCTAACACTTTAAAGATGATCCCTGTAAATTTTCATAATTTTTGGACTTGATTTGGTCGTCGAAAATAGATCTGGTATTTTCTGCTGCACATGTTGACAGATTTCAATTTCTAGCATGTTCAGTTTTATAGTTCATATTTCTCCTAGCTATGGTCGTTTTTTATGGTTAGTTTCTTCATGAAAATTGTTCATCTATGTGTCTAGTGTACTCCTGTGAAATTTCAGAATTTTTGGATCAACCTTCGAATTGTTATGGATTTTTAAGTAAGCTGTGGTCGGATGAACAGTGATCTTTGCACCCTTTTGAAAACAAGTTTCTGTAATGAATTTTTTTGAGCAACTTAGAGTCCGAATTTGCTAAGGCCTATTTCTGAGAAAAATGTTTATTTTGATGTCTCCTAGTAGCTGTAAAATTTTCAGAATTTTCCACAAAGTTTTACTACATTTCCTAATACGATTTTGAAAACTGTTACGGTGTGGTCTTACCGGTAAAATTTGGTTTCGTACGTTTTGATGGTTATTGAGTCGATTGCTACTCTTTTATGAATCTTATGAATTCTGGAAATGTAAACATGAGTTGTAATGATTAAAATGTGGTTTTTGAAACTTTGTGAGTTTTGATCGAGTTAGATGCCCAATTTTAGAGGGTAAGTTCACTTGGCGTGGGCTCGTTGGGCCGCCCCCTCTTTTTGGTGGCCAAAACGGCGCCAAGGAAATATTATTATGTTGCGTGATTGTATGAGTCTATACTCCTAGGTGTATCCGTAAGGGTTACCTAGGGCTCCGGAGTGTGTCTGTATAGGGTCCGCTGCTCTCACATTGTGGATACCGTCGGCTTGTGGACATAAGTGCCCAAGCGGGTAATTGATCCCAAACGGCTAAGGCCCAGGATCGTTGATGCCGGCAGCTTGTGGACATAAGCGCCCAAGCGGGTAATGTTTGGATGTCCTCGATCAAAATGAACATTGGTGTGGTAAAGCGTAAAAAGAAATCCCTGTAAATTATTTTTACTCGTTTGTTTAATTAAATTCCCAACCTTCTATTACTCTTCTAAATCTTTAAATTTTGTTATGCTATACATTAACTTACTCAGTACCGTTTGTACTGATAAAAAATTGTTGTTTCTCTTTTTCGCAGAGTAAGTGATGGCACGTTGGGATGGGATTCTCAAAAATAAAGACTTGTCGCATTTTATCATTGTTTTAAATTTCTGCACTGGACTTTGACACTGGACTTTGGACTTTGGTTTTGGCCGTCTGTTTGGCCCACGTTTTTATTTTTTTTTAGCTTCCGCACTGATTATTACTGTGATGCATGAGATACTCTGATTTTAGTTCGGGCATGATTGAATGGATTTTAAATTGTTTTAAAAATTTGATACAACTTAGCCTTAGCATTTTTCTAGATGAGCTCGACTTGGGTCGGGTCTTGTTTAGAAAAGTGTGGCGGTAATGCCCTGGCCTGGGAAATTAAATCCGGGGTGTTACAAAGTGGTATCAGAGCCCGAAATTTTTTTTAAAGCTATTATTTTTCGGCCCACTATAGAGGCCCAACTTATTCAATATTATTTTTAAGCATTTTGAGTATTATTTCCATGGAAAAAGGGAATTTTATTTTTGAAACCCATGGAAAAGTATATCTTGCAAAATCGACAAGTCTTAAAAACTTAGTACTATTTTTGGGGGGAAGCATGTGCATTAACAAATTATTTTTATGTGTGACATATCCCTTAATGTAAAAATTTGCATGATTAGATGGCCGACCCAAGGTTACAGGATTCCATCATGCGTTTGTTGTGCTCCATGTCGGATATCACGCACGAACTTCGCCATATCTCTAGGGATGCCGCAAACGATAGAAATAGGATTGTGGCTATAGAGGAGAGGATGGAGGCTATGACCATTAGGAGTACCCAGATGGCTGCTCGCCACGATGCTCTTGCAGCCGAGTTCGAGGATTGCCGACACCACGTGCATATGCTGCAGGGACGTATATTTGCGTTGGAGGAGGTCATTGTTGGGCTGCAAAACCAACTTAACCCCGGGCCAGAGATGGAAGAGGAAGAGGAGTTTGACCCCGATGAGTTCATCAACGTTGAAGAAGAAGAGGACCCCGAGGAGGTTGTGGAGAACCCTCCACTGCCTCTTGATACCGACGAGGAGGTAGAGGCCGACCGTAGGATGCTCGGCTACTCTCCGGACTATTTGCTTTAGGGGTTGCGTGTGGTTTCTGTGTTGGACTCCGTTACTTGCTTTTGCTAGTTTTCTGATTATTGCGTATTCGTATCTTGTTGTCGTTACGTTATCACATTTTACGTAGTGATAACTTAGTAAGTATATCATGATGTAACCCTCGCTGTTAAAGCATTTAATCTAGTGGAATTTCGTATTTAGTATTTCTCTTTTCTTCCTTGCCCATTTCAGTGGTCTTTAGCACTGAGAACCTATGAGATTGAGTTCTAACCATAGTCTAACTCGGCTATTAACTTTCATCTAACCGCGAATCTAACCTCTGCGTGCTTGGTCATCAGAATGCCGCCCAGAGGGAGACCTAGAGCTGAGATCCCAGTGAATGAGAACGTTAATGTTCCAGCTGATGCGAACCCGCCGAATCCGGGAGTTCAAGCTAACCCTGTTCCCAACGCATTGGATGAGCGGTTGAGGACAGTTGAACAAGTCCTCGTTGCTCTAGGAAACGCTGAAGCCAACCGAGCTCAAGCAGCGGTACCACCCCCAGCAGCTCGAATAAATTATCTGGCGATGGTAAACCCTTACCAGCCGCCCCATTATGAGGGACAGGAAGATCCCGCAAAGCTGGAGGATTGGCTGAGGACTTTTGACAAACTGCTTACTGCCATCAGGTGTCCCGCGAATGAGAAGGTTGGCGTGGCTGTGTACTACTTGAGGGGAGAAGCTGACGAATGGTGGCAAAACCACCAAGAAGGACTTGCTGATGGTGAACATGCCTACTTCTGGGAAGAGTTTAAGGAGATGATGAGGGAAAGGTTCTATCCCCTCAGTACAAAGACTGCTAAGTATGAGGAATTCATAAATCTCCGACAAGGCACCCAGACAGTTCAAGAATACTATGCGAAGTTTAAAGAGCTCGTCCGATTCGCTCCAAGGCTGGTACCAACCGATGCTGATAAAGCCCAGAAATTCGAGATAGGGCTGAATCTCAGCATCAGAGAGATCTTGGTTGGCGGACAGCACACTACTCTGCAAGCTGTTTACGATCGTGCAGTGGCAATTGCACGAGTACAACAGCTGAAGCGCAAGGATCATGGAGAGGCGAGCAAGGGCCTAAACAATTTCGATAAGAAGAACCGGAACAATAACACTGGAAATCACTTCAGAAGGGGAAATGACCAAGGGAGGAATGATGGTCATAGGAAGCCAGATAACAGAGAGCTCAACCGAGGAGGCCAAGGAGGTTGGAGGCCGGATAACCAGGGCGCCTTCATACCCAGATGCCGGGAATGCAACATTCCGCACTTGGTGCGTGAATGCCCAAGACCGGGGCATTGTTACCGGTGTGGCCGAGAAGGTCGCATGAAGAAGGAATGCCGGACGAGGGAGGACCGCATTGAAAAGAGGTTGGATCTGATAAACCGTCCTCAGGGCAACAGGCCAGCCGGGCCAAACCAGCAGGACAACCAAGGGCAGAGATTCCCGCAGGCACAGAGGCCACCTCAGAATCCAAACCAGCATGGGAATCAAGGGAGGCCAGTAGGACGCCTGAACGTGATAAATCAAGCTGACTTAGCTGCTCAAGGCGATGTGATCGAAGGTACGTTTACTGCTTTAAGTGTACCTGTCAAGGTCTTATTTGACTCAGGAGCGAGTTGCTCTTTGATTTCCAGGAGAACTATATATGCGTTAGATCTACCAGCTCCGAATAACATTAACTTAGGAATCCGATTACCATCGGGTAAGGTAGTATCGTGTTCCAAACGATATGACGGGATCCCGATAGTAATCAAGAACACTGAATTCTTTGCGAATCTCATAGAATTTGACCTTAAGGATTTCGATATCATTTTGGGAATGGACTGGTTGACGAGGTACAAGGCTATCATCGAGTGCCAGAAGCAGAAGATCTCGTTGGCGAAGAGTCGCGGAAAGAAGGTCATTTACTATATGCAGCCTCAGAAGAAGGGTGCCAAGATAGTAAATGCAATAAAGTTCTGCAATCTCATGCAGAAGGGATACCAACTGTACGCGTGCTACGTGCATAATCTGGAAGGCGAGGAGAACAAGATCGATAGTATCCCCGTCGTGAACGAATACCCAGATGTCTTCCCGGAGGATATCCCAGGAATGCCTCCTGAGCGAGAAGTGGAGTTCACGATCGATCTCGTGCCCGGAATCGAACCGGTGTCGAAGGCACCATATCGCATGGCGCCTGCTGAGATGAAGGAGCTGAAAGAACAACTCGAGGAGTTGTTATCAAAGGGATATATTCGGCCGAGCACATCACCATGGGGAGCTCCAGTTCTGTTCGTGAAAAAGAAGGACGGCGGACTCCGATTGTGCATCGACTACCGAGGTCTTAATCAAGTGACGATTAAGAACAAGTACCCGCTACCTAGGATCGAAGATCTCTTCGATCAACTGAAAGGGGCGTCGGTATTTTCAAAAGTTGATCTAAGGTCGGGATACCACCAATTGCGTATCGCCGAGAACGATATACCCAAGACAGCATTCCGAACAAGATATGGACACTACGAATTCACCGTAATGTCTTTCGGTCTGACTAATGCTCCCGCAGTATTCATGAACCTCATGAATAGCGTTTTCCAAGAGTTACTAGACACATGTGTAGTCGTATTCATCGACGACATCCTAGTTTACTCGAGGAATGAGGAAGAGCATAGTAGTCATTTGCACCAAGTACTCGGACTTTTGAGGAAGAATCAACTATACGCAAAGCTGTCAAAGTGCGAGTTTTGGAAGAATGAAGTCGCTTTTCTAGGTCATATAGTATCGGCTAAAGGAGTATCAGTCGACCCGGCGAAGATATCAGCAGTGTCTGATTGGCCGGCACCAACAAACCAGACCGAGGTAAGAAGTTTCCTAGGTCTAGCCGGATACTACCGAAGATTCGTGAAGGACTTTTCTAAAATTGCGAGACCGATGACCCAACTGCTGAAGAAAGGATTGAAGTTTGATTGGACAGCTGAGTGTGAGCAGTCATTCCGTGAGCTTAAGGGGAGACTCACATCAGCACCGGTCTTAGCATTGCCATCAGAAGCTGAGGATTATGAGGTGTATAGCGACGCCTCAAAAGAAGGTCTTGGTTGCGTGCTAATGCAAAACCAAAGGGTGATTGCTTATGCATCCAGGCAACTCAAGACGCACGAGGTAAACTACCCGACACATGATCTGGAACTAGCAGCGGTAGTGTTCGCTCTTAAGATCTGGCGACACTATCTATATGGACGAACTTGTCGGATGTTTACAGATCACAAGAGCCTCAAGTATATATTTACTCAGAAAGAGTTAAATATGAGGCAGAGGAGATGGCTCGAGTTGATCAAGGATTACGATCTGGATATAGCCTACCATGAAGGCAAGGCGAACGTTGTAGCGGATGCGTTGAGTCGCAAGACGAGGCACACGGCGAACACACTCATTCTACCTTCGGAACTGTATATGGACCTAGCTAAGTTAGATACTGAACTAGTCCATTATGGAACCGTGGTGGAGACAGTGAACGCCATAACATTTGAATCTACCGTATTTGACGAGATTCGAGAAGCCCAACCGGACGACGAGAATCTCCATAGGATCAAAGGAAAGATTGGTGAAGGGAAGGTGGTAGGATTCACGATCGATGAAGACGGAAGTGTCCGTTTTAGAGGAAGATGGTGCGTTCCTCATAAGTGCAAGGAATTGAAGAGGAAACTCATGGAAGAAGGCCACAGTACACCTTATTCAGTCCACCCTGGTGGGGATAAGTTGTACAAAGACTTAAAGAAAATCTATTGGTGGCCGCGGATGAAGAAGGATGTTGCCGACTTTGTGGCCAAGTGTATAACCTGCCAGAAGGTGAAGGCAGTGAGGCAAAAACCGTTAGGGTTGGTAAAGCCATTGGAGATCCCAAGCTGGAAGTGGGACAGCATCTCCATGGATTTTGTTTCGGGGTTGCCAAGATCTCCCCGATGAATGAATAAGATTTGGGTAATAGTTGACCGGTTAACAAAGACCGCCATTTTCATACCAATGAAGGAAAATTGGTCGATGGATCAACTAGCTAAGGCATACATCGAGAACGTGGTCCGAAGGCACGGAGTACCGCACGATATTATCTCAGATCGAGATAGTGGATTCGTCTCCAACTTCTGGACTAAACTACAAGAAGCCTTAGGAACCCAAATCAAGATGAGCACAGCATTTCATTTGATGACGGACGGTCAGACTGAGCGCACGATTCAGACGCTCGAAGACATGCTAAGAGCGTGCGTACTCGAATTCAAGGGAAGCTGGGAAGACCACTTGCCGTTGATTGAATTCTCGTACAACAACAGTTATCACGCTAGTATAGACATGGCACCGTTCGAAGCGCTTTACGGACGGAAGTGTCGTAGTCCGTTATGCTGGACGAAGGATGATGATTCGGTAGTTGTTGGACCGCAGCTCATTGAGGATATGAACAGCAAGATCAAGGTGGTTCAACAGAAAATGAAAGCAGCACAAGACAGACAGAAGAGTTACGCCGACACTAGGCGGCAAGAGTTGGAATTTGAGGTGGGAGACAAGGTCATGCTGAAAGTATCGCCCATGAAGGGGGTGATGCGATTCGGTAAACGAGGAAAGCTGAGTCCTCGCTACATCGGTCCGTACGAGATTCTGGATCGCGTAGGTACTTTAGCTTATCGTTTGGCACTTCCACCGGAGTTGTCGCGAGTGCACAACGTATTTCACGTTTCTCAATTAAAGAAATATGTGCACGACCCAACTCACGTGTTGCAACCCGACGTGATTGAGCTAGATGACGACTTGACATACGAGGAGTATCCGATCGAGGTACTTGACGTCAAGGAAAAGGTCACAAGGAACAAGACTGTGAGGATGGTGAAGATCCTATGGTCAAATCATGGCACCGAGGAAGCAACGTGGGAATTGGAAGCGGATATGAAGCAAAGATATTCCAACCTTTTCCGAAGCGACTCAGGAGCAGTTATGGGGACATAACTGCAGTCCTAAGGGGGAGAGGATGTGACACCCCGCGCAGAGTCGTCGCATGCGAGGTAAGAATTTTATATTGCGAGCCTCAATAATTTCTTTGTGCCAATTATTATCTTTCCGAAGTGCGACCCAACTTCGAGGACGAAGTTGATTTCTAAGGAGGGTAGACTGTAATACCCGAGAAATCAACATCGATTATTAAATCTGAAAAATTAATTAATTAAATTAATTAATTGGATTTAACTATCGCAATCGAAATAATTCCGGGAGAGCGGAATTAAATATTTTCGGACGATAGCAACTCAAAGAGAGTTATCGGAGTATCCAACAATCACGGATAATCCAAGTATGATTTTTAAAAGATCAAAAATCATATTAATAATAAAAAAAAAAAAGATGGAGAAAATCGCTGCCTGGAGTGGCGCGGTGGCGCGCCACCAGCGCGCCACCCTCCAGTAGGCAGCATTTCAAACGCTGCCTACGCGTTTTGGCTTGAATTCTTGCATTAAGTCCGATCTTGATGCTTTGAATCTACTTCTAACCCTTTCCCAGATGTTGGTGGATGTATTGGGACTCTTTTGGACGAATCTAGAAGCTTCTAGAGCCTCCACTTAGCTGAGATGAGGGTGATTCATGCATGAATTAGTGATTGGGGGATGGATAAGTTTGTGAGTTGATTGTGTAGTTATGGGGGCTCCATAATCCGAGGGGTGGCTGCATTCACACTCCCCACACTCCCTAGATGCATTAACATCTCTTTTAGGAGTCCTAAATATTCCATTCTTATCCCAAACCAGTTCCCAAAACCCCCCACTCACACTAATCCGAAAATCAGATTTCCCTTGGAGAGTTGAGAGTTCTTGAGAGTGTTCTTCCTTGTTCCAGAGAGTTTAGGTGAGTTCAAGCATCCTAATCTCTTCTCCTACGTCTAGGTAAGGTTTCTAATCCACTTCCTTGTTCCTTACTTCGGATTCTAAGCCCTAACATCTAGTTTTTCTCCAAACACCTCAAAATAGGATTCGTTCGGTAGATCTTGGAAGTGAGAGGCTGTTCCGGACGATTTTGAGGGTTCAACCAAGGAGGATTTCGACACTACACTCTTGAGAAGTAAGTTAGTGTTGTGCATTTCGAATTTTAGAGCTTTTGGTTGAGTATTCTTTGAGTTGTAGTTCGATTTTCATCTTGTGCCAAAACTGTCTTTTAGGGTTTCTTCCGAGTAGATTTTATTGTTGTGCTTTTCTCGCCTAGATCTATTCGTTTTTGGAAGAACTTGTCTAAATGAAAAATGTTCCTAACACTTTAAATATGATCCCTGTAAATTTTCATAATTTTTGGACTTCATTTGGTCGTCGAAAATAGATCTGGTATTTTCTGCTGCACATGTTGACAGATTTCAATTTCTAGCATGTTCAGTTTTGTAGTTCATATTTCTCCTAGCTATGGTCGTTTTTTATAGTTAGTTTCTTCATGAAAATTGTTCATCTATGTGTCTAGTGTACTCCTGTGAAATTTCAGAATTTTTGGATCAACCTTCGAATTGTTATGGATTTTTAAGTAAGCTGTGGTCGGATGAACAGTGATCTTTGCACCCTTTTGAAAACAAGTTTCTGTAATGAATTTGTTTGAGCAACTTAGAGTCCGAATTTGCTAAGGCCTATTTCTGAGAAAAATGTTTATTTTGATGTCTCCTAGTAGCTGTAAAATTTTCAGAATTTTCCACAAAGTTTTACTACATTTCCTAATACGATTTTGAAAACTGTTACGGTGTGGTCTTACCGGTAAAATTTGGTTTCGTACGTTTTGATGGTTATTGAGTCGATTGCTACTCTTTTATGAATCTTATGAATTCTGAAAATGTAAACATGAGTTGTAATGATTAAAATGTGGTTTTTGAAACTTTGTGAGTTTTGATCGAGTTAGATGCCCAATTTTAGAGGGTAAGTGCACTTGGCGTGGGCTCGTTGGGTCGCCCCCTCTTTTTGGTGGCCAAAACGGCGCCAAGGAAATATTATTATGTTGCGTGATTGTATGAGTCTATACTCCTAGGTGTATCAGTAGGGGTTACCTAGGGCTCCGGAGTGTGTCTGTATAGGGTCCGCTGCTCTCACATTGTGGATACCGTCGGCTTGTGGACATAAGTGCCCAAGCGGGTAATTGATCCCAAACGGCTAAGGCCCAGGATCGTTGATGCCGGCAGCTTGTGGACATAAGCGCCCAAGCGGGTAATGTTTGGATGTCCTCGATCAAAATGAACATTGGTGTGGTAAAGCGTAAAAAGAAATCCCTGTAAATTATTTTTACTCGTTTGTTTAATTAAATTCTCAACCTTCTATTACTCTTCTAAATCTTTAAATTTTGTTATGCTATACATTAACTTACTCAGTACCGTTTGTACCGATAAAAAATTGTTGTTTCTCTTTTTCGCAGAGTAAGTGATGGCACGTTGGGATGGGATTCTCAAAAATAAAGACTTGTCGCATTTTATCATTGTTTTAAATTTCTGCACTGGACTTTGACACTGGACTTTGGACTTTGGTTTTGGCCGTCTGTTTGGCCCACGTTTTTATTTTTTTTAGCTTCCGCACTGATTATTACTGTGATGCATGAGATACTCTGATTTTAGTTCGGGCATGATTGAATGGATTTTAAATTGTTTTAAAAATTTGATACAACTTAGCCTTAGCATTTTTCTAGATGAGCTCGACTTGGGTCGGGTCTTGTTTAGAAAAGTGTGGCGGTAATGCCCTGGCCTGGGAAATCAAATCCGGGGTGTTACAATATGAAACAAATAAAATACTTAACTCAAAAATATCCTAAGTAAACAAATGAAATATATTACTACATAATAGACATATAAGATTAACTCTAAAAATTAAAGTTAAGCCCATTATTAGCCCATCACTATTCATAGCATCAAGAAGTTTTATATAGTATAGATTTTGGAAGGTATTAATTTTTCCAATCTTGTCAGTTACATATGATGGAAATAGAATATATCATTACCTTAATTAAACTTTGTTGGATTATGGAATCTATATAAGTAAAATACAACCAATCACAATCTGAACTAGATGTTAGCACATTCCGCACAAACTCATAAGGGATAATAATGCACGCTAACCAGTCCCCATTATAATAGGATAGAATTAGGTTACTGTCCTGATTTATTAAAAATCAGGAAATCCAGACTGCTATATGGTTTATGTAGACGTGCTGCCTTCCCAAAAATAATAAAGTAGTTGGAGTTTAGGGGTGGGCAAAAAATCCGAACCGAACCGTTGAACCGCTGATCCGAACTGTATCCGAACCGAATTTTCGGTTAACCGGGCTGTTCGGTTCGGTTACAAATACCTCAACACATGTATTTGTTCGGTTCGGTTCGGTTTCAGTTTTTAAAAAAATTTTCCCCCGATTAACCGAACCGAACCGTATATTATATTATAATTATAATTTTTATATATTATTAAGTATATGACTTCCTAAACTAAATACTCCTACAGATGTTAATTATAGAGTTAAACACTGAAGTTTTGGATGGCTCCTGCTAGGGTTAGGGCTCCCTCTCGTGCGAATTCGTATTTTCCAACGGCTCTTCCGTCGGCGTCACATGATCCGGGGGGACAGCCTCCTACGTGCGCTTTGCCTACGGACCCTTCTGCTCCGGTTACTACACATGAGTCTCCTAGGTCGTTTCGCGATGCGGCGATGGCGGACTCTTCTGCCTTGGTGATGGCGGCGTCTGCTGCGTCGCCGCCAAAGGATTGGCTGAAAGATAAACTCGCGACTGTGGATTGTAGTGGAACGAACAGTCGATGCCCCAAGATTAGATTCAATAAGATAGCGCTGGATGAGTTATTTGAACCTTGGAGGGATACTTTGGTGATCAAAGTCCTAGGGCTTACGGTCGGCTTTGTTGCCTTGCGCGAGAGGCTAACTCGTGCATGGAAATTGACCGGAAAATTTGAACTCATGAGTATTGGCCATGGTTTTTTTCTCGTCAAATTCACGAGGCCTGATGATCGGGACAAGGTGCTCACGGGGGGCCCTTGGATGGTATTTGATCATTGCCTCGCGATCCGGAGATGGACTGAAGATTTTAATCCAAGAAAGACTAGGATGAATACCATCCAAACCTGGGTTCGATTTATGGAACTCAATCAAGCTTTTTACAATGAGAATGCGATGCGGGTAATTACCTCGCCAATGGGAACGCTTATTAAAGTGGACAAGAATACGTCAGTTTTTTCTAGGGGCCGCTATGCTAGGGCTTGCATCGAGATCAATCTGGATAAACCACTTATAGGTGTACTGGATGTTGAGGGAGAAGTTATCCAGGTTGCTTATGAAGGTATACACATGTTGTGTATGAACTGTGCTTGCTTTGGACATTCACAAGATCGTTGTCCGTCTTTGGGGAAAAGTACTCGTGCTACCGGGCCTCAAGTGGATGGGCAAGATCTTGTAGTATTGCCTGATGCCAGAAAGGGGCCTCAGACGGATGATACATGTGATAAGGTGGACAAGGAGACTGATGTGGTGCACAGTAAGGGCACGGAGGAGGTTAAAAGCCCGGTGGACCTTGGGGTTGGGGAGTGGATGCTAGTTAAGAGAAGGAGGTATCGCCAAAGTAAAGTTGATAAGCTAAAGGTATCAAACAAGAATGATCCAAGATAGGCTGAGAAGGAGACGGGTGTGATGAGCAATGAGGAGAGACCAATAGTTTTGCTACAGGCTCCACAAGCTGTGGACAATTCAGGGCACATGGAGGTGGTTGTTTCAGCAAATGAACAGCATATTAAGCTGCATCAAGAGGTAGGGGGCGCTGCCAGGGAGGCTCGGGATGAAATTACACCAGTAATTGCACCAGAGGAACACGACATGCAGACGCATGGTGAGGAAGATGCTGAGGGTGTCGCCACTCTCCCCTTCAAGGAGAACAACATGATCAAGGCCGGACTTGCTAGCAAAAACCAAAGTCGCATTAAGGGGATTTCACATGGCATCAAAAAACATCGGGTTGACAGGAAGAGTAGTGGAGGTCGAGAAGGCCAACGGAGGAACGGATCTTTTGTTGCGACGAGTCTCCCGGCCAGATTTAAACATCTAATGAATGGGGGTGCTGGGCTGGATACTGCTGTATCATCGGGGCTAGGAAATCTCTTGCAAAAGAACCTAGTGGATGAAGGAAGTGTGGCAGTAGTAGATAATGGATCTGTGACTGTAGCAAATGGGAAGTTGATCATGAACGAGCATACTGAGGACGTCCTTTCTACTACAGATATGGCTGTAGTGCCACAATGACTGAGTTTCGTGATTTCTCAATCCTTGCATGGAACATTCGTGGCGCCATGCAAAGGAATACACAACGCCACTTGACGGATCTACTTCGCTCTTGTTCTCCCTCGCTCCTTGTCATCATGGAACCGAGGGGGCTGTTCCAGCGTCTGAAAGTGCTTTTGTACAGGAATAACTATGAGGCAGTCCATATTAACGAAGTGGTAGGGCAGGCGGGAGGTTTATGGGTGCTACAATGGATTGGTCTTCCGGTGCAAGTCACTATTGTATCAATTCTTCCCCGTATCGTCACTGTTCAAATCACTAGTAGCTCGGCCGCTTGGTATGTATCGGCTGTGTATGCCAATCCGTGTGCACAGGGTCGGGAAAATGATTGGTGCTTGATGCGATAGGTTAGCAGCATGGTCCCAGGGCCTTGGCTTGCAATTGGAGATTGGAATTAAGTCCAGTACATGTCGGAGGTGGAGGGCATGGCATGCGATCCTCGTAGATGCCAGTTGTTTCGAGACATGCTTGATGACTGTGGATTAAGGACACTTCATTCAATCGGGGATCCTTATACATGGCAGCGGAATAATTCGGGAGGACCCCTTAGTCGGAAAAGACTTGATCGTGCGGTGGCCAATGTTGCTTGGATGGATCTCTTTCCGGCGGGGTTTGTGGAGATCCTTCCAAGACGGTCATCAGACCATAGTGTTCTACTCTTGAGATGTTGTCAACCAATTGGTTCTCAAGGGCAGCGGCCCTTTAGATGGGAGCAGGCTTGGTCGACACACCCTGATTATCCTCATATTGTGGATTGTGCTTGGAATGGTGGTGGCCAGACTCTCAGTCATAAATGCCAGCAAGTTAAGGATGGAGTATTAAAATAAAAATGGTGGTCAGCCTCTCAGTCATAAATGCCAGACTCTCAGTCATTAAATATTAACTATCTACACATAAAACGTGCCCAAAAGTTTTGGGACACAATAAATGGGACGGATGGAGTATTAAAATAAAAATGTGGGGATCAAATTATGAGAAAATGACCAAATTGGCTAAACTACTAAAGTTAGATAACCAAATTGGATAATACAAAATATTTTGGACTAAATAATCCAATTATTTTCAAACTTACAGTTTGAGTATTTATTCTATATTAGGCCAATAATTTGGGCCGGAATATCCCAAGTCCCAAGGCTTGTGTACGTATTACTACTATGGAATGTGCCATGTTTGACTTTTTGACACTGTTCATTATTCAGATTTGACTCAAATTTATTGTAAGTATATATTTGGAATAAAAATAGTCGAGTTGGGTCTTGTTAGAATTGTATAATCACGTAGTTTAAGAATATATATTTTACATAATTTTTCATTATATATAGTTTGAGATATTAATGATTAAAAAAGTGCATTGTATTGTGTGCATAAGTCAAACAAGACAAGTTAAATTAGACAGAGGATTACATGTTAATATTGTTAAAGGGGTTTCATAGCTTTGTTTTTATGCTTCGACCCATTCAAGTATCCTCTTCTTTAATTTCATCCAACTGTTAGGTTGAATGCATTTAATTCATGCATCACGTGGATTTGTAATTATTCAGCTATTATTTATTTCCTGTCGTCCTCAATTTTCGAATATAAATGGAATGGGGCCACTCCATATTAACAATTCTTACACCACATATCTAATTTTCTGTGCCTCCAACATACAAATACTCCCTCCCGGTTACTTTTAGTTGTCTTTTTAGAAAATAAAAAAACATTCTAAAATAATAGTTAATTTATATATTTATCTCATACTTTTTCAATATTACCCCTATATTATCATAAAAGATATTCCTAGAATACTGTGCATTCTCTCTTCACTTCAATTTTATTTTTTATTCAAAAAAAAAACACATATGGGTAAAAGTGGAATAATACAGAATAATGATTACAATACTTGGTAAATGTGTTTCTTCCTAAAATGACTACTAATAAGGAACGGAGGGAGTAGTTAGGTACAAAAGAAAGCAAAACCTTAACGAATAATAACTAGTACTATAAAATAGTGAATATTAATTAAATGTGATGCGGCTGAATTCAACTTTGTTGGTGGGGAACTTATTGTAACACCCCCATTTTCCCTAAAGATGCAGCGGAAGAAAAGAGCGGGAACAATGGATGGGGTGCTACCACCACGTATTCCGGACTGCCCGAAATACGCTAAGGCTAGCATGAATAATTGCAGAAAATCAGAATTTCAATGTATATGCTAACCACGTTCCGGACAAGCTAGCATATAATTCACAAAGAAGCTTATATACTATGAGAAGTATAAAATAAGCTTAATAAAAATGTTTGGTATAGCGTAACCAAATGGAGGACTGCATTCCTCAAAGCGTGCAATAACAATAATGGAGTAAATCCATGGAAGTTTTATTTCATAAAAAGGGGTTGTCTATTTCATACTCAAAAATACTGTTAAACGCATAATGCATTGTTTAAAACAGTAGGGCACCATATTTTCATAAATGGGATAAAACCCAAATATTTTGTTTATGCTCGATAAACCACTATCTATGCCAAGTAATAGTTTTTCATCCCAAAAGGGGGTTTTAAAATATACATTTTCATAAATAATACCCCAAATCGTGCCCGTGCAGATGATGCTTTGCAGATCTCAAACCTGAAAGGAAATGGTGACAAGTGTAGAGTCAGCGAAAACAATCGATGAGTAAGTAGACCCTTACTCCCGGAGGAGATCGGGTTGCAGAAATAATTTAAAGACAACAGTTATGGTAATGGTATGCTAAAACGAGAATTAATTTAAGCACAGACAAAATCCATATAAATCTAATCCCGGGAAGAGACAATATGACGCTATGCGTTACCAAGAAATAAATTTCTCAGCCAACATGATGTGCAGGTTCCCTGTTGTAGGGCCCAAATCTCACATACATTCAAGGGTTGTGGTGGAGGTAAGAAATTTCCTCAGACCACATTGAATCGAGAAATGGCATCGGGCTGATTTCCATCAGTCCCCGTAAGTCGTGTATTACAGGCAAACGGCGGAGGATTTGCATCAGTCCCCGTAAGTCGTGTAACACAGGCAAACGGCGGAGGTGGAAGCAGCGACCCAAAACTTGGACCCAACCCCGTAACAATGCGCGCTCAAAAATCCATAGGACATTGAGAATAATTGCAAGTATTGTAAAGCACAGTAAAATGGCATACCAATAATCCAAAAGCAGTAGGGAGCTATAAGCATAATTTTAAAAATAAGAAAACGGCATTTAAAATTATGCTTTAGCTAAAATAACTTTGGGCTTACTCCAAAGAGTAAAAATCTACTTACTGTCACCGTAGACGGGATGGATGCAACACACGCGTAGGCTACGAGCAGATATCCCTTTACAGCTATTTGGCTAGCAATATTTCAATGACTCAGCATACTATGATGGTATTTTACCATAAATATAATAACTAAAATCTTACAACTAATAAATCTTACCCGAACACTTTACGCTTTTATGGGATTAGTTATCGTAACTTCGATCGGGCTCCTAAAACCTCTTTATGGAACTAGTAGCAAAATGGGAGAGAAATAGAAATGAAATCGGAGAAACAGCAAGTGAAGAAAGAAAAGAAGGAAGAAAGGAAGACAGGGGTTGGGCGAGGGTTGCAGATGGCCGGAAATGGGGAGGATAATGGTGGCGGAAATGGTGGCCGGATTTGGATGGAGAAGGGGGCTGCGGTGGAGTGGAGGCCGGCGGTGGTGGTGGCAAACGGCGGCAGGGGCTACGGGTTGTGCGATGGCCGGAAAAATGGAAAAGGGGGAAAATTTGGTGGTGGCCGGAGGTTCGTCGGCGGTGGTGGCGGCGCCGGAATCCGGCGACGGTGGAGGGTGAGGGAGAAAGGATGGAGGAGGGAAGAAGGGGGAGGTTTATATAGAAGGGAGGAGGTATCCTTATAACCGGTTAATAACTTCGTTCATTGGGTTCTCACCCCTTTATCCAACGGATATCCATAGTGGTCAATCAAATGTCAATTAAAGTGATTTGACCCTTTTGTCCAATGGATTTTCACCTATTATCCAACGGATATCCATAGTGGTCAATCAAAGGTCAATTAAAGTGATTTGACCCTTTTGTCCAATGGATTTCATCTATATAATTTGTATTATTAGCACAAATAATTCCAGACTTCAAATCTTCTTATTTGGAACATCTTGGTAATAATGGGCCGGTCGACCTCGAACCCCATAAGTTCATTGGCTAATTATTCTTGATTATGGACTTAATTAGTCTAATTGGTGGACTTAATAATCTCTAATGATATTATATTTAATTGTAAGGACTTAATTTTTATATTTTAATTCATGCCTAATATTTAATCCATTTAAATTATTCCAACAAATTATTTAACTCGAGATAAATATAATCTTTCCGCAATTGTTGTCGCCATATTCGGGTTTAATTATTCTTGATTTAACAATAGTGATTTATTTATTAAATCCAACATTAATTATAATGGGCATGTCAAATATACTTCTTCGTTCAAATTCTAATAAGTTAATATAATTTTAAATTCCAAATCCTCTAGTAACTATGGCTTAGGCATTATTAATAAACATTTCCATAATAAGTTATATACGCTCTCGAACGTTTTATCGTGTAATTAGACTTGTGTAATAATACATGATTTTATAATCATAAACTAATAAGTATGTAAAACACTTAGTAGTAAATTTTATTAAATAAGCCAGTCTTGAGGTTTCTTAATTGGGCGATTTACTTATTGAGGTTTTGACCGCTCGTATTTTCCGTAATCGAATCAACTTAATATTTTAAATTAATCTATAGTGATTAATTCTACCGCTTGACTCTTGCCCAATACTTTCTTTTTTTATTTAAAAGCTTATAATATATCTTTTTGTTAAAAATCAAATAGCTTATAAACTTATTAGGGCTTTAATAATTAAACCTTGTTTGATGTTGTACCTCCTTTCGGGACCTTCATTCCAAATCTCGAAATTAAATATAATTGATTATTAATTAAGGGTCAATAATTTACAGATAAATATTTATTATGCTCCTGCTTAAATTAATTCTAGTTGGTATTTCATGAATTTACTAAGTTATCCGTTAATAACAAGGTCTGCTATTTTTAATAAGTTAATTAGCTCACTATTTATATTACCTTAATTAAGTCTCACGTGTAGTCAAATAGCCTTTCTGAATTCGTTATCGATGTAAATATTCAAGTCTCCGGTCTTTTTAAACTAGTTGGCTAAATATTCCTAGTTAAACCATATTGGTTAATTTCCATAATTTAACCCTTGCCCAATATTACTTAATCCAACGCTTAAAAATTAACGGATGGATAAATATTTTTATCCTGAAACCATTGCTACTTTATTCATATTTAATTATGCCTTATTATTGATCGTAGATCTATAGTCTCGAATGATCTCTAACACTTGTTTGTCCAATATATTCTTATTTGAAAAGCTTATAATAAATTCTTTTGGTTTTATTTTAAAATAAGATAGCTTGTACTTATTGGAGTTCTAATAATTAGATGTTGCTTGAAGCTAGAGCTATGTTTGGAACCTTCATGGCATATTCTGAAATTAAGTGTATTCGGTTATCATTAAAAGATTAAGGATTTAAAGACTACTAAATAATTATACTAAATTTTGACTAAATAGGGGTGATTAATTGGCATGGATTTAAATAATTCGTTATAATGTACTCCCTCCGTCCCACTCCAAGTGTCTTGTTACTGTTGGGCACGGGAATTAAGGTAGAGTTGGTTTGTGAGTATATGGTGGGGCCCACATAGTTGTTGGAGGGGAAAAATATTTCTATTTATAGAAAGAAGACATTTGTAATGGGACATTCAAAAATAGTAAGTAGGACATTTGGAATGGGACGGATGGAGTATAATTTAATACTTGTAAGTTAATTACATATTGTTGCACTTAAAAGTTTTAATTTCTCAAATAGTTCACAACTAGGATAAATTCGTATTTCAAAAATATCTTTTCTTTTTGTCTTCCAAAATTTAAGTTTATGAGAAATTTTGAATATCTATTTATTAAGAATTTAAATTTCTAGTTAATAATTTTATGGGGTGTTATACTTATTATAGCTATGGCTATATTTATCTATATAATAAAGGAAAAAAGGTCAAATATATCCGCTTTGTTTAAAAAAAAGTCAAATCTATCCTTTTTTTTATTTTATTACCGAATTTATCCTCTACATATGCTAATTATATCCGGAAATATCTTAAATTTATTAATCGTGGAATGGTTGCTGACGTGACAATAAATTAACTTAAACCCTACACGCTGGATGGGATTTGAAGTGTCTCTCAATTAGGGCTGGGGAAAAATACCTAGTATACCGCATACCGCACATACCGTATCGAAAAAAGAAATATCAAAATTTTCGGTGTACCGTAATTTTCGGTACATTATCATACCGAAAAAAATCTCCGTACCGTATACCTTACCGAACTTTACGGTATGAAAAATTTCATACCGTTGCCGTACCGAACATTTCGGTATACCGAAAGTTTCAGTATGAAATATTTCCATACCGTTTCCATACCGACATTCCGGTAAGTTCGGTATATACCGCTATACCGAACATTCAGTACATACCGACATACCGTATCGCGGTATATACCATCATACCAAAATTCACTACATACCGATATACCGGTATTGCGGTATATACCGGCATACCGAACTTTCGCTATATACCAACATACCGATATTACGGTATATAACGGTATCGCGGTATATACCGATACCGTGGAATATGCCAAAGTTCGGTACGGTAGCGGTATACCGCGGTATCAAAAAATTTATACCGTTACCGAAATCTTACGGTACGATATGATACCATACCGAAAATTACGGTATACCGAAAATTTCGATATTTTCGGTATTTTTTCGATACGGTATGTGCGGTATGCAGTATATTCGGTATTTTTCCCCAGCCCTCATTGAGACACACTTCAAATTCGATCCAGCGTGTAGGGTTTAAGTTAATTTATTGCCACGTCAGCAGGCATTCCACGATTAGTGAATTTAGGATATTTTCGGATATAATTAGCATATGTAGAGGATAAATTCAGTAATAAAATAGAAAAATGATAGATTTGGCTTTTTTTTAAACAAAACGGATATATTTGGTCTTTTTTCCATATAATAAATCCTGAATACTTTTTGGTCTGTGCAGACTTTTTTGTCCTTATTAAATTTAATTCATCCTTCTTAATTTTAAAAGGTTAATCAGTCATTATATGCTCATTTATAGATCAACAGTTCTTAAGTTTACACGTAATCTGTTGATTAATTACACGTCATCGGACACGTCATCATCAATATCTATAATTAGAAAATAAATCTATCTATTAATATAATAAAATCTTGAGAAAATCTTAATATATATTTTAAAAAGATATAATTGATTACAAATATACATATAAATTATTTGATTGTATACATAATATTTTAAAAAATATTAATACTATAATACTATTAAATAAACTTAATTAGGTTACAAATTTATGTCTAAAAAATATATAATCATAAATCAATATAAGGAATATAATAATTATATTTTAAATAAAAATATTTCATTGAAAATATGATGTAAACATTAAATTGACCCTAAAAATATTGACTAATGTAAAATGACTAATAACCTAGAAAATTTTATACCATTCTAAATAAATTCTACATATTTTTCTTCATTTTAAAGAAGAAAAGAAAGAAAAGGGAAAAAAATGACTAAAACACATTATAGTTTAATTATTAGACATAATACTCTTAATCCAGTATTCCTCATCTATTTCAGTATAAAATAAAAATGTATATGAAATTTGGAGTAAATTTTTATACAATTTTTTTAAATAATTTGTACTGTAAAAGAATATAAGAAGTATACCCCTAAAAGACTTGTTATCGGAGTATAAATCCAATTTTAAGGCTTATAATAATAATGAATTAGAAATAATAAAAATTTAATTAAATTAAATGAAAATATTAACTACCAAATTTTTTTCATAATCAATATGGAAAAGAAAAAATTGGAGATAATAGGACTAAAATAATATTTCAAAAATTAATAGATAATCAAAACGTAATTATAATTAAAATTTATTTTATAAAATTATGCATTGGTCCATAAAAACTAATCACAACAAAAATTTAAAATACATTACGTAATAAAATATAAGTTTTGAATGATGAAAAGATAACAAAAAAGTACTATAAATAATATTTTTTTTAAAAACTTTAGGGATAATAGTCAAAATGTACAATATATTAGGGAGTAAAACTAATATTTTTTTTAAACCTTAATAATACAAATATACTCCATCAATTCCGGTAATACCGTCCCAAAACTTTTGGGCACAGTATTTTAGGTATAATGGGTTATTATGATAAAGCGGAGTAATTAGTTGATGAGATGTTTTAGTTGATGTTTATGAAGTAAGTTTTTTCTAAAAAGGGAATGTGACAATTGTAATGGGACAGACCAAAAGTGAAAGTGAGACAGAATTAGTAGTGGGACGGATGGAGTAATTTTTTCTAATTTTGAATAGTTAAGGTGTATTTATTTTACACTTGCTCTCATCATATATGAAAGAAAACTATATATATAAATTTTTTAACAGTAAAAATAATTTATTTTATATTATTTCCACTTGGGTTGAATTTCCTTCATTCATCTTATTATCTCCTTTATTTTTCTTTTACTTTTTGGTTGCATGTATTTCAACCACTATTTAAGCAAAAAATATTGAATATCATGTAATCCAAAAAATATTATATTCTTATTTTATATCGTTATATTAGTTCAATACCCGTACGAAGCGGACGAAAAAAATCTAGTTACTAATAAATGTGCATGCAGCAGATTCACTCATGACCAAATAAATAAATATTACAAGCAATAGTTGCTATTCTTGGCCCAAAGGATTGGCAATTCGGGATATATATGGCTTGAGTGCACAATGTTGCATATGCACCATGATACCTCAAGCCAAATAAATTAAGTATAACACAAAAATGATGTATATATCTCCATAAATGA
This sequence comes from Hygrophila difformis, assembly GCA_030278955.1. NCBI lineage: Eukaryota > Viridiplantae > Streptophyta > Magnoliopsida > Lamiales > Acanthaceae > Hygrophila > Hygrophila difformis. Next base: position 35,044,026 of record JAOANR010000010.1, on the reverse strand, counting down.
TGTTTATGATTTGTTCCATTCCATGATGTCTCGAGTCAAATAAATGATATATAACATAAAAATGATGTATACACATTCATAAATGATGCCTATGATTTGTTATATTTTTTAATGCCATCATTTTTAGAGTATCACTCATCATGGAGCACCTACTGTGCAGTTGCATGGAAACCGAACCCGCTATTCACATCACACCATTACAGACAATATTAAACTATATATCCCAAAAATTTATTCATCGTACAGTACAATTGATTGTATAATCTAAGGGGAAAGTAATAAAAAGGGCCATTACAAGGAGCCTATTCCACATTTAGGCCATTATAAGTTGAATTTTCAGAATTGGGCCATTACAAACACATGTTGAATGAAATTAAGCCATAACGACCAATTTGTAATTAATTAATAACCCAACAACTTTTTCTTTCTTTTATTTAAACCCCAAGAAAGTTTGACTTTATTTACTTTAGTCATTCCTCAATATACTTAATTTTCACTACATAAATGGCACCCAATGCGCTTGAAAATTGGTATCAGGGCCTAGGTTTTATTGAAGAACATATTAATTATATTATTTATAATATTTTATTTCTTAATGGAGAAGATTTAATTATTTAATGGATTCAATCAATTTGAAACCCACGAGTTATTTCCAAATTTTGGAAATAAAAAATAGGAAATTCCAAAGGAATTTCTTGAACTTGTCCATGGGACAAGATATTATCAAAATTAGTTTCTTTCCTAAAAATGAGAGGAACAGACTGGTAAGAAATTGATCCGGATAGCTCTAAGTTCTCACAGGACTTAAGAGAAATCCAAAAAAATGATTCAAAGATTATGGTAACCGGGTATTAATTATACCTGGAAAAATAGATAACTTAAATCAGTCAACAGAGGAGATCTTGAAATTATTTCACGATCTAAAGAAAGAGATTTTGAATCTGAAATTGATATTTCGGATATCAAGAAAAGGCAGAAGGATATTCCTGGATCTTCCAAGAATAACCAAGCCAATATTAGAGATGCATTCGGACCAGTACAAGCTTTACATCAAAAGGGTAAAGCAACTATGGTTCCAAAGCAGAAATCACAAGAAGAGCTTATGATCGATCTCCTGAAAACAGTCGAATGAGTGTTTCCAGGGCAGATCTATCAGATCTACAAGAATTAGCAGAATCATTTTCCCAACTTGGGATTATGGATCTGGTTAATGTAAAACCCAATGAAGTTCTTCAATTGGGTTATGCGGAAGGAACAGGATCCAACGTGACCCACGATGAACCGCCTGATGTACCAATGAGAGAAAGTACAGACTTCTACATGAACAGGTATCCTAGGGTGCATCTCAATGCAAGACGAAACCCAGGACGGAACCCAAGTAGAGCACTAGAATCCACACCGTGGCCCAAGACAATGTTACAACCATTAAATCCATATGGCATCACACTAAGCCTCGACGTTATCGACTTCCGAAACATCGAAGACCTGATCGACGAATGGGTAGCTTCAATGAAGATTGCAGCAACCACCCTGGAACTCGATAAAGAAAACTTTATCAGATTAATAGAGCTAAGTCTCGAAAGATCGACAAAGCTGGGCTGGAAAAACTCCACGGCTGTTTTAAAAGAGCAAATGCTTGAAGGAGAATCCAAAAGCACAATCTGCGAAAGATTTGGCCTCTTATTCAAAACCCATTTTGTATGTAACACCCCGGATTTGATCACCCAGGCCAGGGCATTACCGCCACACCTTCCCAAGCAAGACGCGAACCATTTCGAGCTCACTTGAGAAGATGCTAAGGCTAAGTTGTACCAATACTTAAAAATAATTTAAAAACCATTCAATAAGTGCCCGAAGGTTTAAATCAGAGTTAAGTCAAACATACATAATTTAAAACAGTGCGGAAGCTAAGGGCCAAACACGGCCAAACATAAGTTTGGAATTCATAAAAAGAATTTAAAAACAAGTGCGACAAGTCTTCGGAAATTCCCATCCCAAATGTAAATGCGATGCGCTAATCTTCAACATCTGAAAAAAAATAGAGACAACGTATCTATCAGTACAACGGTACTGAGTAAGTTAGTATATAGCATAACAAATTTTAAAGTTTTTAGAAGAGAGATTTAAAGATAGAATTTGTAATTTAAAAAGGAAGGTCGAGTAAAAATAATTCCGGAAGGTTCTTACACTTTACCATACGAATAATATATCATTATTCATTTTTTTATCGAGAACAACCATTCTTGGGGAATCAAACCCGCAAGAGTTCAAACACATTCTTTTACCATTGTTTCCATATAATCGAGGACCTCATTGTTTCCAGAACTCAAATACCTTCGTTTACCATTGTTCATTATGATCGAGGACATCCGTCCTTGGGGAATCGAACCCGCAAGAACTCAATATACATCCTAGGGAATCGAACCCATAGGAGTCAACAATATCCTGGGGAATCGAACCCGCAGGAAAAACATACACCTTGGGGAATCGAACCCGCAAGGCAAGTGAAAGCAGCGGACCCTATACAGACACACTCCGGAGCCCTAGGTAACCCTTATAGATACACCTAGGAGTATAGACTCATACAATCACGCAACAATATTTCCTTGGCGCCGTTTTGGCCACCAAAAAGAGGGGGCGGCCCAACGAGCTCACGCCAAGTGCACTTACCCTCCAAAATTGGGCATCTAACTCGATCAAAACTCACAAAGTTTCAAAATCCACATTTTAATCATTACAACCCATGTCAACATTTCCAGAATTCATAAGATTCACAAAAGAGTAGCAATCGACTCATTAATCATCAAAACGTACGAAACCAAGTTTACCGGTAATGAACACACCGTAGCAGTTTACAAGTTCGTACTAGGAAATATAGTTAAACTTAGTAGAAAATTCTGAAAATTTTACAGGTGCTAGGAGACATCAAAATAAACGTTTTTCTCAGAAATAGGCCTTAGCAAATTCGGATTCTAAGTTGCCCAAAAAAATCATTTCAGAAACTCATTTTCAATGGGTGCAGAGATCACTGTTCATCCGACCACAGTTTACTTAAAAATCCATAACAAATCGAAGAGTGATCCAAAATTTCTGAAATTTCGCAGGAATAAACTAGACACATAGATGAACAATTTTCATGAAGAAACTAACCATCAAAAACCATTGTAGCTAGGAGTAATACGGACTACAAAACTGATCATGCTAGGGAATGAAATCTGTCATCATGCACTTCAGAAAATACCAGATCTGTTTTCGACAACCAAATCAAGTCCAAAAATTATAACAATTTACAGAGATCATTTTTAAAGTGTTAGGAACATTTTTCATTTAGAAAAGGTTTTCCAAAAATGAAAGGATCTAGGCGAGAAATGCACAACAATAAAATCTACTCGGAAGAAACCCTAGAAGACAGTTTTGGCATAGGATGAAAATCGAACTGCAACTAAGTGAATACTCCACCAAAACCTCTAAAATTCGAGATGCACAACACTAACTTACATATCAAGAGATTAGTGTCGAAATCCTCCTCCTTGATTGCTCCAAAATCAACCAACACAGTCCCACTCTTCCACAATCTATCGAATGGATCCTATTTTGGTAGTTGTTGGAAAAATACTTGGTGTTAGGGCTTGATAATCAAATTCAAGGCAAGGATTTGGGATAGGAACCTTACCAACTCGTAGGAGAAAGGATTGGAGGTCTTGATCTCGCTCAAAAGAAACCACCACTTGAAGAGAGCACTCCAAAACTCACCAACTCTCCACTTTGAATCTAATTTTCGGAATGAAGGTTGGTGGGGTGTTTTTGGGGCTGAAAAGGGGTTGGAAATGGAGTGTTTAGAATTCCCATGGAAGCCTTGATGATCCTAGGAAGTGGTGGTGGAGTTTATGGCAGTCAAGGCTCGAAATTGGAGCCTACCAAACCACATTCATCCTCTTTGTTCACCCTTGGTTCAATGAATCCTTCAAGTGTTCATGTATCTATCCTTATCCAACTTTGTGGGGATTTAATACACTCAAAACTCTTCCAAATGCATCCCAAAACATCCCTTAATGTCTGAGGATCGGATTTGGATTGATTGGAGTCGTCACATCTCGAAAATGGAGCCGAAAACGCGTGCAACGCATGAAGACACCATCCTGCCGCCGCCGCCGCGCTGGTGGCGCGCCGGCGCGTCGCCACCGCGCGGCCACCTGGTCGCGTTTCTTCTTCTTCTTTTTTTTATTTATTATTATTATTATGATTTTAAATTTTAAAAATCATAATATGGAATTCTCCGAGATCGTTGGATAATCCGATAACTCTCTTCGAGTTGCTATCGTCCGAAAATATTTAATTCCGCTCTCTCGGAATTATTTCGGTTGCGATAGTTAAATCCAATTTTTTTTGGATTTAATAATCGATGTTGATTTCTCGGGTATTACAGTCTACCCCCCTTAGAAATCAACTTCGTCCTCGAAGTTGGGTCGCACTCGGAAAGCAACACCAACATAAACTAGTAGTTTACACGCATAGAATTATTGAGGCTCGAAAATTAAATTCTTACCTCAACGCGTGACAACTCTGCGGGGTATCACATCCTCTCCCCCTTAGGACCGCAGTTATGTCCCCATAACTGCCTATGAATTTTCTTGCTGGTTGCGATTTTGTTGTGATCTCTGTCCTTGATTATTGGGATGATTTGGCCCAGTCGGCCGATTCTCGTGTGGAGGGTTCACCAGATCCAACCTCTTCTCGATCATCTCCTCGCGAACATTGCACTCTCTGATCAAGTGGTCTTCCCCACCACATCTATAACAAGTTCCACGCTTAGGGCACTCGCGTACCAGATGAGCTTTGTGGCACTGCGGACATCGTGGTATGGATGTACCACGGGTGTCATTTCTCTTGTTGTTCAAACCTCTGTCTGCATTCTCCTTAGGTCCATCGAACCTAGCTTGACCATTGTCATTCCTCAATTTGTTGCTTCGATTCTTTTTCTCAAATCCTTGCGAGCCCTTGGTCGACTCACCATTGTCCTTACGCTTCAATCGCTGAACACGAGCGATTGCTACAGCTCGGTCATACACTGCCTGTAGTGTATTGCATTGTCCTCCCACCAGTATCTCCCTGATACTGAGGTTCAACCCCATTTCAAATTTCTGAGCCTTGTCAGAATCAGTGGGCACAAGTCTCGGAGCAAAGCGAACTAGTTCCTTAAACTTTGCGTAGTACTCCTGCACCGTTTTTCCTCCTTGTCTTAAGTTAATAAATTCCTCATACTTTGCAGCCTTAGTGCTCAGTGGATAAAACCTCTCTCTCAACGCTTCCTCAAATCTTCCCATGTATAAACCTTCTCAACTTCGGTCGAATCTCTTTGGAGATGTTGCCACCACTCGTCCGCCTCTCCATCCAGATAATAGGTCGCCACTCGAACCTTCTCGTCCTCGGGGCATTTGACGGCAGTAAGAAGCTTGTCAAAAGTTCGGATCCAATTCTCCAACTTGGTAGGGTCCTCTTGGCCGTCATAATGAGGTGGTTTGTAAGGGTTCACCAATGCTAGGTAGTTGCCTCGGGCTACCGGCGGTGGTACACCCGCTTGTGTACGTTGCACCTCGGCATTTCCTAGTGCTACGAGAACTTCCTCAATATTCCTTAGACGCTCACCCATATTGTTGGGAACAGGAGGCACTCGCCCTCGTACGTTTTGAGGAATTTCATTGTCGTTAGGTGCGTTAGCACCACCGCTGTTTTGGACTGCCCTCCTTGGCCTTCCCCTAGGTGCCATGTTCTGTTATCCAAGCACGCGAAGATGAGTTTCTAATCTAAGGCACGCTAACAGTTAGGAAGATCTAAATGATAGGAAGGGCAAGAGGAGAGAATTGATATGTGCAAACTAAGCACCCTTGACCAAGTTCTAAGGCTAAAGCAAGGTTAGATTCAAGTTAGTGGCTCTAAGGCAAGGTCAATCGGCATACAAACTAAGAACATTATCAAATACACGTGACATGCATATAAATACTTTGGAGCATTTTAAAAAAATGATGGATGTATGCAAATGCATCCCCCCCAAAAAAAATACTTATGTATTTTTCAAGACTTGTCGGAATAATTGTTATATAATTTCCATGGGTTTTAAAATAAAATTCGTTTCCATGGAAATAATATTTGAAATGCTTAAAAGTAATATTGAATATTTTGGGCCTCTATAGTGGGCCGAAAAATAATAGCTTTAAAAAAAATTTCCGGGCTCTGATACCACTTTGGTATCAGATAATATCTTTAAAATAATAGCTTTAAAATATTCCGGGCTCTGATACCACTTTGTAACACCCCGGATTTGATCACCCAGGCCAGGGCATTACCGCCACACCTTCCCAAGCAAGACGCGAACCATTTCGAGCTCACTTGAGAAGATGCTAAGGCTAAGTTGTACCAATACTTAAAAATAATTTAAAAACCATTCAATAAGTGCCCGAAGGTTTAAATCAGAGTTAAGTCAAACATACATAATTTAAAACAGTGCGGAAGCTAAGGGCCAAACACGGCCAAACATAAGTTTGGAATTCATAAAAAGAATTTAAAAACAAGTGCGACAAGTCTTCGGAAATTCCCATCCCAAATGTAAATGCGATGCGCTAATCTTCAACATCTGAAAAAAAATAGAGACAACGTATCTATCAGTACAACGGTACTGAGTAAGTTAGTATATAGCATAACAAATTTTAAAGTTTTTAGAAGAGAGATTTAAAGATAGAATTTGTAATTTAAAAAGGAAGGTCGAGTAAAAATAATTCCGGAAGGTTCTTACACTTTACCATACGAATAATATATCATTATTCATTTTTTTATCGAGAACAACCATTCTTGGGGAATCAAACCCGCAAGAGTTCAAACACATTCTTTTACCATTGTTTCCATATAATCGAGGACCTCATTGTTTCCAGAACTCAAATACCTTCGTTTACCATTGTTCATTATGATCGAGGACATCCGTCCTTGGGGAATCGAACCCGCAAGAACTCAATATACATCCTAGGGAATCGAACCCATAGGAGTCAACAATATCCTGGGGAATCGAACCCGCAGGAAAAACATACACCTTGGGGAATCGAACCCGCAAGGCAAGTGAAAGCAGCGGACCCTATACAGACACACTCCGGAGCCCTAGGTAACCCTTATAGATACACCTAGGAGTATAGACTCATACAATCACGCAACAATATTTCCTTGGCGCCGTTTTGGCCACCAAAAAGAGGGGGCGGCCCAACGAGCTCACGCCAAGTGCACTTACCCTCCAAAATTGGGCATCTAACTCGATCAAAACTCACAAAGTTTCAAAATCCACATTTTAATCATTACAACCTATGTCTACATTTCCAGAATTCATAAGATTCACAAAAGAGTAGCAATCGACTCATTAATCATCAAAACGTACGAAACCAAGTTTACCGGTAATGAACACACCGTAGCAGTTTACAAGTTCGTACTAGGAAATGTAGTAAAACTTCGTAGAAAATTCTGAAATTTTACAGGTGCTAGAAGACATCAAATTAAACGTTTTTCTCAGAAATAGGCCTTAGCAAATTCGGACTCTAAGTTGCCCAAAAAAAATCATTTCAGAAACTCATTTTCAATGGGTGCAGAGATCACTGTTCATCCGACCACAGTTTACTTAAAAATCCATAACAAATCGAAGAGTGATCCAAAAATTCTGCAACTTCACAGGAATAAACTAGACACATAGATGAACAATTTTCATGAAGAAACTAACCATCAAAAACCATCGTAGCTAGGAGTAATACGGACTACAAAACTGATCATGCTAGGGAATGAAATCTGTCATCATGCACTTCAGAAAATACCAGATCTGTTTTCGACGACCAAATCAAGTCCAAAAATTATAAAAATTTACAGAGATCGTCTTTAAAGTGTTAGGAACATTTTTCATTAGAAAAGTTTTTCCAAAAACGAAAGGATCTAGGCGAGAAATGCACAACAATAAAATCTACTCGGAAGAAACCCTAGAAGACAGTTTTGGCATAGGATGAAAATCGAACTGCAACTAAGTGAATACTCCACCAAAACCTCTAAAATTCGAAATGCACAACACTAACTTACATATCAAGAGATTAGTGTCGAAATCATCCTCCTTGATTGCTCCAAAATCAACCAACACAGTCCCACTCTTCCACAATCTATCGAATGGATCCTATTTTGGTAGTTGTTGGAAGAATACTTGGTGTTAGGGCTTGATAATCAAATTCAAGGCAAGGATTTGGGATAGGAACCTTACCAACTTGTAGGAGAAAGGATTGGAGGTCTTGATCTCGCTCAAAAGAAACCACCACTTGAAGAGAGCACTCCAAAACTCACCAACTCTCCACTTTGAATCTAATTTTCGGAATGAAGGTTGGTGGGGTGTTTTTGGGGCTGAAAAGGGGTTGGAAATGGAGTGTTTAGAATTCCCATGGAAGCCTTGATGATCCTAGGAAGTGGTGGTGGAGTTTATGGCAGTCAAGGCTCGAAATTGGAGCCTACCAAACCACATTCATCCTCTTTGTTCACACTTGGTTCAATGAATCCTTCAAGTGTTCATGTATCTATCCTTATCCAACTTTGTGGGGATTTAATACACTCAAAACTCTTCCAAATGCATCCCAAAACATCCCTTAATGTCTGAGGATCGGATTTGGATTGATTGGAGTCGTCACATCTCGAAAATGGAGCCGAAAACGCGTGCAACGCATGAAGACACCATCCTGCCGCCGCCGCCGCGCTGGTGGCGCGCCGGCGCGTCGCCGCCGCGCGGCCACCTGGTCGCGTTTCTTCTTCTTCTTTTTTTTTTATTTATTATTATTATTATTATTATGATTTTAAATTCTAAAAATCATAATATGGAATTATCCGAGATCGTTGGATAATCCGATAACTCTCTTCGAGTTGCTATCGTCCGAAAATATTTAATTCCGCTCTCTCGGAATTATTTCGGTTGCGATAGTTAAATTCAATTTTGTTTTTTGGATTTAATAATCGATGTTGATTTCTCGGGTATTACATTGTAGGAGATGGTTATTTTGAAGAACAGAGAACCGAAAAAATCAAGTTCTATACCCAAGCACTATTGGGTATGGAGTTAAAAAGTATTTGCGCAGTAGACGAATACATCTACTGGTTTCGTAAATACTATTTTCGGAGTGAGACGACTGCTGAAGTAGCATGTCCTATGTTCTTTGCAAAGATCTGCAGCCCATGGAGAGAGATGTTGATCCAATCGTACACAGTACCCCCTGGTACAGTGGACTCAATAGCCCGGAGGATGTCCTTCTTAAAGGATAAGCTCAGGGAATGGTGTCAACAGCCAGCAGCCCAAAAGAACATTAAGAAACTAAGAGGTAAAATAAAAAGAACTCCTCTTTGCTGTGAAAATAATGATTTTCCAACAATTATAGGAGAATCAGAAGAAAAGATGAGAAAGAAGAAGAGTTGAGGCTCATACAGTGGGAGCTTCAGAAGACCTCCATTCCGAAGAAGAAGAGCATGGTGGTCCAAGGGCAAGGCCAGATCATACAAAACTGGACAGAGAACGAGAACGGCGAAGAGTTCATCCCAAGGTTCAACTAGCTCAGCAACAAGGAGCACGGGGAGAACGACGTCGAGGAGAACGTTCAGACGAGCCCATACCCGAGCCAACGAAAGTTTCAAGGACTGCAATTGTTGGAAGTGTGGAGCCAGAGGTCATATCTCACCCGATTGCCCTCAGAATCGTGAGATATGAATGTACGAAGCCACGGAGGATATCGTGGAAGCGGTCTACCATGGAAAGCTGATACCAGACTATCAGTTTGAAGACATCCCCTCGGATGAAAGCATCTATGAGGAAGAATTAAGAAGTGACTCAGACTCGTATTCAGATGGATCTTCAACCGAGTCTGACTGAAGAGGATTGGATTCAGACCACTGAAAACCTGTCTGGATTCTTTTCAAGGATGACGATCTCGAATCGAACCATGGAAAGAATAATGCGACAAGATTCCAACCTCAGCCCATATGACGGATTCAGAATTGGCGGGATTGGAAGAGTTCTTAACCAGATGGGACTCAACCAGAGAAGACATAACATCATCTACAAGGTAAGTGCAGGTGAGTTTGCAATTCCTATGGAACTTACTTGTAATGTGATGGATATGCAATTAATTCCTAAAGAAGAAATTCTTGAGGAATTAAGTAGAATGAAGGAGGAAATTGCCATTACTATGAAATGGATCCACATAGGAGCCATTGAAGTAGTAATTAAGGCAACCTTCAAAGAAGACATTGATTCTGAATTACATCTATCAGTCACTGATAGAAGAATCAATAACCTTAGAGATGGTCTTCTTGGAACTATGGTAGGAAATTTGTATGCTGGGAAGTTAATGTTTGATATACATCCCAGAATTTCCTACAACTGAGCTGATCAAGACTTTAGTAGGGTTCTAACCCTTCATCAGGATTTTAAAAGAAAAGATCTGATGAAAGAAGCGAACAGGCCATATTCTATAACTTATAAAATCTCTTATGCACTTTCCAATAGTCATCATTCTGACTTATTTCTCAGGAAATAATATATAGAAATTCCTAGAATTTTCAAGGAATTTGCTAAAGTCATGACTTATGTTCGTCTACATAGATGACATTCTGATTGCATCTCGAAATATTAAAGAGCATATTAAACATCTTGAAATATTTTCTGATGCATGTCACAGGGAAGGTTTAGTTCTCTCTGAGAAAAAGGCCACTATCGCTGCTAACAAAATTGAATTCTTAGGAGTTCAAATTGATGAAGCAGGGATAGAGTTACAGGAACTCATTGTGGAAAAAATCCACAATTTTCCTGATATACTAAAAGACAAAAAACAACTTCAGAGTTTCTTAGGAGTTGTAAATTTTGCGGGTATGTTTATTAAAGACCTTGCAAAATATAGAAAGGATTTTAGACCACTCCTGAAAGAGACTGAAAGCTCTAGATGGAAATGGGAAGAAATCCATACAAAGAGAATTCGCGAACTAAAGCAAGTCTGTAATAGCTTGCCAAAACTCGTGATACCTCAAGATGAGGATGAGCTGGTAGTCTATACAGACGTCAATGATTTTCGATGGGCAGGAGTGCTCATGAGAAAAACAACTACGGGTCAAGAACCCTGTAGATACACAGGAGGGTTGTTCACTGAACAACAAGCCAAACTTTGGCATATTAACGAGAAGGAATTCTTTGCAGTATGGAAAACATTTAAAAAATGGCCTTTATTCTTACTTGCAAAGAAATTTGTATTAAAAGTTTATAATACTAATGTTAGGGCTTTTCTAAAAAATAAACTTAAATCAAAAATTGAAAAAGCTCGTATTATCAGATGGCAAGCTGAATGTCAATATTATACTTATGATATTGATGTTATAAAATCTCATGAAAATGTTCTTGCAGATTTCTTGACAAGAGATGGAAGCATTTGAAGCTGATTCCATCATTACGAGATTCAGGCACCTCAGAGAAAACCTAGAGGAGGTATCAAAGCATTTTGGACAGCTCGAGATAAATGCACGAGCAGCTGGCCAAATACAACAGAGCGATGTGGACATGGTCCGCAACAATATACGAACCTCCCATATAGCAATGACAGCACTATGGGAAACAGTATTAGAGCCAATCAGGAAAGCATCATCTTCCCTGGTAAACAAAGAAAAATGTGCCCAAAAAGCTAAAGTGGTCACATATGAAGAAGCTGATTCAAGCACTGCTTCAAAGGAACCATTGTCGGATACCGACAAAAATGTTGAGCAAGAGGAAAGTCACATTTCCGAAAGCTCAAGTCAACCCACAGCCTCTGGGGTAAAAGAGGAAGAAATTAACCTTAGGCCCATGACAGGCACCTCTAAGGTTAATTTAGATGAGAAGGTCATATCTGCGGCCTGGGTGGACTACCAAGGAAAATGGGAACAACTGGTTTCCAAAAGGGGAATTAACCCGAGCAAAACAGTAATCGAGACATCTGGGAGATACAACAGGGTATGGATGCTCGAAGGACCGAAACCAGAAGAAGTTAGGAAGTTGTATGACTTTGGAGCATTAGCATCTGTTCATACTACATCACCAGGGTTCCCGGAAATCAAAAAACTTCCGGGATGGATAAGTAGCGCGGTGCACGAATCATGGCAGAACAACCCGCACCTGCAAAGAGGAGATATTCTGGAGCTTAAGTTCATTTCAGCGGCACCAGAGATAGTTGGAAAAGGTTTTTATCCGGTCTTTCAATTTATTAAATTACAGAGACCTGATATGATTGCCTTCAACAGAGTTAAGTCTATGGATGAGAAGGCACCATTGGTATCTTCAATCAGTGAAGATGAAATCTCCACCCGACGAGTATGGGGATTCTGGGTCTGTCTCACCGAGATGGAAAAGGTTAAATATCCGTTTAAAATATTCTCAAACAATTTAAATGGATCGTTCCTGGTTAATTCTTTAACAGGGAAAAGCACAGAGTTTGCGGAAACCTCTTTCGAAAAGAAGAGGTTACTCATCTGGGAAAACAAATTGCCCACAACCGAGTCTACCAGAAAGAAGGCATGCAACATGATGCATGTTGGCCAATGGGATAACCATATATGCCCATATTGTGCAGAACAGGAGAAACCCCTATTCGGTACAAAGATCCGGGTAACCCAGAAGAAATCCGGATCCGAACAAGACAAAGGGAAGAAACGTCCAAAAAACTTTCACAAGCCAAAGTGAGAACAGCTGGATGTAAGAGAAAAAGAGGTGTCGGCAATACTCTGTAATTGGAAGCCGACAAAGAAAGTCTAGAGTCGTTGGCAGCAAATGGCCGACAAGAGAAGGTGGAAAGTTGACAAAAAAGATGCCACTCGAGGACAATAATACAGCAGGATAATAATGTAACCAGCTGGAATCCAAAGTGAGTGACGAACGCAGTGACGTCACAATAAATTAAAGAGTGTTTGGGATCCGTGATTGAAGTCCTCGGACGCCTATAAATGGAGAAGTTTGAAGCAGATGGAAGGCATCAGAAATTCTCCCAACTCTTCAAAATAATAAGTTGTATTTTCTTTCTGCAAAAATTTCCTTTGTGTTTGTAATAGTATGGGGTGCATTCCCAAGAGTCTTGCTTCCTCCATGTGGAGCTAAGTGTCTGTCTTCTCCATTAGGGGGAATTATGTTTGAATAATATTTTTAATATTTCTTCTATAAAATCCAGGCTTCCAAATATTCCAAATACTTCGATATATAATTAAAACCCTTTACCCCAAACCTTGATACATCCTAAGGTAGGAAACGAAATAGGATTGTGCTGTTTGCTGCTGAAGGAGACAAGAATCGGTGAACCATCGGTCGCGGCTGCGTGGTTGGAAGAAGTCCGTAAAATCCCGGAGCTTGAGAAACCCGGTAGCAAGGCGGTCAAACCCAAGGTATGGAGTTTAGTACTTAATTTTATTATCGGAAGCATGATGGGCTGATATTGGACTAATGGTAATTAAGATACTAAAATCTGGGGTCAAAATGAAATAAAGCAAAAGTTGGTAGGGTTAATTGAAGTTTGAAAAAGTCAAATCAGTCTAAATGGCCTTAATTTGGTCAAAGATGGTTTCTAATGGCCTAAAATTGGAAATTGATTTTATCATGGCCCAAATGTGGATATATAGCGCCTTGTAATGGCCTAAAAAATTCATTTCCTCTATAATCAATATACCAACACTCCACCGTTTGTACCTCATGTCACATAATTCCACGCCGGTGCAATATACCTATAAATGGTGTCAGGATTATGTCATATATGTGGATCATTTTAATTTTTTTTATAAAGAATAAAAGATGAGAAAATAGAGTTGTGAATTAGATAGGTTGCAATATGGCAGTGACATATCTTATCTATCTACTATTATAAGAGGGAGAGCCCAAACTCCCCATTGGATTCTCAGCCATTGGATTCAAAATCTAATTAAAATTATGACCGTCGGATCAAAATGCTATGGTGGATTCAATTATACTTATCTGGGATCGATTCTCTTCTGTCTCATTTCTCCACCTCCATTTCTTTTTTTTCCGTCTCACATTTCATTCTGCTCTGCTGTCTCACATTTCCATTTCATTCCCCACTTCTCTTCCGTCTTCACGAAATCGCGAGTCGGACCCCCCCATGGAGCCTCTCACCTGCCGCCGCCTCCGACGCGCTTGGGAAACCTAATCCCCTCCGGTGGGATTCCGTTCTTCGTGGGCCTGTTGCGATTGGGATTTCAGGATCAATCCTTTGCGCCGCTGTTCGTCCTTCCCTGAGCAGCGTCTTCGTACACCGAGCTCCGCCGTCGTCGCACGCAGCTCCGCCTTCCTGTCCATCCAGCCTCCGCGAACGACGGCCCCCATCGGCCGCAACAGTGTCACGTTAGGGTTTCGGGTAACGTTGGATTGCCTAATTTCTCACAGGATTCCCTCTTTTTCCTCCCTTCTTTTTTGGTTCCAGCTGCGTCTGCGCCTCCGTCTCCTCAGATTCCGTCCATCTCCCTCCTAATATCCATCACACGATGATAGGGATTAGAGGAAGACAGTGTAGTGTTTGGGCATATAATATTATAATAGTTGGCGTTTCTTTTCTTCAATTGCATGATTGTTATAAGCTTTTCTGTTTCTGGTATGTGCAAATTTCTTGGATATGAATGAGGGTTTTGTTATGTGGTTGATATTTGTTGGGAGTAAGCAGTTCTAGGAATGCCTCTCAATCTGAATGCCCTTTCGTTTAGTCATCTCAATTTGAATCCCCTTTCGCCAATCCATGTAATACACTAACAGTTTGATTTGCTTATGGTGAAAAACTGAATCTTTATGTTGTGCCATTCTTTTCTTGTGCACATAGGAGTATTTGGAACTTAATAGAGGTTTGTTTCCAAGTGCATTGATTCATTATCTTTATACTTCATTGAGAACTCTGCTACAATTGCTCCGGGCATTCCCCCTAAATTTCTAACAAAAAGTATGCTGATTTGACTATGCAAATGAACCTTGTCTCTGGTTGGTTTTTTTGGGTATTTAGGGGTGTGTGGAGAAACTGGAACTATGAGCATAACTATGGATAGATGGGAGTTTCTCCTTCGGAAATCCTCATCTTTTGAACCGTTATTGGAGTTGATATGAAAGTTCATTATGTATTGTTTTTCTGTATTGCAGATTCAAATTTCAGTTGTTTGGATATGGGACTTATGAAGTTTTCGTAGTAGATGATCCTGTGTTATGCTTTAGTTTTTGCGGATGGCCAATAATGCCTCGATCCAATTGCAATTTCAGGCTGCCTGTATACCAGCCATTCTTGCGGGAGGAGATGTGGTGGTTGCAGCAGAGACTGGAAGTGGTAAAACACATGGATATTTGATTCCTGTCATTCAGAGGTTATGCAGCGTGCAGAATCTGCAAGAAAATGCTTTGGATGATCCAAAGCTGCAGAAGAATCATCACATGTAACACCCCGGTTTTTGGTCACCCAGGTCGGGATGTCACCGCCACACCTCCCTAGCAAGACACGGTTTCTCCGAGCTTACTAAAGAGATGCAAGGCTATGGTTTTTCAGAATTTAAAACATTTAAACAGCCCATTTATACAATTTAAAAATAGTACATCAAAGTTGCAGCGGAAAAATAATATTTACATATATGTATCGCAGCGGAATTTAAATATAGGGCCAACATGGCCTAATCACGGGTTAAACAGGCCCGTTCATGCAAGATCTAGTCTAATACAAAAATTCAAAATAATATATCATCCCAAACTTCCCGTGTATGCATATGACGATGCATAATTCTCAACTCTGAAAGAACAAGAACAAGAAAATATGGTTTTGGTCAGCACTACGTGCTGAGTAAGTTAACACATACATAACTATGGGGTTTCAAAGCCATTATTTAATATTTAAAGAAAACATGTGCACAACACCACATAATTTAACTCATCTATCTAACAATAATTAAATGGCATAATTTAAAGGATAGAGACTTCATAAGATCATAATATAATTTGCAAAGCAATATAATTATAGGACATAAATTAAAAGCATAATCCAAAAGGAACAATTTTTCGAGACTCCTAGTTTCATATCTCATGTCTCATGTTTCAAGTTTATGTTTCAGTTTCCATTCGGCAAGCTTTATATTTCAATTGCCTTCCGGCAAGCAGTATATTTCAATTGCCTTTCGGCAAGCCAGATATTTCAATTGCCTTTCGGCAAGCAGGATATTTCAATTGCCTTTCGGCAAGCAAGATTTTTCAATTGCCTTTCGGCAAGCAGGATATTTCAATTGCCTTTCGGCAAACAAGATTTTTCAATTGCCCTTCGGCAAGCAAGATATTTCATGTGTATTTTATTTCAAAGGAATTCCCAATCCTTTAAACCTTAAAGGCTAATTTCGCCGTTTTCACAAGATATCAAGATTTGACTCGGTTATATCTCAACTCATCTCAACCCTAAAGGTTAATTCCATGTTTCAACAAGATTTTAAAATTTCGTTTCGGTAAATCATAGTTTACTCTAAAATTCGTCTAAAATCAGATTTAATTCCAAAAATTCCAAAATTTCATATCTGACTCGGAAACATCAAGATCTACAACTTTCGTGTTTTAACTTTTTCAATCCGAGATACCTAAGTAGGTCAAAATCGCCAATTTTCGCATAAGAACAAATCTGTCCGAGTTCAATGCACCACAGTTTAAAGATTTCGAATTCTACCATAGCAATTCAATTCCAAATTTAATGAAATTTGACAGAGATCATCTTAAGACATTTATCTACAACTTTCATGTTCGGCCAAAGATCTAAAACAGCCTAGATCCTATGTCAAAAACGTGATCAAGATCATTCCTAAGTTCTGTCCAAGATTTCAAGAACTAGGTTTAAACAGTTCGGTTTCAACGGGTTTTCACATATCAAATCAACTCCAAAAATTCTCAAATTTTTACAGTAGCTAGGTCTAAGTCTTAGGAACGTTTTTTGTGTTTTAAGTTTTTCCGTTTGAGTTCGTTTTAAAGGTCGGAAAAATTCAACAATTCTGTTGCGTCGGTAGGAAAACAAAAGTGGACAGATTTATGATTCTTGTCAAATCTTTTAGGTTTCGAATGTTTTAAAATCTCCCAAAACCATGTAAGGTTAACTTACCGAGTTTATGAACGTCGGGGATGTCTAATTCGGAGGCGTGGCTTCCAGATCACCGTTTCTCCTCTCCGTTCGTCGGGTTCTACGATCTAGATTCAATACGGGGTGTAGAAAGAAAAGAACCGAAGTTAGAATCCGTTTTCGGATTGAAACGTGAAGAGATTTATCGAACCAGAGCTTACCACAACGTTTGGAGACCCTTGGATTTTCGTCCAAAGCTGCTGCCTCCGTTTGGTGCTATCTGTCGACTCCGAATTTAGGGTTTCGAATGTGTAGAGAGTTGTAGGGTTTCGTAAAGGTATTCGGAGCTCCTAGAAGGTCTTATTTATAGATATCTAAGACCTAGGGCGTCCAAAATCTGACCCCAAGGGTCTTGGGTCGAGAGACGTTCAACCGAAAGTCGAAAAATCCGCGTTCGGGCGAGAAAATCTCGCTTGGTTTGTTGCTGCCAGAGTGGCGCGGTCGTGGCGCGGTCTAAGGCCATTAACCGCGCGGCCAGCGCGCCACTCACGCCTGGACTCCGGTCCGGGCGGGTCGTGCGATCCGTCGTGCTTTTCCGCATCTCTTTCGGGTTTCTATCCCTCTATGCTCCCGAATTCCGATTTCCGGGGTATCTTCGGGTTTCTACTTTCTCTCTAAATTTATTCTCGGGTCTAATTGGATGTTTGGACTCGAATCCTCGAGTTCATTAGTGTCGAGTTTCGGTGTATAATTTATTTACCTTTAATCCATCCTTTTATTTAATTAAATTCCTTTAATTCCTATTTAAGTAAAAATCTCATTTCCTCATTTCCTTATCTTTATTTATTTCTTTATTTGCTGGATTAATTTATTTATTTATGGTATTTATTTTATTTATTATTTAATTATTGTTTTATTTTAAGTTGGAAAATTCTCGGGTATTACAGTCTACCCTCCTTAAGAATCAACTTCGTCCTCGAAGTTGTGTTTCGGCTCTTCTCGTGCCAAAGTCTTTTTGTTGTTTTATTATTTTGCGACTGAACTTAGAATTAAAACTTCTAAGCTGCCTACGTACCCTGTGAAGGGATCAAGCCATAACGTAGTTCAAAAGTTTACAAAAATGCACGAAAAATTAGGGGGTATGACATCCTCTCCCCCTTAAGACTCCAGTTATGTCCCCATAACTGCCTATTCAGCACTCTCGAGAGGTTTCGAGTTTTGGTCTTTATTCTGATGGTACTGGTGCCGTTGGTTGTTGCCACCTTGACCGTCTGGGTTTCGTGGTTGCTTAGGTCGAGTAGTCACATCTTCTCTCTTGTCGATGTTCTCTTTCCGTGTCCGGCAATCACGCAGCTGATGACCATGTCGACCACATCGAAGGCATGCTCCAGGCTGAGGGCATCCTCTCGCATAATGCGGTTTACCACACTTTGGACACGGTGACGCATAGTCACAATGGTTGAAGACTATCCCCTTTTTCTCCCCATTGTCATTTTGATGTTGTCCTTTCGAGTTTCCATCGAAATGATCCTTATCCACCTTGTATTCTCCTTGTGGTCCTTGGTTAGCCTCATCTACCGATTTCCGTTTCAGTCCTTGGACTCGTGCAACCGCTACCGCACGATCATAAACCGTCTGCAGGTTCGTGAATTGTCCTACTGCGAGTATCTCCCGGATACTAAGGTTCAGACCCATCTCGAATTTCTGAGCCTTGTCAGAGTCGGTTGGTACTATCCTCGTAGCAAATCGTACCAACTCCTTAAACCGGGTGTAATACTCCTGCACCGTCCGTCCCTCTTGCTTCAGTGACAAAAACTCCTCGTACATTGCCGCCTTGGTGCTCATGGGGTAGAAGCGGTCCCTTAGATCCTCCTTAAGTTTAGTCCACGAATAAGCTTCTTCAGCTTCTTCTAAATTCCTCTGGAGGTCTTGCCACCACTCATCGGCTTCGCCTCCTAGGTAGTAGGTTGCTACTCGTGTCTTTGCCTCATCAGGACATTTGATAGCATCCAAGAGCTTATCAAATGTACGGATCCACCCCTCTAGTTTGGCGGGATCCTCCTGCCCATCATAACGTGGTGGTTGATAGGGATTCACCAACGCTAGATAGTTGGTTTGAGCTACGGGCGGAGTTACTGCTGCAGATGTCCTATGCACCTCCGCATTTCCTAATGCTACTAGGAATCCCTCTATCGTTTTTAAACGTGCTTCCATATTATTGGGCGCTTGAGGCACTTGCTCTTCTAGGTTCTGAGGACTTTCACTATTGTTGGGCGTGTTGGAAAGGTTAGCGTCAGTGCCGTTTGGACTCACCTTCCTTGGTTTCCTCCTAGGCGCCATTTTCTGTTACACGTGTATAGATTAGCTTATCTTGGTTTAGGTAGATCGCTCGAGCGAGGCGTTTCGTAAATTTCAAATTTCAAATTCTCGGATTTGTTGTTTGGAAATCCAAACAAGATTTTTGGGATAGAGAGTGTTTTAATAAAGACTTGATTTTTTTCTTGTTCCACGTGAAGAAGGTTTCTAATTTGTACAAGGGTAGGAATGGCTAAGGTCGAGGATTGTTATGTTTAGGCGAACGCATAGATCAATGAGATCTAGAACTAAGGCAAGATCAGTCTCTAGTTATTGTAGTTCGATGTCATGCCTCAAGATTATATAGGTGTAACAAGAGATCTAAGTTAAACTTCGCCAAGATTCTAAGTTCAATTCGCAAAGATTCTAAGTTAGAATTCGCAAAGATTCTAAGTTCTCTAAGTTTAGGCAATGCAATATGCACATGCAAATGATGATTCCCCCAAAAATAATTCATGCACTATATATATATTTTTTTTCCATGGGTTTTAAAATAAAAATTCCTCCATGGAAATAATACTTTAAAATTTAAAATAATAGTCAAAATATTAATAGTAGTTTAAAAATAATAATGGTTTTAAAAATAATAGTTTAAAAAGAATAGTCGGGCTCTGATACCACTTTTGGTATCAGATATTTTCTTTAAAATAGATAGCTTTAAAATATTCTGGGCTCTGATACCAACTTGTAACACCCCGGTTTTTGGTCACCCAGGTCGGGATGTCACCGCCACACCTCCCTAGCAAGACACGGTTTCTCCGAGCTTACTAAAGAGATGCAAGGCTATGGTTTTTCAGAATTTAAAACATTTAAACAGCCCATTTATACAATTTAAAAATAGTACATCAAAGTTGCAGCGGAAAAATAATATTTACATATATGTATCGCAGCGGAATTTAAATATAGGGCCAACATGGCCTAATCACGGGTTAAACAGGCCCGTTCATGCAAGATCTAGTCTAATACAAAAATTCAAAATAATATATCATCCCAAACTTCCCGTGTATGCATATGACGATGCATAATTCTCAACTCTGAAAGAACAAGAACAAGAAAATATGGTTTTGGTCAGCACTACGTGCTGAGTAAGTTAACACATACATAACTATGGGGTTTCAAAGCCATTATTTAATATTTAAAGAAAACATGTGCACAACACCACATAATTTAACTCATCTATCTAACAATAATTAAATGGCATAATTTAAAGGATAGAGACTTCATAAGATCATAATATAATTTGCAAAGCAATATAATTATAGGACATAAATTAAAAGCATAATCCAAAAGGAACAATTTTTCGAGACTCCTAGTTTCATATCTCATGTCTCATGTTTCAAGTTTATGTTTCAGTTTCCATTCGGCAAGCTTTATATTTCAATTGCCTTCCGGCAAGCAGTATATTTCAATTGCCTTTCGGCAAGCCAGATATTTCAATTGCCTTTCGGCAAGCAGGATATTTCAATTGCCTTTCGGCAAGCAAGATTTTTCAATTGCCTTTCGGCAAGCAGGATATTTCAATTGCCTTTCGGCAAACAAGATTTTTCAATTGCCCTTCGGCAAGCAAGATATTTCATGTGTATTTTATTTCAAAGGAATTCCCAATCCTTTAAACCTTAAAGGCTAATTTCGCCGTTTTCACAAGATATCAAGATTTGACTCGGTTATATCTCAACTCATCTCAACCCTAAAGGTTAATTCCATGTTTCAACAAGATTTTAAAATTTCGTTTCGGTAAATCATAGTTTACTCTAAAATTCGTCTAAAATCAGATTTAATTCCAAAAATTCCAAAATTTCATATCTGACTCGGAAACATCAAGATCTACAACTTTCGTGTTTTAACTTTTTCAATCCGAGATACCTAAGTAGGTCAAAATCGCCAATTTTCGCATAAGAACAAATCTGTCCGAGTTCAATGCACCACAGTTTAAAGATTTCGAATTCTACCA
Source organism: Hygrophila difformis (assembly GCA_030278955.1). NCBI lineage: Eukaryota > Viridiplantae > Streptophyta > Magnoliopsida > Lamiales > Acanthaceae > Hygrophila > Hygrophila difformis. The sequence goes on along the minus strand of JAOANR010000010.1, from coordinate 35,022,594 downwards.
TAGCAATTCAATTCCAAATTTAATGAAATTTGACAGAGATCATCTTAAGACATTTATCTACAACTTTCATGTTCGGCCAAAGATCTAAAACAGCCTAGATCCTATGTCAAAAACGTGATCAAGATCATTCCTAAGTTCTGTCCAAGATTTCAAGAACTAGGTTTAAACAGTTCGGTTTCAACGGGTTTTCACATACCAAATCAACTCCAAAAATTCTCAAATTTTTACAGTAGCTAGGTCTAAGTCTTAGGAACGTTTTTCGTGTTTTAAGTTTTTCCGTTTGAGTTCGTTTTAAAGGTCGGAAAAATTCAACAATTCTGTTGCGTCGGTAGGAAAACAAAAGTGGACAGATTTATGATTCTTGTCAAATCTTTTAGGTTTCGAATGTTTTAAAATCTCCCAAAACCATGTAAGGTTAACTTACCGAGTTTATGAACGTCGGGGATGTCTAATTCGGAGGCGTGGCTTCCAGATCACCGTTTCTCCTCTCCGTTCGTCGGGTTCTACGATCTAGATTCAATACGGGGTGTAGAAAGAAAAGAACCGAAGTTAGAATCCGTTTTCGGATTGAAACGTGAAGAGATTTATCGAACCAGAGCTTACCACAACGTTTGGAGACCCTTGGATTTTCGTCCAAAGCTGCTGCCTCCGTTTGGTGCTATCTGTCGACTCCGAATTTAGGGTTTCGAATGTGTAGAGAGTTGTAGGGTTTCGTAAAGGTATTCGGAGCTCCTAGAAGGTCTTATTTATAGATATCTAAGACCTAGGGCGTCCAAAATCTGACCCCAAGGGTCTTGGGTCGAGAGACGTTCAACCGAAAGTCGAAAAATCCGCGTTCGGGCGAGAAAATCTCGCTTGGTTTGTTGCTGCCAGAGTGGCGCGGTCGTGGCGCGGTCTAAGGCCATTAACCGCGCGGCCAGCGCGCCACTCACGCCTGGACTCCGGTCCGGGCGGGTCGTGCGATCCGTCGTGCTTTTCCGCCTCTCTTTCGGGTTTCTATCCCTCTATGCTCCCGAATTCCGATTTCCGGGGTATCTTCGGGTTTCTACTTTCTCTCTAAATTTATTCTCGGGTCTAATTGGATGTTTGGACTCGAATCCTCGAGTTCATTAGTGTCGAGTTTCGGTGTATAATTTATTTACCTTTAATCCATCCTTTTATTTAATTAAATTCCTTTAATTCCTATTTAAGTAAAAATCTCATTTCCTCATTTCCTTATCTTTATTTATTTCTTTATTTGCTGGATTAATTTATTTATTTATGGTATTTATTTTATTTATTATTTAATTATTGTTTTATTTTAAGTTGGAAAATTCTCGGGTATTACATCACATTTCTCTTGTTCTTTGCCCTAACGTAATGCTGTGTGAGCAAGTTGTTAGCATGGCTAACTCCCTTTGTTACGACTCTGGTGAGCCAATTTTAAAAGCTGCTGCCATTGGCGGTCGTCAGGTCTGAATTAGGATCACCATCATCATTGTGTTGATGCAAACAACTTCTGTTACTTAATGAAATTTTCTCTCTCAAACTTCTAATGGATTCCCAGTTAAAGAACCAGATGTAATTGTATCAACACCAGTTGCACTTCTAAACTACTTTTCTGCAATTGACCCAGAAAAACGTAGACCCACTGATTTCATCCGCAGTGTCAAATTTGTGGTAACCTTGAATTCAAGTGACTTTCTGCAATTCAGCTTCATTAATTTCACGCCACTTGTTTATATTATGTACTTAATTTTTTTTTTCCTATCTCAATTCTCAATGTATACATAGGTTTTCGATGAAGCGGACCTACTTCTATGTGGGAGTTTTCATAACCAAGTGATTCGCTTAATAGACGTGCTTCGTTTGGATGAGAAGCAGTTATCTTGGATGCAGAATGATAATACTGGGGAAAAGTATGCTTCTTATTCTTCGACGAATGCTTCTGACTTGGAGGACGATGAACCAGATTTGTCAAGTGATGAACTTGATGACTCTGAAGATGGCGATTTGGTTGATGAAGCTGAGACTGAATCTGAAGCTGGAAACAGAAAAATCAGGAGAGTGAGAAAAGACTGGAGGAGAGGAAGAGAAATCTATGACTGAAGTAAGCAATACATTTTTGTTGCAGCCACCCTTCCTCGGAATGGACGGGCTACGGCTGGTGGTATTTTGAAGCGAATGTTTCCAGGTGTCAATTGGGTTAGTGGGAGTTATCTTCATCGCCAAAATCCCAGGTTCCATGTTCTTTGTTAATTTCTGTCCTGTGCTTGCATTTATTCTCGGATCTTTGAAATAACACCATCTCATAACGAGTCTTTTTATAGTCATACATGTATGCTCGACTTTTACACTATTTTGGAGTTATTATTAATTGTGTCCAAGGACATAATCAAGTATCTAATACCAACAGTTCATTTTTTGATTACGGTTAAAGGAAAGAACGAACTTTAGTTGTTGCAGAAGCAGAAATATTTCCTTGAATACTTTCACTGATAGGCGATAGTTAAATTTCACTTACCAGTTTTATGAAGATAGACTATTACACTGAACGAGCAGTTGCTGTTATTAGTTCGCACTTTCTGTTAGGGTCCCGACAAAACTTGCTTCATTTTTATTGTTCTCCAATTTCGACAGTATAGAAGCTGATATTTCATTTTACATACTTCAATTATAATTACCATGCAGTATATAGAGACTATCAAAGCATGTACTTATGTCCTGAGTTCTATTTTTAAAGTAGAGATTCATGTTTAATAATTTGACTACTGCTTGCTTCTCCTCCTGCAATTGATTTCGCGTCTTCCGACGGGAAGGTATGTCATGTTTCTTTTATTGTATTCGGGGGTTTGGGGAATTCGGTTTCTTCATGGTGAAATTGGGTTCTTGCTCAAGATTGTGTTATTGATGGGATATTTACACCAAAAAAATAGATTCTGTTAAAATTTAATTTCGAACTTCCAAGGTTCTGTGTGGCAGAGTAAGATTAGGGGCGAAAAGTAGCAAGAATAAAGTAAAAAGTTTAGGTGCAAAAGCATGATCAAATTATAATTTGATCAAGAATCGTTATCCAGAATGAGGGTGTTAAATGATCAGATTAATCAGTGTATAGTAGCAACTGGAAACCCTCTTCTAATATAGTTTTTAGGAGAAAAAATTACTCGATTGCCTGGCCGAGTTTTTTTTAAATGGTGGAACATTCTGCCTAATTGATTTCTTGATGTTCTTATTATATACTCCTATGTTCCTCTCTTGAATATGGATGGGTTTATGTTGTTTAACAATGGTGTGATTGACTACATTTGTGGGCTGATGCTGTAGAAACTTTTCTCTGAGGCCATACAAAATGGAACCATGGAAAGGTTTTTCAAGTTGATATCTTATTTCCATTTCCAGACACAATCTGAGCCTGCGTATTGCGTCTGGCTAGCCTTTCGATCGTCTTGAATGCCCTTTCCATTGACACTGGGAAGAAATGGAAAGGTACTTAAGATAAATATTTAATACTTACGTTTTTATGTTTAACAATGCTTCCTTGTGTTTGTGACTTTGCGTTGATCAAGATAATGCTAAAATGTCTTCATTTCGCTATAAATAAATGTAAAAGATGAAATGCTTTTAAATTAGATATCAATTTCCTAAATGATTCATTTTACTGTTGCTATTTTAATCGATTCCTTTCATCTGTAAATGTAGGTTGCATTATGGAAGTTTTTGGTTTCAGATTCATTAACAGGTATTGTCATCATTATATATTAAATGTTTTCGCACTATTACGTTTTCTTGTCCATTCTTGCTGAAGCAGGTGATTTGCTGCAAATTCTTGATTCCAGTAATATTTTTGAAAGGAAAGTTATAGGTCCTTATCCCACTTTTTTCTTCAGAAACAAGGCCTCTATTATCCTTCAGTGCAGATGTTGGTCCGATTAGAACAGTGGCATGGGCACCCGTTCAAAGGTCTGGAATATCTTGTGAATTGATCCTAATGTTTTTCTGATAACTGGAAATTTAAACCTTTTTCTTCTATGCTGTAGGTCGTTTGAATTTCACATTTTCACATCTATTCTGACCTATTTCTTTTTCCACCATAATAGTTTCTGAACGTAGACTGGGTTATTCTATTCAACTGCAGGAGTATATTTTTCTAGAAATCTGAATTCCATAGGCTTCAAACAATTTTGATCAATCAATTCTTGGTATGCTGAAGATTATGATTTACCCGCAGTAACCTAACCTGAATTGATCAGTTTGATGCTGGTTTGTCTCAGTACAGGATGGAGTATGAATGGAGTAGTTATAGTTCTCAGGTTAATCTCAAAGCCAACAGCAAAAGCATTTATATTTTTATATTCAAGTCCTTCAGGTGTCCTAGATAAATGAAGAAGTCAAAAAGTGACTGATGACCGTTTGGCTTTGCAAATTTTTTAAATATTTGTATGGGATTTCCAAGTAGGAAAAAAAATTTGTTGATCTGTCTATTGATTGATACTCGACTAGAATGATATGATTTGTGGAACAGGAATTGCTTTTCTCAAGTGACTTGTGCATCATATATTCGAAACTTTGCACGGTTCAAAGTAATGCTGATCTTGCATTTCTCTTCAGTATAATTTTCTCTATCAGCTGCAATCCTTCACTCTTTTCTTTATGCTTAAGCATGCTATGTCAGGCTGCAGATGGCATTATTATTATTATTGTTATTGTTATTGTTATTGTTATTGTATTTATTTTATGCTCAATGTCTTGTATTATTATCCTTACGTTACTGCTGACACATTGGTTTCTTAAATGTTGCAGTGACCCAGATAGTGCAAATATAATTGTCACTGCAGGCTATAAAGGCTTTAAGTTTTGGGACATACGGTATGCTTGGCAACATAATATGAATATCAATTGTGAACATCTACTATACTAGCACACACACGTTTCAATCTTGGAAGAATTGTCAATAAAATCACTGTCCTTGATTCATTATTTCTCAGAGATTTTCCTATTTATTCCAGAGATCCATTTCGTCCACTCTGGGATTATACCCTTCTGGGGGTCACTCTTGGTTTAAGTTGGCTGCCAGATCCGAGGTGTATAAATTAAATACATTTTATACTATTTTTATCACATTATATTGTACTCACAATTCACAAGTTTCAAATGTACTTATAGGTGTCTCTTTGGATCCTTTGACGATGGAACAATGTGGTTACTGAGTTTAGCAAGAGCAGCACTCCATATCCCAATAACTGGAAAAGCTTCCATCATACCAAAACCAGGGTTTCACATATTTCTCTGTTCCTCATTTGCGATATGGAGTCTTCAGGCTTCTCAGTTGACAAGTTTCTTCTTATGAAATTTCTCTTTGACCAGTCAAATACTCTACTTGCCCTTAAATAAATGCTTCTTGATAAATTGCAGAGTAAAGATTGATAAAATCTGTATATTACGATCTATCTATTAGTGAGTACAGAGAATCCCCTTTATAGGGAATATCAAGAGGTTACAACAGATTTAAAAGATCCCTAAAAGTTAGGAACAAACTAAAACAATTATATACATAAACACTTCTATTGTGTGGGCATATAAGTTGAATTGGCATTTATTTCTCTGGTGCGTAACATTTACAGTCCCCATTAATGAGGGCTTCTGTTGAAAAGTTTACAAAGAAATAAAACGCTAGAGGAATAAAAGAAAGACAGATGCTGACGGACATAGTCTGGAAGATACACTTCATCATTATAGTTTCTTCTGAAATGTATTACACTTCCTGGAATTGAACTGACCCATTGCATGTACAAGAAGATAGAAAGGAAATGTAGATGGCTAAATGCAACTCAAAATGACTATGAGTTGAATAGTCGGAATCCATTCTCTTGATGCATGTCAAAACCTCTGTTAAAATATTTAAGTCCAAATTCTCCTACTAGAGTAGGTCTTGTGGTTTGGATCATGGGCTTATGAAAGTTCAATTACAGGACCCTGGAGATGGTTTGATGAAAGTATGTTGGATTGCTGTGAGCCTTTGGAAAGGGTTAGAGATAAAGGTATCTCATTTGGAAAAGTGGTATGCTTAGGGCACTGTGCTGGAGCAAATATTAAAGCTTTTCGCACAAACCAGAGTACTATAGACGATTTTCGGAAGTATGTCCTAGCGTGTTCATCCTCTAATGATTGCCATGTAATCTCCTCTTATCATAGAGGAATTTTTAAACAGGTCAATATTCAATCTCTTTTATCATTTATCTCTAATAGTATGTGTGTGTGCGTATTTTGTTGGCTTTGGCTTTATCTTCACTTCTTAAATTATAGTTATGTATTCATCCAAGCCTTTTTTTATTAAGTTGCCCCCAACTTTTACATTTTCTAAATTTCAAAATATTCCAGCAGAATCCAACGAAATGTTTGCCAAAATATTTGTTTTGTCCCATAATTTATACTTTCGGCATACTTATAGTTTGTTTGGGGGCTGGGGGTAAACCTTATCTCATATATAATACTGAGTCATTATATTATTAAATATCCTGTAACAATAGCACTCTCAAAAAACATAGTGTATTTTTATGAGGAAAGATTTTCAATTACTTATTGGCTGAATGAAAATACACAAGAGTCAAGAAATTTTAGGTAAATAAATCTATAGTAGAGAAAGGGACTCACGTGGAAGGAGCTTGCAATAAGCAACAAGTATGGAACACGGCTATCATTGCCCACATCCCTGTCAAGTATAAAGCAATAATTTATCAAAGCTTCGTAGATCATTCGGGACAAGGTGAAAAGAGAATATCACACACCTATGAATAAACGAGTGTAGATTTTGGTTACGCACCCTATTTTCTCAGTTTATCTTTTCTTGTCATGTTCTGTGTTTAGTTTGATGTCTGGACAACAACTTAAGAGGAAAAAGAACAATTCCGATCCTTTTTGCTGATTGCAATTCTTACCGGTATATTTCCTTTGCAGGAGAGCATCATCGAACGAGATGACATCAGAGATCCATTCGCAGAGGTAATATGTAAATATTTCGTGATATTCCTACCATGTTATTTTATCCTTTTCTCCGGTTAACCAATGATGCTATTCTCCTTGATTATGACAAAACTGGCTGTTTTCTTGTTTTTTTTTTTTTTTGGCTTCTCTTTTATCCTGTACGTATCGATGTTCAAGAAAAAACTACGACCATTTATCAGAACAAATTTTTTCCAGCATGTATAAAGAAGCAACCCGTGACAATCCAAGCTATTCTTTGACCTATGGAAATGCAAAATCAGCTGCTCAAATACAAGATCATCTTCGCTCTAATGGTGCACATAGATGGGACAACTACATGAAAGAACCAATGTATTTAATTTAATTAAAAGGACACTTTTAATGATTATGCATTATGCCCACGGAGGCTATTGGACATTAGTTTGGAATTATCTAATGTCCAATATTAATTATCTGATCCCTAATCTATCAGTGTAGATTTTATATTAAATCTTTAATTAATGTCAATAAGTTTTCGATTCTCAAATGAGTCAATTAATTCTTTACGGTTGATTTGTGCTGCTATGGTACAATATTTGATATTCTGGATTGCATCATAAGATATCTTTTCCATGCATTGTGTATATTTTTCCTTGGTATCTTCAGGGATTTTGATTGGATTATGTATGTAGGAGGCTTGCCCATATACAAGGAACATACTTTTGCTGGATTAGGAGGGCAAACACATTGCGGTTGAGTATTTATTCAGACAATTGGGCGACTAATTCTGCCAAACTAGCTTATGAGAAATCAATTCTTACATTGTGTTGCAAAGCCAGTTTCGTGGTATGCGTTTGACTTTGAGCACCGATAACTTTCTATTTCATATATTCAGTGGTTTGAGCTCTACAAAGAATATCAGTCTACTTCACCTTTAAATACAAAATCAATAGCTTATATATGAGATATATATAAAATCAAGAAGTACAAAATTTAATGTGGTATATTAACTTGGCTCGGATGAATTGCAGAAAGATTGGAGAGAAGCTGGCATTGTTAGCCCTGTCAAAAACCAAGGTCACTGTGGGTTTTGCTGGACATTCATGTGAGGTCAAATTTAATGAATTGATGGATTTATTTTGAATACTAATACTGATTGGATCTAAAGATGAGGAATCTAGCCATTTCCTCCTGATATATTTAATGTTTTACAGCACAACTGGAGCACTTGAGGCAGCTTATGCACAAGCATTCAGTAAGAGCATTTCTCTGTCGGAGCAACAGCCTGCAATGGTGGATTGCCCTCTCAAGCTTTGCTATTATTTTAAATTGTTAAGTTAAACTATTAAATTCATCTATTATAGGGCCTGGATCAGCAGCTTCAGGAGCATCTCAGTCGAGCAGCCTTGCTGCTGCAGCAATTGAATCGGCAACATTTGCCCAGCAGGTTTCATTTTTTATTCAGGATATGTCTGTTATTATGTTAAGTTGTCAACTAGCATTTTGGAGAAGAAGATTGAAGAATGAGCTAATGAGGGTCTTTGTGCCTGATCTGACCCCAGAATGTTTGGCATATAGCTGCAGGTGGTCTGTTTGAAACTGGTTTTGAGTAATGAATTAGCTTATGTTGCTTTTAGTTGTCATTTTTGTGTGATATTATTAGTGTTTCTCTGATGTTTCCATGCACTATTTATGTGTCTGATTCTCCGTTTCCACGTGATTTGCATAATTTTCATATGTCCAAGCCCCCTATTTCTTGTGGATAATATTTAAGTGAATCATATCATATTATAGCTAGCTAACTTGTTAGTTAATCTGGATACTTTGGTTGCATGGCTCGTTGTGTATTTATGGCTTTCCATAATCATATGGAATATGGAAGTAGTGATTGGTTTTAATCTCATGTATGTATGCCTCACACTCGCTTGATATCATTTTCTGCATTGCTGTGTTGGTCCATTCAAGTACGTAATTTATGGTTCATTCTTTGACTGGTTAGTATGATGCTGTTGGTTGGGCACCAAAAGAATATAATCCAGAGGACAATCAAGCAGGTGGTGGACAAGTCACAGGCCAAAATGATGCATCTGCTCCGCAGTAAGGTTTTGTTTGGGATGAAGCCTCTGGTTATTATTATGACGCTGCATTTAACAAGGTTACTGCAGAATTGTTATTTGGGGCAAACAATGATGTTATTCAACAACAAAGAGTAAGTGAATTTTCTGTTTGTTGTTTTTTTCCTTTTTAATCTGCAGCGGTCTTAATAAGAACCTTAATTGTGTGATGACTTTATTATCTTCGAACAGGTTGCCACTGCCCAGGGTTTTTCTGGAACCGGGTCACTGCGGCTCGCTGCAGCACTCATAGAGAGATATTTTCCTGGTTCTAAAGTTCTGATATCGTCACCAGCATGGGGCATTTATGTTTCTCAGAACGCTCTTAAAAATGTCTGGATAAGATGTTGGCATTATTAGACTAACTAATTACTTTTCTCCAGGGAACCACAAAAATATCTTTAATGATGCTAGAGTTCCATGGTCTGAATACTGTTATTATGATCCCAAAACTGTTGGATTGGATTTTGGAGGAATGATTTCTGAATTAAGGTTATTCTACAGTATACTATGCTCATTGATAATGTCTTTTGATAGTAGCAATGAACCTTCATCATTAGCAATGAAGTCAGTACAAGATTTCTTTTGCGTTTGTTGTGTTTTGAAATTCAAGGAGTCGGTTCATAGGTATGTTTCTACACACCCTTTTCCTCGATTTTATTGGGTTTTTAATTCTCTTATCTGGTTTTTATTTTTTATTTTTTATTTTTTAAAAGTTTTTTGTGGTTATGAACGTACTGTACTGATGGTGTATTCATGGGTTTTTGTTTTTAACTTCTGCAAAATACTATTTGCATTTGCAGATCAGGTGAACTGCCGTCGTCCTTCGGATTAGGGTGTGCGGTTAATTACCTGCCTATTTTTGTCATGGCTCATAAGTTCTTGGGTATGGTAATGGTATATTTCATTTGTGAACAGCTACAAATGAAGTGGCACATCCAAAAGATTACATTACACAATTTGTTTGTGCTCTGGTGTACTGATAGATGAAAGAAAATGCCAAAAAAATATTTTTATATGAAGGTCCGGTTGAGTCTATTAGGCTTACTCATATTGACAATTGAGTATGTATATATAGGTTGTTCTAAAAATTATAGATTTGGAATACATGTAATAGTTAATGTATCAGTAAAGAGTGATCATTCTTCACTATGCATGCAGGCTCACAGAGACTTGGTTGTATGTGGAGAACATTACACAATTTTCTGTTACATCTTGTTGATGATGTCTCAGTGGAAATCAACTAACTCTGAAAGTTGTTGAATTTATTTTTAATTTACACAGGGATGGAAAAGATTCTTTGAGGAACCTGTTATGTTGATAGCATTTGTCTTGCTTGGTAAAAGTCTCGAACAGAGAGCCAAGATAAGAGCAACCAGTGATATGACTGGCCTTCTTAAAGAAGAGTCAACTCAGTTGTTGAAGTACCTTCTAACAGTCTTTCTGTGGGAGATCAAATTATAGTGCTGCCTGGTGTAAGTACTTTGTTTATTATTGTGACAACCTTTATAGAATCCCTTTGATTCTTCAAAGTATTTACTTGTGTAGTTTAAATACATTATGTATGTCATCTTTACGCTTTGGAACTTGATCATTAAGATTTTCATTATATGCCTCATGGAAAGCTTCATTTTGAGAAATGTCAATTAGCCTTGTGCATTGATTTTACCCGGTTTATTTTTCCTTTGGTTCATATTTCTAGGTAGACAAAAAATACTATATGTTCTCCTCTATAAATATTGATTTGTTCTTTTGAGTTTGTGCAGTTACATCTGTTGTTGGTGGCTTAAAGGTTGGAATTTCTGGGGTAAAGCCAAATCCTGCCAAAACTCCAATTTCATTTTCAACCGTTAGATCAAAATTTCAATTGAATTCCTGTCCGTTGGATCCGTTTGAGTGGTAATTTGTTTGGTCGGGTTTCGCTTGCTTTCGCCATTTTCCTCTCTTCCTTTCGAAGTGAATGGGTGGACTGGTGGAGTGGTATTCTTTCCGAATCTTTTTGACCAAAATGAGATTTTTAAGAATTGTTGGGGTCTAATTTAATAGAAGTATTTTAAAAGATTGGAGTGTAGAATTTTTCAAATTTTATAGTTGAGGTTTACCTTTTGTCAAAGAAATTAGTGTTATCATTTGGGATTTGCTCTAGAAAGTTTACATGATTATTGCCTTAATTATGCTTTTGTTTTTAATACGGCCAGAACTACTTTATAATATGTCATCAGATGGGAATTTCTTGTGATTAAATGATGGAATAAACCGTGGTTGTGAATCATCTGTTGAAAGCCTTTGATACACAAGTTGGGCCTATCATCACAGAATTGAGGCATTAGAGGAGATCATGTCTGTGATGAACAGGGAACAACGTGCCCAACTCACTACAATGTTCTCCATGACAAGCTAGGGTTCTCTCATGATGATCTACATGACCTTGTGCACCAACTGTCCTATGTGTAAGAAAAAAACTCAATCAACTTGATTTTGAGTGTGCCATTATGACGATAACTTGTCATGATTTATTATATACTTGATTCCTTGGCTTTTGCAGGTATCAAAGAAGCACCACCGCCATCTCAGTTGGTAACAAGCTGTTTTTTATCCCGATTCTTTATTTCAATTGTTTCTTTTTCCTCCATGGGCAGTTTGTAGACACTAAATACGCTGTGCATCTTCCTCCATGGGCAGTTTGTAGACACTAAATACGCTGTGCATCGCACAGTCCGCCAACTAGTCTTATCTTATATCTTATCTTACTATCTATAAGAGAGTTTGTAAAAAATTTGCCCAGGTGGAATTTGGTTATTGTCCATTGGATCATGAATTCTATTAAAATTATGGCCGTAGGATTTACATACTGTATGCACTATAGGGTGGGTCGGGTTTTCCAATCTTTCAATCTCTCATTCTCTCTCTTCTTCCGGAATCTTCATTCGTTCCACTCCCAGACACCCATAGTTCTCCTTCCACCGGCCTCCTGCAACCGCCCACCCTGTGCGAACGACGGCCCCCATCCCGATCGTGTCCGCCGCCTGCGACCACACCCGCGCTGCCCTCTCGCCACCACGATTGCTCACAGGGGGAAGCTCTATCATTACTGCAACACCAACAGGTTAGTAACAGTAATTAATTTTTTTTTTGTTTGTTTTGGAATTGGAATTCTGTGGGTTTTGTTTCGAGGAATTTGGGGGTGCGGGAGGCGGATCCTGTGTTTTCCCTTCTTGTTTTGTTGACCTATTTTTGGGGAATTTTAGAACCCTAAGTTGGAAAAATACCCAAAATAGAAGTTTTCAAATCCCGTCCTTTAGTAACTAAAGCTATTGCGCTTTCACCCTTTTGTTTTCGTTATCTTATGGAATAATGATGAGATAGTGGTTTCGCATCATATGCCTGTGTCCCCTATGCATATTCTGTGTTTATCTACCCACTGCGTTCGGTTGAATTTGATAGTAGAATGGAAATTCGGAAGAAACATAATGAGTTTTTCTTCTTGGGACTAGAGTGGGTCTGATGATAGGAACACTTTATTATATATTTTTCATAAAATTAGGTTATGTAGAAAAAACAAAGTGTAGTTTTGATTGAAAAGCATAATAGTTGCTTCTGTCGTTAGGATTTCAATTGCAAATGGAATTTTGTTTTAATGAGTTTAGGTGGCATCCTTTTTGGGCTTATTGTGGTCAAAAATAATAACAGCAAAAATAAAGTTATAAATGCTGTGGGATTTGAGAAGTTCACCACAGATGAAGTGAGTTCTAAAGGCACAATTATAGATGCCACTAAAAAACTTGATCTTATTTGTAGACAGAATGCCCTCTGCAATGCCAACATATTGCACGTATCTGTTTGTTGCAGATTTTCTGTACACGACTTGGTCATACAAGGTTTTAGTGGGATGAGTAGTAAGCATCCTATCTGAGGTTTCTGTATAATATTATTTTTTTTGCCCTTTCTAATATTGAGCATGTATTTATTCCACCCTTGCCAGTTTTAGATGATTTTGGGGATTGAGGGAATGTGGTGGGGCTGAGCAATCTTTTGTTTATTGGAGTTGAAATTTCTGTCTTTCATATTTTTCTTCTGCAAGCATTTTGATATCTTCAGCACCACTTCTTGCTTCTTGTTTTAAACTTTTAATAGGGATCTGTTATGAAGTGCAATTGAATAATGATACTCATATCGTGTACATCAAGTTTCAACTTGAGATTTAACAACTGATTATGTATCCACGTTTTATACTTTGTTAGTTGTTTACTGTACATTCTTTACATGCTTTTGTACTTGATTTTGGTTGATAAAAAGGGTTTTCGATACTCGCTCTCCACTGAATTATCCAATTAATGTCACTTTCTCCTTTTCATACCACTGCGTTCGGTTGAATTTGATAGTAGAATGGAAATTCGGAAGAAACATAATGAGTTTTTCTTCTTGGGACTAGAGTGGGTCTGATTTATAAGTCGATGGTTGGATTTGGATATCAGTTTGCCAGAGGGAGCTTTTACAATTTTCAGAATTTGCTACAGAAAAATATTATGGCATAATTACTTTTATAGCAAATCTATGTTGCATCACAATTATAGCAGATTTGCGACAGGTTTCACACACACACACACACTCACAAATTAATAAATAAATAAATGTTGAAGGAAAATTAAATTTAGCAATGTTTGAATTTTATATGATACATTGACTTAAGATTTTAGCTGCATAGCTCATTGGTTCTTGTGCGGGGAATCCTTGAAAGTTTCCTCTTTGAGGTTTGTATTGGGCAGAAGATAAGCCTTTTCATCCAAAAAATAATATTGAGGCTTGTGTACCATCTGTTATGCATTGACCTTTGAGGTTTTATCCGAGAAGAAAAAATAATTCTCCTTGATCGCTTTGAGATGCTTGAAAGAATGGTTGAGGTTTTGTGGTTCAGGCAGCGGATTCCAATGTGTGATCCTGCTTTGAGATGTCAACATCATAGACGTGAATGAGCCAAAAAATATTAGATAATTAAGTCTAGCATCACCCAATAAATTATAAAAGGCTGTATGGAATGTCACATGATTTCATTTTACTTCGATTTTAAAAAAATCCAAAATATGCTCTGTAGTCTTCACAAAGAAGTACTTATAAACAAATTGCAAACTTTCTGCTTAATTGTGAAACTGTAAATAGCTTTCTGTGTCCTGTTGCCTGCTTTCTGGGCAATACTGATTCATAAATTTCCTGCTGAAATTATGATGTTATTGTACAATGACCGAAACACCACTCAGTTGGCAATCCACACTTCAATATGTTATTGCCTCATATAGTACTGCCAGTTAGAAATAATTAGTTAGCAGCATCTATTGTAACTTTGTTGCTAATATGCCACTCTGTAGTCAATACATCTAACCATGGGCCATGGTTATGCAGTGGCCAGCTATTTTTATTTGATGCTTGCACAGGAGCTCTGCTTTAGATCTCCAATTCTATAGTGTAACGATACTTCCCTTGATTATTCCTTCTCATATATTAATAGAACTAAAACCTACTTAGCTCACTTATACCTCAAAAATTCATCTTGGCCCTCGAAAAAGGCTAAAAAATTCCTTGTTTCAAAAAACAAAAAACCTTAATTTTAAAATTTTAGAAACTGACAGTATATTTTATGCCTTCTCCAGCTTCCATGTCCTTCATCTGTGTTTTTTTGAAGTCCTGTAATGGGTTTTGCTCTTGTTGTTGCAGTTATTGTTGTTTTGTACCGTGTCCTTGCATGTTTCTTAATGGAAGGTTCTTCAGCACCTTCGTTTGAAGATGGTTTGGTTGATTGCGCTGTTCAGGCTTTCCTACCTACGTCCAACCTCGGCTCCTTTGGGGTTTCTTATAATGGCTCTTTGCCGAGTTGTGCAGTGCCAGGTTGTTTTTGGGGTTTTTGCTGAGCATAAATTCCGCTTTCCTTTTCGGCCTTTCCTGAGCCTTCACTGTTTTATATAGGGTTTGATCCAGCAACAACTGTTCCTGTTGCTGTCACCCAGATTGGCAGTAGCCTTCTCCCAGGTTTGTTGGTTTGTTGTCTTCGTGTTTGATAGGTGTTATAAAATTTGTATTGATGTTTGTTACTGTTACATGCATGGCTTAGTCTGACATTGTTCTACCTTTGTACATTTTTTTGCTTCTCCAGACAAGCCAGCTACTCGCAAGAGAAAGGGTGGTGGATCTGTTGTTGCGGTCCATTACGTTTGTTAACTTTGTTTTCCCCCTGTTTCTGACCTCCTTTAATTGTTATTTATTGTAGCTGGTAGTGCGCTTCCTGAACAATCATTGCGCTCGTGTCGTACCGTGCCTCGTGGTAAAACAATGATTATTATGGATGGCCTCTGTTACATTCTTTTCTGTGGCCGCTGTGGCAATCTTATGTTTTTTTTATAACTGACCACTTTTCCCTTCTTGCTCAGACTTGACTTCCACGGTTGGTGGTCATTCCAGCATTCCCCCGAGTACAGGCATTGCTGCAAAACCTGGTCAGTTGTTGTGTTATTACATGTTGCGGAATTGCTTCTTTTATTTGGTATTTTATGGACCATCGCTTACTTCATTTGTGTGCAACCCTCTTGAGCTGTTTTTATTTCGGGTACAGTTGCATTACATTCTACACTCTTTGGGGGTTTCTGCCACATGATATGTCTGTCAACTTCCTATTTGCTTCCTATTTGCTTGGGTTAATTTTACTCAATTTCAGTATCTTCTTTGGCTTATTACTCTTTTGCATATAGGTGTGCGATGTTCCTTGCTTTGTCGCTTGCCTTCGGCCCCTTTTGTCTTGCAGAAGCTCCCGAATTGTCTGCACTGCGGTGCATTCAAATTCCCTGGAGAAACAAAAAAATTTTGCTGTGCGGATGGGAATATCTCAATCTCTTTTAATCGCGTGCCTGGAACACTCAAGGAGCTTTTGCTTTCGTCCTCTCCTGAAGCTATTGCCTTTAGGGAATATATCCGTGCAATAAATAATGATTTTGCGTTTACTTCTCTAGGTGTTAGCTATGATAAGGATTTAGCGCAGAATAATAAAGGTATTTACACTTTTAGGGTACAGGGTCAACTCTTCCATTTCATTGACCCTATTGCCAAATCTAGGAATTTGCAGTTATACTTTTATGATACTGAAATTGAATGTGCACAACGTTCTGAATCTTTCCCTCGCGTTCATCCAAGTGTCATAAAGAAACTTATTGACCTTCTTTCAGAGAATCCATACTCAAAGTTCTTCCGTTCGTTGAGTGCTATTTCTAATTTGCCTGACTATAATATTATCCTGCATAGTAATCCCGCGGTGACCCGAAAACTTTGAATAAACCCTCAGTTTCACAGGTTGCTGCGTTGTGGCTTGAAGAGGAAGGTGATGAGGTCACAACAATGCGTCATATTAAAGTCAATACCCACAGCGGCCAGGGTCATCCTGTATCTTACTATTACGGATGTTACGACCCTCTTCAATACCCAATACTATTCCCATTTGGTGAGAGTGGATGGCACCAGGGAATAAAAAAAAATGCACATAGGATTTCAGGTTCTAAACATTCGGTAAATACTGCTGCTGCGTTTGCAAATTTAGATGCCGGCTCCTGTGCGGAGGCCATTTTTGCCCATGAAGAACAACGTCAGTTGTGTTTATTATAACAATTTCGTGTCAGCTCATCTATATATTTGTTTATTCTCTTTATGCCTCTATTTTTTCCTTGCAGTGGCTGCATCAACAACAGATGATTGTGCTTTTGTTTCAATGAGGGAGTATTATGCTTATATGTTTCAAATACGGCCTAATGATGCCCCATTTGTTTTGCATTTTGGTCGCCTTACTCAGCAGTTCTTTGTTGATCAGTACATTAAAATAGAATCCCAACGCCTTGATTTCCATAGGTTGAAACAGGCAGATATACGGAATGAATTTTTACAAGGTATCCAGGATTGTTATGCAAGTGGCGAGAAGGATGGTGTGCATTGTGGCCAAAGGACATACCTTCCTCCTTCCTTCATTGGTGGCCCTAGGGATATGCGTAGGCGGTATGTTGATGCGATGGCTCTTGTTCAACACTTTGGTAAGCCTGATCTTTTCCTAACAATGACATGCAATCCAAATTGGCCAGAAATTAAAGAATTGTTAGTGCCTAATGAACAAGTTCAAAACCGTCCTGACCTAACTGCACGTGTTTTCCATTCAAAGTTCCATGCTTTCAAACATGATCTGATCCAGGGAAAAGTTTTTGGTGAAGTCATTGCATACACTTATGTCATTGAATTTCAGAAACGAGGCTTGCCACATGCCCATATTTTGCTGATACTTGCTCCAGACTCCAAGTTTTATATCTGCTGAAATCCCTGAGCAAAATGAAAATCCATATTTGCATGCTTTGGTTAAAACTCATATGATGCATGGGCCTTGTGGAGAATTAAATCCATTAAATGTTTGTATGCAAAGTGGTCATACTTGTTCTTACAACTTTCCAAAAAATTTTTGCAGGGAAACGACCATAGGCCATGATGCTTACCCTGTTTACAGGCGGCGAGATACTGGGGTTACAGTTCATGTGCGAGGGAAACAATTAGATAACAGATGGGTGGTACCGTATAATCCTTTTTTGCTAGCTAAGTATAATTGTCACATTAATGTGGAAATTTGTGCTACTGTGCAATCAATTAAGTATATTTACAAATACATTTGTAAAGGTCATGATAAAATACACTTTCATGTTAGTGCGGGCCAGCACGATGAGGGGCTTGATGAGATCAAGCAATATCAATCTGCTAGATGGGTGTCGCCTCAAGAAGCAGCCTGGAGAATTTTTAGATTTACTCTTACTGAGATGAAACCTGCAGTCATTCATCTTCAGCTACATTTAGAAAATTTCCAGTGTGTTCATTTCAATGCGCGCGAGAAATTAGCTAATGTTCTTCGTAATCCATTCAACCGAAAAACTATGCTAACTGAATTTTTTTTTATGAACAGGACAAATAGTGAAGCTCAACGGCTAAAGCTGACGTACCCTGAATTCCCTGTTTACTTCACTTGGAATGTGACAAACAAATTCTGGCTAAGGCGGAAAAAAACCATCATTCCATTGGCCGTGTTACCCTTGCACATCCTACTGAAGGTGAGCGTTACTATTTGCGGTTGTTATTGACGAAGGTACGGTGCCCGACTTCTTTCCAGGACTTACTTAGGTTCCATGGCAAAACTGCCCAAACATTTAGAGAGGCTTGTACTCTCCGTGGTTTGTTTGAAAATGATAATAGTCAGGAATTATGCCTTCGCGAGGCTGCTGCATTTAGTATGCCTTATGAACTCCGTCGTCTCTTTGCAACTCTGCTTGTGCACTGTGAGCCTCAGAATCCTCGGGTTTTGTGGGAAATGTTTGAGAGTTCCCTTTCGGAGGACTTTGCTAACACACAGCTCCCGCCGTACATCATACGGCAAAAAGTGCTCGGTCAGATTGGCTCTTTCCTGCTTTCAATGGGGAAACGAATAGAGCCCTACAATTTAGTTGACCAGCAAATGCCCAACATAACTGCAGAGCATTTTTCAAAAGATGTGGATGCTGAGAGGAATATTGTTGTCCACCCAAATGATTTAGCAGCTATTCAATTATTAAATGAAGAGCAGCGAACTGCTTTTGAGAGGATCACCTCTTCTGTTTACTCTGGGCCGAGCAATGCATTCTTTGTTGATGGGCCAGGTGGAACAGGGAAATCATTCCTTTATAGAGCTTTGCTCGCAGATGTTCGCTCAAAAGGATTTGTTGCTCTTGCTACTGCGAGCTCTGGGATAGCTGCTTCACTGCTCCCGGGTGGCCGTACAGCCCATTCACGATTCAAAATCCCAGTTGACACTTCATCTGGGACACATTGCCGGATCAGTAAGCAAAGCTCTTTGGCAAAATTGATCCAGGAAAGTAAACTTATTCTATGGGATGAGGTTACTATGTCAAAAAAAATCTACAATTGAAGCATTGAATGCTCTCTTGCAAGATCTCATGAGTTCAGATGCTTTATTTGGAGGGAAGGTTGTCGTGTTGGGAGGTGATTTCCGGCAGACCTTGCCTATCGTTAGGCACGGCAGTGAAGCTGAAATCATATCATCCTGTATAGTTCACTCTGTTCTTTGGCCTGCTTTCCAAACCATCCATCTATCTGAAAATATGCGTGCTAGAACAGATCCTACTTTCACTTCCTACTTATTGCGCGTTGGCAATGGAATGGAACCTACTGATACGCATTGTACTATTTCAATCCCGCATGAACTATGCATCCTGTATGACAATGATCAATCCTCTGTTCAAAAATTGATTGACTTTGTCTATCCATCTTTCCAAAGTAAACATTCCACAGGCCACATTGTTGAGAATAGAATGCTGTTGAGTACAAAGAATTGTTATGTTGATGAACTGAATTCTATGCTTATTGATCGATTCCCGGGAGAATTGACTGAATATTTTAGCCGGGATGAAACAGTCAATCCTGCTGATCAGGCCCTTTACGAGGACATGTTGAATTCGTTGTCTCCTGGAAGTCTGCCTCCTCATCGGTTGCTTTTGAAAGTAGGTGTACCAATCATCCTATTGAGAAATTTAGATTCAACTGAAGGTCTTTGCAATGGAACGCGCCTGCTGGTGAAAAATCTTTGCTCTAATGTTATCCATGCAACAATTTGCTTTGGTGAATATAGTGGCAAAGAGGTTTTTTTGCATAGGATACCCTTGAAAGGCCCATCAGACCTCCAATTTCCTGTTCCTTTCAAGCGCGTACAATTCCCAATTCGTTTGTGTTTTGCAATGACAATTAACAAATCCCAAGGTCAGACCCTTGATCGAGTTGGTATTTACCTGAAGGAACCAGTGTTCTCCCATGGCCAGTTATATGTTGCTTTATCTCGGGTCAGGTCAAGTTCACACTTAAAAATTCTTATCCGCCCTTCTTCAACACAAACTGTTGAGCTGGACAGAACAAAGAATATAGTATACAAACAAATTCTTGAGGCTTGTTCTGTTCTACCGAATCCTAGGTATTCCTTTTTATTGTTTCTGTTGGCTGAATATTTCCCCAGTAACTTATTGCTACGTCATTAATGCTTGGAAATGCGTGTTTTTCACAAATTGTTTTTGGATTTTGTTTCTCATAGCTTGAAGTGATTCCATGCCTGCTAGCCCCCTCAAATGACTTCTCATCGAATCAATTGGACAAGACAGAATCTGGAGTCAACTCAAGAATTGTTTGGTCTTTACCGTGAGTTCACACTATGTTAGGCTTGTAGCAAGTAATTTAGAGCGCAATTGTTTAAAGTTAATCTAGAAGTTTGATTAATTATGTTCTATATTTTTAAGCTGCACAAAATTCCAAATATTTTCAAAATCCACTCGACCCAGAATATTATGCTTCTCCTGTCATAGATTTGCTTCCTTCCAGTAAAATTCTATTTTCGGGTGCACAGATACTCTGCTGTGCTCAGACATACTACGGAAGAAGTACTTGATGCATGCCTTGAGGCCATGGAACCTGTTCGGGCAGCACTGACATCTCAATTACGGAAACAAGTGATGAATGACATTTTGAAAGGCTTGAAGAAGCATGATTGGTTCAAAGGGTTTGATATCTCTGATGATTTACCAAAGAAATATACCCTTGACCAATGGATTGAACAAGCCAAGGATGTTGGGGCAACTGTGTTTATTACAGGTTTAGCAAGTTTACGGACTTTCAACTAATTCAAAACCTTCTATCTATTCTGTTTTGATTGTGTTCTTTGGTCACTATTTCCAATCCTTAACCTTTTTCTCTATGCCAGTCATTTTCCCCTTTAGGCTTAAAATAGCATGTAGATGATTTACATGAAATTATGCAACTGTACTGACTGGGTGACTCATTCAATATAGTCCATGGAGGAATAGGTGAAGATGGAACACTCCAGTCATTGCTGGAAGCTAAGGCAGTTCCTCACACAAGTAATATCTATACTAATGCAATTTGTTTGATAAACAACAAAGTCTGTTACTTATGTTACACAGATATAGGGCGCATTTTGAAACAGTTATTATATATATTTTTTAAATTTTATAATTTATACGTGGCAAAATTAATCATTGGTTTCTTCCTGTTCTTTTTCTCCAAATTTTAGGTCCTGGTGTTATTGCATCTCAGACATGTATGGATAAAGTGGCGACTTCCCTTGCTCTCCAACATGTATGGTAATCATGTCCTATGAATAAATATTCTTCACTAATTTCCTCGTCCTTGCATTTTTATCTGCTATTGTTCACTCTTCAGATTTGACACACTTGATTGTGGTTCCAGAAGTTGATGTTGCACTGTACAGTAAATATGGATTACTTTAAGATAGCCTTTATACACTGGCTTTGGTTAACTTACTCTTATATTAGCATTTATAATTCTTAACAGTTTCCTGATGAGGTCCAAACTGTAAGGGATCACTGTGTGAAATTAGTATACTGCTGGAATTGTTAGTAATTAGCTAGAATGCTGGGGATTCTTACATTGTTCTTCAGGTGCACCTTTATCTCCTGCAGGTTCTTTGTAAAATGTTTTATTAAACTTTATTTGGAGGTATTTCTACTTTGTCTAAAAGTATCATAACTAGGAAATGCGTATTGTGTTTTCTTGGGCGATTGAAATACTTCTTGTACGGACAAGTCCTGGCAAAGGCGGTGCTTATCTTTATGATGTACAGTTCTGGATTGGAAAGGATACAAGCCAGGTAGGAACTCTTAATTGTTTCTTTTATCCTCCAGAAAGAACAATTCTTTCTCATTATATTGCGCTCTGATTCGAATCGCTTCCACTTGTTAGGATGAAGCCGGGACTGCAGCCATCAAAACTGTGGATCTTGATGCCATGCTTGGTGGTCGTGCTGTGCAGTATAGAGAACTACAGGGGCACGAATCTGACAAATTCTTGTCATATTTAAACCATGCGCCATTCCTATGGAAGGTGGAGTCGCATCTGAATTTAAGAAAGTTGAAGAAGAAGAATTTGAAACTCAGTTATATGTTTGTAGAGGAAAGCATGCTATTAGATTGAAGCAGGTGATGAGGGTCTCAGATATTATGCTATTACTCTAGAATATCTCCATGTCCAATTGTCACAATAATCCAAGTGAGTAATGTAATGTCGAACATCGCATGTGGTAAATATTGTTTGCTTTTCCCTATCGTGCAGGTCCCATTTTCGCGCTCCTCGCTGAATCATGACAACGTTTTTATTCTTGACACCAAAGAGAAGATATATCAATTCAATCGTGCAAACTCCAATATTCAAGAAAGGGCCAAAGCATTGGAAGTAATTCAATTTTTGAAGGAGAAGTACCATGATGGGACATGTGATGTTGCCATTGTCGGTGAGTAAATTCTCTTGAATCTTTATTTATTTTTATTTTTTTTGTGGGTTATGTTTATGGTTGTGATTTATTTGTGCTTTCATTTACATTTGATGTTGCGTGAGCGATTTAGATGATGGAAAACTACAAGCTGGGACAGACTCGTAAATTCTGGGTCCTTTTTGGTGGGTTTGCTCCCATTCGCAAGAAGGTAGCTACTGAAGATGATATTGTACCAGAAAAGACTTCCCCCGAACTTTACTGGTACTTGATTCCCATATGTTGTTATTTTCCTGTGATTTCTAGGTTATCTTGAGAAGGGTAAAGGATCATTGTGTGGGATTAGTAACAAATCATATTATCTTATGATTTCCCTACGTGTCTCAAATATTCGGATCCTTTTCCTCATCCATTGTATTTTGATTTTCATCCATTTTTTCCTTCTTGGTTCCATTTTAAAATAATTTAATACTTTGTATTGTGGGATGTACGCTGGATAGTTGGATTTCATGGGAAGCGAAATTCAACTTGATTACAGGCGGCTGAAACCTTATGGTCTGCTATGTCCATTTTCATTCAATTCTGCAGCTTCTTTTTCCAGGTAAAAATGATTTCTGAGCTATCAGTTGTCTGTCTGTTACAATGACTTAAAAGTGAATGAAGAACTTTCGGCTATTATCCCAATCATTTCTTCTTCTTTTGAAACAGGCTAGAGAAGAATCAAAAGTTTAACTACTTTTGGGTTAGGTGTGTGAAGCTTATCTGTGTAAGTCATTGATTTACTAATTTATCATCTTCAGGTGAAACTGTAACAATATCGGGTTTGTAGTTATTGAACAAATTTTCTTTTTGCATGTAGGTCACGCTTTTTGCAGTTCATTGTGCTGGTTGCTTTAATTATCGAATTGCTGCAGTTAATCCTCATCCAGAAGAGACATGGATTGGAGCCAATAATTCTAATTTTAAACACGAAAGCCTGTCACTATCCTTGTGAGTTTTCAGTTTCTGACTTATTATGGGTTGTGGATTGAATTAATTTAGCATATAAGAATCTTACCTTGATGATCTTGTGCAGATAGGTGAATCTCCTCGCCCAGATTGTAAGCTATACTTCAAGAAATTACTCATCTTGTTGATCAGATACTTGAGCCTAATGACAAAGCAGTAAAGAAATTATTTGGTGCATCTCTAGGTGAACACAACAGACTCCTTATGGAGGCACAAGTGAATGATGCTTTTATTATTTGATTATTTAGGCCACAATATTATGTTGTTGGCCAGCAAAAAACCTTCAAGATGAAACAAAGTAAAATTTAAAAGGAAGTTAAACTATGAATGTTATTATTTTCTCTGTTTTAAAGCTAATTGTACTTGTCAAGATGAAACTATCGACAACTAATTTTGTATTAAGCCTTATCAGAATTGTACAAGTTAACCTATAACCAATCGAGAATTTTTTATATCAGGCTAACTTCTCGAATTTTACCTTGTACAAAACTTAAGTTGTTACAAATTTAAAATGTACATTGGACCACATGATAGATGAATTCGTAGAGAAAAACAACACATCAAAAAATATAATACTTCATCCGTTCCTCTTGATTGGAACATTGCCATTTCAAACACTACTCATGCACACTTATTACCCTTAAAATTTTATTATAGTTATAAAAATCGAAATATAACTAAATAAAATCTTGTTAAATCTATTTTATCATGTTGCTTTTAAATATAAACCTTTCATAATTCTTACTTATATTTTATTTCAATAATTAATGGTTTAAATCGCGAAATTTGGGTATCTAGGCCTTCGATACCTACAAAATTTAAACTTGTATAGAATATAATCAAACTCTTGACCCTTTTTTTTTTTTTTTTACTACGCACTCTTTATATAAAAAAAATAGTTTTTACAATATTTCCCCATCCCTCTTTTCTAATTGAGCAATGCACTTGTATTCCACCATTCTCTTGCTTCAGCTAACTCCCCACTGTTAACAAATCCATGTATTTCGTATTTTTCCCTATCCATTGTTAGGAAATTTCAGCTCTAAATAAACTTTATATTGTTTCAATTTGTCGTCTTCAACACTACATAGTTATCTTAAACTTCTTTGAACATAATAAGTATCATATAAAAAAATCACGTACACTTATTTTTCCTTCCATGGGCAGTTGTACACCCTAAATACGCTGTGCATCGCACAGCTTCGCTAACTAGTATATATATATATATATATATATATATATATATATATATATATATATATATATCTGTCTACTATTATAAGAGGGAGAGCTTAATCTCCATTTCATTCTGAGCCCTTGGATTGACATTCTAATTAAAATCCTGATCGTTGGATCGAAGTGTTGTGTTGCTGGGATGGAGTCACGTGGCCACTTCTTCTCATGCCACCTATCTTCCACCTATCTTCCACTCATGTCTCTTCTTCTTATTGTCTTCGAGAAGCCCTCGTCTTCGATTCCTCTCTCCTAAATTTCCCACACGACGAATTTCTCGCTCCGGTCCGTTCCCACTGCCAGGCGGAACCCTCGCGCCGCAGCCGTCGTCTTCCCTTCCCACATTTCCATCTCATTTCGCTTTCTTCGTCGTTCTGTTTCCTTTGCCCTAATTCCTCACTTCGTCTCCTTTCCTTACTTTCTCATTGTTTGTTAGGGTCTGCCGGAATTCTCCGCGCGCAAGCGGGCTTCCCGGGTTACATTCGGTGGCCTTCGGGGGCCGCAGGATCCGTCGGCGCATCCCGCACTGTGGTGTGGCGGTGGCGCGTCGCTGGCCGGCGATCGGCGGCAGCAACGGGTCGCGTAGCGCTGTAAATGGCAGTGGCCTTCGCTGCTGCCCTCGCCGGCGGCCATGGGCTGCCCTCCATGTACTGCCGGTCGTCATGGTGTTCTTGTTGCTTTGGTGCTCTTGAATTTTGGGGATTTTTGAATTATTGGTTTATTCTTGAATTTTGTTAATTGTTGTTTATTCTTGAATTTTGGGGATTTTAGGTTTTCTGGTTCTGTAGGTAAGGATATTGAAAGTGATTTCTCAGCCGAAAATCCCATTTCCTTTGAGGGTTATATTTTGATAGGAATTGTGGGCATTAAAGACCCAGTGCGCCCTGGGGTCAAGGAGTCTGTTGCTATTTGTAAGTCAGCTGGAATTATGGTTCGGATGGTCACTGGAGATAACATAAACACGGCAAAGGCAATTGCAAGGGAATGCGGAATATTAACCGATGGTGGTCTTGCAATTGAAGGCTCGGACTTTCGGATGAAGAGCGAGGAGGAGTTGCAGAAAATCATACCAAAGCTACAGGTACCCACCTTTTCATAATGGCATTTGCGATTTGCAAGTTGTTTTAAGTTCTCTTTCTCTTGCTTGTTCCTCTGTTCATATATCACTTGCATTTGCGATTTGCAAGTTGTCACAATAAATTCATCCAAATTCTAGATTTTGATGCTAGGAATACTTTAGGGCCACATCTTATTGGTTGATATGGTGTGAAGTCTGAACAATATTGTATTGGTTACCAACTTACCATATCTGTATATCTTGTCCTGGAAGGTAATGGCTCGTTCTTCACCAATGGATAAGCATACTCTTGTGGGACATTTGCGTTCCACATTTGATGATGTAGTTGCAGTGACTGGGGATGGAACAAATGACGCTCCTGCACTTCATGAAGCTGATATTGGCCTTGCCATGGGAATTTCTGGAACTGAGGTGATAATTTTGTTCATAAATACATATACACTGATATAATAGTATTATAGTTGCAGGGATATCATGCATATATCTCTATCATTCTTAGTGCTTTCTTTCGAAAGTTTGTTTGGGTCCAAAGTGGTTCAAATAAGTTTCTAGGGTAGAGCAGAATAACAATGGAAAACCATGGGCATTTCATAGGATAAACTAATACTATTCTTTTAACCATCAGTGGATCTGAATAAAACATAGGGGGCTGGACATTTTCATTCGATAAACTAATGTTTCCATTAGTGTTGCTAAGCTGGAGTAATTCCTCCTTATTCTATATATTTAGTTTGTTCAATGGAACCAAACAAAGGAACATTTGTCTTGCACTCCGAGAAAACCCTGGTAATCATTGGTATTTTCTTTTGTTAAAAATTTGTAAAAGCACCCTCAGGCATGGTTTATAGCATCTTTTTTTCCCCTCTCTCAAGAATTACTAGAGATTGTTGTGTTGTTTGTCTGGAAACTCTATGGTTTCTATGTTATCAATTCCACTTATTCCTATTCTGTTTTGTTGTGTGATTATATTGATTCTCAGTTCAAATCTTGTTTGATTACCTGCAGAAGAGAAAAGTAAATCCTGTTTGTGTTGTTGATATTCCTGGGCACTCAAGATTGCGACCTAAACTGGATCAGTTCTTGCCTCAAGCATCCGGAATTGTTTTTGTGGTGGATGGTGCAGAGTTTTTGCTAAATATCCGCGCTTCTTCCGAGTATGTTGCATTTTGATTTTGAGTGAAGATTTCATATTTATAAATGCATGAGTAGTTTATCTCTTCGCAGGTATTAAATCTTACATTATTTTACAATCTTCTCCTGCAAACAAGGTATCTGTATGATATTTTGACCAAGACAATTGTAGTGAAGAACAAGATTCCTGTACTAATCCTGTGTAACAAAGTGGATAAAGCTACAGCGCATACACAGGATTTCATGAAAAGACAATTGGAGAAGGAAATGTGAGTATTTGTCTTTAACCCTTTAATAGTTTAATACTTGTTGCTGTTCTTGCGCCTCTGTTCATTCCTTGTTCTCTTTCTTCTTTTCTCACATTTCAATCTTTGGTTCCTAACGAACCCAAGCAACCTTGTCACTTTCCTAACGTGTTGCATTTGAAATCGTTCTGTTGTCTGCTTCATTTTCCTGTTGTATATTTTAACCCAGTGACAAGCTACGTGCATCAAGGACAACTCTGTCTTCAGCTGATGATTCAAATGAATATGCCATAGGAGTACCTGGAGAAGCCTTTACATTTTCTCAATGCCAGAATAAAGTTACTACTGCAGAATCATCTGGTTTGACGAACAACATTGCTCAGTTAGAGCATTTTATCAGAGAATGTGTAAAATCATAGCAAATGTATCATACAAACTGATGGAAGACGGAATCGGGGGCCGGAGAATGGACAATAGAGGTGGACGATCGTTCGTGGTGGTGAGGCGAATTTCGCAGGGGCTCGATCGAGGAAGCGTCTGCCATTCTACTTCTGGTATATTTCTTTTGTTTTTTCAATCGGTTGGTTAATTGGTAGCGCTTGATTTTTGCTTTAAAATTTGACAGTGAGGAAAGTGCAGAAGAAACTGAAGATTCTGATGATGAAAATGAAGGCAGTGACACAGAAGGCACTGATAAAGAGCATGAGGAATCCAATTTACAAGAAACTGATGATTGCAATAGGAAGGATACTGATGCAGATAGTGAGAAATCAAAAGTCAAGAAAAGAAAGTTTTGTGATTTTGAAGAACAGTTGAATTCGGCTAATAAAAGCCTTCGTGCTTTGAAGAAATTAGCAGGATCAGCTGGAAATGTCACTTCGGACCCGAATGATGGTATCCTTTCTAATGAGGACTTCCAAAGAATAAAAGAGTTCCAGGTTCGGATCTTTCATAATGGCATCTCATTGATTTCAAATATGCCTGCTTCTATTTTTGCTGAATGATGTTTTAATGTACGAATGTTGTTTATAATTTTTTATGGAAAATATTTTTGATCTTGGTTTTTATTAGGCTAAGATTGAGGCTAGGGCTGCATTAAGTCAACATGGATTCAAGATTCCTATCTCTGACCAACTAAGCTCCAAGAGAGTCGATGCTGCCAAGCTTGAGGTGTGCTTTCCTGTTCATCTTGTTTGTGTGAAGTGAACATTTGGGACATAATTTTTTCAACTGGTCCATAATGTTCAGTAAATAGTAGTCGTGCTTTCCTTTGTTTTAAATCACTCTTAATCAAATTGAGTCTAAAAATGAGTTCACGTGAAGAAATGACGCCTCCTCAGATATTTCAGCATGAATTGCTTCAGAATTTCTCTATCAACTTTTTCTGCAAGGTTTTGTTTTATGTTCTCTCTCAAGTGTTTTACTGATACTTATATCATTCTTCCTAGGTGTTATTACCTTCTTGTAATGTCTAAAAATATACACCTGATTTTGGACAAGATTCTAATTGACTTTTCCGGGGACCCCGAAATGGTGGGAATGTGTGATGAGAAGGGTTTGGGGTATCAATAATAGAACAATGAAGCTGATGTGAATAAGTAGTTTAGTTACTGATGAAACTGATCATCACCATATGAAAAAGCTACATTTGAATTATCTCACTAAAATAACTGATGTAATTGGGTTCAAAATTGGAGCAGGGTGTGGCACCTTTTTGGCTGACTTGACTAATAAGATCAACTTTTGACTTCTTATATGTGATGGATATGAATCTCAGGTGGATTCGTACCTTGTTTGTAACATATTTCAAATAATGCTTGACATATAAAGTTCTCATATTACTGTGTAAGATTTGGCTATTTAGATTGTCCATTAGAAATTAGTATTTGTTTACAGCAATTAAACCAGAGTTTTCCTGAGTACGGTTGGTAATACATTCCCCAGTCTTGTGCTTATACCTCCTTATCCATTTATTACTATTTTTTATCAGGTGCCTGTGAATAAGGTCCGTACTTATGGAGACTTGCGAAATGTGCTGATGAAAAGAATATTTCTCTCCGCTTTGCATTTCCGAATTAATACAAGATATCAGGTATGTTGAATTTCCAACTGGCACCCATGCTAGGAGTCCCTTCTACATATCAATGATATTTAATTTGTTATTGTATGGCTTTTGGCAAATTTTCTCCAACTCCTTGGACATTACTGTTTTCTTCTGTGGTGATTTGTTCGTTTCTATCACTGTTTTCTTACCAGTCTTACATTCCCTACACGTGTATGGCTCATTTGCATTACTGTTTTCATGGGTTTGAATTTATCGTAGAGATATGTTCTGTTGCTGTCTTTTCCCAAGAAAGCAGGAGAGTAGCAAGGGTATGCAGCTTAAGCGTTGATAAGCTAATTTATTGACAAGTAGTTAATATTGAGGGAAGTTTCAAGTTTTGAGTCATGTTGTAATGAAATTGAAGAATTTACCCTTATCGTTAGAACATATTTTCAGCCATATTTGAAGGCCCTTGAACATCAAATTGTTTTAGGGCTCTCTGTTGCTTTCAGTAAAGGAATAGTACTCATGGCAATCTTATCTTTTAATGTCTTGTACGCCAAAAATACTTTGGTTACTTATCTTTACATACCTTGTGTTTGTTATCTTCTATGGGCTTTATTTACTGTTTTCTCGAGCAAAGGTAAATTACCAATTTTTTTGATATCAGATTTACGGAGCAAATTGTTGCTAAGGTTATTGTCATCACCAATTCTTCCATTGGAGATTGTATTACCTTTGTAAAATTCCAGTTTTGCTTCTTAACTGATACTTTTTGTCTTTGTTTGATTATCCTTTTGTTTTCGTATTCCTAACTAATAACCCTCAAATCCATTGACCTACAGGAGTTTAATTTCAATTGGAAACGTATGATTGAAAACAAATCATTTATTTGAAATTAGATCATTATCACTCTATCCGTACAATAATCTTATCTTCTTAATTAGGAAACAAATTCTCTGAAAACAAATTGTTGTAGATAGGAACTCACATACACTTACCTATAATTATTTATTCTTTCTCCATTAGCAGTTGTACATCCCTTTACGCTGTGCATTCAACCGAATTGATGTTCCATCATCTTCAGATCCTCTTACTGGTGATTAGTTTTATTTTTTTTAACTAATATCGTAATGGTACCTAGAAGTATATATTTCCTCTCTGCTGCAGCCCTATCACGTACTTATATGTCTTTTCATGCTATATCAGTATTTTTATGGTAACTATGTTCATTTCTTAGGACTATACATTGGTGCCCATGGCCTTTACACTTCAGAAGTTATTTGTATGAAGCGTAAATTTGGTCATGGAATGAGGATGGAAACACAAGGAGCTCAAAATTTGAGTTTTACGAATATGTTAAGGCTGTTAAGGTAACTGGAGATGCCTCTGTTCCAGCTGGCCAGGTATTTAACTCCTTTTCACACCTGATACAGGCCTTTATTAAGAATGAAAGTTAATTGAGTTGTGTAAGCATTGAGTGACCGGTAAGCCTGATAGCATTACTTGCTTGATGCAGAACACTTCAGGTCCAGTTTACTCAATAGCTTGAAGCAAATGTTTATAGCATGACAGTTTAACCATATCTACAGCACCTCCCATCAGCTAGAAACTCTCACTTTTCGACCATTGACTGATCTTATTCTTACATTGAAATTATTCCAGTACAAGGACTGCACATTCTTTGAATTTGGGGTGTTGATTTTGGGCGTTGTGAATCGCCACTGAAATCGAGACTCGAAAATCGTCAATGTAGGCTGAAATCAGGCCCTGAAATCGTGGCTGAAGTTGGGAGGATTTGTACTTTTCTTTTATTTAATTTTTATTGGGTTTGGTCAATTCGTTTGATGAAGTTTCTGGAATTTAGGAACTCAATGGTGTCTGATTTGGAAAATCACAAAGAAGAGAAGTTTGAAATAGATCTTATGGTGAGTAGGAAGTCATTTCCAACATTTCATGCTATTTGTGGTCGAAGGTAATATAGGATCTTATTGCTTGAGTTATATTTCAGGCTCCGCCACCGGTGGCAAGATCCTCTCCCGAGAGGGAAAGCATGGTAGAGTCAAGGAAAGCTGCCGGGGATCAAAGGCCAGTTCTAATGTTTCGGTATCATGGTGTATTGGATCTTATTAATTCTAATCATTACTTAATTCTGTGATTTGTCTTATTTTTACTATTTTATAATATTTTTGATATCCATGCTATGAAATCTCATTAAATCAAAACTTAAATTTGTTATGTTTTTTTTTTCTTTTCTTTTTTTTTTTAAAAAAACAATTATCTATGTTTTCAGACATTGCATCAGTAATTGAAGGTGCTGTTCAGCACATATCCTCTGGAAGATTTGAAATAGGGGGCTTGGATTTGACAAATTTGTTTGCTCAAGAGCTCCAGAAATCCAATCCCCTGGTGAACATTAGTGTATCAGATATTGAAAGATTGAAGGAGCAATATTCATGTTGTGCTGAGGATGAGATTGCATATGAGAAAATTTTGCATGAATGCCCCGAGGAGGAATACACTCTGCTTGATAGACAGGTATATATATATATATATATATATATATATATATATATATACTCTACATGATAGTGTACTATGATTTTTATGATATTTTTCTGTTAAATGACGGAACTCAATTTTTCATTCAAGTTTAAAGTTTCTTATCTCATTGATTGATTCTGCCCTTGCGTATGATAACTTAGCATCTGTCAAGATGGGACTT
Source organism: Hygrophila difformis (assembly GCA_030278955.1). Classification (NCBI taxonomy): domain Eukaryota; kingdom Viridiplantae; phylum Streptophyta; class Magnoliopsida; order Lamiales; family Acanthaceae; genus Hygrophila; species Hygrophila difformis. The sequence continues at coordinate 34,990,732 of JAOANR010000010.1, read as the reverse complement.
CATCCTTCTGGTGATAATTTTGTATTGTTGCTACTTGCTAGATGTTTTTGGAACAGTTTTATGTTAAGAGATGATATTGAAAGGCTAAGTTTGGTTCAAATTGGTAATCAGTTCAATAATTTGAATTCTGATTTGCTACATTGGCCTTTAGAGTGAAAAATCAACTAAACCAATGGCAAATTATTGAACATTAAACATATTATCCTATGATTTCCCCAGACTTTCAAACCAAAAGTCCCATTTGTACGTGGAAAATGTAGTATTAGTGGAAGCCAGAGGAATGTGGTGACATGCTTAAAGAAATCGTGTGCTACCACTTCTTGTGTGCTTTTTAAATTAGAGCGCTTTCTTGTATGAATTTCTTCACTGAGGTTAAAAGTTGCTAGGCGCTGTCGTCATTAATTGTTTGAATATAATGTTGTGGAGGTTGGTTAATTGATGCATATTGGCTTTGTTAGCAACATATAAATGGTCGTGTTACTGAAATGTGGCCTTCTTTATCTAACTGTGTTTTTTCTACTTTTGTATTTCAATTGTACTGCATTTGGAGTACTTCTGTTCACCGCCTGTACACTTCCTGAACTCCGATCTTTGCATTAATGAAATTTGCTGAAATCTTATTCAGGTGCTAAAAATTGGAAGAGAGAGGTATACAATTGGCGAGGCCTTATTTCAACCATCTATTTTGGGTCTAGAGGCACATGGGATTGTTGAACAACTTGTTTGTTGTGTTGCGACCGTGTCATCTGAGAATCAACGATAGCTACTGGGTGGTGGAAGTGCTTCTATGGCAGGTAACATGTTCACTTCTCTTAAATGTATGACACAGACTGGATCAGTAATTTCTCTGTTAATTTCACATAAATGACTAACCTAGCTTATAGATTCATAAGACTTTTGATACTCTGCTGCTATTGTTATTTTATCACCTATTGCTTTCTGTACAGGTTTTGAAGATAGGTTTCAAAAGGAAGCTAACCTTTCGTCCTCAGCCATCCGCCCTTGCCTGGTGAAGGTAGAGTTTTAAATTAACTCATTCCTTTAAATTCTGTTGGAGCTGATTCTATGAAATAGAAGAATCTTGAATCTTTTATGGAGAATTAGTTGTGTGTATTTGTTTTAACTAGGATATAAATGTGAAGCCTCGTCAATGATGAGAACCTGCCTAGGCTCAATTAGTTTTTACGGTTGGTCGTTAATAAAATCGTCAATTGGCATGGTTTGTTGAAAATTCCTTTCTGCGGACAAACTTTGCTGAAAAGATTTATCAACCTAATTAGATGAAGACGCCGAATCCCAGATCCTTTTATGTGGTGTGCAAAGTCTAATGTTGTTAATGGAAAATAAATAAATAAATAAGAAAGAAAGAAAAAAGTCACTGAAAGCTGATGAAGATAACTAGGAGGGAAAGTCCTTGCAAGTTTTAACTCTTTCATTTTCAGAGGTTTTGATGAAGTTAATGAATTACTAATTTGAGAATTTGGTCTTAGGCAAGATATGGGGAGTTCGAGTACTAAAATTCTCGCTAGGTTCACTTAAATGTAAAATTTTCAAATTCGAGCTCGAGCTCAAGGGCGAGTTGAGAACATAAGTTCCAAGTTTGAGCTTGTGTTAGACTATACTTGATTCTAACTATAGCTAAATAAATTTAGAAGTTTCTAGGAACTGCTCAAGTTTGATCATTAGAAAGTTTAGATCATAAATTAGTAATTTGTATTGTATTGAACTGATCCAAAAAATACATTTGTAATCAAATTGCTTGACCAATTCACATATTCGTGATGCTTTAACTTAAACTCTACCATTCAATTTATAGCGGATATCCACTGTTGCGCGACCCTCACTACAATAAGGGCCTTGCCTTCACAGAAAAGGAGAGGGATGCACATTTTTTGCGCGGTCTTCTTCCACCAGCGGTTATCAGCCAAGACATCCAGGTTATCACAGTCAACTCATTAGATTAATGTTTTGCTCTGATAATCCTTGTGGTATTAACCTTGTGTTTGTTTTTTTTTTTTTATTTTACATAGGTTAAAATAATGAAGCATAGTATTTGCCAGTATCAAGTGCCCCTGCAATTGTACATGGCTATGATGGATCCTCAGGTACTTGCATACACTGTGATCTACCATGAAATAATTTCACCATACTAAGTCGAGTGCAAAATTTTGACACTATTTTGAGTGGCAAGCTTATGTGTTCTATTTTATTTTTATATGTTATCATTTTCAGGAGAGGAACGAAAGCCTGTTCTACAAGCTTCTCATCAACAATGTAGAGGAGCTCCTCCCGGTTGTCTACACTCCAACTGTGGGTGAAGCATGCCAAAAATATGGGAGCATCTTCCGGCAACCTCAGGGTCTCTTCATCAGCCTGAAAGAGAATTATTTATTTCATCCCCCTATGAATTTACTGCTAGCCAGTTTTTTGTGTTAATTTAAGTTGATTACCAGTGTTGTAATTCTAGGGGAAGAATTCGGCAGGTGCTGAGGAATTGGCCTGGGAAGAAGATTCAAGTCGTTTGTGTGACGGATGGTGAGAGGATATTGGGGCTTGGTGATCTTGGCTGTCAGGTAATCGGATAATTTCCTTTCGTTGATTAGTTTCATCATACATTGAGAAACTGTCTTGCCTGTTCTCTCAAGTCTCAAACTTGTAATGTCACCAGGGAATGGGAATACCTGTTGGGAAACTTTCGCTCTATTCCGCTCTTGCCGGCATCCGTCCCTCTGCTGTAAGTGTCTAAAAACACTCGATTTTATTGTTTCTGAAAGCCTCGATTCCAAATTGTGAAATGTTGGGTCACAAGTCCAATTTATTTTTTCTGAATTTAAGTTTGTTCACTTTGTTAATAATTTTTATTTCATTGCAGTGCTTACCAGTGACCATTGAATTCTAAGGTACTTGTCATTGTTTTTACCATTTAAAATTTCATTGTTCGTTGCGCGACTTGGCCTGCAAGGACACGGGCTTGTAGACCGTTTGATCATTAATTTGTTTCCCTAATCCCGTCGCTTGCTTTTGCAGTCTTTACACCTTCTGTTGATTTGTTTGTTATCTCTGCTGATGTGGTGTACTAGGTGCTTGCTAATTTTTTTTAATTGGAATTACTTGATTCTTGCTCTGTGATTAGCTTCAATGAATGAGGATTCCATGCTATTGTTGTATCTGACAATCTGTTCTTTGATTCTATTTCAAATTTCGGTGTCGTGGTTTGGGGTAATAGAGCTTGAGACCTTGTCTCCAAGGCGCCACTTAAAAAGGCCCGGTGTTTAAAAGTGTGACGTTATGTTTTCAATTTCTATTTATAGCTTTGATAGCATTGGATCTTAGTTGTTGTTAAACCTAGCTAGCTTATGGATGCTTTGATAGTTTGTTGCATTGAGCACTTTTATATATAAATCTAAACAAATTGAAAATAAAATATTGTTGGTTTGTGGTGATAGAGTGATAATTGCTTGTGTTGAACGTATATGGATTATCATCCTCAAGTCTTCAACCTGATGAAATTAAATTGAGTTAATTCCTTATAATCTAAGCACTTATAATTACTTGTGTTGGTTTCTGCCTCTATTTATCGCTCACGCCCGCCACCGCCGCCGTCAACAAGAGCTGCCGCATCCACGAATGCGGACAAGAAATATCAGACGAGGTAAGGTATTTTGTTCAGATTTTTTGGCCTTTGTACAACTTATTTATTCGTGCATGACCTAGAGTATTTGTTAATGGTTTCCGTTGTGTGATTTTCTTGTGTGTCGTTTGCTGTTGATAGGACTTTGGTTGGATTTCTTAGTTACTATAATGCCAAATATTTTCGAAGTGATTTGGACGTTTGGTAGGTTTAACCATTTATTTGAAGGTTTCTTTTTTTCCTCCTTTTTTTTGGGCGAAGTGTTCATCAATGTAAATTTTTTTGTTGCTTTACCATATAGCACATTCTTGATAGTAGCCTAGCCGTTAATGCATATTTAAGAATAGGTAAATAACCAATTACATTTGGGTATAATTAGTTCATGTACATTTGTTACGACTAGATTCAAAACTGATGTTTGACTGCCATTAAATGTTCTCGCAGGTACCGATTTGTTCCTCAGTTGATATTTCGACTCTCTTATATACCAATTGATGGTTCGTGGTTGAAAACTTAATTGACCATGCGTGTTTTCAGTTTATTATCTCTGTTTAATTGAACTGCATATATATACGATTAAAACTTTATGTGCTTTTCTTTTTTCTTTGTTCAATGAAACAGTAGTAGTTGAATGTTCACACTTCTGCCGTGGTGCCTTTGTGGGCGTCTTTCTGCACACTCTCTTCTTTTGTTGATTTGTGCGAGAGTTTAGGGTTCCCCAGATTTTGTAAGGATCCCTCTTCTTTAGTTCTTTCTTCAATTTGTGATGTGTCCCGCCATCTCTACAGCCATCATTGCTGTGCAATGATTGAACAATGTTTGCTTCTTGTTGTTGTTGCTGTGCCTTATGATTGAACATCGTTCTATACATATGATTTTAAAGGAATGCTTAATTTGCCATGGGTTGGGGTTATTTATGACTTTATTGATTGTTGGAAAGTGGATTAGGTCAAATTTAGTCTTGTGTCTGAGGATATTCTTTTGATCTGTACCAGCTGTGAGCGATTTTTTTGTTATGCTATTACACATGACAAATTTTGGCAAAAAGATTAAGAAATCCAGTTATGCGTTTACTTGTTGGAATTAAAAGGGTTAACTTTGATTCTTACATTCTTCTCTTGTAAGATTAGTCATAGAAGTGTTATAGTCAAAGAAAGACACACACAGTGTATTTTCTATTCATTCATTCATCATTCAAGTCAATAATAATAATATGAATCTGCTTGAATTTAATAATTTTATTCCTAAAAAGGGGGGTGGGGTAGTTACTAGCTAATTAGTCATAGTCAAATTAGAAGGTTGTAGAATGAATAAAGCTACTATACCATAAAACGAGTGTTTTAGATTATGGGGATGTTTATTTCGTTTATAGAATCATGTATGCAATTGTTGAATCGGTTTTCTATCTTCTCCAACAGGGTCGTGACCTCGGCGTTTCGTGTATGCAATTGGATATTAATTTCTGTAGTCGTATGTGCTTGGTTGTGAGTTGGCGGAACTATTGGCCAGCAGTTGGCATTTAATCGAAAATAAGAAGAAGCTAATGGATATACGCCAGCAGTTGGCGTTTAATTGGAAGCATAATATCATATCCTCTGTCCTCAGGTAATTATTCGCTTCCGTTACCTATATTTTCATTATTTTCACTATTCTTATCACCCTCCCGAAGTGTCGCCTGATCTGATTTACACGCTTAGGGAATCGAATTCAAGCTACCCGTTTATGTTCGCGAGAAAATTCTCGCCGGCTTGCTTGAATCCTTTGCTGGAAATCGCGAATTCAGTCATTTTCAAGGATTGATTGGTTGAGCTTTTCTTCTGGTAAGTGGAGATGTTTATTCCTTTATGCACTTATTTTGTCTTTTATGCTCATCTTTTTTTGGAGTTCGGTTAAGCTGTTGGTTGGCTTTTTAGAATTGATGAACTTATCTGTATCCAGTATGAATGAGTGGTTAGTTATTTGGTAAATGTGATGGGGTCCTCTTGGTCTGCTGATTACATATATTTTTTGAATGATTTGATCCATGCGTTTGGTCTTATTTGCTTGTAACATAGTTGGATTTGGAGGATATGGCATGGTGGGAAGTCTGTCTGAAAATGAATTCAGAGTTTTCTGTCATGTGAACTGAAATTTGGGTGAAATCTGAACCGAAATTGATACTGTCATGTGAACCGGAATTTAGCCCATGACTTTCCTTGCTGCAAATTGGACTTATATAATTATCCTTTTGTGTTAAGAGCAAACAATCGTATAAATTTGATTATTTTAACCATCTTCTCGGGAGCAGTGCTTTGGTTTTATTTTTAGAAATTCAAGTTTTAAATCTAGGCTCATAGGAGGTTTTGATTTTGATACAATATTCTTTTCTTGTTGGAGATGGTTTCTTTATTCTCTGAAAAACTTTACTTGTTGACATTTTGGGGATTATTTATTTATAAAATCCTTTTACTCATCAAGATTCCTCCTTGATTTCTTCTATCAGTTGCATTAAAATAAGATTGAATGGATTTGGAACAATCCCAATTAGCGAACCTGGAATTAAACCATGTTGAAAATGCATGTAATGTGATTTCAGCCTGTGAATTTAATGTATCAATTTTTGTTTCTCACAGAAGGGGAAAAGAAAAAGCAAGCGTTGGCAAGATTTCAGGCTTTGGATCTGAAATGTGCATGTTAGTGGAGGGGTGGGCACATGGGATTAGGCTTTCTGGAGTGGCTGTGAAAAATAAAATGCCCTCAGCCTAAGTAACCCAAATGGAGTCCCATTAAAGTAAGGTAACATAGATTTTTTTTTTTTTTTTCGAAAGAAAGTTATTCAGGTTGGTTCAATGGTGGTTTGGGGGCCTATGGTTTTGGTCCTTAGTGTTGTTTATTAAGTATGTACATATTTATAATTAAATGGAGGTGTGATTTGATGTATGTGAATGTATGAAGATGAAAATTGGTCATGGCTTTGCATCGAAAAGGAATGCTGAAATGCCAGCCTTGTTTTTATTATGAAAAATGTTCAATATCTTTTCTACTATGGTTTTATTTGGCATTATAAAATATACAGTATATTGAAGCTATTTACCTATATAGTTGAGAGTTTTTATTCATATTAAGAGTGCATGTAACTATATAGTAACCCTCTCCATTTTTTAATTTCCACATGGAGTTTTGGACATTTTGAAATATTTAACGTAGTATATGTTTTAATAAATATGTTTTCCTATTTAGTGAATATAATCCTTTTTAAGTTTTCAACCTATGAATTGAGTATATTCATGATTTTATCCATTTCGTATCCTTTTTTTTTTGTGTGTGTGTGTGTAGGATAAAATCTAAATGACATAAAACTGAATGCAGTTCTGCCACCCAAAATTTTGACAGTTATATGAAAGAGGTACCCAACTTCAGAATAGGGTTAAAAGCGTATTCTATAATGTAAGATAGTAATCAAATGAAGACAAAAGGAAATTGTTAATATGAGAATAGTGCCGATGGAATTGATAGAGTAAATGCAGAGAGGAGCTAAAAACTAATCTATTTCCTTGTAGTACTTCATAGAAGAAAAAGTATTTATACGAATAGTGACGGGCATTAAAAGATAAATATTTGTTAATTATAGCGAATACAGTACATTTGATAGTAAATGAAAACTGGCATCCACCACTAAATTTTGGTTACTCTGTTTATGGAGTCGAGATAAATCTGTTGATATGTCCTGAGAGTGTCGTGGTGCTGAATTTTGTATCTAGGGTTCTGGTTTTCGTTGTTTTAAATAGTAGTGTTTGGTTTTGGTTTATTCTATACTGTCAATAATGGTCATGAAATATTTTTGGTTGCAAGGTTTTTTTTCGACTGGATCTTGGAATTCTTTTTGTGGAAGCATCGTGTTGCTGGATTCTTGTGGGAATCAAAGGAAGTATTCCGGATTATTGGTAAGACGAAATCTCCGGCTGAGATTTCGCTCAGGTATCGCTATTTTTTGGGGATTCTTGGAATAGTCTGCGATTGGTGATTGTTGGTATTCTGTTTTGGTGGAAATTCTTGGTGAATATTGGTGGATTTCGTGATTTGTGGCTGTGTAGAACATAATTGGCGATAGATGAGGGTGGAGGCGGATTCGAATGTGTTTGCTTTGAGGATTTGATTCAGTGGCTTAAGGAAATTTACCTAAAACACATTTGTCTGTCCAGGATTAAATCAATTGATTGGTTTGGTTTTGCATAGTACTCGGTAACATTTTAACTCAAAAGGATAAGTTAGGCAAATTTTTTTTGCATTCTTTATTGTTGCTCAAATCAAATGGATTGAATCTTTAATTATGACCTAGCATTTTAACAATTGAGCTAGAATTCTTCTGAAGAAATTTGACATGTTACTGTCTCATATGGTATAATGAACTTGATCATCTACATTTGATATGTTCTATGATTAAGCTATTTCAGTTTTTCTTTAAAAGTGGTACCGGCTGCACTGTTTATCTTTTTCCAAACAAGAAATGACATTCACAACAGTTGCAGAACATGAATGATATCAGTTGGTTTTTATCATCGCTGTGCAGAAAGAGACATGGTGGCGAACACTAATTTTATTATTTCAAGGTCTTGGGGTGATATATGGTCGTTTCAGTATAGCTCCATTGTATGTACTTGAATCAATTGAACCAAAAGAAATACAATCTCACGATGAGATGTTTGAACTCTTTTCATTTGTATTCTGGACTTTAACTATCATTCCTTTGCTCACGATGAGAGCTGACGACAATGGAGAAGGTAATCTTGAAAACTTTGGGATCAAGGATATGCTATAGTCAACGAAGTTCATCTTGAAAATCTGACCTTGTTGATTGTTGCAGGTGGTCCATTTTCATTATATTCGTTACTCTGTCGGCATGCAAGTGTTTGGCTAATTCCTAGCAGCAGAACTTCAGGGTCGATTTTGCATTATGAAGAAAACAGCCCTGCCAAGAACAACTTGGAAAGTATCTTTCATTATTTACTGCTCTTCATGGCTTTGTCTGGTGCTTGCATGATTTTCAGTGAAACAGTTCTTGCGCCGGCAATTTCTGGTTTGCTTGTAACTTTGTTTTTGCTAATATTCATATTTTGGCTGAGTCTATTGAGTGATCTATTCATCAATATCCTTCTTCTCATCTTACTCCTTTTGATCCAGTGTTGTCAGCATCATCTGGTCTTGGGCGATCATTGGCAAAAATCTCTGTTAATTGTAAGAGTTTCATCATTAAGTGGATAAATTACAATGGATCATTCTAACTCAAAACTGTCTAGAATCTAAAAATTTGTTAATGTTTCTTCATCAGTTTTCTCTAGACAGACAACAAAAGACAAAGTGGCAAAAGCCTTGAAGAAATATGAGTTGCTATCTGGGATATAATTTAAATTTTATTCATAAAGTTTCTGGTGTTGCTCAGTAATTGATCAGCCTTATTATAATTGTCATGTAAATACTTCACTAACCAAGTTGGTGGCATATTTTGTTGGACAATGTTGATCAGAAGTAGGGAAAATTAATAAGGCCTTCCTGGTCTTGCTGAAAGGATTTGATGTTGGTTACACTGGGATTTTTTCGTGATAACAGCCTTTAAGGCTTGATTCTTAGGGTAGGACACTTGTACTGAATAGGATTGCCAAATTGCCATCGTTCATATTTCACTTAGTAGATGTGCATTGTGGTCTTGAATGTGTACTGCTCGGATATATCTCTTCAATTGACATAGTCTAATAGCCTGAGAATTTCAGATTTCATTTTATGCTGTCGATAAACAACTTCGTAAGTGGAATCATCAAATGCCAGATTTGCTTTTTAGGATTCTAATGACATGTTTTTCAATGGATTTGGTTGGGTCTGTACAAATTCATAATTGAGTTAGTTGTAATGAAATTCTTATGATTTTCGTTCCTTTCTGAGTTTTCGAAGTTGACGTCTCCAGATGTTCCAACTCCTGCTGCATGTGCAATATTAGTTTGTCTGTTCACCGTACAGCATCACGGGACAAAGAGAATTGGGATCATATTTGCTCCAATTGTCATCACAAGGCTTATCTTCATTGGCGGGTTTAGTCTGTACAATCAAGCAATTGATCTCACATCAGGTTTGATTTTCAACTTAGGATATTCAGTTTATCATCTTCATGTTTACCATTTAGCACATTTTGTTTACCTGGTTCATATTTCATACCGTATATTTCCATGTTTTATCGCTGTAATAACACTTTGTAGATAGTACATTGTACTTGGTTCTTTCTAAAAGCAAATTTAGTTCATTTATAAAATTAGGATTCAGATTATTCTAGCTTGTCCTCTGCGGTCAAACAAAATCATGAATTGTGTTTTTCAAGTTCACACCTCTAGATTTTTTGGGTGTTTTAAGGTTATGCATCTTTATCGAAGTAAATGGACTCTCATAAGAGTACCAGTTTTAATGGTTCAGTTTTGAACACCTATGTTAGTTTTTAGAAAACATGTTTACTCCTTTTAATGCAATCCTCTGTTTCCAATAGCTTCTACATTTTTGTATCTCCACTAATATTTGATATGCGGAAGCACAAGTGGCAACTAATTAACATGACAAGAATATAATAGGTTCAAATTGTCGGAACAATAGGTTCAAATTGTGCTCTTTGGTCAACCAACCATCAAAATTCTGGTCACTATCTTATGCACATGATCGAGTGATTGAGTTTCATAAGATCTCTAGATGATAATGGTGCATTGTTAAGTGCTGGGTATGTACGAGCAAACATTGGTTTCACTTGTATATGTTTCGACATACTTTGAAACAGACAACAGTACCAACATGATCTTGTTTTCTGTATTACCCCTTTTCTGCCAATACTGACATCTATGGCTTTATGTTTCAGCTTTACTGTTGGTCTACTCCCTGTTCTTGATCATTATTACTTTATTTTCCAGTCAGGTGTTTCCGAAGTTATCTACTGTGTGGAGAAGAGATTGAATAATTCAGACCCTGCCATATTGCTTCTCACAAACTTCTTTCCATGGCAGGTGTAAAAGTAAGCGAAGATAATTTTTAGTAATTTTCTTCGAAAAAGCATTTTTCTACTGTCCTGGGCTTGGGGATTTTAATCTAAATATATAAATCTCTCTCTCTCTCTCTCTCTCTCTCTCTTTCTCTCACACACACACACACACGCACACAACACACAAGTATAAACCAATAAGAGATAGAACCATAAACAAAGCATCCTGAAGATAAAAGAAAAGTTTCAGTATTTTTATGATTTGTTCAGTAGGTTGAATTTCCTTAGTTCTCTGATCAAGCAGGCCATCTCGAAGATATCTTCCATAAGTGTCTTATATTGACGTTTAAACTTTTTGTTCAAAGGTAAGTACTTGTACAGAGTGCCTCCTCAAACGTCCCGTGGGAAATCAATTTAGGCATTAATACATGAAAAAACAAAAAATTGTTGTTTTTTTTTTCTTTTATCCTTTCCTTTAATTTGATTCCAGGTTACATCAAGAACAAGATAGGTTGAATGTTTCCTGTCTTCTCAGTCAGTTTTTGGATGAACCTTATAAGTGGAGCCACACTCCCTTCTCATATGTCCCTTCGGTATTTTAAATCAATTTTGGTTTTAATACATGAAAGTACAGGAAATTGTTTGCTCCCTTCGGTTTTTTTAAATCAATTTCGGTTTCAATACATGAAAACGCAGAAAATTGGTTGCTTTTCCTTTAATTTGATTCCCAAGCTTGACAGGAAGGGGTGTTCAAGGTTACATCAAGAATAAGACAGGTTGAATGTTTTCTGAAGCTTATGAGTTATAAGTACTTCCTCTGTTTCTATTAAATTGCAACACTCACTCATTTCACGCAGTCCAATGCACATTTTCAACGATTAATAACTTAAATTGTGTATAAGTAAAAATTATAAAAAGTTGATATTATAAAACTACAAGAAAAGACGATTCCAACAATATCTCACTTGACTATATTTCTCCTTGTATAACTATGATAAAAATTTGAGTCAAAGTTAAACAATGAATAGTAATAAAAAGTGAAATGTTGCAATTTCACAAGAACGGAGGAAGTATTAAGTAGTCCCCTTCTCATATGGCCCTTTGGTGTTTTAAATTAACTTCGGTTTTAAGACATGAAATCATATAAAATTATGTTTGCTTTGCCTTTTATCCTTTTCCTTTAATTTGATTCACAATCTTGAAAGGATGGAGTTCAAGGATACATCAACAACAAGACAGGTCGACTGTTGCCTGTCTTCTGAGTTGGTTTTCAAATCCTGTCTCATATGTCCTTTTCGTTTAGTTTCTTAAATCCATCTTTCGGTTTTCTGAATCCATTCGGTTTTAAGATTACTTGTAAGGAATCTCGTTCCACATGTCCCTTTTCTTTTGGGTATTTTAAATTAATCTTTTGATTTTAAGGTTAATCCTTGGATTTTCACATAATCAATTAGAAATCGGTAGTCCCATATCTGCAGCCTTTTTGATGACTTAATGTGGATGTCTTTTTCGTTGTGCGACTGCTACACATTGCCTGGACTGGATTGACCTTGTTTTTCCTTTGTTTTAAAACTATACATGTGCTGCCAACTCCACGGTTCCGTTTGCTCAGGCTTTATCTTTAGAATTCTCATTTCTTGTGTCATTACATTTACATCATTTTGTTCCATGATATAATATGATATTTCTATCTCTGTAGGCTATGCTTCTTCTAGCTTGGAATAGCGGACAGCTGAATTCTATTTTCAACTATTATACGTGTTCATGAAGTACTAAAAATCTCTCTAACTGCTTCGACTTTGAAATTTGTGTGAGAAACTAATTTCTTCGTATTTTAATTGAGGTGATGCAGTATCCAACTAATTAATTTAAGGAGGAAGTGGTGCATGGGGTGAACACAAATGCAAAGCTTGGATAGTAGGAATACAAAAGCTGGTCATGGCACACACTTCGTAGAGATATGCCAGCAAACTAGAGATGAGAAGGAAAACCCAGCTTCGTCCTGGCGCTTCCCTAGGTTTGTTGAAATATTTCCTGTATGCTTCTTAAGTGCTATGAACTGTTTTTTGAATGTTGAGTTTGGTTATTAACTATGCTGTATATGACTTTCTTTGTCGAATGTTGGTTTCCTCACTTCTGCAGACAAACCAGAACGACACAAAAGGAATGGTGAGGCATTAGTTTATGCTTTTTGAATCATACTTTGCAATATTTGTCACATTGGTGCAATGTTGAGGTATGCACTTACTGATTGTTGGCTTTTATTTCTAATATTCTATTTCTATTGTACCAATTCTTTCTCGATTTCTTCTCAAATTGGTTGAAATGGAGTGATTATTTGTTCTTTTGGCTCTGTTTCTTTGGGTTTTTTTTTCCCTTTTCTCATTTTTTAGGGGTTTACTTTGTGTTTGTCTTTTTTTTTTTTGGCATTCTGTTTATTGAATGTATATATGAAAGCGGCATTTTTAAGATCTTTATTTGTTGGTTTTCTGATGGGTAGCTTAGGTGAGCAAGCATTTTTTTTATTAGATGTTTTGATAATTGAGCTTAGTGTCGATGTTGTCTGTACAAGCTTTCTAGATTTTGAAGTACGACTCTGCCTCTCGAGATTCAGGATATATTTTTTTCGGTTGGGTTGTTTTCTGTTGTTTTGCTCCAAAGAGGGGGTTTTAGTGTTCAGTTGTACATGGTCTATTCATAGGGTTCCGATTTTGTATATGAAGATTTTTCTATGCGATGAAGGGTGGGTTTTCACTGGCAATTTGAGCGTACAGAGATCATTAATTTCTTTTCAGCTGGGAATAAGAGTGGGCCTCAAATTGGTCGATATATATAGAGGGATGATAATAAAGATACATTTGAATTCAAGATGGTTTCAATTGTTCATGCGAAATAGGTTTCAGATAAGGTTGTTGAATGGTTCAAGTATTTTGTTTCATCTCCAAATATTACAGAGTCAGAGACACCATGTTTTAGATCCCAATGTAGATTTGAGTGGTCTGTTTCAGACTTCGGTTAAAAGGTCAAAGTCTGTTAATATTAAAAATATTTTTTGGGAAGATTCTTGTGATTATCTTTTCCTTGGAAGTTTTAAATGCTTTTGTTATGTTAGTTTTGTTTCTATTTATTGTTCACACTGGTTGACTTTTCCGATCGCCTGGGATGATAAGTAACCTCAGATTAGACATTGACTATGGTGGTGAAGAATGTTGATGAATTAGTTGAGGATCTGGATATTGTTAAATGACTTAATGATGTGTGCTTAAAAGAGGATACCTTAATAGGACATATTTTATTGGTTTCTATTGGTTTCTATTAGGGATATGTGCTTAAAAAGAGGATACCTTAATAGGACATATTTTATTGGATATAGTCTGTTAAAAGAAAGAAATAATTTTAGGTTAGTGCACATAATTTCCTTATACTTCCTCCGTTCTCATTTAATTACATCATTTGCATAGTTTACTATTCATTGAGTAAACATTACATTGTTTCTTGAATAAACTGCATTTAGTTACAAATGATTGAAAGGACTTCAGGCTATTTTGGTGTGATTTCTTGCTATTTGTAGTGTGATTTCATGATTTCTTTTTGGTGTCAATCAATATCGAAGATTGAAGATTCCACAATCTGACCCTGCCAAGAATATGTGTCACGATTCAGTAATTGATTAAACTGTTGTCACTTGGCAATTTCCTTTTAGAAATATGAGCTCTGAATTCTGTAATGTTATCTTCAGTATATGCGTGGGTGTTGTCTATTGACCGAGCCAATACAAAGCGAGCAGTCTGATATTGTGTTATGTAATTTATCAACAAATTATGAGTACGACTGATCTTCTGAACCCTAAATCATACACAGATGGGATCAATATTGCTTTGAATGGTGATGAGATCAATATTGCTTTGAAACTCTCATTTCCCCTATTTTGTTTTGAGTGGTGATGAGATCAATATTGCTTTGAAACTCTCATTTCCCCTATTCTGTTTACGTTTCCATTCTTGCTTTGGAAGTCTCATTTTCCTATATTGTATTTTCTTTCCATCTTTAGCAAATGCATGATCTGACAGGATCAATTTTTTGTTCTTTCTTTATTCCCCTTAATGTGGAAAGCACACATTGTTTTTTTAGATATTATCTTCTGAAACTGTTGTATTAAGTCCTATGTTTGACATACAGGCTAATTTGAGGGTTTAACAGGTATGATATTGTTGAAAGGAAGCATTCTTTGTGGACATATGCCTCGGAAGTCAGAACCATACCGGGACACTATTCGAGCTTTCTTGGTTTATTTTCAGGATCAGGTCCATTAGTTTATCCTGGCCCTGTGCTTTGTTGTTCGATTCTTAGTGTACTTTGGTGTAGCCTTGCTGGTGTGTTGCTCATTATGGTATGTGCAATTGCAGATTCTCCGGAGATCAGAAGAATTATTCTGTTTTAGTAATGGAAAGTACATGATTTGCTTATTGCTATAGGTTATTCAAGTATTTAAGTGAAATTCTGGTGGAGTTTAGAGTCTTTTACTGTTCTGGTAGCCTAATCATAGTTTTATTTTTTGTTTATTAGTCAGACAAGAAAGTAAATACCCAGTGACTTACGGGGACCTGATTCTGCGCTCAGTTAGTGAAAAATCACCAATTTTGCATATAACATACATGCATAAATTACATTTCTAATATGAAACACAACTAGCCTTTAAATTAAGTTCAAGGATAGCCCCTGGGATCTTAAATTTGACAAAGGAGCACAAAATATGTGCCATTTTATTTGGTTTGTGTAACATAAAATTCTTTGAACACTGATGTATGACACTGTCCTTACTATTCAAATTGATTTGCTACTTATTTTCTGTTTGATACCTATGCTACTTCTTGACTCATCTGGTTTGATGCCTATCATCCACATTACACCATTTCAGCATTTATCTTTTCTTGTATCTTTTCTTTGTTTTTCCTTTGCTCTTCCACATACCCTCATACCCTCACCTACAGTTATTTTTTCTTTCTTCATGGGCAGTTGTAGACACTAAATATGCTGTGCATCGCACAGCTTGGACAGCTAGTACTATATATAAGAAGGACTCCACAAAATTTGGCCTCCTGTATTTCAATCTTGGCCGTCCGTGCCAATCCAATTTCATTTCAATCCGTTGGATGTCTCTGAGTCTGAGTAGCCGTCCATCTCTTCTCAATTGAAGTTGGCCCGTCCGATCGCCATTTTCACCCGAATAGTCAATAGATCCCACGGGAACCCTAGCAGCATAGCTCCTCCGCCTTCGTCACTTTCTTCGACGTTCTGCTCTGCCCGCTCTCTGCTTCGATTAAATTCTCCTGCCCGTTCGACGCTCTTCGCCGTTCTGCTCTTCTGCCCCGCGTTCGTTGTGAGCGCCCCCGCTATCATGTATCGTCTTCTTCAATTTCTTTTGCCTTCGGCGTCCCCTCTAACCTCCGACAGCCTCCGTCTTTCATCCGAAGCCGTTGCAGCTTTGGGTGAGTTTTTGTTTGCCTTTATTTATGTAGTTTTTGTTTCGCCCGAACCCTAATTTTCACTTCGATTCCTGCAGAAGCCCTAAACGTTCGGTCTCCAGCTTTGCTAGGACCTTCCCGTCCTTCGATTGCCGTTCAGAGCCCGATTTCTCGCGTCCGGAGATTCCCTGCGGCGCCGGATTCTCCACCAAGTCGAAATCGGCGATCCTTCGTGGCGCTGCGGGGGCTCAGGGTTTGTCTTCGCTTATTCTGAAATTTCCTCCCAATTTTGTGAGGCAGTTGAGCAACAAGGCGCGGAGGAACTGCGGCAATATTGGTGTGGCGCAGGTGGTGGCTGCTTCTTGGTCAAACAACCAAGGCGCCTCTGGTTTGACGCCGGCGGCTAAAGCCGTCGATGCGGCTGCAGCCTCCGTCGCACCGGTTGAGGTTGACACCGGTGTTGACGAGGAGGTTGTAGCGACTGAAGATCCGTCTTTTGATGACAAAAATGTACAGCTTGAGGGTGGTTTGCCTTCTCACAAATACGCTTCTTTTTTGAATTCGGATGACAGCGTGGCTATTCATGCTGGTGAGGTTTTGACAATTTAGAGCATCTTATATCTCCAAGTTTTACTGGTTTTTGTTTGTTACTGTTACATTATTTGGGTAGTTAGGGCTAACTTTTCTGGAGACAGCCAGTCTGTATAAAAATGAAAACATTTCCTTTTATTGGTGGGAATGGAGATATATGAACTTCGACCAATTATGACAGAGCTACTCCATGTTACCTTGTCAGATTTGTTACTCGTGTGAAAAGGGATATGTTACTGATCTATTTACAGTTGTACAGTGCATTGCAATTATATAATATATGACCGCGAGCTTTATATAATAAGTACATGCTTATAATTAATGAAGTTTATGTTGCATTGCCATTTTCAATAATACATTATTCATCAAATGTTTAAACTATTTATTTTAATCTTCCTAGGTTAATTGTGCAGGATTACACCATTTTGGTTCTTCGAAAAGCTATGTTTAAGCAAGAAAATGCAATTCGTACCTGATCTTTCCACAAAAAACAGTCAAAAACAAATGAGTTTTTTCGGTTTCAAGAATCAAGCAGCCAGGCCAGTTGCAGCCAACAGGCTGATGTGCCTCTCCCAAATAGGGGAGACCTTTTCCAACAACTCTGTGGTTTGTTGCAAAGATGCCTCTGTCAGTAGGTGCATCTAAATGCTTGAGCGACCGGGATTCACCCTCGTAGTGCATTCCCAGAAGCAGAGTGGGACTGAATTGAATTTTTCTGACTCGATGAGATATGAAAGTTTACCCTCTGTATGCTTTGCATTTTTCTGACTTGAATTGCTTTTCTTCTTGCAGTAATTTGCTCCATCGAGTGACTCTTTTAACAGCTACATTATTACATAGGACCAAATTTTAGGCTTAAAATTCTGTCTGCTCATAGAAACAGCGAAACTTTCCCTGCAACACTAGGCTTTAGACCATATGGATAATGAACATATAAGGCATGTTTGATAACTCCTATTACAGCTTCCTCTCTAATAAGCGTTACCAAACATGGCCTTACATTTCCATCCGTAATGACCCATTTTCAGAAGGTTAAGGTTATTTTTTCTGGTTTGTGTCAATATCCTTTCTATTGTTGAATGTTGAAAGGCTGAAAGGGTGGGAGAGCAGATTTATGCATTTTGGGTTCTTTCCTTTTGTAGGGGCAGTGAAGTTTGTCCAAAAATTAATCCTATTTTACCCTAAGGGTGCTTAGATTTTCTTTTTAAATTGTTGAGGTGTGACAATAATATCCATCTAATTCTGTTTTTGTGGTGTGTCCTCATGCTTTTGTTTTTTTCACCACCATCCTGAATCACTCAATGATTCATAAAGTTTGCTACTTACGCTTGATGTTTTTCACTTGGATCTTGAATACCGTATATATTTACATTAAGGATGCCTAGAGAAAAAAAATGACGCTCCTTCAACAGGTTTCAAGTTTGCCTACTCTGTTGCAGCTTTGCCTGTCCGATATATGTGATTTGCTTTTTTCAATTGTGGTTCTTTATTTTCGGCTTAGACTTTTTTTTGTTTTTTTTTAAAATTATTTTATTATTGATTTAATGTATTGCAGCTTTATGACCGTTTTCTCGAATCTGTGAATTCTGAAAGATCTCATGGAATTGGAATCTCTTTGCAATAAATCTTACTGCTAGATTCTGTGCGATGAGCTGTTAGGTTTTCTCTTGTATTTATATTGTGGTGGGGGATTTATAATTGACATATTTGTACTAGATTTATGTAGTCTATATGAATTAGGTAAAATTCTTTGTTTCGTTTTAAGTTGTGAATCCGCAAACTGCTAAAGTTTGTTCATACTATCCGTTATTCTCACATTTGCAAGCAAATTTTCAAACTGGGCAAACTTGTGCTGTATTCCCTAAATTTTAAGTTTAATATTGAAATTCCAATATTGCTCTATAATTTCTGTGTCTAATCGAAAGAGTACAGACCAACACTGTTGTCTCACCTTTTTATCTTTATAAATGTGCGGTGGCATAGGTATGGACAAAGAAGGTGATTTGGTTAACATAGACCACGAGGATCCAGGTTGGTGGGTGTGGCCGTGTGGGTCCCCAAGGAGCCTGTAATACTGAAAAGAGCGAATTTGACGGGGAGAATTATGTTGTTATAAGTAGGGATGATGTGGTGGATGCTATTGCTTATTTGATGGCAAGATGCATTTTGGCAAGCCCGAATGGAAAGGTATACAACTAATGAATTTTGGTAATGCTTTGCCGATAATATGTATTTAGAACAGTCCTTGATGATATTCATATTTTTTCTTTGCAGAAATTGACTCCCATGGAGCTTCAAAAAAGTGGGTTTACTGTTCGGGCCTTCCACCAAATGCAAAATTCAATTGCCATGTGAGCAATAAAAATGCAATTGCCATAGCATTTGTGCTTTCTTGCTTTTTCTTCCCTTGGGCACCATGTTTTGTAATTGGATTTTCTATCTTATCTTTCATATTCTCCTCTTCAGAAATTTAAAATTGTGAATCGTATATTGGAAGTCGAATGAGAGACTGAAACTCCTCCGAATAGGGACAGACCCTACCGGCAACTGAAGGTAACAGGATTGGCTTACTTCTCCTTCAGGCTAATGTTTGGACTTAATCGCTGCACAGGGATCAACTTAAAAAACACATATACATATATCCTATCATGGGCGGTAACTGCTTTGGATCAATGTTTATACCTTTTATTCTTAGATTATTTGTTCGTGTGTTAATCTGGAGGAGCAACATTCTTCTATTCATTGTATTTTTTTTTCTTACATCTTGCAGGTTGTGAGGCACATTGTGCCTGATCCGTTAAAACAAGAGGTTTTAATAGTTGAGAATGTTCCTGATCCTTTGGTAGGAGAATAGGTTGGTTATGGATTTTTATGCTTCCTTTATGATAAAGTATATAAATATAAGTTTTTTTCCTTTACCTTTTTTATTTTTTTTTCTCTCTTTTAAATAAAAGGATTGTGTGATTTCATGCCATAATTTGGGGTTCTTGCTACATGAGATCACTTGCTGTTTTTTTTTTATGTCTGTTTACCTTTTTTATGACTTTTCATCTCTCAAAAACATTGTTAGCCATACAATATACGTAAAAAAAAAAAAAAAAAAATAATTGGGCATTGCCCATGTTTATACATTAATAAATATTTGAAATTCCATCATTATTTAAGCACAATTTAAAAACATGTGTGCATGCAGATTTAAATTTCGTTATGCCCCCCTGTAACCTATAACATGACATAAGATCATTTCTTTATTTTGTAGATATATAAAAAAAAAATACTAAAAACTACTTCTGTGCATGTATACCAAAGGTTATTACAATTTGAATATTCTGCTTTTGATGAACAGGTGTGCTTCGGGATTGCTTCTGAAACCGTGAAACCCTCTCCACCCCCTCTCACCAGATAATAAAAATGTGAATTTAATTGTTTAAGGTGATGTATCTTATGTATAATTTGGATCCGTTACCTGGCTTCTGGGCCTCCCACTCCATTGGCTCAAACATGGTCAATATTGTAAATGTTCTATTTCAAAATTTGTACCAATACTTGTTTCTGACATGGCCAACAGAGGCAGAAATGGCTGATGCAGACAAAGATCATGCAGAAAAGGTGAAAAAGAAGAAGCTTCCTCGTCGTATATCAGAATATCAGGTGGGATTTTCTCCCATCTCAAAGTTGGTTTTTTTAATTCTAATTATTATGATTATTATTATTATTATTATTATTATTATTTTGTATTCTAATATCTCTTTCTTGTAAATTAGGATGTATGGATGACCCCCAGCATGATGCCATGATATCACTCTCATCATTGTCTTTTAATACTATGCAGGCTGCATGGATTGTGGATGATTCTGATGTAGATTATTCTGATAGTGATGGAGTTGAAGATGGTGATATGGTTTTGGATGGTGGGGAGATTGAAAATCCAGACCAGGCTTCCTTAAATTTAAGGGATTCTGATGAAGAGACTGAGGCTGATTCTGTTATGATGGTAGGTAACTGCTGGTGTCAAATGCAAAACTGTGTTCTTTTTGTTCCGTATTCAAAACAATAGAGTTTCTGCTTGGCTGAACTCAATAAAGTATTGACTCCATGAATGGACTTATTGAATTTTGTTCCATTCTCTGTGATCTTTGTTTGTCATGTCTATTGGTTCTACTGTTTCCTGGGGACACTTGTAGCTCTCATCACTGTATAGGGTTAAATGTAGTTAATCATCAGCATTTTGGGTGCTGCTATAATCTTTGCAAACATTTCTGGGACGCCAGTTTTTGTCCTTGGAATGTCTGTTTGCCCTGTGGTTTTGAATAATTCTCTTTATGCTGCAGGAAGATGACAGCCTGACCAAAGAGCAGATAGCAGCCCAGATTAAAAAAATCAAAGAAGCACATGCAGAAGATGATGGTAACTGGCTTCGGATTTGATATTAATGTGCACTTTTTCTTCTTATGTAAAGTTAATTATATGTGTTTCTGTTCAGAATTTCCTGATGAAGTGGATACCCCTTTGGACGTTCCACCCCGAAAACGTTTTGCTAAGTACAGAGGTCTCAAGTCTTTCAGGACTTCGTCTTGGGATCCCAAGGTGACTTTATGTTTCAGATAGATTGGTCTGACTCATTATGAAACCTATAATTGAGTACCTTAATGATTTTGTAGGAATCTTTGCCTCCTGAATATGCTAGAATTTTTGCCTTCGAAAATTTTTCAAGGACACAAAAGCATGTTCTTGCGAAAGCTTTTGATATGGAACAAGATTTAAATGATTGTATTCCTGCTGGTTCATATGCAAGGATTTATATTACGGACATAAGAGATGATGTTGCATCCCAGTTATGCTTATTGGCAAAGAGGATACCAGTTGTAGTCTCTGGTCTTTTGCAGCATGAGTCGAAAGTCTCTGTTCTCCATTTTAGGTACTTGTTGTATGCCCACTGTTTGGATTCTTTGGTATTTTATCAGATGCTTTCACCCTGATTTTCTTAATTTTTGTGGGTCCATAACATTAGGAAGCATGATTCTTATGAAGCTCCTATTAAAGCTAAGGAAGAATTTACATTTCATGTTGGCTTCCGGCAGTTTATATCAAGGTAATCCTTTTAACCCTTTTCTATTATTTCTCCAGAAACAAGAAAAAATATATGTTATTTGACCGACACTGTCTGAAATTCGTCTGTACAGACCAATTTTTTCTTCAGAGAGCATCAATTCAAGCGAACACAAAATGGAGACGTTTCTTCATGCAGGACGGTTTTCTATAGCTTCCATTTATGCTCCCATTTCTTTTACTTCTCTTCCTCTAATTGCTTTAAAGAGTCAAGAAGATGCCTCCCATGCTATTGCTGCTGTCGGTTCATTGAGAAGTGTAGACGCTGATAGGATTATTCTCAATAAGATTATCTTAACTGGGTAAGATTAATTATTTTTGTGATGTATCATTAATGAAACTGACTTAATCCTGAAACCATTCAAGCTGATTATAATGGATTATTATGAATAGTGTTTATTATGAATAGTGTTCAAAATCCATTATATCTAATAATACAACACTCAGGAAGAAGTAATGTCTTGTGATGCAATGAAGTTTCCGGTCATTTCACTATTAATATTTTCTGGTTTGAATCCTGCAGATCAATAGCAGAGTATAATCTTGGCATATAGACTTGGTCATCATGATTAAGTTAACGTTGTGAGGGGTCAGTGTCCAACGGAGTCTTTCCAACTGTTAGAAGGTCTGATGTGAGTCTGTATTGGTGTTAATCGACACCAGCCCCTTCTTTTGGAACTCTATTAAGTCCTCTCTTCCGTTCTCTAAGTTCCTGTCCCATGTAAAGTCCTTACTTTGTTTGTTCTTGCTTTCATTAATTTGGAATGGTATTGAACCGATAAATGAGTTGTTCTTCTTTTTCAAACTGCAGGTGCTGGCATTTTTGAATTCAATACTTTTGTTGAACCAGCTAAACCAAGTCGTTGTCATTGCAACGGGTTACAATTCATGTGACTACATATTTGCTTCCTCAACATTACATGTGCAAGACCAACGGGCCGAGCATTTGAAATGTCTGTTGTTCTTCAGTTGGTGTGACCATCAAGTTCCAAATCTCCAGTAATGAAGATGCAAGATCTTGTAACTGGTCAACAATGAAAAGTATAAAAACCTCTTCCCAACTTATTAACAGACTTCAATAAAAATATAAAATTACTAATTTTTGTGGAGTTTAATTAATTGAGAATTAGGGGAATATGGTCTTGATAAATGATGGGCATGATTTTTCCTATAGACTCAAATTGACTCAAACTCCACTTGATTGAATTTGAGTCTATATGTTGATTATTTAGATAAGTGGAGTTTGATTTCTATGGATTTACGGGGTGCAAGTTTAAGAGATTTTCTTGTTAGATGTTTATGAAGTTTGATTTAATTTTTATTTGGGTACTGTAGTGCGGTTGTGCCTGTGTTGATGCATACTGGAATACGTTAAATTCTCAATTGCCGATGCGCATTTGCTATTGCGACTTGCAGGAGAGAACATGGCCAGAGCTGCTCTGCTACATCTCATCTGATCTCAATCCGCCGGCATCTATTCAGGTTCCCTTCTGCCTTTTTTTCTTATATCCCCCTTTCCCTGTTCAAATTTGTATCATACATTTTCCTTGTATATTGTTTTCGATGAACTGATTAGACAAGCCAAGTTGCATTCGGTTGCATTTGGATATGAGTATGCTGGTTACCTGAATTATTGCTATAGAAAAATTTCGAATATATTTGATAAAACCTTAAGATTTGTAATGTCGAATGATTGAGATCATCGAAACAAGATATTAAGCTTGGTTACATATTAGCAACTTAAACCATTTCCTGAAATCAGATCCAAGGTGCTGCAAATCAACAAGTTTTCAGAAACTTGCTACAATGGTCTTGAGTTAAATATCATGTTTTGACTTCCCCAATAATTTGATGTGATGATTTTTTGGTTTTGTTTGATTATTTGGTTGAAATATTCAGATTTTTGTGCGTTTAGAAATCCGATATTTCCATGTATTTTCACTCTGTGCGCGGCGA
Organism: Hygrophila difformis; assembly: GCA_030278955.1. Lineage (NCBI taxonomy): Eukaryota > Viridiplantae > Streptophyta > Magnoliopsida > Lamiales > Acanthaceae > Hygrophila > Hygrophila difformis. The sequence continues at coordinate 34,966,992 of JAOANR010000010.1, read as the reverse complement.
CAGTCACTGATTCATGCTCAGGTTTTATGCATGCGCATTCTCATTTTGGCAGTATTTGTTTTGTGCCTCGCATCTTCATTATGGCTCCAAGCTCACCGCTTCTCTCCAGGTATGTACTTCCTTCATCATGAACCTAATTTGATTGTAGATGATTGAATTGCTTCTACTTGAGTATATGCTAATGAATGTTTAATGGGTAGCTGAGGGTGTGTACAAATTGGGTCTGATTATTGCTTTTTGGCAGTTTAAGCGGAAACTATGGCACCCAAAGGGGGCATTGCAGGTTACTGCATCAGTTTCCAAGAAGAAGATTCTTATAATGGGAGGCACTAGATTCATCGGCATATTTTTTGTCCAGGCTTCTTGTTAAAGAAGGCCATCAGGTTAATTCATGCTTTCTGTTGTGATCATCCATAAAGAAAATTTTTTTATGATATGATTTCGTTGAATTTTTTGAATTTGGCTCCTGAAATGTCTGGGGTACTTGGCTGAGTGCAGGTCACCCTGTTTACCCGAGGGAAAGCGCCTATTGCCCATCAAATACCTGGGGAATCAGACTACGATTTTGCTGATTTCTCCTCCAAGGTATTGATTTCAGAAGGTCTGTTATTGTGCCTTTAATGCTTCAGACCTGAATTGAATGGGAAGGATATTGCTTGTTCTTCTTTTGTTAGATCTTGCACTTGAAGGGAGACAAGAAGGACTCCGAACATCACCTCAGAGATTGACTGCTCCAGGTATAAGTGGTTTATTTTTCGGATCGCATAATATATAAGTTGATCAAGAATTCATGTGCTGAAATTCGGAGTACTAAATTCAAGCAAATTTTTTTATTAGCAAGCAAACTAAGCTATCAACCGACCTAAGCTTCTGGTGAGATTGACTCAATAAATTTCGTAAACAGATCAAGTAACTCGGGAAGGGAAAAAAAAAAGGCTTAATAAGAAAATAAGCCTGCTTGGCATGGTTTGTTTACTTGAATTTCCCAATTAGGCTCATTAAATGGGCTATTTACTGTATTATATTACCAAAAAGCAGATGGTATTATTATATGCACTATATAAAGCTCAAGTTTGATCTCAAAAATTGATTATTGGCTTGATTCAGTTGAAAATCAACTTTCCTACTTGCAATTACCAGCAATTGTAAAGAGTTATGTACATTGATGGAGAATTGTAGAATTTACTCTATGCCCGGACTTTTCGCTGTTTTTGGACTTGTGGAATCTAAGGATCAAGGAGTTTGTATACTGCTTGCTTGTAATTTATCTTCTCACATTAGTTCTTGTTATATATCATTTCCATTGCTTCAGGTGATAGTGTTTCTAAGTTTCATCCACTGCGCCCTGTGTACAGTAGTATCAAGACTGACACCAAATGTGCAATGTTGTTTGCCTCTGCACAGACACGGATGTTCTCTCGAACTTCAGCAGTAGATGATAACAAGATTAGCATTGGACCTCGGAGAAGGGGTGGGGATGGAAATGACGAAAAAGACTCTGGGGTTGTCTACTATAGTCCCATATCAAGTACCATCAAGAAAGTGAAGTTTCTCTCGCTCTCCACCTGCTGCCTATCTGTCTCATTAGGTCCTGGCATCACTTTCATGACATCTCAGGACGCGAATGTTATCCTAAAGGGTGCTGTTGCGTCTTTTGTTATATTCTTCAGTGCTTCTCCAACTGCTGCTCTGCACTGGTTTGTGAGTCCTTACATCCACAAACTCAGATGGCAGCCTGGTTCAGACAGCTTTGAAGTTGAGATGGTGCCATGGTTGGCCACATACGTACCAAAGACCATCAAGTTTTCAGATATCAGGCTTTCGGAAACCAATAGGCATTTTGTGTCATTTAAGGCTAATGACAATTTTTACTTTGTGGATGCCGAGCCCTGTCACAAGAAGGCGCTGTTGGCGAAACTAACCCGTCAAAAGCAAGCTCATGATTCTGCTTTCAAGAACCTGTAGAAGAACTTGAACTGCATATTGGGTGGTGTTTACTTGTCCCGTGTTCCCTTGAGGTGGTTTCACAACTTCTTTCTGGTAAACTTTACGCTTGAATAAATGTAACAAAGAAGATTGTTGATTGAGCTTACTGTTCTTCAAACTACAAGTTGGAACTCTGTTTTCTTGGCAATCTCAAACTTATTTCCTTAGGCATTGGTAGAGCAACTTCCTACATAAAATGTTTGTTTCTCTCGGATGTTGGGGCCTGCCTTATGTGGGCTTTGCTTGGCGTTTTAAGAAACTAAGTGTTATTCTGGAGATAACTCATTGATAAGGAATTTGAACTTTTGGATTTCTTGGTACTAGAGAGATCCCACTTAATCAGTTATGCTATCAATCACCTCTTCGGTGTTTAGGGTGCTCGAGTTTTTGGTATTACGGGACATTTAGTTTGTATTTGAATCATTTTTTTAAATAAAATAAAATACAATAAAATAAATAAGAGCCGTATTTGAATCATTCAGTCTTTTCTTTTTTCCAAAAAGTTTAAAATAGCATAAATCATGTAAATGATACGAAGGCAGGCATCGCATTGGGCCTGGACTCGGGCGTGCCCTTGCAAGATTTAAGGAGCAAGAAATGAAAGAAACAACACCCAAACATTATGATTAAGATAAAATGCCAAGCTAAGTTATCTATTTTTTTTGTTTTTTTTTTCTTCACTTGTGACCAAACAAAATTTTCACCGAACATAACTTTTTAATGATAGAAAAATAGTTTTATTCATTATAAGTAAATGCTATATTGTCTTTTAATAATAGTTTAAATTGGAGTTCAGAATGGGGCTTATCCAGTGGTTAAGTAAGTCTACCAGGACTCAAGAGTTGGTTAGGGTGATATTTTTCATATATTAAATGTTTTATGTTTACTAAAATTGTAATTATTATAGTTATTTTATGAAAGCATGGTTATTTATTATAGATCAATCTCCTATTACTTTCATTTGTCAATTTATAATTTGTATAGCATGAGCTCTTATCATTCATTTCTTTCTTGGCTTGCATAGGTTGTGCGGTAATATATAGATATATTATTGTAGATTTTATTGTCATTTGTTAATTATAAATTATCTTATTACATTTATTCAAGTAGATTAATATTCCACATTTTCAAATATATATTATCCGAATATTTGCTCGGATTGCAGATTCGAATAAGTTTATTGTATATGTAAATATTTAATAATTAATTTATTACTAATAAATTAATTAAATAATTAACTATAATTCTCATTTCTCTAATTCTCTCTGGAATCTCGTCCTTTCCTCTTTGGTCTTCATTGCTACTCACAGTTCATCTGATCCCAAGCAGTGGCATCCACAACAACTGTCCCAATTGCCTTTGCATAAATGTCTATGTGTGCCGACGTGAGTGCATGTATCTTAGTTTTTTAAAACACTTGCTATAAAGTCAATACATTGCCACATGATTCATATTCCATAAATTGAAAATTATATGTATAGCATCAATGATTAGGTAGTACTACCTCCGTCTCAATATAATTATTACATTCCCTTCTGACACGTTTGCCGATATACATTTTTTAACCGTTTATAACTTAAATTGTGTATAATAAAAACTTATAAAAAGTTAATTGTCTAAAACTACAAGATTGGACGAACCTAATAAGATCTCACTTGACTATGTTTTTCCTTACATAGCTATGATAAAAAATTTGAATCAAAGTCACACAGTGAATAGTGTCAAAAATTCCAACGTAACATTTACATCGAGACAGAGGAAGTATAATATAAATGAAACTAAATGCTCTCTCCTTCTATAAATGTTGGTCAATCTGGTTTGCGCACCCGGAAGTAAAGAAGACACTATCTATGAAGGTCGGTTAAAAGTTGAATCCTTTCTCTAATTTGATTAAAGGTGTCTATGTTATTCTTTGTGTCGTCGCTCATCAAGCTGCAATAGCAAAAGATCATATACATTTACATGCCCCACCGCCGGCAGGCAATATCTGTTTGTTTATATGGACACTATCTGTTATCTGAGGTATAGGCAATATCTGCATGAGAAGTCTATTAGAAGAAATATCTTTTAGGAAGGCCATGGATGTAAACTAAATTGGATGTATGTGAGACACTGAATACGCTCTGCAATCTGTTATTCATTCCTCTCTGCTACCACATGGTTTTTAATGGATGGTTCTTCAGCATCTCCGTTTGAAGACGGTTTGGTTGATTGCATCGTTCAATCTTGCCCTCTTCCATTGGGCCTAAGTGCCGTTGGGGTTCCTTATTGTACCCCTTGTAGTGCCTCTATGCAACAAAGTACTTCCCTTTGTAACCTTTTCTTTGTGCTTCCTTCTTCTTTCTTTTATAATGTAATTTCCCAGCTGGACGTATACATGCACACCAGGAGAACTAAGACAACACTTGGAAGTGAAATTTCTTCAATTTCAGTTTTCTGCACTACCTTTTGTCTCTTGGTCAATATGATGGAGATTAATGTACTGCCCCCTTTTTTTCTCAAAATGTAGATTGACGCCCACATTGGTGGTGTGAATGACATCGCCTTTGCTCATCCCAATAAGCAGCTCTGCATGGTTACTTGTGGGGATGATAAAACAATTAAGGTAACATCTTTGACCTTAGTTAAGTTTCTTGATTTTTGACTTAGCAGTATTAAAATTTTGATCACGCTGTATCACAGGTATGAGATGTTGTGCACCGTCATAGGCATTATACTTTTGAAGGCCATGAAGCTCCTGTGTACTCTCTCTGCCCTCACTATAAAGAGACTATTCAAGTGGGTAGCCAGGAAGTTGATTCCTGTTCTTCATACGTCTATATCCAATTCTAGATGAAGTCCATATTGATTACGAAACTAAGAAAAGGTATCTTCTAATTGTCACATGCAGTTTATTTTCTTCACTGCCCTTGATGGAAAAATTAAAGCATGGCTTTATTGTTGTTAAAACTTGTCCACTATTCAAAATTTTTGTTAATCTGTAAGGTTTTCTTTATAAGAAATTTTTTTTTCTATGGGTGGTGGTTGGACGATGGGGGTCAGATGTGTTGCATTATCTTTGCTTATGGATGAAAAGTCTATGTACTGAGAGCTTAATTGGGCACTGTTTTATCTCTTTTTGCATCAGTGGTAAGAAGTATTGAAGTGTAAACTAATGAAAGATGGAAATTTGCATAAGGGATGGCTTAAGAATATATTAAACTTTCAAGAATTTTGGTTACGAATAGTAGTAAATAAAAATTGAAGGTTTTTATGGAGACTGATGTGTATACATGTACGGACTTATGGCTTGTATTCGTTGAGTGTATCTATAATTTTGTTCTGAAAGTGAAAGGAAGTGTGCCTCAATTATTCAACACACACTCAAATACTATATAATATGGATGGTGTTCACTTTTGTCATTTAATTTATTGTTCAATAAAAATAGTATGCCTGATCGAGGAAAACTCCATCGAAGAAATGTTATGAAGAGTAAAAATTATTATGCTGATTTACAGAACACTGTTGTCATCTTCCAAGAAGTATATGCATGTCTACTACTATTTTTCATTTTTGGTTACATGCAAGTGATATTTAATTTATGATAAATTTTATTGCCTGGTATATTTTCTTGCTTCTCTAATTTTTGTTACTGAACTTCCAGCATCTTTATATCCCATATGTTTATGTGAACTCTCTCACATAATGTCTTCTCAAGCCATATTTTAACAAAGTGGAGATGCATGATATTTGATACTGTGAATTGGTTTCAAGCTTTGTGCTCTTTGTTTTCCCTTAACCTCTTGTTGGTCTTGTCTGGCTTTCCTTCTATTTTTATTTTAAAAAGTAGTTCCTGCAAGAATTTATCCACCAATGAATGTTCCTGTTGTTGTAACCCAGTTTGGCACCAGAATTCTCCCAGGTTTGTTGACATGTTTTCTTTATGTTTGCTTAGTGTATAAAGTCTTTATGATTCTTTATTATTGTTATTTACCGTGCTTTATCTAACTTTGTCTTCCCTATGTCGGTTGGCTTATTGGTCCAGACAAAACAGAAACACACAAAAGAAGTGTTAAAGCATTGGTTTTTACATTACATTACGATTTTAAAATTCACTTTTAGAATATTTGTCAAGTTATTTGTCACATCTGTGCATTGTTAATTACTGTAGCTCACAAGGTGTTCCCTAGACAGCCCTCGCATTCTGAACGGAAACTTCTCCGTCGTAAAACTATAACTATTGTAGATAGTCTTTTTTACATGCTTTCAGTGTACCAGTGTAGAAATCTTTTACTCCTTTTAATGATCATGAGCAATTGCAGAATGGGGACAATTTTGTTTGTGTTCTCAGTTTGCTTTATCAAGACTTACAAGGAGATTGTGCTTTACTTACTTTGATGCTCACTTTAACCAATTATTCGTATTTTTAGATTGGACTGCAAGGGGAGCACCTCCGTATATATGATACATGTAACTTAAATTCTGTAAGCTGTGTATCAACTTCAAACCCTCCTAAACATCAACCCCTAACTTGTTACAAGGTACGAAACTTTATCCACTTATTTATTTTTTTACTTTAAAGATGAGTTTCTGGTTGTAGTTTTTAATACGACTTCATATTCTTGAATCAATAGTTGTACAAGCCACTATCGATACATGTGCAGGCTGTGATTGAATCTCCACCTGGACAAGACCCTATTGGATTTGATATCGTGAGCATGGGAAAGGGTTAGCTTGGTTAAATGGAAATGAGAATGGACGGTACTGGCCTAGAAAAGCCTCCAGCGATTCATGTGTTGAGAAATGTGATTATAGAGGCAAATTCATGCCCCAACAAATGTAATACATGTTGTAGAGAACCTATACAGAGATGGTAAGATCTTGGGCCTACTATACAGTATTCAGTTATTTCTGTAAAATCCTCTGTGGAAGTTTATATTGTTTTTGCAATCACGTTGCTGTTTGGCTTGGCTTGTTTTGTTGAATTTTAATTTAGGGGAGGTTTTTGTTTATATCTTACAGTAATAGCTGTGCTTCCTTTGTTCTTTGATTCAAGCAAGCAAGTTTTGAGGCAGCTAGGAGACAGTTAAACAAAGCTTATTTGCTTAGGTATGTCTTGTTAGTTCATCTTCAACTAAAATCTAACGAGAACTTGTAGGTTCTGTTATAATATTCCTGTATTCTTCATTGTTTGGCCTTAGTTAGTTTTTTCTTGCATGAAGGATGATAATGGTAATATTGGTGGTGAAGAAAAGTACAGGAAGACGAATGAGATATATGTTATTGGTGAATCCTATAGAAAAAAATTGTCGTGGATGGGAATCCACATACAGTTACCTATAATTATTCTTTTTTTTTTCTTCATGAGCAGTTGTACGTTCTCAGTATTGTAAACCACATATAAAATCTATGGTTAATGATGTTCAATATTTTCTAAGCCTTCAGCATCATCAATTATCTGGGAAAGAGATTCACATCTCCAGTGTTGCCTCCAATCTTTTTGCTTCTCCGTCTTTTAGAATGTTCTCGAGCTCACAGAATATTCTCCATTGTTATTAAATTAAATCCGTAGGTTATTTTTTTAAATCCATGTATTTCATATTTGTTTCCGTTGCTTTGCGGATGTTAGAAAATTTCAGCTCTATATAAATTTTATATTGTTTGATTTTCTTCCTCAACACTACATACTTGCTTTGTAAATTAAATATAACTAAATTTCTTTGAATGTAATAAGTATTGTATAAGAAAACCACGTGCACTTACCTACAATTATTTTTTTCCTCCATGGGCAGTTCTACACTCTAAATACGCCGTGCATCGCACGGTTCAAAAGCTAGTACAATAATATACAAATTAATACTCTTTGCTAAATTTACACTGCACATTGAATTTGGAAAATTTTATTAGAATTTTTTACTTATTTAATTACTTTCACATAATTTTTTATCACAGTTATTACTAAGATGTCGCTATAAGCAAAATTTTATTGTTATAATATGTATATATATGTATGTATTGAATTGTGTGTGGATTTAGAATAAAGTCAAAGATGTTAATATATATTGAATGGGGAATAGTTCTTTACACATTTTGAATTAGCATTTACACTATATAATCATTTTAGTGATGATGGCAAAAGAAAAAAGGAAAAAAAAAAAAGAAAAAAAAAGGAAATGTATACTATTTACATATTTATTTTTGCGATGTTACAAACTTACAATCATGTCAACCAAAATTTAGACTGTTGATATGATCAATCAGTTTCAACGGTTAATACGGAGCGAAGTAATTGCCAATGATCCTAATTGAATTCTATAGTCCGAAAACTCAAAAGGAAAGAAAATGGAAGAGGACAAGGATAGGTGAGACTACACAATGGTGTTTGAAGCTTGAAGGCAACCAACCCCTCCAATATGGTGACCCCCTTCCTCCCTTCAAACCTCCAAGGTGATAATCGATCGAGGTGTCTCGGTCCTCGATTGATAGCCGCAGCCAAGGTCGATCGAGTTCATGATTGGATGAGCAAGTGTTGCTCGGTAATAACTTTTGAAAAAGAAGATAAATTTCATTCAATGTTCAAAAGTGAAGACAAGAGTATGAGTTCTCATATATATAGAGAAAACCCTTAAACAAACCATCCAAAGTAAATAAACAACCCTACTAGAGTTTTCAACAGGCTAGGAAGCAAAATTACATAAACTGGAGCAGTCCCGTCGCTAGCCGAAGCACGTCATGAACCATGGCCTAGCGACGGGGAGGTCTTGCGACGGGTAACTATGAAGGATGGAGGAACTCGTCGTGAAGCTTCTGCATGGTCACGTCGTGAGACCACGTATTTTGACGAAGGGTCTTGCGACGGGGTGACTGGCTTGCGACGTAGGGCCTTCTTCGGTCTCTCGCTTCACGTTGCAAGAGGGGTCTTGCGACGGGGCATTGGCTTTCGACGTAGGTCTCCTTCTGTTCGTCCTCCCACGTCGTAAGAGGGGGTCTTGCTACGTGGCCTTGGTTTGCGACGGGGAACATCGTCTTGCGATGGAGGTCCAGAACTGAAGGAATCCGGGACTGTGCTTAGGCTGGGGCCCACTATACTATGCCGGCGTTGACCACCGTTGACCGGTGAAATTCCGGGCAGATTCCGGTCAAATTCCGGCAACCTTGCCGGAGCTCCGATGAACTTTCTGGCGACGGCGACGGTGGTGGCGGTGGCGGTGGCGGCGACGGCGATGTTGACAGTGGGACCCTCATTTCTGATCTCTTCATGCTGGTTTGTTCTGTAATTACCTCTGGAGGTCATCCTTCTTCCGGTTTCAGTCCGAGGAAGCGGGACCCAGAGTGATGGGTCCCGGTTCTTTCCGGTATTCTCCAATCTGTTCCCAACTAATGATTGTGCTTCCTTGGGCTTTATCTGCTCGGCCTTTGGACTGCTCCCATTTATCTGACTCATCGGATATCACTTTGGCAATTGCAGTCAGGAATCTTTTAGCACGTTGGTTTGAGCAGGGACCCTCCGGTATGGTCAATGTTGTTGACTTGGCTCCCATGCCATCCCCACCCCCTTCGGAAGGTTGAGCTGTCAACCGATCAGCATCCTCATCGTCCCGCTCGTACAGTTTTAAATATGCAACATTAAAAGTGGGATTCAGTCCATATTCTTCAGGTAATTCTAGTCTGTTTGCATTTTCATTGATTATATCTAGAACTTTAAATGTGCCATCTCCCCGAGGAGAGAGTTTATTGTGTCGTTTGGCGGAAAACCGCTCTTTGCGCATATGTACCCAAACCCAATCCCCGGGGTGGAGTATGAGCATCTTCCTGCCGCGATTGTTGTATCTTACATAAGTCTCAGCGGCTTTCTTCAGACTCTTCTTTACATCCTCATGTAATGCCTTAATTGCTCTTGCCCTGTCCCTACCAACTGCATTTTTATGCTCACTCGAAGGAAGTGGCAATAAGTCCAAAGGTGTCAATGGGTTAAAGCCATAAACTATTTCAAATGCTCTTGCCGGAGCTCCGATGAACTTTCTGGTGACGGCAACGATGGCGGCGACGGCGACATTGATAGTGGGACCCTCATTTCTGACCTCTTCATGCTGGTTTGTTCTGTAATTACCTCTGGAGGTCATCCTTCTTCCGGTTTCAGTCCGAGGAAGCGGGACCCAGAGTGATGGGTCCCGGTTCTTTCCGGTATTCTCCAATCTGTTCCCAATTAATGATTGTGCTTCCTTGGGCTTTATCTGCTCGGCCTTTGGACTGCTCCCATTTATCTGACTCATCGGATATCACTTTGGCAATTGCAGTCAGGAATCTTTTAGCACGTTGCTTTGAGCAGGGACCCTCCGGTATGGTCAACGCTGTTGACTTGGCTCCCATCCCATCCCCACCCCTTTCGGAAGGTTGAGCCGTCAACCGATCAGCATCCTCATCGTCCCGCTCGTACAGTTTTAAATCTGCAACATTAAAAGTGGGATTCAGTCCATATTCTTCAGGTAATTGTAGTCTGTATGCATTTTCATTGATTCTATCTAGAACTTTAAATGTGCCATCTCCCCGAGGAGAGAGTTTGTTGTGTCGTTTGGCGGGAAACCGCTCTTTGCGCATATGTACCCAAACCCAATCCCCGGGGTGGAGTATGAGCATCTTCCTGCCGCGATTGTTGTATCTTGCATAAGTCTCAGCGGCTTTCTTCAGACTCTTCTTTACATCCTCATGTAATGCCTTAATTGCTCTTGCCCTGTCCCTGCCAACTGCATTTTTATGCTCACTCGAAGGAAGTGGCAATAAGTCCAAAGGTGTCAATGGGTTAAAGCCATAAACTATTTCAAATGGTGATATGTGTGTGGCACTGTGTACATGTCTGTTATAGGCAAACTCAATATATGGAAGGCATTCGTCCCAGCTTTTAGAATTGGAAGATGTGATTATTCTTAACAGATTGCCAAGGACCCCATTGACAGATTCGGTCTGGCCATCTTTTTGTGGGTGATATGCCGTAGAGAAAAGAAGTTTTGTACCTATTTCAGACCACAGTGACTTCCAGAAATAACTCACAAATTTGGCATCCCGATCTGACATGATTGTCTTTAGAATTCCGTGCAGGCGCACGACCTCTTTGAAAAAGATCTTTCCTACATGTGAAGCATCATTCATTTTGGCACATGGGATGAAATGGGCCATCTTGGAGAATCTGTCAACGACCATAAATATGGAATCCTTTGCTCGTGCAGTTCTGTGTAACCCCAAGACGAAGTCCATTGACAAATCTACCCAAGGGCCGTCTGGGATGGGCAAAGCCTTGTACAATCCGTGGGGCTTCACCGTGGATTTTGCCTTCAGGCAGATGATGCATTTGGCAATGAAATCTTCCACCTGTTTTGGTAATCCTGGCCAAAAGAAACGATCATTCAGTATAGATACAGTAACATTTCTTCCAAAATATCCTATCGTGTCACCACTATGTGCTTCCTTAATGAGCAGTTCTCTGATCGATCCCTTTGGTATACACAATCGATTCCCGAAATAAAGGGAACCTTCCATACGAGAGTATTCCTTGAAGGCATGCTTCTCCGACTTCTCCCAGATTTCCTTGAAATCTGCATCATTGCTATATAGTTCACGGATATGTTCAAATCCTATGAGGTGTGTAGTAGCGTATGCAGTCAGCGTCATTCTTCTTGAAAGAGCATCTGCTACTACGTTCTCCTGTCCTTTCTTATACTTTATCACCTACGGAAATGTCTCCAGAAATCCACTCCACCTTGCATGGCGTCTGCGCAGCTGATCTTGAGATCTGATATGCTTCAAGGTGTCATGGTCAGTATGGATAATGAATTCACGACCTCTTAAATAATGTTGCCATGTCTTCAGTGCCCTAACCACAGCGTACAGCTCCTTATCATAAGTAGAATAGTTCGGTTGAGCTCCTAAAAACTTTTCACTGTGATAGGCCACTGGACGGCCTTCTTGAATCAGTACAGCTCCACATCCTGTTCCTGATGCATCGCACTCGATTTCGAATGGATAATCGAAGTTAGGTAGTGCCAAGACTGGAGCATGGGTCAGCTTGTCTTTTAATTCCTCAAAAGATTTATGTTGTGCAATCCCCCATTTGTATGGAATCCCCTTCTTTAATAGTGCAGTCAGGGGTGCAGCAATGATACTGAAATTTGGGACGAATCTTCGGATAAACCCACATAACCCAAGGAAACTCCTTACTTCATGAACTGAGGTACGTGGCTTCCATTCAGTTATGACGGTTATCTTGGATTCATCCACCTTAAGACCTTTACTGACGATGAACCCCATAAATATCACCTCTGGAGCGCAGAAGGTGCATTTCTCCATATTGGCATACATTTGGGCTCCTCGCAACTTCTCCAATACCTGTTCCACATGAGAGACATGATCAGATAGACAGTTGCTGTAAATAAGTATATCATTAAAGTATACAACAACAAATTTCCCAATGTAAACTCTCAATGTCTCATTCATTAATCTCATGAACGTAGATGGTGCATTCGTAAGCCCGAACGGCATCACCAGCCATTCGTACAACCCGAACTTCGTTTTGAAGGCAGTTATCCACTCATCGCCAGGTTGCATTTTAATCTGGTGGTACCCGCTCCGTAGATCAATTTTTGAGAAGATACTTGCTCCACCTAGTCAATCTAACATGTCATCGAGCCTTGGAATTGGATGGCGGTATTTGATCGTGATCGCATTTACTGTTCTACAGTCCACGCACATTCTCCAAGTCCCATTCTTCTTTGGAACTAACAGTATAGGCATGGCACAGGGGGACAGACTCACCCCAACCCATCCTTTATCCAGCAAGTCTTGAACTTGCCTCTGAATTTCTCTAGTCTCTTCCGGGTTCATTCTGTATGCCGGCCTATTCGGGATAGATGCCCCTGGGACAAAGTCAATGCGATGTTCGATCCCTCGAAGTGGAGGTAGTCCCGCGGGTACATCTTCCGGAAACACGTCCTTGTTACGATCAAGCATCATGCAAAATTCATTTGGCAATTCAGGTGCAACAGAGACTGTTTCGTTAATACAGACAATTGGCTTGATAAAGGCTAAGAGACAGTAACCTGAGAAGTCGGGTTCCTGTATAGCCTCGCGAAATTCAGTTCTGGTGGACAGGAAACATTGATCTGCAATAACAATAGAATCATTAGATCCAGATGTTTGTTAACCCACTTTAGCCTTACCCTTCTTTTTCTGTTGGTACTCGGCTTCTTCCTTCTTGATATTCTCCAACAGGGTCTTCTGATTCGCATGAATGGTACCCATAGACAATGGCTTGTCAGCTATCCTTTTGTCCCTGTGTAGAAAACATAAAGAGTTTTTACGACCGTTGTACATGACTGACTTTTCGAACATCCAGGGTCGACCAAGTAGTACATGACAAGACGTCATAGGTACAACATCACATTCAACATTTTCTGAGTAATAAGTCCCTATTCTAAGTGGTACTTTGGCTCGCATTGTTACCTTCGTACTCCCACTATCATTCATCCAGTGAAGTTGGTATGGACGAGTGTGGTTTTCGGTAGGTATTTTCATCTTTCTTACAGCATAGAGACTTATTACATTTGTACAACTACCATTATAAACAATAATAGAAGACAAATTTCTACAAATTTCCCCATAACAGTGGAATAAATTTTCCCTTTGTGCTAGCTCTTTGTCGGGGTTCTCAGTCTGCTTCTCAACATTCAGCACTCTCATGGCTACTAGGTTGGGCAGACGAACTTCGTCTTGATCAATACATTCATCAGCTGATTCGTCGCTGCCATAGCCGCACTCGTTCCCTTCTTCTTCTTCTTCTTCGCCTTCAGTCTCGGCCTCATCCTCTTCAAAGCCTACTATCCTGTAATCACCTGTTTCAGTGGCAACTACATTAGCTCTGCATATGTTAGGACAATTAGGAGAAATATGGCCGGGCTGGCAACATTTATAAAAAATTATTTCTTTATCTTCCCTTTTAGGTCGATATCGTCCGGCTCTCGAGGCTTTCGGTCATATTTTTTTTTCAGTCCGAAAATCCTTGCCCAGTTCAAAACCTCTGGGCTTGTGCCCCTTGTCATCCTTGTGGTAGGATTTATGCTTATCAGTCTCGGGCTTGGGATGCCACGGTTTTTGCGAGCTAGACCCAGTGTATGTCTTGCTTTTCTCTTGCCTCATTTGGTCATCTAAAGTGGTGGCAAGATGGATGCAATCCTGCAAATCCTCATAGTGTCTTAGCCGTATTTCCTTTCGAATGTCTAATCTCAGCCCTTTGATGAAACGGGTGATAAACAGTTTTTCGTTTTCCCGCCTCCAGATCGCATCATAATGTACTCCAATTCCTTGTGATATTCGTCTACAGTCCTGTTTCCTTGGACATAATACTGTAGCTTCATGTACAAGTCCAACCTATGTGTACTGGGTACGAAACGACGAGCCATTTCTATCATCAGTTCTTCCCATGTTTCAATATCGTGTTGCTGTCGCCTTTCTCGGATGCAGTTGTGGTTGATCCACCAAGTAAGAGCATATTCTCTGAATTCACTCACAGCCAACCTGATTTTGGTTATATCAGAATGGTTGTGTAATTGAAAGCATAATTCAATGGAATCTCTCCAGTCGAGAAACTCATCTGGTCCTCCAGCCCCTTTGAATGTAGGAATTTTCAGTTTTAATCCCCGCAGATCGGGTTCATCCGGATCTTGGTAATCTCAGCGGTACCCCCTAATTCCGTCGGTCTTGATTATGATTCCTTCTGCCTCTTTGTTCATGCTGGACTGGTGGTTGGACATTTCGGACAGCTGATCTCAGATTGATAGGTGGCACCAGAGGAGGGACAACTGGATTTGGATGGTTAACGGGTGGTGGCGGCTGCCTCTGATTTTGTGCAGGTGACAATCGTGGTTCCCGTTCCTCCATTTCCCTCTCGGCTATAATCATTCCTTGATGTGGGCCGATTTCACCTTGTTGACTCCCTTGATCAGATCTCCATGATCTTGCCTCCTCAATTCGGTCTTCAACAGTCCGGATGTCATTGCTCAAGGCATTGAATCGCCCCTCAAAGCGGTCATCCATTTAATTCACCTTAGCAGTTAGCTGAGTAGTGCTTCTAGTCAAGGTATCAACACTGGTTGAAACCCTTGTCATTTCAGTGACCATAGTTTCCAGCTTCCTCATGAGATCATCCATGCTGGTTCCTAAATACTAGGAAAATATATGTATAAGGAGTCAAAAATACATATGCAGAGATATGTAGACTGATCTCTCCAAGTGTATCACTCAGCTCACTCAACCACTTCTTCAATCCGTCTTGGCTTAGGTACAAGAGTAAGGGATCACCTCAAAAGTTCCACCTTGTTGGAAAGAAAATTGGTTTTTGACTGACAGACACTCACAATAAGAATCGGAATACTGGGCTTGACTCCAAATAATATCAGGCTTGAAAATATGTGTGCAGTGTGAATTAATCAGATTAATATATATCAGTTCACAGCGTTAATCAGACTGCAATCGGTTATCCGGATTCCTCACCTTTGAAATGGAAAAATAAACCTCACAGAATAAAAACGCTTGGGATCTCATATATATGCCTCACACACAATCCCAATATCTGTCGAATTCAAGCTGGTATCACTCACTGTTGAGGAACCCCAATATCTGATATTGCAGACGGGGCTTCAACCCTCATGGTTTGTAAAATAATTCAGAGAACAGTGATGGACACTTATTCCTCGGGCAATTCCACTATCAGTCACAAGTTCTGATGGAACTTCAACCCGATAAATTGTTCGTGAATTAATTTAATGAAACTGTATAGTGAGAATAATGGACCAATTTTTCCCAAGTTTGAATTTGTCCTTGCAATTAAAGAGATGCCTTGGAAATTGGGTCTGGACACGTGGCAGCAGTTTACTGGACTTCGCGCCTTGGGGAAAAGGTGGCACGTTGTGAGACTCTTCGTCATGAAGCTCCCGTCGTCATACTATGGATTACGATGTGTGGCTTGGCGACGGTCGGGTATTACGATGGCTTACTCTTGGCTCTCTTTTTGGATTACGTCGCGAAGCAATGCACTTCACGTCGTGAGACAAAGGTTGGGACGGGGAGTATGGAGTCTTGCGACGGCTCCTTTGCTTGTCTTGGGACTTTACGTCCTCAATAATTGCGTCGCAAGACTTGGTCTTGCAACGTGGAAAGATGCCTTGCGACAGTCGTGCCTCTAGCGACGTGTGTACGAATTTTTGTCTTCTTTTCCCAACAAAGTTGTACTGGCGCCGTTTCAAGAAAGTGACACTTGTCCTCTTGGTCCCCAATTTGTCTAACAACCCTAATATTATCCATAAAGCAAACAGATAAACACTCCCCAATTCCTACCTTTTGAATCAAAACACTAATCCCAAGAACATCAAGAACACTTGAGATGAACAGTATGAACATGCAAAAATTTGCAAAACCCAAAAACACTCGGAATACTCTCAAAATCCGGATAATGATCGCATAATATCTAATTAACACTTAGAACTAACAACCATAACCCAATTAAACACACAAGTGAAGAAAAGGGATGGAACAGTAAACGAGACAAGGGGAAAACTAAGAGCAAACACAAATAAAATATTATTGGGGTTTTCTAAATCCTATAGATTCAGTTAGAGGCTTTGATACCAAATTTAAATATACCCTGCCAGAGATCCTAATTGAATTCTATAGTCCGAAAACTCAAAAGGAAAGAAAATTGAAGAGAACAAGGATAGGTGAGACTACACAATGGTGTTTGAAGCTTGAAGGCAATCAACCCTCCAATATGGTGACCCCCTTCCTCCCTTCAAACCTCCAAGGTGATAATTGATCGAGGTGTCTCGGTCCTCGATTGATAGCCGCGGCCAAGGTCGATCGAGTTCATGATTGGGTGACCAAGTGTTGCTCGTTAATGACTTTTGAAGAAGAAGATAAATTTCATTCAATGTTCAAATATGAAGACAAGAGTATGGGTTCTCATATATATAGAGAAACCCTTAAACAAACCATCCAAAGTAAATAAACAACCCTACTAGAGTTTTCAACAGGCTAGGAAGCAAAATTACATAAACTGGAGCAGTCCCGTCGCTAGCCGAAGCACGTCGTGAACCATGGTCTAGCGACGGGGAGGTCTTGCGACGGGTAACTATGAAGGATGGAGGAACTCTTCGTGAAGCTTCTGCATGGTCACGTCGCAAAATATGTCACGTCGTGAGACCATTTCTTGCGACGGAGGGTCTTGCGACGGGGTGATTGGCTTGCGACGTAGGGCCTTCTTCGGTCTCTCGCTTCACGTCGTAAGAGGGGGTCTTGCGACGAGTGGTCTTGCGACGGGGCGTTGGCTTGCGACGTAGATCTCCTTCTGTTCGTCCACCCACGTCGTAAGAGGGGGCTTGCAACGTGGCCTTGGTTTTGCGACGGGGAACATCGTCTTGCGACGGAGGTCCAGGACTGAAGGAATCCGGGACTGTGCTCAAGCTGGGGTCCACTGTACTATGCCGGTGTTGACCACCGTTGACCGGCGAATTTTTCGGCAAACTTCCGGGCAGATTCCTGTCAAATTCCGGCAACCTTGTCGGAGCTCTGGCGAACTTTCCGGCGACGGCGACGGTGACAGTGGGACCCTCCTTTCTGACCTCTTCATGCTGGTTTGTTCTGTAATTGCATCTGGAGGTCATCCTTCTTCCAGTTTCAGTCCGAGGAAGCGGGACCCAGAGTGATGGGTCCCGGTTCTTTCCGGTATTCTCCAATCTGTTCCCAATTAATGACTGTACTTCCTTAGGCTTTATCTACTCGGCCTTTGGACTGCTCCCCTTTATCTGACTCCTCGGATATCACTTTGGGAATTGCAGTCAGGAACTTTTAGCACGTTGCTTTGAGCAGGGACCCTCCGGTATGGTCAACGCTGTTGACTTGGCTCCCATGCCAGTAATTAGAAAGCATCACATAGAAAATGAATAGGTTCATGTCCAGATTATCTGCATATCCGGACATGCTAAATGTATGCAATACATGTGTCATTTTTGTTTTTTTGAGAGATGGCAGTAGATTTTAGTATTTTTTATTTTTTATACTTTATTAATTGGGACCAAATTAAGGGATGTTTTCAATTATTTTCCCTGAAATCGTGGGAGGAATATTGTGTAGGGAACAAATGCTTACACGTGTGGTTGGCCAAGATTATTGTCTAAGTTAGAGAAGATTTTACATATTTTTTTTATTTTTAACAACAGATTGCGTTTGGGTTTGGTGAGTTTGGTGCTGCCAACACCATTATTCTGTCCACACCCTCTAATTAACGCTACTTAAATTATATACATGTGCTATCAGGCGCCTTATATTTGTGATGCCAAACACCTGACTATGTGCTGCCAACACATGTATTATGTGATATCTGAATATATATACGCATAATTTGTCAAAAAGTTTAACTTGTGTTGCGAACACCTTTAATTTGTGTTGCTAACACTTTTTAAATGTGCTGCGTAAATTGCATACACATGTTCTGCCAACACCCTTATTCTGTGCTATCAACACCTTCATATGTCCTGACAACACCCTTAATATTTAATGTTTGAATATGCATGAGCTGCCAACAAGTTTACCCTGTGTTGTGAACGCGTTTGATATGTGCTGCTCACGTCTTATAAAATGTTCTTTTTCCTTTCTTTCATGATATATGAACATGCTTTAAATATTGTCTTATTTTGTAATTAATAATGATCATATATGTTCTGTAATTTTTTTTTTCCCTATGTGTGTGACAACCATTGGAATTACAATTGCCACAAGACACCTCCATAAGTGCTCCATTTAAATTTGGGAGTTACTAATCACTCAATTATTCTCGTCTTAAATTTAGGGCTTGACAGATAAACTTTCCATTTGTATTAATGGCACCGAATTAGTATAATTGCACTACACTTACATTTGTAGCATTTTTTTTTCCTCGGTGGCAGCATAGTCTAGATATCCAGATTTCTTTAAATCAGGATAGTAACTCTATCCCACAGGCCCGAATAACGTACAATAGGCCAACAGTCAGCATTCATAGGCGTCGTTAATGTGAAAATTTTAGGTCTCGCTAACATTTTTATTCTTACGCCTGTTTTAACGGTGCCTAAAGCATGAATAAAAGCATTGCTAACTATAGTTTTTTTGTTCATATGGTGGCGAACAAGTTCAGACTTCAGCGGAAGGAAGAGTATGAAGGCGCTTAGATGGGAACTAATAAGGAAGATCATTTAGGCCTAATGAGAAATTCAATTACTTCATATGAAGAGTTTCTAGTTGTAGGAAGATTATACAACGACGGAGCTGCTATATAGTATGAAATAGATTTTGGGAGACGAAGACGATGCATTGCCAACCATTTATTAGAAATCATTAATTTATATTTAGAATAGGCGGCTTTGATTAATGAGGATTTTTTTTGCAATTTCAATCAATTCTTACAAATTATATGGAATCTAAAAGTGAGATATATATGGAAAAGGCAAGGGATTTTCTTAGATAGACAATATCGAAATATGACCTGGCCAAACCTCCCGAAGATCAATATATGGAAAGACCAATTTCGATGAGACAAATAAGAGGAATGATAACACCAATCATCAACTGCCAAATCAGATATTAGTATTTCATTATTAGGTATCTCGCTACCTAGAAACAATAAACAAATATCCCTATCAACATCAAGGGCCTTAAACTTCTTGTAACCTCTGTGGGATTGAAATAAAACTGGCCAATTTTGATGTAATAGCCTAGTAAGACTGAACTGACATGCCAATATAATTCAAGAATTGTTTGCCAAAAGTAGAGGACTTGCCAGAATGACACTATTAGAAATGAACAAGTTAAAAGGAACAACTTCAAGAAATTAATGTTGACTAAAGGGTTTAACCAAGTTATAAAAAGAATGGAGGAACAATTATCCATCGAGTACAAAGGGTTTAACCAAGTTACAATTAAAAACATGTAGCAGTTGTGCAAATTTTACGATTTTATGGATCATAAGGGACGGAAGTATTCTGAAAAAATAAACCTACATTCGATACATCATCAACCAAAGATCTCAGAAAGAGAGATTATGAACTAGTTAGATAGATGATGAGATTTGTCAATGATTTTGCAAAAATTGTTAAATGATTTCAGTTCAATTTCATGATCTCTGAACAGGATTTTGGAACTCTATATTTTACACCTAAGTCGTAAACCCACCTCCAACATTTGCTGTGTTCCTCACTCCGTCCCTGAATAATATTTCGACCGTGGACTCATTTATAGATATGATAAAGCGTAGCCAGCCCACTAGTATGTATATTTGAGCATTTGTCCGCATGCTGAAACTACATAAGGGTGAATCTCAATCAGGGGACAAAGATATAACCAAAAAAGAAGAAAACAGAACCAAAAATGGATGTTAGTAATAATCTTTCCCTACTCATTGCAACAGCAGATCCAAATGCATCTTAATTGGCACAGAAGAAAGGGATTGACAGCAACACTACTTACAGGCTTCCCAGATGAAAGGATCCTTGGATCTAAAATATTTGTGCCAGGATTTGTAATCGGAACTTCTTTGAGCATATTATCGTTTCAGACAATGAGTCGAATGATCCTTGTCAGTAGTTGGTGCAAAGTTGCTTCATCTAATATGCTCCATTTCTTATGCAAAATTGTACATCTTCAATGGTAATTTCCTCCAAGAAAAAAAGATCTAGAAGTATAATCCTTTCTAATCGTCATCCTCATTTAATGTAGCAAAGGAGAAAGGCTTAAATTTGTAGCCATCAGCACTATAGAACTTATTTTGAAATTCCACCCAATGCAGACGTAGGGCATGGAGGAAAGCGCTAAGTGTCTCCATCATCAGAAGTATAAAAGCTGTCGCAAAAGCAAAAACAGACAAACCCACCAGCCGGATGATCAGATTGTCATACCTGCACCAATTGAGCGAAAGGCGTTAAGGCATTCAGCCAACACATACGGCAAACATGTGCTATCAAGCAGATTCTTAAGACTACAGCATCCTCACTATTTGCATCTACAGTTACTGCCTCTATATCAGTATCAAACTATTTCAGGGCCCCTTCAGATGCTGCAACACAAGAAGTAATGACATGTAATCCATTTGGGCACATCCATCTTCTAACACTCTTTTTATTGTTTTTTATTCTTTTTTTTTTTTTGGGGGGGGTTGGGGGGGGGGGGGGGGGGCGGTGATGATTGAAAGAAGACAATGCAAATAATGAAGGAAATGTGATGTGCATGAAACTCACATTTTATTTATTCATTGATTTTATTATTTATATTTTTATTTCTTTTGTGCATGTAGGGTCTTCAATGTGTAAGCAATAAGAGAGAGCAACCCATAAAAGTATTCATTATGATTGCCACGAGAACAACAGGAGTCTAACTTCCGAGCAAAAACAAAAAATAAAAAATAAAAATCAGCAGACCTCACCCAATTCAGCTACTGTACCTATAAACTAAAATGATTCTATATAATTCAACAATAAGATATCCAGCAGTAATGCATGTGTAATTCACCAATATAGTAGAAAGATATATGTTGAGTAATTCAAGTATATCACATTCAACGACTAATTCCTCAATATTTCATATTTAATTCAGTAATAAGAATCCTTCAGAAGAAAAAACAAAAACTGTAATGAGAAATACATAATGTGTAATGTTGCAGAACTTACCCCCAAGCAAGAAGGAGAACTTTTTCATAGAACACTGTAGATAATTCAGAATGGGCCAAACTGTGACAACAGGAGCAAGAATTAAGACAATTAAATCAAATATGGAAAATATATACCAACTCCATGATGGCCGCTCCTACCTTAAAGCCCATAATCGGAGATATGATGCAGTGTTCGAAACAGAACCCAATACAAACTCAATGGCATGTATCATTTGATGTACAAAGACCTCGCTAAAATTGAAGTCCTCATGCTGTGGTTGTCTCACAGATTCAGGTTCCTCTTCATCATAAATCTCTGAGGTTCTGAGAATCCCATATGTCCGGCCTTGAAATGTCTAAATATGCACATGAAATGGCAAAATGGTCACTTTTTTCAAAATCTTCAATGACCTAAATGAAGCCAAAGTGGGACACCCTAATGCATTTTTCATGCATATGCCATATTTTGTCAAACTGCAGATTGAAAATCTTCTGAGACAACTTTGCTAGTTCTGCAGGTACATTATAATATACTTATGCACCTAGGATCAGCTATAGAAGAAAATTATTGAGTTATAGTTGGGCATACAGGGATGCACATATTAGTAGCCTTGCATCAGATTCTGCGTAATTGTGATGCCAAGTCCATGAGTTGAACTTTGGCATCTTCTTGAAACACAACTAAAATGAAAGTGGATGAAAGAAATAATAGAGCAGTACAGTGGAAACATGTCCTAAGGAAAGGAAAAGGATGCAAAATAGAATGATCTAATCAAACAGAGAGAATAACCGAAGAATGAGGAAGTACCTCAGAATGGAGTCGCTTCAAAATAAAAGGCTTAGGGAAAAGCATCCATGGGACGGCAATCAAAGCCAAAAGCAGCAATATAACCTTCAAAAATAAAAATGTGAATAAATAAATACTAACATAAAACCAAATATACGTTTGTATGTAGCATGTGCCTGTGAAAATGCTCTATAGTGTGACAGTCAAGAAGGAATCCAATCATAACCATGCCTGAAGTTCTCTTTGACCCATGAATAGCTGGTTTTCACCCAAATCTTCAAAAGGGCTTAGGAACATGTAAATCATCACATGGTACAAATCAGCTCGAGAACCAGTACACCATTTCACAATTATGAGGAGTGAAAGATAACCAAAGAGGCTGTTAAGGAAGATCATCTGCGGCACAAACTGATACCTAGAAGAAAGAAAAACTGTTAAGTCCCTAGAAACTGAATTAAATAACGAGAAATTTATAAAATTGAAGTAGAATGACAACATACTTAATATCAAGTGAGTTGCCGAAATATCGAGCATTGAAATAACTCAGTATAATTCCCAGATTCATCTGTACAACACCAAACAAGATGGACATTTTCATTTTGAGAGAATTCAAGAAAGCCAGCTCAGAACGACTTCCACGCCAACTTGGATCCACACCAAATGGATATGTATCTTGATATTTAATTAAACCAACTGAGCGAGAATCACTGTTAAGATGAGAAAGGGAAATATGATAAGTTTCATAATACCACAATGCAATTAACATACTTCGAAGAAGAAAGTATGAAAAGCACTAGGAAAGTGGAACACAAATGGAAAAAGCCTATTAATTAGACAGCTAAGGAAAAAAACCCCTAAAAATGTGAGTAAATCCATATGAATATGGCTTCAATAATGCCTACTATAATATGCATAAGGAACATGCCAAATCCATCAATAGCTGACGCAGTAATGAAAATACACCTCAAATAAATGGCTGATTATTAATATATTAGAATGAAGTTCCAAAACCAATGACAGGTCAAAGCCCCAACATATAACATTGGCCTCAATAGAGTCCAATTGACTTTAACAGGTATATAGGTCTAAACCAAAAATTAGAATATCATCTATGAAACATGGCTTGTCAGAAAATTCATAATCACGGGAAATTTATATGCATAAATTAAGTTTACTTGTTAAAACTAAAACATTCCACAAATCAAACATCAAGCACGTGCAAAGATGGTACAATTTATTTCAGTAAATCTCCATGAAAACTGATGGTACAAATTTACCAATTACCAAACTGCATCCTCAAAGAGAATAAACTTTAGGTGAAAAGATGGTCTTAATGACGATAGCATAGCAGTTCATATACCAAATCTATTAAGATCAAAATTAAATAATTATTAATGAAAGCTGATAGTCAACTTCTGCTGGACCTCTTACTCAAGCAAGGCTAAGAAGTTTCAGAACACTACAATAAGCCACATATAAAGGATGGAGGTCGGCAGTGTTGCCTTGAATAAGTTGGGAGCCCATGATAGGATGGTATGCTGCTTCGATGCCTTAGAGAAGGAGTTAGGGAGGATTTGAGGAGGGCAGGAATCAAAATGAAGCCCAGTAGATTTGACCACTAGCTTTCTCAACCATATGACCACACATCAGGACAACCAAACTGGTTAAGCCTCAAGAATTGGTTAATATAAAATGAATCAGCTAGGTGCCAAGTGTCCTTGGCCTTTGGCAGGCTCACCAGATCAAATTGGCAGGTCAATCCTGAACAAAAAGAAAGTCAAGCTCGGTTCTGCACAGAATCAACTCATCTCGTTGCGTGGTGGATCACACATCCTTACTTAAACCAAACCTGAGGCCACCACCCCTAAGAATAATGCCCAGCACCAAAGACACAATCAGGTCTCTCTCTTAAGACATAAATTCAGGCACCCAAGTCCACATCATCTTATTGCTAAGCCCTTCCGTCTCTGGCAAACAACCTTCAGGACCAGGAAAATAGGTCTGTAACTGCATCAACTCAAGAGCTCACCCTTTTCCGTCACCTCAATCACTCCACTCCTTGGAGTAAATGGATTTGTCAATATGCCAAAGTGGCTTCAAACTGTTTTTACCACACTTCAAGAGCACTCAACCTTTTTCCCATCCCGCAGATACCAGCCAAGCTAAACAGCCCCTGGAGTGTCAATTTACAGTTTGGGCTGCTTGGTTTAAAAATTCCGAAAATTCTGCATTTACTCCTCATACAAACATCTAATGTTGGAGAGGATTCACAACAATAGTGCTATTTTTGAGTGGGACCATTGATTTTCTTTAAGAATTTGGCTTTAAAACTCTCTCATGTTTAACATCAGAATCAGTTAATTAGACAGATTCCTTAAATTTGAAGTTGTTCTTTTAATGTCCTGTATATGGAATTTAATAAGGTAGTTGTTAGAGGATTATTGTAAAGGATTTGAAATGATCTCATAGGATTCTGGTTTTTGCGTTTTAGGCGGCTTGCGACCTCTTATATACAAAGCATTTTCAGAGTTCAGAATCACAACACATTCCTCTATTCTGATTTTATATGGTATCAAAGACACTACTTCCAAACCTTTATAACGCACGCCAGCCTAGGGTTTTTAGAAAACCTTTCAGATAACCTTATTTTCAGATCTCCTTCTTCAGGCACAGCCGCTTAGGCGATACTATGACCTCCATTGGTTCCCAACAAGTGGACCTTGAGAGGCTGGCCACCAAGGTTGCCACATGCTGCCATTCAGATCCACACGAAAGTTCATACAGTGTCATGTGGTGCTCCCTCCAACAACACACCCCCAGGTTATTCTGGCACTAGTTCCACATTCATCACCTGCGGACTTGTGTTTTTATTCTTCATTCGTCCAGATAACTTTTGAACATTTTTTGCAAAATAGATTTCAGATTCACCAAGAGTACAAGTCTGAGATTTCAAATTAGATTCAAATTCAGATATGCCTCTCCTGTGATTAACAGTAGCTTCTCAAACTTGCAGAAGTATTTGTTCTTCATTGTTCGGTTTGAACTTTGAACATCATGTCTGACCCACGAGTAACAAGGTTCTTAACCACTGTTCAATCTCAAAGTCTTCTCCTTATCTTTGAAGCACTTTATTTTTCACTTGTCTTACCCAAAACATCTTTGACGAAATTGTCTCAAAACCTTTTTTCTGATTAACATTTTGTTATCCATAAAAGTACTGATGGTGACAATGAATAATTTTAACTATGATCAACACCCATTTGACCCAAATGAAGAATGAACAAGTGAACGCACAGAATCGTACCTACAAGTGTCATCCCTGCATTTGTATGCGGAGCTGCCAAAAATGTGAAAAGGAACAGAAAAGAATTCATTGTATACCAAGCCACAGTAGATTGAAAAGAGAGACATCAAAAGGAGGACATAACGGCCACCAAACAGCATCTCCATGAAGCTGCCAAGTTTCTGATATCAAAAAACACTCGCATTATACAAAACCCCCAAAAATATATGAAACTAGAAAAAAATAATCAGTACATATAAATAAAATACAAAAGTAACGAAATTCAGTATTAACTTCGTAAAAGGCTGGGAAACAAACATATAGTCTTGTTTTCAATTATCTTACCTAATTTCCATTGCCAGTAAGGAATTAAATTCGGTACAATATATCATATATTGGATATTTGATATTTCCATTAGGAAATATGGTTTGGCATTGAAAAACTCTTAAATCAACAGGTCCAACCAGGTATATTTGTTTAACCAGACATCTTGAATAAATTGACTTTCTTTTTCATTTTATCCCAGATCAATAAATTCCCATATTTTACTGAAATTACGCGTGACTAAAGAAGATTTTACAAATCAGTGATGCTTGTGAATATTGATTCATCATTGATTCTGAGATGGTGAAAATCATCCGAGTCAAACTAACATTAAGTTTTTTTTGTTTATTCATCACAGTCTCAAGCCAGCTAAGCTACAGCCCAAAATAATTAAAACCTCATATGTTGCTTAATCATTTGGGTTTATTTCAATTACAATAATGGAAATTCCAACTACAAAAACAAGCATTTTGGGGGAATATATTGAGAGAATCCATGGGATCTAGAAAATCATTGAATGAAATTCAATTCAAGTGAACAAAAGGTTGGAGAGTCATGAATTGATCCATGTCCACGAACAAAAAGAATCAGATTTAAAAAGTAGCTAAATCGTATAAAATATATACTTTTAAGCACTAATAGAAAAAAGAGGGGGGGAATGAAGAACTTGAAGTCACAAAATTGTATCCATATGGATTATTCAACTTATGTTTACAAAGCTATAAAGATAAATAAATAGATAAAACAAGCAAGAAAAACAATGACATACCTGTGAACCAAGCTTTTTCTCACGCGAAATAAGGAATACTGCACCTAACAACAAGCATATTCCATGACCCCAATCCCCAAACATCATAGCGAAGAGGAACGGAAATGTAACAATAGCATACACTGCAGGATTTGCCTCCTGGTATCTAGGGACCCTGCCCAAATAAAGTTTTGCATCATTGCCTTATGGCTGTGGGGAAAGCATTTGTGATGGAAAGAACTCAACAGTACTTGTAAATTCTGTTATTCAATAAAATGAAACGTCTTCAACCTCAGCATATATCAAATCCAAATAATTACATAAAAATACCATTAATGCACTTGCTAATTAATAGTTCTCTGATCACTTTTAAAGTGCACTCACAACTTGCTACAGTTTTACATAGCTGGAGGAGCAAGTAGTGATTATCTTCAATCCTAATAATTTTCCGGCATTTCTATTTCTTCCATACACGAGCAGTTGTCAAGAACAATCAAGGATTATAAACCATCAAGGATTTCATGTCGCAATATTGATGAAACAACATTAAGTCCAAAGTAGTGAAAGCATTAGAAAGGTATGTCATATATGATTACTCTTACCCATATGCATCAACAATTTCCTGATATGCGTTTGTAAAACTGTTAGTTTTGAAATACGTTGGAGGAGACTCAACAGAATCCATCTCATGAAATATTACACCCACTTGTGAGTTACTATCAAATGTTGCACGTTGAAGAGCTTCTTGAATCTGAAATATGGCAAACCTTATGACATGCTATCAACATGAAATTGACTGAAAAAGCGTCTTCTATGTACCTTAATAAGCAAATACCCGACACAATAGTGAATAAAAGTACCTTTGGCTTTGCAAATATTGGACACCAACCCTCACCAACCAAACACTTTTTGGTTACATCAAAATTCAGCATATTTAGCGTGTCATAAATAGCTTTTTCCCTTCTTACCTAAAGAGAGTTCATAAATGGAGTCAGTTTCTGCATGAAGACCTGCGGTGTTTTATTTAACTTGAAGGAAATGCAACAGCTGCAGCCTACCATATTCATCCACTCTGCAAGGTGAAACCCAATGGATGTGAGAGCCTTATTACGATGAAGGAGACCAGCCTCTAAGGTTGTTTCCAACTCAGACAGATGTGATAACACCTGTAAATATAAAAGAAAATATACTTTGTATTAGATGGGAAGCTTAAATCTAAATGAAATATAACACCTGGAGGACATAAATATAAATTAAATATTTCTTCTATAATAATGCATTCGATGGGGAAAAACGTGATATGGCATGGAGGCAGAAGAAGACAGTTGGAGTCACGGATGACACATATACAAGCAACCATAAACAGATTGACAGTCCTATAAACTTTTACACCATATGCTCATCCTAACAAAACTAGATCAACTACTAGTTTGGGGATGCATAGCTATATAATAAAGATTTTCAATTACTTAAATTAGTATATATTTTAGTTCATGGCACCAGCAAGAAACCATAATTTGTAGGATCCTATCTAGCCAGGCTATTGTAAGTTCATATTCTCATGGATACATTACGTATGTATAACTTGTATGATCTACAAAAATATTCCTAATAAATTTATCCATATAAGTATGATGCATGACCAAGTATGCCGTCATGCACATTCAGTGGGATAGAGATTAACAGACCCATTTCATAAATGTGTTCGCAGAAACAAAAAATAACGAGCGCGCAAGCATGTGTATATAAGTTCAACTTATTTAATAAAAATAAAAAAGAAAAAAAAAAAGAAAGAAAGAAAGAAAATGTAATCCAGTTAAGAACTCACTTCTCGAGTCATTTGCCTTCTTTTGGTTAAGTCTTCTGGAACTGGATAGCAATTTGCACCAAATGCTTCACAAATTTTCAGGATTTTTATTCTCGCCTGCTCACCAGAGAAGAATACAACAAACACTGTTTTCTCAACCTGCAGACAGCAGAAATAGACAGCTGCACATCAATTCTTTGAAACATCTGAGTGACCTGTATAGATATTCCCAAATACAAAATCTCTTTTGACAAGGTAAATTCAAAGAATAGATGAGATCATCACCAATGACCAAATGCTGCTCGATAAGAATAAATGTTCTTTATGTAGTTTAATTTAACTTGATTCAAAATATGCACTATAGAAATTATATATTTATATATTTATTTATTTTCTTATAACTCAAACCTTATTTCCCACATTAGACTTCTCAAACTCTATATCAATTTTAAATTTAAAATTTTTTACTTTTACAGAAGAAAAAATTTGAGAAAACAATGAAAGACAAATGCATAATATTTTAATTAGTTTAAAAAATTCTATAAATATTTATAGTTATCTTATGTTACTAAGGCTTGACTCGATGCAGTATAAGATAGATAGATATCTTAAAAAATCCTAAAAATAATCCATAATGAATGATTTTATTCTTTTCTCGACTTTTATTCAAGAATTATGTATAGGCAATTTTTAGGCTTATTTGTCCAACACTATCTTTTTCGGGGAAAAGGAGGGCCGAAGCCTATATATTCCAAAATCTTATTTTTCCAACACTTTCATTACTCCATAAGATTATATCCTTCATCTTCAATTTTTCATTATTATAATTTTGTATAAACTGTGCTCATTTTTATTGATAGAGACAGGGAGGGGGAGGCTGGATATTAAAATTTTAAGTATCAATCCGTGTGCATCAACATCATATGACAATTAACATCAATTTTAATAATAAACTAATAATAACCCTTGTATTATAATTTCAAAAAAGAAACTGAAATTGCACACCACATTGTGCATTTTTCATTTTTATTACCAAAAAAAAAGGAGAGAGAAAAAACCCACAATTTATCAGGTTGTGCATACAGAAATTTTGGGTGGAACATTGGAAGTAAAGGAGAGAATAAAGAAATTTTGGGTGGAACATTGGAAGTAGTGTAAGCTATAGTTACAACTTCAAAGTTGATAGCTATAGGCAGAAATAAAGTTACTCTTCATTTCTAGAGTGATAAATCCACTTTATTTCGACTTCCTTAAATAAGAAATTTTTGAATCGATTCTGAGAGAGAGCGGGGGTGGAATGGTACCATATCATTTGATGCGGGATCCTGGATTTCTACATCTGCTGGTGTCTGATTGAATAGCATATTGCCCCTTGTGGTGCGAAATAACATCCTCTCAAATCTCAAAATTTTAGATTTACATATAATTCCACTTATGAATCTAATACCAGATTGATTCGATGGTCCAGGTTGCATCTCCTGAAAAAGTATAAGAAATTAGCCTGAATCCAAGTAATAGAAATAATTAATAGATCATAGAAGCATAGTCCATATGTTACCTGTTCCAGCAATGATGATGCATCTGCATAATCATTTTTCATATGGACATTTTCATCTAATTCAGTATCCTGGTCGGAAACAGGACTCCTATTGGACAAAAGGAACTCACCTGCCTAGAATTACACAAGGCAACAAATAAAAAAGACATTATTTTACATAGATGATAACTTCAGAAAGGAAAATTTGGATATTTATGTTTGTGTATAATCAAGAAAGTAAAATGGACATAAGATTATTCAGGTCAGTGTGAAGGCTTGACAGTACCACTTCAACTCTACCCTTCTTACACAAACATGAGTTGGGGCCACTCCTGCACCCCTTCAGAAATATGGGAACCCCATGATATAGGGATGCCAAGGGCAGTGCCAATTAAGGAAAGTGGGCAATACATAAATAGGACAGTAATGACGATGGAAGTTGCAAATGGAGTGATGGGGATGAGCCATGGTGTAAGGGACAATATTAGGGGTTTGGTTTAACTCATCAAAGAATTTTTTAGCTTCTCCAAATTCAAACTTGAAGCCTTTAGGAGTGTTACAGAAAGTAATTTAAAATCGTTCTCTCCAATCCCATTGAAACCTAGAGCAGATATACATGGAGCACAGTTTAAATAGAAAAAATAAAAAATAAAAAATCATATACCCCTTGAAATTATATAGGTAAAATACTTGTGAGAATGCTCTAGTATCTTTATTTCAGCTTGCTAAAATAAAATATTCGCCCCAAATAGTTTACATTTACCTTTTGCAATACCATCTTGAACTCAAGAAGCTCATTATATGTTTGCTGCAGTTTCTCACTATTGGCATTCATTTCAATAAGCCCATGTTCATGCTCTGCAAGTTGAATCTGAGATTTAAATTTTTAAACGAAAATGTCAAAAAAAACCATGAAGAAAATAATTTGATAATCCTTCACTAGAACAAAAACAGCGATAGCAACAACTCTCAAGGACCAATAAAATGAAGTTTGTATTTGGATATCGATTCATTGAACAATTTTTTATAGCCCGCCACGTCAACCCCATCCCCAACCAAAAAAAAAACAACAGACGAATAATTCAACTGGAAGCAAACTTTCATATTCTACATTGATTTGAATTTTTGACAAAATCTATTCACCGTAATGGAGTTAAATATTATTAGCTTTAATTGAATAAAAATTTTCAATATTGTATTAGAAATAATAAATATTCCATGATTGACAAGGAAAATCAAAGATGCAATATATTATTATTTTAGACCATGGTTTCTTCAAATAATTAACTAGTAAAAACTGATTCATGGTGGGGATATATTAGTCCCTCAAATCTCTTGAGAAATAAGTATAATTACAGTCTTTTTGGGGAAAACTTGAGAAGCCATTCAATCTTAATTCACAGCAGATACGAGAAAATCAATAACATTAACATTAAAACCAGTTGAATCATTAGGAGTGACTCTCTCATTCTCATTCCATGAGTAATATAAAGCCGCACCTTAAGAGGTTCATTGTTAAATGTGTTTGATAGCAAAAGCATATTGACTCTAATTGATTAAATGGGATAATTACTAGAGTAACATAGAACCATAATAACTACATCATGAAAGTCCAAATTAAGAATGCCCCGAGTTGTTAAGGTTTTAAATACAAATTTTAAGAATTTTATATTTTCAGCCTTCAATTTTAATATTTTAGATGTACCAATTTCATATTATATTTATGTAATGTGTAACAATCCATATGGCTTATTACTAAATTTATCTAATTTCCTCATTAAGAGACGGTTTTTGGGGTTAAATTGAAGACTTAAAATAAAACATAACAAAAAAATATGAAATGGTTAATATCTGTATAAGAAAGCAAATATCATGGGTTAAAAATATATATTACTGATTTAATGTAATACATTCCAAATAAAAACAACTTTGGTTGGTGAATTTTGAATAATTAATTATCGTTCTAACTTCCAATGCAATTAAAAATAATATGCTCAGAAACAAGGAGAAATGGACCTCTAGTTCTTCTAGGTCAATATCAGGTGTGGAAGCCGGACCAGGAGATGCTATCAAACCAGCTTTGTGTATCTGATCTTTAATAAAACGTAGTTTCCTAGACATCTCTGCACATCTTTTAACCTGAAGAACACCAAAGTAAAACTTAGTACATAAAGATGGTGGCTGGCACTTCCGGAAAACAAGAATAACAGCATGATTGAGAGAGTCGCTTCATTTTTCAATGAAGATTGAATGCGTTGCATGCTTATTTATAAGAGGTTATTGATAACAGAATAATTTTAAAGACATAATCAGGAGTCAAACAAAAGGTGCTATAAGACAGTCATTCAGTGAAAGTATTGGACCTACCAATGCCACCAAACCCAAACACTTAACATGAAAACCAAAGAGAAATTTTTGCCATGTCAATGCTTAACAGTGGGTGCGTAGACTACAAATTACAACATGAAGACAAAAAGAAAGTTTCTGCACATCAATACATAACCGTGGGTGCACAGAGTAATAAGGGTAACCCCAATCCCCGCATGAGACCAAAAAATTGACATGGTAATAAGGCTCCGTTTGGATGGGCTTTTGGAGGGGTGCTTTTGGCTTTTGTTGTTGCCAAAAGCACTTTTGATAGAAAACACATGTTTGGATGGGTTTTTTTTAAAAAACAAAAAAGCAAAAGCACCTCATAAAGCGAAATAAGTGCTTTTCCTAGGCTACTTCTCCAAAAACAGAAGCTATTAAAATAATAAAAGTCAATAATACCCCCATTAGTATTTATATACTTTTATTGATATATAAATATAAATATTTTATATAATATTTATATATCTTATTTATATAATACGTAGTATTTATATAATATATATTTATAAACATATATACTTAAATATAAATATATTTAAATTTTTAAATTACAAATTATAGTATTTACACTATAAACAAATACCATATCCTTTTTGGTAATTTACACATTTTAAAAGCATTTTGCACTTTTACACATCCAAACACAATTTAAGACAAAAGCTGCTTTTTCAAAAATTTTATCCAACACACAAAAATTACACGCTTATGCTTTTGGCTTCTACTCTGTTTTTAACTGTTTTTAACTTTGGTGCTTTTTTCAAAAGCCCATCCAAAGGGGCCCTAAATGCATCACAAAAAATGAGATTGGATTGCAAAACGGCGCAGATCATGACGCCTTTGGAGTTAAAGATCTAGATTCCAAATTAAGTTGAATAATGACGCACAAATAAATCAATGAGCTTGGCAATAAAATAAAATCTTTAAAAAGTATATATATTTATAATATTTACTAAAACTAATATAGGAAGCGAAACCAACATACTAAAAGGGACTTTGGATAAGCTTCTCAATATGTTTTATAAGCTCATTGACTAAAAATGACATGATCTTAAATTACTACACAGAGTAATATTTTAAAAAGGAAACTTATGGTCATATTTGAAAAAACAAAAAAGCTTGGAGCTTTTTATAAGCTCATGAAAAGTAGTATTTTTTTCCCTTGTCTCATAAGCTAATGAAGTCTTATTTCGACAAACAATTTAATACATAATGCTCCCTCCATTCAACAAAAGGATATTCCAATTTACTTTATGGGTTAAGTTTTCCTCTTTCTCCTTTAAAAAAATACTAGCATCCTTACAATAATAAAATATCCATCTCTCTCGTTCTTAAAAGAGAGAACCAAACCCAATGAAGTATTCTTCTATCCCATTTTTATCAATGGCCCAATCTCTAGTTTAATGAAATTGTGAAACACTTATATTTAATTTGAACAATTACCCTAACCTTCTAAATTACTATGGTACGGTTTAGTATAATTGTCCATGTCATCATCACTTAAATATAACATTGGGACACATAAGCAATTTCTAAATCCTAAATATCCTAAATTTATATGGTAGGAAAGTGTTTCATCTTACGTGGGACGGTGGGAGTACCATCTTAGGACGAATATTGAACCCAATCAGCACTTCTTAAATATGCACATTTAGGATACAAACCAAACCGTATGTCGTATCCCATTTCTTATATCATTCAACATGGTATCAAAGTTGAGTTTTGAACCTGGAAACCATTCACTTGCCAAAAGCATCATCCATTCACTTGCCAAAAGCATCATTCTTTTTTGAAAACTCAATATAATTGTCGGAATACGGCCACAGCCAAAGCTCCAGAATTATTCACAAGACATGGTTTGGGGGGGGGGGGGGGGGGGGGGGGGGGGGGGGGGTGCGGGGTCGTCCTCCATTCCATTGCTCTTACGGTCTTACTTTGGGCCACACTAAACCCCTTGTGTGCAACCCCTCAAAAACACGGCTACCAATGTCATGCCTCCATCATGGCACTGACCACAGTTCAAATTGTTATACTGCCTGCTACTTCACATCATTTGTCCACTAATTTTGTTTCTATGCCATTATCTATCTAACTACTCTAGGCAGTTGTGTCATGTACGTCCAACTGCTCTACGGCTTGACATTATTTATAATTTTCTGCCAAGAGTGTCAACGACTTTTTTTGAATACTCTCTATTTTTGGACGTTTAACATAATTTATCCAACTTCTTATCATCAACCATCAAACTACTCATACAGTCATACTACTACACATTGTTTGTCAACTACTCTACTGCTTAATTATAGGAATTTTATAATGGCTTATGATTTCTAAAATTGATCATAATCAAATATATTTTCCTAGTTTATACTTCTGGTTCAGGTAAAGCTTGTAACTCACTGGCACCACCCCTAATATCACTAATAAATTATGTAGGATTTTCATCAATAACATATGCTTCAATTCCTATACCTTCTCCTCCACAGGATGTACTAATGAAACCACATTTGTGGATGTATAATCATTATATTTGTGACAAAGATAATGCTACATGAGCATTAAGGAGCTTCTCTGCAAAACAACTGGGGCACAATCCAAACATTTACTGAGACTTCTTAAAATCTGAGCTCTGGTCCAACAAAATCACTCAACGGGAGGTTCTCCCCAAAATTAGATGGCTATGATTCTTGAGCAGTAAACTTAGCATCAGAATGTAGGATTATCACAAGCATTTCCAAACCAATCATGTTGGTGTTGAGTTTGGCCTTTGTTGCTTGAAATGTTACCTAAAGATCCTTAATGGAACCATTAGTATCTTTCTTGCGGAAAGATAGTAAATAGGAAACAAAAACTACATTTACTTTGAAAACTTAACTTCGCATTACAGAGGAAGGGCTGTAATCCTAACAGCCATTTCATGGACCAAAAAAATTAAATTGAACGATTTATATGCAACAATTATGTCTCTAAATATTACCGTATGATGTTCTTTGTTCAATTTTCCCATTAGTTTTAGTAACTAAGCAATCTTGCTCAACTATATAAGGTTAACATGACCTTCTTGATAGCATCTACGGAATATATAAATCACCTTAATCATTCCTTAACATGATTCTTAATAGGCTTATTTATCACAATTTTGTTAATTTTCATTAATCATTACTTTATCAGAGATGTTAATTTGTCAAAATACTGATTCATCTAGAAAGATTATTCTACTTTCGCACATAAACAGCCTGGCCTAAATGGATGACAAACAGTGGTAATAGATCTGAAATGGAAAAGTAACAGTTGATATTAGGGAGGCACTGAGGCAGATTCCTTGATAGACTCAGTGTCATCACGGCAGCAAGATTCCATGATATAATGTAATCAATCATCATTGCATTCACATTCAAGGGAAGAAATTGATCAAATGGTTGTTAAATAAAGGGAAAGATAATCCAATACCATACCTGATTTACAAATGTTCTCTGGAATGGGCTTTTATCATCATTTAACTGCCAATTAAAATAATAAATTGAGCTGTTAAATATATCAGAAAATTTGAAAAATACACTAAATCCACCATGAGCTACGAATATACGCATTCTATCATATAATCTGAACAAAACAACTAATATATATTCAAGAAAGGTGTTCAACAGCATCTCATAAACAATACCATGTAGATGCCAATACCCAATAACATCATCAAATCTTTCAGGATCATAAGTACCACAGTGCTAGATACATAAAACAGCACATGGAAGCAATTTATTAGTTTCACTTCTTTTTTTCTACATTTCTTCTTCTTTTTTTTTGGTTACATTTTTTATCTGTTTATTTATAAACACCTTAACACCTTCAGCCGTGCAAGCATACGTACTCAATCATTCGTATATATACTCATCCTCCAGAAAAGGCAAGTTCATTGCCTTCAAATTTTTGGTAGATCAGATTATTAATCAAGAATATATGATAACCAAAGCAATTTTTTAAAAGTAGGGCGAAATTAATTATGATAATCAATTCACAAAAGGAGAAGTCATCAGTAATACTAACACTTGGGTAAGTATTTCTAATTTGACGGGAGAAAGAAGTACCATCTCTTTCAATCATTTGAACACTAATTTAGGCTTTCATTCTCCAGAATTGAGAACAAAGAAACTGATATAATAAATAAAATCGAGAAAGTGAAACAGAGAGATCTGAGCGTACGTCGCGGAATTGGATGAGACCGAGGCGACCGAGATACGTAACAGCGCGGTGAGCCGATTCCGCAGGGATAATGAGTTGCACAAGCATCATCTTCTCGGACCGCATCAAATCCATGCTTGGCAAATTGTCTATGGAGTTCATTTTCCATCAACTACCGCTACGCAACCTTGATCAATTCCGATTGAATCACATACACTGATCTCACGTCTCCTTCAGATCTGAATCCTCAATCAAGCTAATGTCCCATTGCGTCTGTGTATGGTGGAGAGAGAGAATTCGAGTCCGTGCGGGGCGAGCGGAGGTTCCGCATAAGTTGTGCTCTTCCACCTATTATATCCGTGGTTGCCGATACTGAATGCCGGCGTCGGCGGTGGCGGTGGCGGGAGAAACAACGCGTAGAAATATCCGGTGGCGGTAGGTTTTCAGTTTCTCGGTGTGCTTGGAAGGCGTGAAGGAAACTCGAATTCCTCTTTCCCTGTTCACCACTTGGGAACGAACGGCCAGTTGGTCAAATTTTCCCAAATTTCATTTCCTTCCGTAAGTACTCCATATCTACAATAGTATTTTTAATTTTAATTAATTAAAAAGTAAGGCCTTGTCGTGGATGAGGGCTCCCATGCGCCCTTAATTGTCCTTGCAGCTGGTATTTACCTAAAAAAAAAGTATGGCCTTCTTCTCCCTCAAATCCACTTGATTTTTTCCCGGCCTTTGGCTAATTCAAAAAAAAAAAAATCCACTTGATTTCTGCAAGTAACTCAATAATTCAACTTATTTTAATTATTACTCTCTTCGTCCCATTTAATTTATCTTGTTTGATTTCTATACATAATTCAATGCACTTTTTCAATCATTAATATCTCAAAATATATATATTTAAAAATTATATAAAATATATATTTTAAAATTGCATGATTATACGATTCTAACAAGACCCAACTCGGCTACTTTTTCCAAATATATACTTGCAAGAAAATTGAGTCAAAACTGAACAATAAACAGTGTCAAAAAATCAAACAGGACGCATTACATGGGACGGAGGGAGTAATATTTTAAAATATATAATTAAAAATTATATAAAATATATAATTTAAAAATTATCGATTAAATGAATCTAAAAAGACCAAACCTTTATTATTCTTTTCAAATATATACTTACAATAATACTGAGTCAAAATTAAATAAAGAGCAATGTCAAAAAGTCAAATAATAGGTTTCAACTAGGACGGACTACATAATTGTATTATATATAGATTAACTAAATACCCGTTATACGCCAAAAAAGATAGATTAACTAAGTTAGATAAATCGTAATACAAAAATAAATTGGTTAAACTATGGTCATACATCCCACAAAATCATATCATTATGAAATTCATAATGATGGTACATTAAATAATGTTTTTGCAAATTATTTCTAAATTTTAATTTATCAATTGATTTCTTTCACAAAAGTATTTTATTATATTTTCTAATTTAATGTGGAAATATCTACATGTTTGTGAAATTTCTAATTTTACTACATATTTGTGAAATTTCTAATCAATTAAATTATAGTGTGCAAGGTGATTTAATGTCCTTCATTTGTCTATGTATACATTAGAGCCGTGAGTAGAAAGTCTTTTATCTTTTTTATTTTTTTTCTCCTTTTAAAACTGTTGTTTGCACTATAATCTATATATATATATATATATATATTAAAGCATTAGTGAACAACACATCCTAAATTTAATATGGTGTCTTTATTTCAAATTTCTAATTTTTATAGATTTTTGCATTTTTAATTAATTATTTTTAAATTTTCGCATTTAATTATTCATTATAGATTTTTAGTTTTTCAAATATATGGAATTTCCATTTTATATGGAATTCCCACAATCTTCACTTTTAAATATATTTGAAAGATTTGAAATTTGAAATTTTGTATTTTTATTTTATTTATATTATTTTGCAATTTTAAATTTACTAATTTTAGATTTTCGCATTATTTATTTATTCATTAGAGATTTATTCACTTTTAAAAAGATTTGAAAGATAAAATTTAAAATTTGGTATTTTTATTTTATCTATTTTTGAATTTATTATTTTGCATTTTTATATTTTATTATTTTGTATTTTTTATTTTATTTATTTTAGACTTTATTGTTGTATTTATTATTTATTTATAGATTTTGAGTTTTTACGCCATATAAGATTATTCTGACATTAATAAGCATTTTCAATTTTTGCACCATAGTATTATTAGTTATTAGGACGAGGTTCGGCACTGGCAACTAAGAATTATGTTGCGTTTATATTTCAATATGGTGATCATATTGTAATGTCGGTAATTTTGTGTAGGTTTAATCTCATTTTTGGTTATATTTGTTTGGTGTGATAAATGATGTAATCAAAATATACATTCCACATATTTATTTATTCATATTTGTAGGTGCAAAAAATGCGTAGACAGAAACTGCAAAATACTTTTATTAATTTCACAAGAAATGTCTACAATTACAGAGAAATTTAAATATCAAAGAACATGTAGAAAATCAAACTATATGGGTTCGACTTCTGATACTCCTTTGATTCCTCCAACTTTGAAGACGTCGAGATGCTTTTATGCTTCTTCTCCGGCTTCTCGGAATTTCTACAGCGTTTTGTTGCTGTAGGATCTCAAGTGTACGAGTCTTGAGAATGAGTAGACGTGTATGAGTCGTCTCTCTATGTGTCTGAGTGTATGAGTCTCAGAGTATGACTGTTTAGAGGTTGTAGAAGTGTATTTGATTCTTCTTCGCCTCTTTAATATTTCTGCAGCGTTTTGTTGCTGTAGAATCTCAAGTATATGAGTCTTGAGAGTGAGTCGTGTATGGAGACCTCTGTCTGGAAGTGAAGAAGTAACCCCAATATGTGACAGGGTGCCTCTATTTATAGAGGGAAAAACCCTAGGGTTTGTGGATGATGGACCAATCGATGGGCTGGTCCAATCCACATTTCTATTGGGTCATTGAGCACGTGGGCCTTTCATATGGGCTTGTTCACATTGACTGATTTCCATGGACTGACCTGCTTGGAGTGTCCATTGGATCATCGGCTTGTGGGTCTTTCATTTGGACTTATCCACATCGATTAATTTTCATGGGCTGGCCTGAGTCAAGTGTCCATTGGCCATGAAGCTTGTGGGTCTTTAATTTGAACTTGTCCACATTGGCCCAATCATAGGTCCATTTGAATTATTAATCCAAATAGCCCAATAAATATTAATAATTATTTCAAACATTTAATTTATTTAAAATGCTTAAAAATAATTAAATTAATATTTAAAATTACACGTGTCGCATTTTCAGTGGCGAATAAATTTCACGTGTTTACAGATGCCCCCTCGAGACTTGTTTAGGGCGAAATAAAATATTTGAGACGTGAACGAGTCTCGAAATATTTATTATATTTTTGACAATTTTGCTTGAGCAACTTTTCCTCTCTCTTTTTTTTTTTAAAACGTTTTTTTTTCTTCCTCTTTTTTTTTTGGATTCTTTCCTTTGAATTCGCCCAATATTTGATCTTGTATGCACATCAATGCCAGATATATGATGCACCAAATTGTATGCTCCAAATATCAAGTAATATATCACAATCAAATATATGATTCACATATGACTTGATTCATATCTAATTCAAATTTGGTATCATGGATTCTCCAAATATTTGTGAACATTCAAATCTTAAATCTTCTGCAAATAATTCGAATGGGTTTGATAAACAATTTCTCGAATTCCGCAGTCATATATGATTTAAAGATTTCAAACTCCCAAATCCATAATCCAATTCCAACTTGATTCAAATAATTTCTCAAAGATTCTTCATAACCACCCAAGATTGGATCTTCACACATCTATTTGACTTAATCTGGCTTCTATAAATTACCCATTGTCAACAAGCAATCGGTCTAACTTTTCACACCCCAAGCAGCCAGCAAGAAACAAGAGAGTAGGTAATTTTTCTTTCATCAAACAATTTATCCGGCAGAAATTTCCAAGCAAGATAAACATGACTCACTTTTTTTCTTCTCATTTGTTTTCATTTGTTTCCTGTGCTGTTTGTTTTTTTTTTTCCTTTGCACTTTTATTTTCTGTTCTGTGCTTCTTTTTTTTTGTACGTTCTTCTTGTCAATTTCATAACAGCGAGCAAATCATAATTGAACCCCGATCGACCAGCGCATCAACAATCAACAATTAAGTCCGTCTCCAACTAGATAATTAATTCAAAGCGGGAGTGCACCTGTTTTTCGTCACGGTAGACGGGAAATTGGTCACACGGCGCTGCCGTTGGCCTCTATCCTTAACCTACCCGCCATCAAGACGCCTTTGACAATGGCGGGGTTGGCGACAGCGCTGCCGTTTGCCTCAACCGTTATTTGTTCAGAAGGTACGCCGCCGTCGCTCGAGCCACGCTGCCGCTCATCGCTGTGCCTGCTGCCGGATGCACGCCGCGAGGGAAAGTCATTTACAACCTTAGCTGAAAATTGATTGCCACAGAGAAAGAGGAATCGGCCGCCGCTGCTTCGTCCCGCTCGCCGGTGACCGCCGCCCAGATCGCGCCAACGGAGGAGGCTGCCTCTGTCGCTTGTCGTCACGCCTACCGTCGCTGGAGCCGCTCGCGGAGGCGCCATGTCCGGCCCGCCGTTGCTGGTTCGCACGAGGGAGGGAGGCTGCCGTCGCGGAGGAGGAAGGCCGGAGAGGGGGGAGCGCCGTCGGAAAGGAGCCGATGCCGCCGATGCTTGCGCCGCCGCGCTGTTGTTATCGCTGGGGTGCCCGTCGCCCTTGCTTGCGTCGGAGGGATGAGAGGAGAAGATGCCGGCGGAGCCCAAACAGACCCGAGTGCCTGCCGCCGCCACGCCGTGAACGCCGCTGGAGCCGCACCACTGCTGCCGTTGTCGCCGAGTTCGTGCGCCGCTGCTGCCGCCGCTCCCGTGAAGAGGAAAGCCGCCGCTGTCGTTCGTCGTTCGGAGACGCGTCGCTGCTCGAGCCCTTGCCGCCGTCCGGAGAGGCCACCGCTGTCCGTCGCCACCGCCGTCCCCAGCCTGTTGTCGCCGGAGTTCGGAGAGGCCACCGCCGCTCGCCCGCCGCCGGTCGCCACTGCTGGAAGAAGGAGAGGGCTGCCGCCTGTTGTAGTTCGCGCAAGGGAAGAGGCCTTCCGCTGCCGCGAGTCGGCTGCTGAGTCCTCCGGGTCCGGAGAAGTTGTCGCCCGCTGCCTTGCCATTGCCGGAGCTCAGAGCCGTTTGATTTTGGGGAAGATGGTGTCTGCGTGGTTTTAGCAGATTTTGGTGAAGAGGAGGAGGCTGCGCAGGTTTTGTTTTTGGGGCAGGAGAAAGCTTTTTTTTTTTCTTTCAGTTTTGCCCCAGGATTTTCAAGCCCTAGAGTTCTAACCCCAATATTTTGGTAATTAGATTTTGCCTCCTGGACATTCTAAACTTTAGGATTTAATTCCTTCATGTTTAGCTAAGTCCAATATTGAACCCCTAGATCTTTGGAAGACCAAATTTTAGCTCCAACATATTTGGTATTTGAGGCTAGGTCCCAAAATATTTAATCTTAAGTCCAAAATTTAGTAATGAACTTAAAATTAATTTCAAACAATATTTAACATGTATTTTTTTTATATACATGTAAATATTTACCTTTTGTAGTGCCCAAAATTTGATTTCGTGGAAATTTAACTCTAAGTCCAAAAATTTAAAATGAACTTAAAATTAATTCCCACAATTGACATGCATTTTTTTTACTTATTTATTAATTGCGCTCATCTTGCAATATTTTTTTCATGTCATTCAAAAATAACATCACATTTATCTTGCAAATGTATTTTTTTCTTTTTTTTTTCTTCAAGGAAATAATCCTTTTTTTTTTGCAGTGGCGTCGTTGGCATCAACTTGAAAATTATTTGGATGATCAACTTGAAGCCGTTCCATGTTGGTGGACTATGGGAAGCATCACAAAGAAGCCATTGTCAGCAAGTCTTGATTGTAGCAGATGTTCTTGAATTTATTTGTTGCTTCAATTTTGTCCATTGATGCTTTGCATTCCCACGATGTAATTGTAATTGAGACTTTAATGCAATGAAGGACTATTTTTTGTTTTCGCCTTCACTCTTTGGCTTAACTTTCCGCTTCAAATTGAACGTCTTGCATAGCACACATGTTGACGAACAAAATCAATTTTTTTTTGGAAACTTCGGGGGATAAAATCTTGATGGAATTTAGCCAAGTTGCCTGCCTATCCGTCTTGGGAATCAAGCCACATCGTAGTTCAAGTGATGCTTTTTTTCTTTTACATCACTTTTTTCTTTTTCTTTTTTTTTTCTTTTTGTTTTGCCTATTTTTGTTTATACTCTTGTAGGCAAAGAGTAACGTGCAGTTTAAGCTCGTGCGTCAATGAGCATTTTCCTTGATTTTTTTTTTCAAGACCTTGCAACGGTCATGCCCACCACCTTTTGTGTTGATGGTTCGTCGCATGAATTTTAACCCATTGCCCCCAGTCAGCTCTTTAGTTAGCTCCTGTTAGACAATTGGACTGTGCTGAAGATGCGTTTGGTCTCCAGAATTTTGTCCTCGGCGTTTTTCCTTGAAATTTTGTGTCGAGGGCCTTAATTTGACGAATATCCGCGTGAAATGCACTTGTTGCATTCTATCAAGAACTTTGAAATTGGCTATTCGTATTCTTAAAGGTGATTTGGTCCTTCAAAGATAAATTTCCTTACTTCGACATGAGCTTTAAGCTTTGACCATCAGATAGGCTATATGACTTGGAGACAGGCTTTGAACTTGATCCTTATGAAAACTTGAAGAACTTCAAGAGAGGCTTTGAAGCTTGTTTCTCTTGAAGAAGTAAATGATTGAATTTAATCAACCAATTTTCTCAATTTTTTACAACTAATGGATCAATTTAATTAATCCAATTGTACTTGATTTTTTGTCATGACTGAACTTAGAATTTTGATATCCAAGTTGCCTACGTACCCTGTGAAGGGATCAAGCCATTACGTAGTTCAAAACAAATTGAATTTGTTTATTTTGAGCCGTACACAGTTTATACTCTTGCGGGCCAGGAGTATTACATTTTTTTTGCATTTTTTTTTGTGACGTGCAGTTTAGGCTCGTGCGTCAAGGAGCATTGCTTGCAATTTCTTCAGGCGTAGAACTTCTTCAAGAATCGTCCGTTTATCGGTCCGATGCTCACTCCGTCGTTATCTAGCATCATGTAGGCTCCGTTTGTGAAGACTTCCGTGATGACATATGGTCCATCCCATTTGGAGGTGAACTTGTTCCCACTGCGGTAGTTGATGACAATGGGTCTCCGGATGGCAAGGACGAGATCTCCGACTTGAAACGACCGCGCCTTGACTTTTTTGTTGTAGAACTTGGACAAACGAGATTGGTAGCATTCCAATCTTTGTTGTGCTTCGAGCCTTCTTTCATCAAGGGCTTCCAATTCTTCCAAATGCAACCGGGCGTTATCGTCTTTTTCAGTGAACCCTTCTTGGATGGCGACTCTTAACGACGGGATTTGCGTTTCCAGTGGCAACACAACTTCCACTCCATAGACCAATGAGTATGGCGTTGCCTTGGTGGGTGTACGGAAAGTTGTTCGATATGCCCATAGAACTTCATTGATTCTTTCATGCCAGTCTCGTTTTGACTTGGAGACAACTTTCTTCAACAATCCGCATAAGGTGTTGTTGAAGACCTCCGCTAGTCCATTTGCTGGCGGGTAATATGCAGAACTCTTTCTTTGAGTGAATCCGAACTTCTCACACAATTTTGTGAATGTGCTGTTGACAAATGACCGTCCGTTGTCTGTCATGATGTAACGCGGGACGCCATAACGGTAGATGATGTTGATTCAGATGAAACTTGCATCATGTTCCCCTTTGACTTCTTTAAGGGGTGCAACTTCAGCGCACTTGGAGAAGTAGTCGGTTGCGGCAAGGATGTAGACATGCCCCCGGAAGACTTTGGCATC
Source organism: Hygrophila difformis (assembly GCA_030278955.1). NCBI lineage: Eukaryota > Viridiplantae > Streptophyta > Magnoliopsida > Lamiales > Acanthaceae > Hygrophila > Hygrophila difformis. The sequence continues at coordinate 34,922,255 of JAOANR010000010.1, read as the reverse complement.
GGTCCCCGGAGATGTCCATTCCCATGCGTCGTCAAACGGTCATGATGCCACAGTCGGATGCAACAGCTCAGGAGGCTTGTGAAGGGCCTCAGTTTTATGATGATCCATGCAAGATATGTATGACATGGACCATGAAGACCTTTGAGAGGAAATTTCGATATCCTTGAAGGTGATTTGACTCTCCAGGAATGCGTTTCCTTACTTCAATAGGGGCTTTTGGGCTTAATCCTGTTGAAGGAATGAACTTTTGAAGAACTTCGAGAGGGGCTATTTGTGCTTGATCCTCTTGAAGGGCTTGACGACTTTGAAGATTTAAAAGACTTCAGGAGGGGCTTTGAGCTTGATCCTCATGAAGGCTTGGAGACTTGAGAAATTTACTATTTCAAGATGCACTTTTGAGCTTGATCATCTTGAAGAATTTGAAGACTTGTTTTTGAAGGCTTCATGAGGGGCTTTTGTGCTTGATCCTCTTGAAGGAATGAACTTTTGAAGAACTTCGAGAGGGGCTATTTGTGCTTGATCCTCTTGAAGGGCTTGACGACTTTGAAGATTTAAAAGACTTCAGGAGGGGCTTTGAGCTTGATCCTCATGAAGGCTTGGAGACTTGAGAAATTTACTATTTCAAGATGCACTTTTGAGCTTGATCATCTTGAAGAATTTGAAGACTTGTTTTTGAAGGCTTCATGAGGGGCTTTTGTGCTTGATCCTCTTGAAGGAATGAACTTGAACATTTTTAAGACATCATGAGGGGCTTTAAGCTTGATCCTCTTGAAGGATTTGGCACTTGAAGTGCTTCCGGAGGGGCTTCGAGCTTGATCCTCATGAAGAACTTGAAGATTTGAAAGACTTCGAGACGATGGACGACTATCTTGGGGTCCAGCTCGGGTATTTCTTTGTAGGGCCATGCAAAGACGTCTTTGAACTCTTAGAGGAGCGCCACGTACTTCTCCGCTTCATTTACGGTCAGTAGGGTGCTGATAAACGTTGGGCGGGGATCTTTCTCATCGCATATGTTCACCTCACGCAGTTTATCCACCATGACCTTGATTTCTTCTTCAAGTTGCATCGGTGCTGCATTAGCATCCTCCTCGTTTGGCTCATCGCTATCAACGGTAATATGATGGGTAGACTCGACTCCATCAGCTTGGTCATCTTCGTCATGCTTTGTGAAGATGATGGTCCGCTTAATGAGCTTTAACCATTCGTCGGATGAGACAGTCCACTCAACTTGGCGTTTCATACGGGAAGGTACCGTGTTTCTTACATCGTTGCCGTAGTTCGGCTCGTCCAATATTCCTTGCTTTACTGGAGACCGCTCTTTGCTTGCCGATGCTTTATCTTGCGATTGACGTTTTGTAGAACCTAGCCTTTTGGAGACGGATTTTGCAGAATCTTCTTTGGCAACAACTCCGAGTCTCTCGAAAACCATTGGCTTCATTTCTTTGTTTGCTCCAAGCCGGTAGAAGATAGATTATTTTTGTTCGGTTGTCTCTGTTGAGCCAAGTCTATCACGGACGCTTCTTTTTTGCTCCTCTTTCGATGGGCTACCGATACGATCAAACACCGATTTTCGTGCTGGTTGATCCTTTGGGTTGCCATCTATTTGATTTGCTTCTTCAGTGATGTAATTGGTCGTAGCTCGTTTTATGACGATACGAACCGATGCCTTCACTGTTTGTTCAGATTTCACGAATATGAGCGACTTCGATGCTTGGGGTGCCGTGACGAATTCCGCAACATACCCAAGGCCACTCCGGTCACCTTTTCTCCGATTATTGTCCGGGAGCTTTCCCAACGGCGATGGCTCATTTGGGTTGAAGCCAGACTTGGTGAGCAACTTGAATGCCTTCGGACCGAATTCTTTGTCATTCTTCAGTCGACATGCCTCACTGCCTTTGAGTTGAATCTTCAACACTTTCTGCGATGTGCCGGGATCAATGGGCGTTAGCGGGAGTGTAAGTCCTCCGAATGCTTCTTCCAAGATGGATTTTCCTTTGTCTTCACGGGTTGGTCGACCTTCTTTACGTTCTTCTTCCTCCAACGAAGGTACCTTAGCTTTGGACGCCTCAAGGTAGTACTTAGCATCCCCATAGTAAGACTCGGCCACCGCGAATGGTTTGTCATCGGCGATAACCCTTTTGACGACGCCGTTGTGCACGTACTTGAAGCACTGGTGCCATGTTGAGGGAACAACGCCGTTTTCATGGATCCATGTTCGGCCAAGAAGCATGTTGTATGATGTTCTTGCGTCAATGACGTGGAAGTATGTGTTTGCAACCATCTCATCAATTTGCAAACGGACTCGGATTGCACCAAGGGATTTTTGCCCCCCTTGGTTGAAGCCTTGGATCAACATTTTGCTATTGGATAGTTCTTCCTCCGAGATGCCCAATTCCTTCAGGGTGTGAAGTGGCATGATGTTGACGGCAGAACCCCCGTCTATCAGGACGCGGTTGACTCTTTTGTTGTCTACGTATCCGACGACGAACAATGGTCGGTTGTGAGCTTTCGAATTTTCCAGCTCCATCGGCATGTCGTCGTCATTGAACGTGATGGACAGCATGCATTCGTTGAGATGCGAATGGTCCACAACTTGTTTGGTGTGGTCTTGCTGCGATGTGCTCCCAACTTCGAAGACGGTGTTGCACGTCGTGGACTTGTCGGGAACTTTGATCTCAATCGATCCAACTTGGATGGAAATGGTGTTGGCCGTCTCTGCTTCGTCTGCCAAGGTGATTTTGCCTTGTTTGACGAGATCCATGACTTTGTCTTTGAAAACGAAGCAATCTTGGATCGCGTGGCTCACCAAACGGTGGTACTTGCAGTATAGTGGGTCGTTGGTCATCCCTGCTTGCTCAGGACGTTTCATCCTTGGTAGCTCGATGAGGTTTTCTTTCATCAAGTCATCGAAGATGCCCGGTAGATCGGAATCGAGGAATGGGTACGTCTTAGCCCGTCTATCTTCCAATGACGACTTTTGACGTTGAGCTTGTGGTGGCTTTGGCTTGTCGTTTGTCACCGGCTCCTTCCCACGTACCTTTACGAGAGCGGCGCTTGTTGCCATCGCATCCTTTGTGGGTGGCTTCGACTGTGGCTTGCCTCCCTTCTTCCATTCGACTCGGTTGTTTGTACGAGTTTGTTGAACGGGCGGACCATGGGCTCCACTTGACGCCAAGCTTAGCTCCATGTCGTGAGCACGGGTTGCAAGCTCCTCGAATGTTCGGGGACGAATGCCTTGTAGGATGTACCGTAGACCCCATTGCATGCCTTGGATGCACATCTCAATCGCTGACGTTTCAGACAAGCGATCCTTGCAGTTGAGGCTTAGGCTCCTCCAGCGGTTGATGTAGTCGATCACCGGCTCGCCCTTTGATTGTTGCGTGTTCGTCAATTCTATCATGCTGACGGTACGCCGTGTGCTGTAAAAACGGTTCAGAAACTCTTGCTCAAGTTGATCCCAACTGTCGATGCTGCCGTGTTCCAAGTCGGTATACCATTCGAACGCATTCCCCTTTAGTGAACGAATGAATTGTTTGACGAGGTGATCTCCAAACGTACCCGCTTCGTTGCATGTCTCTACGAAATGGGCGATATGTTGCTTGGGATTTCCTTTGCCGTCGAACTGTTGGAACTTGGGCGGTTGATAGCCTGCCGGCATCCTCAGTGAGTCAATGCGGGCACTGTATGGCTTGAGATACGTCAAGGAGGATTTTGATCCTGCCGAGACCTCTTCCTTCAGCGTTCCCGTGATGAACTCTTTCAGTTGATCAGCCGAGATGAAGCCGTCAGGAGTGACTTGGACGTCAGCGGTTGCTTTTCCTTTTGCCGAAGCGCCTTGCCGGGAAGTCTCTCCATCGTCGCGGATCTCTACGGGCTTGTTCACCGCTTGGCCGCCGTTAGAGCCATCCAGTCTGTTCATCATTTGCTCCATGCGTGCATCTTGCAACTCGGATCTCTTCACAAGCATTTCCACGATCTTTGTCAAGTTGGACATTTGCTCTTCAAGAGTACTGGCTTGGGTTGTCATTGCAGCAGCATGACGCAGGGCGGATATTTCTTCTTGATCTCCCCGCGGGCTTGACAACGGCGTGGAAGACCCCGATCTATGGTCGTTTCCTTCTTCCAGCAGCGGCATATCCGCATCAACTTCTATTCCCCGCGCAGCATCGGCGGCCTCCATTGCTTTCTTCATGTTCCTTGTGGTGACATTGGGCATAGCGGCACCGGATGTTGAAGAGTTGCTCTTGGAGGTGTTCTTTGAAGCCATTGGATTTCGTTGACGACGTCTGGAGGAGATGAAAGGCAGAAGTGTCCCACTAGGCGTGCCAAAATCTGTAGGTGCAAAAAATGCGTAGACAGAAACTGCAAAATACTTTTATTAATTTCACAAGAAATGTCTACAATTACAGAGAAATTTAAATATCAAAGAACATGTAGAAAATCAAACTATATGGGTTCGACTTCTGATACTCCTTTGATTCCTCCAACTTTGAAGACGTCGAGATGCTTTTATGCTTCTTCTCCGGCTTCTCAGAATTTCTACAGCGTTTTGTTGCTGTAGGATCTCAAGTGTACGAGTCTTGAGAATGAGTAGACGTGTATGAGTCGTCTCTCTATGTGTCTGAGTGTATGAGTCTCAGAGTATGACTGTTTAGAGGTTGTAGAAGTGTATTTGATTCTTCTTCGCCTCTTTAATATTTCTGCAGCGTTTTGTTGCTGTAGAATCTCAAGTATATGAGTCTTGAGAGTGAGTCGTGTATGGAGACCTCTGTCTGGAAGTGAAGAAGTAACCCCAATATGTGACAGGGTGCCTCTATTTATAGAGGGAAAAACCCTAGGGTTTGTGGATGATGGACCAATCGATGGGCTGGTCCAATCCACATTTCTATTGGGTCATTGAGCACGTGGGCCTTTCATATGGGCTTGTTCACATTGACTGATTTCCATGGACTGACCTGCTTGGAGTGTCCATTGGATCATCGGCTTGTGGGTCTTTCATTTGGACTTATCCACATCGATTAATTTTCATGGGCTGGCCTGAGTCAAGTGTCCATTGGCCATGAAGCTTGTGGGTCTTTCATTTGAACTTGTCCACATTGGCCCAATCATAGGTCCATTTGAATTATTAATCCAAATAGCCCAATAAATATTAATAATTATTTCAAACATTTAATTTATTTAAAATGCTTAAAAATAATTAAATTAATATTTAAAATTACACGTGTCGCATTTTCAGTGGCGAATAAATTTCACGTGTTTACAATATTAAATGTATATTAATGTACATATGAAATCCCAATTTTAGTTTTTAAAATATATTTAATTTCCAATTTATATGGAGTTCCTACAATTTTCAGTTTTTAAAAATTTGAAATTTTAAATTTATATGGAATTCGCAGTGTATATATGGAATTTATATTATTAAAAAATACATTAATGAATATATGGAAAAGATTTGTATATATCAATTAATGTATATATAGGCCATGTTTTCACAAAAATATGTCACTTCTCTTAAAAGTAATATACAATTATATATTTAATAAAAGTAATATACAATTATATAGTTGCTAATCGTTGAAAAATATTTTTAATAATTATATCATTCTAATTGTATATAAATATATACAAAATAGAATAGATCTTATTTATGTTTTATTATATTTAAAATAATACAAAAGAATTATAATTATTAAGAGAAGTGTGAAAATTTATATTCTATGGATAATTGATTTAGAGTAAATTAGTTATTTTCGTAAAGCATATTATAAATAAAAGAATCGGGTGTATAAAGAGTTATTAGGGTGCGAATAGTCCATCAGTAACTAAAGAATGAAAATTTACTTTTTTTTAATCTATTTTTTAAGGAATACTTCATTAATATATATTTTGACAGATTTGTAGTTGACGGAAGAACAAATATACATCTAGCTTTGTTAGAAATTGAAAAGCTAATTGCTACAAATTCTATAAATTGGAAAATTTTCTCTGAAATGGCAATACTAAATGAAGTTTTAACGTTTGAAATAGATAATCTATTGATACTACAAGAGAAATATTATAATAAGGAAGAAATGAAGGTGTATCATGCTAAGCTATTACCTTTGTTGATTAATAAGTAGAGGAATATTTATAATAAAATAATGTATGCATTTGATAGTGATGAGGGTTGATACTTTTTTCTTTACGTGGTGGAACTGAGAAGACAATTATCGATAATTTATCCAGAAAATATTATGTTTAGCTTTTTTATGGGAGAAATGATATTGTGTTGCATGTAGCTTCCAGTGGAATAGCATCATACTCCTTCCAAGAGGTAAGACTGCACATTATAGAATTGATATTCCACTAGATTGTATACAAAAATTGATCCAGAAAATTATTCAACCTCTCTTCTCATTGAAACAAAGCTCAAGATTTGGGATGAAAATTCTTAATTGGTAGAATGATTATGAGCCCGTCTGAATTAACCAAATTTTCCATTCGATTTCAGAGGAAAAAAGTCACACTCGCATTTTGTTTTACTATAACTATAAAAAAGTCAATGCCATTTTTTAAAGAAGGTTGGACTCTATATTCAAAAATTATTTTTTACCTATGTTAGTGATATGCTGCAATACAGCGTGTCACTGAAAAGAGGGGACTCGAAGTATTAATATGCAATTAAGATAGATTAACCCAAAATACTACAAGAAATGTTGTTTATAATAAAAATTATATATGACATAAATTTGCAAATGAATTCTTCATGTAGGTGATGGTAATTTATAAATTTGGTATTGATCTTGAAGATGTACAATTAGATGTGATATTTCCAGATGATAATTTTATAAATTCTATAGGAGATCCTATAGCGGAAATTGTTTAGAGTACTTATACACATATAAAATGCACCACTTCAAATCCAGATATATTTAAAGATATTGCTATACTATTCCCTACCAACGAGATTGTTGATACGATCAATGATTAAATAATGGAACGTATGTCTGTAAATGAAAATGTATATATATATCAGTTCTAATGATATTTGTCAAGAGGATGAAAATATAGATAATCCAATAAATTATTTTCACTATAATATCTAAACACAATCAATTATTCCGGATTACCGAATCATGAAATAACGTTGAATTAGGGTTGCATAATCATGCTTATTAGGAATATAGATCCGTCAAATAAAGTGTGCAATATAAGTAGGTTGAAAGTAACCAAGATGCGGAACCATATTATTGAGGTTAAACTAATTTTCGAGAAAGCATGAAAGTAAAAAATTCTTGATTGGTAGAATGATTATGAGCCTATCTGATTTAACCAAATTCCTGATTCGATTTCAGATGAGAAAATTTCAACTTATAGTTTGTTTTGCTATTATTATAAACAAAAGTCAATCAATTTTTAAAGAATGTTGGACTTTATCTTCCAAAACCAGCTTTTGCCATGAATAGTATGTTGCAATATTTCGCGTCACTAGCAAGATGTGGCTCAAAGTATTAATATGCAATTAAAAATGATTAACTCAAGATACCACAAGAAATGTTGTTACAATAAAATTTATATATGACAGAAAATTTGCAAAATGAATATTTAACTTAGGTGATGGTAAGGTCGGTATTGATTTTGGAGATCTACAATTAGATGTGACATTTCCATATGATATTCTTATAAACTTTACGCGTCATCCTATAGCAACAATTTTTAAGAGTACATATACGAATATAAACTGCACCACTTCAAATTCAGACATTTTTAAAGATAGTACTATACTAGCCCATACCAATGAGATTTTCAGAAAGGAAATTTTCAGCAAATTATGAGGAAATTTTTCATCTTATGCTTAATACAAATATATAAATTTTGTTTTATTTTAATTTAAATTTCAAATTAAATAAAATATTATTTTAATAATTATTTTTATTGATATATTAAGCCCAAAAAACTAAAGAAGACAGTATAATATGATTTCTTAGTTAGTTTTAAAAATAATAAATTATATTATCAATATATCATCTTTCGAATAGATATAAAATTATTACATATTTTCATTATTCAAATATAATTTATGATTATTTTATACAATATAAGTATATATATTATATAAAATATATAATTATGCCCGTCGAGTCTCGACGGGTTAATTACTAGTGTATTTTTAAACCATTAAAGTGTAATATGGAGTATAAATTATTGATAGTGGTATACTCCCTCCGTCCCATTAAAAGTGGCCACTATTCCTTTTTGGGGTGTCCCATTCAAAGTGGCCACTTTCCCTTTTAAGTAAATTAGATTAACATAAACATGATTAAAAACCCCACAATAATGACAATTGTACTTTCTGCACAAAGTCTTTATATATGTTTAACCATTAATATCTCAAAATGGATATAAATAAAAATTATATAAAATATATATTCTAAAACTATACGATTAGATGATTCCAACAAGATCACACTTGACTATTTTTGTCTTTCTACATCATTACGCTAACATTAAGTCAAAGTTAAATAATAAATATGGTTAAAGGTCAAATGTAACCATTATAAATTAGATGGATGAATTAATCAAATTTACTCACACCACTTTAACTACTAAATCCAATTACCTAAATTCTCGTGCCCAAAAGAAAGGGGCCACTTATATTGGGACGGAGGGAGTATTATCTATTGCTTGGTTGTTGTACAATGTATGCATGTATTATCATGTAATGTCTAAAATAGTTTAAGCAGTTTGAGAAATGTAATTACCTAAAAAGTTTTAACAATTCTATTTTTTTAATTTGATTTCATATATTCCCGCCCATTGGTGGGGTAATACTGTACACAATGGGAAGATCGACTCGGGCAATAGATCCCAAATAGCTAATGTTCCTAAGGGCCAACTATATATACACTATCATTTTTAAACTCTAGTCAAATAATGTATCTAAAAGCGTGCCTAGTATTCTTGGGCTGAGTGAGTAAATTAGTTATACCGATCAAATTTGGAGTTATCAAAATAATTGGCGCATTCTTCAAGAGAACATTCAAATGTGCAAATTAAGCCAATTAAATTTACGAGTAATATGTTTTCATATTATATTGGGTGTACGGACGACTAGCAGAGTTTACAGCGGTCCTTCGTGTTTGCAAGGCGATCTCTCGTGACCAGGGCTTTCCTCTTCCAAATTTAATCTTTGAAAGCTAGTGTGTATGAAATATTTTCCAACACAAACCGCAGTGTACGGTCCAAGTAATAACCGGTGAAACCGGGTCGAATCCACATGAAACAATGGATTGCTATAATTTATCAATTAAAGTAACAAATAAATTAAAATTGCATAAATGGGTTATTTTATCTAAAATCTTAAGAAAGCAATTAATTAAAATAAACTAATGAAATTCCAATTACCAAAACAAAGATAAAGAGAGATTTAAGATGCTAGAAGATGAATGAAGATCCCTAAATTCTTCAATTGTTGACAAGTTTGCAAATTGCTTATAAAAATCAAATTTGTAATCAATTTAATGCATATTCAGAATAACCACAATTTAGAAACCTCTCAATTTTAATGACATACACTTCCTCCTGCTAATGATTATCCTAAATTAGTTCTAACAGATTTTGCACTTTCTCAAGCGACAAATTGTTAGAATTAATCTGCAAATTATATTTTGTTTAAGTATTTCTCAATCACCTAAATAATATAAAGCCCTAGTTCAGATCTCCTTTCGGTCTCACCAAACACACATAAGAATTTAACAGATTAACAATAAATTAACGAAATTCATAAAACAAAAGCAATGTCAACAATATTCGAATCTAGGTTTCCCCAAACGATGGGTTTAGCCTAACATGTTCACAAAACGACAGAATGTAATAATAAAGAAAAACATAGTCTGGTGAAACATGGTTGGAAGGAACGCCAGTGCAGGATTCTTGTCAGATCTCCAATGGATTGCCTTCGTTTTCTCTTCTCTCTTGCCTGGATGATGGCTGAAACAATATGGGAAGATGGTGGCTCAAACGACTGGAAGAATAATGAATGTCCAACCCTGATTAGGTCTTAAAACTTGTTATTTATGCTCCGGGACACGAAAACCTCAAAACAGCCGAAAATGGGCGGAACAGGTGGGCTTCGCGTGCTATGCGCGTGCTTTACCCTTCGCCGTGCGCGACGAGCGCGCGCTATCCAACTTGGCGCGCGGGTCTTCAGACTCGTGCGCTGATTTCGCCGTTTTCTTCCGTTTTCCGAGTTTTTTGAGCTCCAATTGACTTCCTTTTGGTCCCTTTGGCCTTTGGCTTGCTAAAAACACCTAGACACATGCAATCTCAACATAAAATACATTAAAACGCATAGAATCATGGAATGAGATCACAATTTAATATTTATACTCAAAATCATTGTTTCTAGCAATTAATTGCACAATTTCCACAAATTAAGCCATTAACTCATTATCTAAATACAAGTAAATGTCGCACTTTGTGCAGGACATCAATATCCTCACACTAAGTCTTGTTCGTCCTCGAACAAGGTATAACTAAGACCTAACAATATCAACACAAATAATAGACACCAAAATGTCTAAGAGCCAAACTACAACCAATCACAAGCTCAAGCAAAAATTAGAATCAAGTTCTCATTCGTCCCCTCTACACTAATACCACCATTTAGCTCAACCCTCACAAAGGTTCACATAAGAAAATATATATAAGTGTATGAAGTGCTCTCATGTGAATTGGGTAAAAATCACTCAATACCAAGGCAATTCAATTATCACTAAAAAATTGTAAAATAATCACAAAATCACCACACTTAGAATTCATCATAAGGAATCAATAGGTCTTTAATCAAGTTTGTAAAGGGGCTAGGGTCATAAGGTAGGAATATATGGATAAAGTAGGCTAATAAAAATGGAACAAATATTCTTTTACTTACACCATCAAAAAAAAAAAATTAAACCCAAATATCCAAGCATATCAAATCACATCTCATCATATGAAAACTCATAACCCAAACCAAATAATCAAGTACTATGTGCCCTTTTTTTTCTTTTTTTTTTGACTGTGGCTTTACATAGCTTTACAATTTTATTTAGAGGAATTCCAATATCCAAATAGTGCAGACGGAACTTCAACTCTCTTTGTTCTTGACTTAGAGTATAAAGCTCTTTGTCAGCGGAACAACTGTGAAAGCTACATAAATCCACTTTCTTCTTCTTTTTTTTTTCCGGCACTATAATACTTTTGTACAAACCTTCTCTCTTCCCAAATTTTTCACACAACCTTTCTTTTCAAGCTTCCCTCATTACTAAAATATTCCAATCCCACTAAAGTAAATCACTTGTTCCACGGGTATCAATTCTGAAGGCTTAAAATATGTGGCTAGTGATAAATATATAGTGGCTCATCAAGAAATAAGGCTAAAAAGGCTCATAGGGGCTTCCCTAAAGATAATTGTGTGAAAGGTAGGAAGTGTTTAGGCCATGGGCTTCTAAGTGCCTATATCATATTCCTCATTAAAATTCCAAATAGTAATTAGTGCCTCAAAATCACAAATAAACAGATCTAAAAGCATGCCTGGTTGACACATTCAAGAAAAAGTAAGGCCAAAAATTCTCACCCAAAGGCTTTTTGGTTGAACCTAATAGTTATGCAGTATGAGGGGACTCATTCAAACTCAATAAATCATTCTACTCTTAACACGTTCGCAGTAAAGTTCGACTCCTAGATAAAGATACAGCTACTAGTGGTGACGTGCAGTGAGCAATGTATCATAACACTGGGGTATCCCCAATCCTCACACTAAAAATTGACATTGTCCTCAATGTCTAAACAACAAAGTTAAGGCATAGACCATCCCAGTGATACTACCTAACTGACACGACTCAACACGACACAAAAGGGTAGGCAAAGATTATTTGACATGACAAAAACATTTCGAAAATCATATGATATAACCCAGGCCTAAAAAGAATAAATAAAAGACTCAAAGAAAATTAAAAATAAAAAAATTAAAAATAAAAATAAACATAAAAAGGACATTCAAACCGGACATCACTGGTAGGTGGTGAAAAATATGGGCCATGAATCCATTCCAAGCATGATTTCCTTGCTTCCCCAGAGCATCACACTAATGCGATCACTAGAACCAAAAATCACCAGATAAGTCAAAATAATGCTAACAAAAAATTAAATAATAACTAGAATAATGAAAAACACTCGAGTTGCCTCCCGGAAGCGCTTCATTTAATGTCGACAGCCGGACATCCTTGTAGCTCCTCAAGTGACTCCTGCAGAAGTGACAGCAGGCAGTGAGTCATTCAATCCATGAGATGAATGTTTATGATGATATGGTAGGTTATTCAATTCAGTATGAGGTGGGGATCAAAATCATGGCAATAAAGTTCCAAAAATTGGTACAGTGGGAGCTAAAAAAGGTGAGGAAGACTCCCTGGCAGATAAAATCACGAAAACAGAATCGGATCGCACGGACAGCGCATCTCGCACGCTATTCGCGTGCTTTTCCTCCGCAACGCGCGACGCCCACACGACGTCTTCCGTGTGGGGCACGCTCGCTGTGCGGTATTGCCACGTCGCGCGCGGCGACCGCGCGAGGTTTCCTGCTTGTCGCGCGCGGTAGCCTTTCGTGGTGCGCGACCAGCGTGCAAATGTGTCTGTCGCGTTTCGAACTCCGTTTTCGCGTGTTGTGCTCGATTCCGGGCCTCTTTTTGCTCGATTTTGGCTTTTCGGTTCCAGTTTTGGCACCCTTTCAACTCTCTTAACTTCGTCCTCCGGCTCCTGAAACCAATTCTTACACTTCTCCAAACAAACATCAATAAAATTATTATCAAAATCATCATAAACACAGTCAATAAAATTCAATCCAGAAGTGTGAGAAGATTGTTTAAGCATCTTGTTCACATTAAATGTTACTTTATCTTCTCATATTCTAAGAGTTACCACTCCTTCCTTATAATCAAAGCATGAGTAGCTAAAAATGGACTACCTAAAATAAGTGGTATCTCCCTATCATCATTCATGTCAAGTACTACGAAATCAACTGGCACAATAAATTTATCTACTTTTACCAACACATCCTCTAAAATACCATACGGTGCTTTTTGAGAACGGTCTGCCAGTTGTAGAATCATCCTTGTTGGCTTCACTTCCTTCAAGCCCAGCTTCTTGTACAGTGACACGGGCATCAAGTTGATGCTAGCTCCCGAATCACACAGGGTATCCTTGCACACTTCTCCTCCAATAGTGCAAGGTATTGTGAACCTCCCTGGATCCTTCAACTTCCTTAGTAACGGTTTCTCCATCAAAGCATTGCACTCCCCTGTAATAGAAACCAAACCACTGTCAAGTTTTCTCTTCCTAGACACAATATCTTTAAGAAATTTTGCATATTTAGGCATATTCATTAAAGCATCAACAAATGGAATATTATTTTCTAATTTGCTGAAAATATTGCAAAACTTCCTAAAACTCTCATCCTCAGCAGACAACTGTGCAGGGCGTGGAAAAGGTAGTTTGGGAAGTTGAGCTTCCACAACCGCTTTCTTCTTCTTAGGCTCCTTGTCTGCATGATCCACTTGTGTCTTCTCAGGCTCCTCTTCAACTCGGTCATCCTGCACAAGTTTAGGCATAGGGTCAGTAGTAGAAAATCCAGACCTAGTAGTAATTGCATTACATCTCTCCCTTGGATTTAGCTCAGTGTTACTAGGCAATGCTCCCGGGGCTCTTTGTGCTAACTGAGTAGCCAAATTACCCACTTGCTGCTCCGAATTCCTTTGCCCAGCTTTAATATTGGCCAACTATGCATCATTCCTAACCATGTAATCCTTTGTCCGAGCCACAAAAGTATCCAGCTTTTTGGATGTCTGAGTTTGATTATACAAGATCTGCTGCAGAAGTCCCATAATTGGATCCGAAGATGGGGTAGAAGTTGGGACTGCCTGAGGCTGCTGCCGTGGGAAAAAGGGCCTTTTCTGCTGAAAGAAGCCTGGAGGTCCTTGCTGAAAAGGTAGGTTGTTCGTATGTGGATTAAGATTCCTCATTTGATTCTGCACATACTGAACATCCTGCACTCCCTCAAAAGCTTGATTTTCAGAAGCTATTGCAGTCGGACATGTGTGGGACTGATGAGGTCCTGCACAATACTGACATGCAATAGTCTGAATGGCTTGAATTGGTTGTACCGGCTTCCCAGGCACTGGAACTACCACCTTATTCAAAGCTAGCTCCATACTTCCCAATCTATCTACCACCATTGCCAACTCGTCCTTCATCTCCTTCAGCGCTCCAACCTCTGTTACTTTAGTAGGGACATTCCTCTCACCATTCCCCCATAACTCCTCATCTTCAGCTAAGGCATCCAAAATCCTCCTGCAATCTTCTGCAGTCCTATCCATAAAGGTTCCCCCTGATGTCCCATTAAGCCACTGTCTATCTCCAGGAGTCAGACCCTGATAAAATGCATAAAGAATCTCTAACTCCGACAAACCATGTTGGGGACACGCCCTTATGTTTACCATCATCCGCTCCCATGCATCTATTACTGTCTCATGTCCTCTTTGCTTGAATGTCTTAATCTAGTCCCTAAGCTTAATGATCATAGATGGTGGGAAAAACTGTAATACCCGAGAATTTTACAACATAAATAAATAAATACAATAAATAAATAAATAAATAAATAAATAAGCAAATAAATCAGCAAATACATTAAATAAATAAATATAGAAGAAATAAGAAATGAAATTAAAAGAGATTTAATTAAACAAAAGAAATTAAAATTAAATAAAGTTAAATAAGTCGTTACACGGGTATCCGATATAAATGAACTCGAGAACTCGAGTCCAAACATAAATTATACGGGGTTCCTATTTCGTAAACCCGAAGAGAGTCCGAAAATTGGAATCCGAGAGCATAGAGGGATAGAAACCCGAAAGAGAGGCGGAAAAGCACGACGGATCGCACGACCCGCCCGGACCGAAGTCCAGGCGTTCGTCGCGCGCTGACCGCGCGCTAATGGGGGAAAAGGCGCGCCAACCCCGCGCCACTTGACAGATTCACCCGTTGCGCGAATCTCTCGCCTGAACGCGGATTTTTCGACTTTCGGTTGAACGTCTCTCGACTCAAGACTCTTAGGGTAAGATTTTGGACGCCCTAGGTCTTAGATATCTATAAATAAACCCCCTCGGAAGCCCCGAACACTTTTACAAAACCCTACAACTCTCTACACATTCGAAACCCTAAATCCCGGAGTCAACGGAGGCACCAAACAGAGACAGCGGTTGTTTGGACGAAATCCGGAAGATCTCCAACGTTGTGGTAAGCTCTAGTCCGATAAATCCTTTCACGTTTCAATCCGAAAACGGATTCTAACCTCGTTTCTTTTCTCTCTACACCCCGTATCGGATCTAGAACGGAGAACCCGACGAGAGGAGAGGATAAACGGTGGACTGGAAGCCACGCCTCCGAAATAGACGAACCCGGACGACGATTAATCTGTAAGTTAACTCTTACATGGTTTTGGGAGGAATTAAAACGTTCGAAACTAATTGATTTAACAAGAAATCGTAAATCTGCCATCTTATGTTTTCTATCGACGCAACAGATTTGATGAATTTTTCTGAACCTTAAAACGACTTCAAACGGAAAAACTTAAAACACGAAAAACGTTCCTAAGGCTTAGATCTATCTACTGTAAAATTTTCAGAATTTTTAGAGTCGATTTGATATGTGAAAACCAACTGAAACAGAACTGCTTGAATCTAGATATTGAAATTCTTGACAGAACTTAGGTTTGATCTTGATCACGTTTTTGACATAGGTTCCAGACCGATTTAGATCTTTGGCCGAACATGAAAGTTGTAGATAAATGTCTTAAGATAGTCTCTGTAAAACTTCATCAAATTTAGAGTTGAATTGCTATGGTAGAATTCGAAATCTTTAAACTGTGACATAGGAAATTCGGACAGAATTATGCCTCTGTGAAAATTGGTATTTTTGACCTATTTCGGTATCTCGGATTGAAAACGTTAAAACACGAAAGTTGTAGATCTCGACGTTTCTGAGTCAGTCGTGAAATATTGGAATTGTTAGAATATCCACATGGGTTTCCCGAGGCTCCGGAGTGGTACTGGGTATGGCTGATACGGTTGCGGCCGCCGGGCTACCGGCTAAACTTGTTGACATCGCGATGCTATCGTGAAACTTTGAAATACCAAATCTGGGATGTAATGGGGATATTAAATTAAATTAAATTAGATTGAATTATGTTTGTTGTCCAATTAAATTATTTAAATGTTTTATTTAAATTATGGCTATTATTCTAAATCATGCGAGATGTGTTGTTAAATAAAGCCCTGAAATGAATTATGCTATTGGATAGTTGATTAAATTAAATTGAGTATTATGCTATTATCATGCTTTTATATGATTATTAAAAATTAATGGCTTTTAAACCCTACGATCATGCATGTGTTAACTTACTCAGCAAGTTGTGCTGACCAAACCATTTTTATTCTCTTTTCTTACAGAATATTTAGAGTGAGCATGAGCACTTCATACATGGGAACTTATCTTTTGGGGAAAACATTATTTTGTTTTTAAATTCGTACTTTAGACCATATTATGAACGAGCCTGTTTAACCCGTGTTTTGGCCATGTCGGCCCTATTTACATTTTCCGCTGCAATACTATACTTAAATATTATTTCCTCTGCGCTATGATATTATTATT
Source organism: Hygrophila difformis (assembly GCA_030278955.1). Classification (NCBI taxonomy): domain Eukaryota; kingdom Viridiplantae; phylum Streptophyta; class Magnoliopsida; order Lamiales; family Acanthaceae; genus Hygrophila; species Hygrophila difformis. The sequence continues at coordinate 34,905,530 of JAOANR010000010.1, read as the reverse complement.
TTCGAACTATATTGTATGGGCTGTTTGAATGCTTTAAATATTTTAAATACTGCAATACCTAGCCTTGCATCTCTTTAGTAAGCCGGAGAAACCGTGTCTTACTAGGGAGGTGTGGCGGTGACACCCCGACCTGGGTTATCAAAAACCGGGGTGTTACAAGTTGGTATCAGAGCCCGGCTATTTTTAAACTATTATTTTTAAACCCTTATTATTTTTAAACTATTATTAATATTTTGACTATTATTTTAAATTTTAAAGTATTATTTCCATGGAAAATTTTTATTTTAAAACCCATGGAAAAAAAAATATATATATATAGTGCATTAAATTATTTTGGGGGGAAATCATCATTTGCATTGCATATTGCATCTCTTCTATGAACTTAGGATCTTGGCGAATTTGAACTTAGAATCTTGGCGAATTTGAACCTAGAATCTTGCCAACTCTGAACTTAGAATCTTGGCGAAATTGAACTTAGAATCTTGGCGAATATTAACGTAGATCTCTTGCTTGCGCTAGATGGCTAGTCAAGATATGATGCAGTTGATGATCAGGATGATGAGCGTTCATCTTGATTCCCACCAAACCCTAGAGCAAATGAAGTACCGTATGGCTCAATTGGAGGCCAATTTGCACCACATGGGCAACTTGAGAGAGGCGGATCATCACCGCATAAACCAACTCGAACGCCAAGTCCAAACCCTCACTACACAAAACTTAATACTGAAGGAACACATCGATGCACATGGGCAAGACTTAAACACTATCTTTGACGATCTACTGCCGCCGAGTTCGGAGGAGGAGGACCCGAAGGAGGATCCCGCTACCCCACCGGAGGACGTCTTGAGACGCTAGAGATTCTATTTTTAGTAGATACTATTTTGCTAGGAAAATATTTCTACCTTTGTACTAAAATTTCTTTTGAGATAATAAAATGCCCGATTTATTTATAATAAATCGAAAAAAAAAAAAATTCCGGACAGACCTGTCCGTACGACGAAAAAAAAAAAGAAAAAAATGAAATAAAACAAATTAAAATAAAACCCCGAAGCGTACGACGCTACTTAGTTCGATTGAGCACCACGTGCTAAATTACAAAACACATATACATTTATAGAAATTGCTTAGACTATATGTTAAAATCACGAGTCCTGATCCACCCTATTTGTACCAGAATGGCACCCAGAGGAAGAGGAAGAGGAAGAACTCAACCCGCTCCCCAAACCACCACTGAAACACCTGTCGAAATACCTCCAAATGTCACGGAACCGGCCCAACCTGAGGAGAAACAACCCCAAGGTGCGCAGGACGCCCCCGCACCGAACAATGTGGGCGATCGTCTTAGGACGATAGAGGAGGTGTTGATTGCGCTCGGAAACGCGCAAGTCAACCAGGGTCAAGCTGCGGCGGTACCTCCGCCCCAGGCTCGCCCTAACCACTTGGCGATGGTGAATCCTTACCAGCCGCCCCACTACGCTGGTGAGGAGGATCCAGCTAAACTGGAGAAGTGGATCCGGACCTTCGACAAGCTGCTGGGGGCAGTTAAATGTCCGGAGGGAGAAAGAGTGCATGCCGCCTCATACTACTTGGGAGGCGAAGCTGACGACTGGTGGCAGGCGACGCAAGCCAAACTGACAGAGGATGACGAGCCCTTCTCATGGGCGGAAATGATGGAGATGCTCAGGGATCGTTTCTATCCCCTGAGTACCAAATCAGCGATGTACGAAGAACTCCTGTCGCTGAAGCTATATTAGATCTCGATTTCGAATAACAATTTTAAAGGTTAAGTGAATTAATTTTCACTAAGTTCTTAAAGACCCACACAGTGGTCAACATAGCGTGACAATCTTTGAGAACTAAAAACTCTAGATTTACTAATCTAGATAATGTTTTGGAATCTTTCTCCCAGTGTTTTCCATAAAGGAATATCGCAAGGAAGGTCCTGAACATATTTTAAACTTAGTATTTTCCTTCATACAAAACTCATCCTTGCTTTATTTCATTATTGGAATGATGCAAGGAACAAACCTATCAGCATAAACTCTCGAAAATGTTATTCCAGAACCCACGCTTCGTTCAATTGAACAAAGCGAGGGAACATTCTGAGATAGCAACAGAATTGGTTCCTTTTCTTAAGGAAGCCAAAGAACTTCTCGCTATAAATATATGTCACCTATATTATAAATGAGAATTAAATATTCTCGCTGCATCCTTGACAGATTTTATTGCAAGGAGCTTGATTCCCTGTATTACTTAAATCTGAGGAACATTCTATGAATAATAACTCCCTCCACGCTGTGCAAATATAGCACGCGGAAAATTAGAGTGTTCATAGTTTTAACCCCAAGATAATACTACAAGGTATTTTGGACATCTATTTTCCAGAAGTAATTCTCAAATCCTTTTTAAGGAAAGCAATTCCCTATATTCTGTCCAGCTCCTAACCTATATTTTGGAGCCGCTAGCATTTTACTTAGAGGACTCAGAACCCTCATCTGGGGAAGTAGTATCTTGTTCTAAACGATATAACGGAATTCCTATAGTGATAAAGAACGTAGAATTCTTCGCGAACTTAGTAGAATTTAACTTAAGAGACTTTGACATCATACTGGGGATGGATCCCAGTATAAGGCGGTGATCGAATGCCAAAAGCAAAAGATTACCTTGTCAAAAAGTAGGGGAAAGAGAGTTATCTTTTACTCTCAGCCCCCTAAGAGGAGTAACAAAATCGTTAGTGCACTTAAACTAAGTAACTTGATGCGTAAGGGGTATGAACTATATGCGTGCTATGTGCACAACCTTGAGGCGGAAGATAACAAGGTTGATAGCATACCAGTGGTAAGAGAATACCCGGACGTGTTCGCTGAGGACGTTCCGGGCATGCCACCTGAGAGAGATCTTGAATTCACTATAGATCTCATTCCGGGCACAGAGCCAGTCTCAAAAGCTCCGTACCGGATGGCACCACTGGAAATGAAGGAGTTAAAAGAATAACTCGAGGAACTGTTAGGGAAATGCTACATAAGACCGAGTACGTCCCCTTGGGGAGCACCGGTTTTATTTGTCAAAAAGAAAGACGGAGGACTACGTCTTTGCATAGATTACCGAGGATTAAACCAAGTGACCATCAAGAATAAATACCCCCTGCCGAGAATAGAGGATCTGTTTGATCAACTGAAGGGAGCTTCAGTATTCTCGAAGATCGATTTGCGATCTGGGTATCATCAGTTGAGGATCGCCGAGAAGGACATTCCGAAGACGGCGTTCCGAACGCGATATGGCCATTACGAGTTCACAGTGTTATCCTTTGGGTTAACAAATGCTCCGGCCATGTTCATGAATCTCATGAACAACGTGTTCCGAGAATTGTTAGATCGGTGCGTCGTAGTGTTCATCGACGACATCCTGATCTACTCAAAGAGCGAGGAAGAGCATGCCCAACACTTACATCAAGTGTTAGAAATCTTGCGAAGAAATCAGCTATACGGCAAGCTGTCGAAATGCGATTTCTGGTTGAGAGAAGTGACAATTCTCGGACACAAAGTATCTGCTGATGGAGTATCGGTGGATCCGGCAAAGGTTTCTGCCGTGACGGAGTGGGCTACTCCGAAGAGTACAACGGAAATAAGGAGTTTCCTTGGATTAGCTGGGTATTATAGACGATTTGTGAAGGACTTTTCAAGGATTGCGCGTCCTTTGACCCAGCTACTGAAGAAAGGAGCAAAATACGAGTGGACCGAAGCTTGTGAGACTGCGTTTCGAGAACTTAAGAAACGACTCACAACCACACCCGTATTAACACTACCATCCGAGAATGGTGACTTTGAAGTTTACAACGATGCTTCGAAGGAAGGTTTAGGTTGTGTCTTGATGCAAGACTAGAGAGTCGTAGCGTATGCATCACGCCAACTAAAACCTCACGAGGAGAATTATCCGACACATGACCTGGAGTTGGCAGCGGTCGTTTTCGCTCTAAAGATATGGAGACATTATCTTTATGGGCGGAAGTGTCGAATGTTCACCGACCACAAGAGCTTGAAATATATATTCACTCAGAAGGAGTTGAATTTGAGACAGCGAAGGTGGTTGGAACTTATTAAAGACTACGATTTAGAGATAGCATACCACGAGGGGAAGGCGAATGTGGTAGCCGATGCCCTAAGTCGGAAAACCCAACACGTGACAAACTCGTTGGTAATTCCGCCGGCATTGTACATGGAATTGGCAAGATTGGAGTTAGAACTTGTGCATCCTGGCACAGTGAGAGAAACGGTCAATGCCATGGTCGTAGAAACTCCAATATTGGACGAGATTCGACTCGCTCAATCGGGCGACCCGAAACTCGAGAAGATAAAAGAGTATATTGCCGAAGGAAAGGCAATAGGATTTGCTGTCCACGAGGATGGAAGCATCCGTTTTAAAGGGAGATGGTGTGTGCCCCTTAAATGTGCCGAGTTAAAACTAAGGTTGATGGAGGAAGGGCACAACACGCCATATTCCGTACATCCCGGAGGAGACAAGCTATACAAAGATCTGAAGAAGATCTATTGGTGGCCGGGAATGAAGAAGGAAGTGGCGAACTTCGTGGCGAGATGTCTCACCTGCCAAAAAGTTAAGGCAGTGCGACATAAACCCTTAGGATTGATGCAACCACTAGAGATTCCAAGTTGGAAGTGGGATAGCATCTCGATGGACTTTGTCTCGGGATTACCCCGATCACCTAAAGGCATGAACAAGATTTGGGTGATTGTGGATAGGCTAACGAAGACAGCCATATTTATCCCGATGAAGGACACGTGGACTATGGACCAATTGGCCCGAGCCTACATTGATAATGTGGTACGACGACATGGAGTACCACATGATATCATTTCTGATAGAGACATTAGATTTGTCTCTCATTTCTGGACAGAGTTACAAAAAGCTCTCGGTACTCAAATCAAAATGAGCACCGCATTCCACCCGATGACGGATGGACAAACCGAGAGGACAATTCAAACACTAGAAGACATGCGTGTTGGAATTCAAAGGGAATTGGGAATCTAATTTACCCCTAATTGAGTTCTCCTATAATAATAGCTACCATGCTAGCATCGGCATGGCACCTTTCGAGGCGTTGTATGGACGAAAGTGCCGAAGCCCGTTGAGCTAGGAAGAAAACGATAAGTCCGTGGTAGTGGGACCACAACTTATCGAAGACATGGCTCAACAAATCAAAGTAATTCAAGGGAAGATGAAAGCCGCTCAAGACCGTCAAAAGAGTTATGCCGACGTGAGACGACGAGACCTAGAATTTCAAGTGGGAGATAGGGTCATGCTAAAGATATCACCCATGAAGGGGGTGATGCACTTTGGCAAACGAGGAAAGTTAAGTCCTCGATATATAGGACATTACGAAATTCTAGAACGAGTCGGAACTCTAGCTTACCGACTGGCTTTACCGCCGCAATTAGATCGAGTTCATAATGTTTTCCATGTCTCACAACTAAAGAAGTATGTGCCGGACCCGACACATGTACTTCAACCGGAGATAATTGAGCTCGATGAAGATTTGACTTATGAAGAAGTCCCAGTGCGTATTCTCGACACTAAGGAACGAGTAACGAGGAACAAGACCGTCAAAATGATCAAGGTTCTTTGGTCGAACCACGAAAGTGAGACGGCAACTTGGGAAGTAGAATCCGACATGAGAGAACGCTACCCGACATTGTTCCAAACCGATACCGACATAGTTATGGGGACATAACTGCAATCTTAAGGGGGAGAGGATGTCATACCCCACCTATTTTTCGTGCATCTTTTTAAACTTTTGAACTACGTTATGGCTTGATCCCTTCACCGGGTACGTAGGCAACTTAGAAGTCTTAATTCTAAGTTCAGTCACAAAATAATAAAATAAACAAAAGACCTTAGCACGAGAAAAGCCGAAACACAACTTCGAGGACGAAGTTGATTCTTAAGGAGGGTAGACTGTAATACCCGAGAATTTTACAACATAAATAAATAAATAAATACAATAAATAAATAAATAAATAAATAAGCAAATAAATCGGCAAATACATTAAATAAATAAATATAGAAGAAATAAGAAATGAAATTAAAAGAGATTTAATTAAACAAAAGAAATTAAAATTAAATAAAGTTAAATAAGTCGTTACACGGGTATCCGATATAAATGAACTCGAGAACTCGAGTCCAAACATAAATTATACGGGGTTCCTATTTCGTAAACCCGAAGAGAGTCCGGAAATTGGAATCCGAGAGCATAGAGGGATAGAAACCCGAAAGAGAGGCGGAAAAGCACGACGGATCGCACGACCCGCCCGGACCGAAGTCCAGGCGTTCGTCGCGCGCTGACCGCGCGCTAATGGGCGAAAAGGCGCGCCAACCCCGCGCCACTTGACAGATTCGCCCGTTGCGCGAATCTCTCGCCCAAACGCGGATTTTTCGACTTTCGGTTGAACGTCTCTCAACTAAAGACCCTTAGGGTCAGATTTTGGACGCCCTAGGTCTTAGATATCTATAAATAAACCCCTCGGAAGCCCCGAACACTTTTACAAAACCCTACAACTCTCTACACATTCGAAACCCTAATTCCGGAGTCAACGGAGGCACCAAACGGAGACAGCGGCTGTTTGGACGAAATCCGGAAGATCTCCAACGTTGTGGTAAGCTCTAGTCCGATAAATCCTTTCACGTTTCAATCCGAAAACGGATTCTAACCTCGTTTCTTTTCTCTCTACACCCCGTATCGGATCTAGAACGGAGAACCCGACGAGAGGAGAGGATAAACGGTGGACTGGAAGCCACGCCTCCGAAATAGACAAACCCGGACGACGATTAATCTGTAAGTTAACTCTTACATGGTTTTGGGAGGAATTAAAATGTTCGAAATTAAAAGATTTAACAAGAAATCGTAAATCTGCCATCTTATATTTTCTACCGACGCAACAGATTTGATGAATTTTTCCAAACCATAAAACGACTTCAAATGGAAAAACTTAAAACACGAAAAACGTTCCTAAGGCTTAGATCTATCTACTGTAAAATTTTCAAAATTTTTAGAGACGATTTGATATGTGAAAACCAACCGAAACCGAACTGCTTGAATCTAGATCTTGAAATTCTTGACAGAACTTAGGATTGATCTTGATCACGTTTTTGACATAGGTTCCAGACCGATTTAGATCTTTGGCCGAACATAAAAGTTGTAGATAAATGTCTTAAGATGGTCTCTGTAAAATGTCATCAAATTTGGAGTTGAATTGCTATGGTAGAATTCGAAATCTTTAAACTGTGACATAGGAAATTCGGACAGAATTATGCCTCTGTGAAAATTGGTGTTTTTGACCTATTTCGGTATCTCGGATTGAGAAAGTTAAAACACGAAAGTTGTAGATCTCGACGTTTCTGAGTCAGTCCTGAAAATTTGGAATTTTTGGAATTAAATCTGATTTTAGACGAATTTTAGAGTAAACTGTGGTTTACCGGAAATCAAATCTTGAAATCTTGTTGAAACATGGAGTTAACCTTTAGGATTGAAATAAATCGAAATATTATTTTCAAATAAATAGAATTTAAATCAGATTTTTGAAAATTAAATCCCCTTATAAACTTGATAAATTAAAATTAGGGGTGAGTGCTCTGCAGGGTGCCCCCTAACGATTCACTTCGTGCTTTAATGGACGATGATGACCCCGCGCGCTAAACTTGAGATATGATATTGCCAAAACGGCGAAATATAGAGCCTACACTCTCGAGAATATCCACATGGGTTTCCCGAGGCTCCGGAGTGGTACTGGGTATGGCTGATACGGTTGCGGCCGCCGGGCTACCGGCTAAACTTGTTGACATCGCGATGCTATCGTGAAACTTTGAAATACCAAATCTGGGATGTAATGGGGATATTAAATTAAATTAAATTAGACTAAATTATGTTTGTTGTCTAATTAAATTATTTAAATGCTTTATTTAAATTATGGCTATTATTCTAAATCATGCGAGATGTGTTGTTAAATAAAGCCCTGAAATGAATTATGCTATTGGATAGTTGATTAAATTAAATTGAGTATTATGCTATTATCATGCTTTTATATGATTACTAAAAATTAATGGCTTTTAAACCCTACGATCATGCATGTGTTAACTTACTCAGCAAGTTGTGCTGACCAAACCATTTTTATTCTCTTTTCTTACAGAATATGTAGAGTGAGCATGAGCACTTCATACATGGGAACTTATCTTTTGGGGAAAACATTATTTTGTTTTTAAATTCGCACTTTAGACCATATTATGAACGGGCCTGTTTAACCCGTGTTTTGGCCATGTCGGCCCTATTTATATTTTCCGCTGCAATACTATACTTAAATATTATTTCCGCTGCGCTATGATATTATTATTTTCGAACTATATTGTATGGGCTGTTTGAATGCTTTAAATGTTTTAAATACTGCAATACCTAGCCTTGCATCTGTAAGCCGGAGAAACCGTGTCTTACTAGGCAGGTGTGGCGGTGACACCCTGTAACACCCCGGATTTGATAACCCAGGCCGAGGTGTCACCGCCGCATCCCCCTAGCAAGACACGGCTTCCCGAGCTCGCTAAGGATATGCAAGGCTTGTGGGTATGTAAAAGATTTAAAACATTTCAAGATATAGTCCGGAAATTTATAATACTTAATATGATAGTAGTAATCATCATGCGCGAAAAGTAAATAGAGTAAATGCAGCGGAAAGTAAATCACGGCCAACATGGCCAAATCCTCGGGTTTAACAGACCCGGTAAAAACAGTACTATGATGCAGAAAGCGAAAATGTTCATAAATAATTCCCCCCAAGTGCATGCGTATGCGTCACTCGACATACTCTGTAAAAGAAAAATGACAACGGTTGTCAGTATAAAAATATACTGAGTAAGTTAATCCCTAACTACAAATAAAAGGGGTTACAAGTGTTTAAACTAAAGATTTCGCTTACCGTACGAGAATTTAAAAATACATGATTTATCAGCAGCGGAAAATCATGATTAAAGAACTTAATTTAAAAAGCGAAATTTAAAGCATAATTTAAGATGCATAAATTTTAAATACATAATTAAAGACAGGATAATTACGATTTAAGCATAACGAAACACTCACACGAGTCTTTTACTTTTCATCCCGTAAACTAAGAAGAGGACACCATACCGGGAGATCACTAACGAGGCAATCTCAACATAGGACCACTAACGAGGCAGTCCAAACAATGGGAGACCACTAACGAGGCAGTCTCAAAGATAGTAGGACCACTAACGAGGCGATCCACAAAGATAGTAGGACCACTAACGAGGCGATCCACAAATACAGCGCGCGAGATCACTAACGAGGCAATCTCAGATAGTAAGGAGACCACTAACGAGGCAGTCTCAAAGATAATGATAGTATGAAGATCGGCTCAGCCTAGTGAACGGGATTTTTCGAAAGTTCGTATTTCAAAGTTATCAAAGGATCGATATCGCGTTTTCATAGTTCGAGTTTTCTCAAGTTCGAAAAATCCTATTCGAGGCAGTTCACGCCTTTCTTAATTTAAAATTCGTCTTTTCTCCAAAAATTCTAAAATTTTTACAGTAATTCAAAAACACACACACGAACAACTTTCATGTTTTAAGTTTTTGGAAATAAGGTTCCGAAGTGAGTTGAAATTTGAGTTTATTGCAAAGAATAATTTATGTCTTAAAAACTGTTTTCGTCACAGGTTCGTGCAACGCCGATAAAAAATTCATTTCAAAACCAATCGATGTGAAATTTTTACAGTAACTACACGACACATTAAGGAACAACTTTCATGTTTTAAGTTTTTGGAAATAATGAATTCTTGGTACTCAAAAATCGAGTGCAACTCACTGCATACTCGTGGCCCTTAAAACGAATTCAAAACAGTTTCAAAAACTTGGCCGTTTGACATATCAAATGAACACAAAAATTCGTGAAATTTTATAGGCATAATCTAGACACAATTATCTACAACTTTTGTTTAGGAATGCAAAGTTAAATCATTCGAAAAATGGGTGAAAAACATGCATCAAGTTGAATGAAGGAATCTGTCACAGATTTAAATCGTTCGGTTCGATACAGAAAGTTCATGGCGAAAATTGGGATAGCAAAACTTAATGTCAATGGCTGAAATTTGGACATAGGATAGATAAAGGTGTTAGGAACAACTTTTATGTTGAAAAGTTTTCGGTTTGAATTCCCGAAGGTCGAGTTTTAGGCGAGTCTTTAAAATTGGACGAAAATAGGGTTTTTGAAAACCGATTTTTGTTACAAGCCTATATCTCGAGATTTAAACAACAAACAACCACGAAAATTTGTGAGTAAGGTTTTAACTTACCTAGGATGATGATAGGGTCGCTGGATTGGGTTTCCGGACGTCCTAGGGTCACGACGAACGGCCAACTTCTCCGATCGCTTTTTGTTCGTTTTCCGACGTGAAATCGTAGTAAGGAAATAGTGTTAGAATTCGAGTTTCGGAGACTCATGGACTGATGGAATGCTATATTAAGACTTACCAAGGTTCTAGGAAGCCGTGGCTCAGTCCCGTTCACCTCGTCGTCGCCGGAATGTTCGCCGGAAAGCTTCGTCGGGAGAGTTTGGCTTGGAGAGGGAGTTTGTGAGTATGGTGGGGGTGGTTTTCTGGGGGATTAGGGCTTTTGAGGCTCCCCAGCCGCCCCTAAGCCTTCCTTAAGGCTGGGATTTGGTTTCCCTCGAAGGGAGTTGTAATTTCGGCAAGAAAATCACCCCCGAATGGAAAGATTACACCTTCAGCCCCTCTGGCGCGGAGGTGGCGCGCACCCACCCCTATGGTCGCGCGGAGCACGCGTGCCAGCCTGGCGTCGCGACGCCCTTGGCCGCGCGGTGGCCGCGCGGCGGCGCGCGGACAGCGCGGGCCGGCCGGACCGGCCGGTTCGGCGATCCGCGTGTTCCGTCGGGTCTTCCCTCGCTTTCCCCTATCGGTTTTCTACGTGTTAGCTCGATTCCCTGGGTCGTCTTCGTTGCGGAATCTTCTCCCTAATCTTGTTACGAGTCCGGCTTATCGCTCGCAACATTTCCGGGTCCTACTTAGCCTAGTCTAAATTGGTTCCAACATCTCCTATCGTCCTTGTGATCTAATTCGTGATGTATTTTGTGATTTATTTCGTGACTGAACTTAGAGATTAGTTCTAAGCTGCCTACGTACCCTGTGAAGGGATCAAGTCATGACGTAGTTCAAAACAATTTGAATTTGTTTTTCCTCGGGTGTTACACACCCCGACCTGGGTTATCAAAAACCGGGGTGTTACAAAAACTTAGTCATGAATCTCTGCAACATATCATCCCAAGTATGAATGGAACCTGCAGGAATTGACTGAAACCATGCTTCAGCCCTATCCCTTAATGAAAAGGGAAACAGCTGCATCATGAGTTCCTCTTGTGTCACTCCTGCAATGTTCACTGTACTGCACAGGTACCTAAAGTGATACAGGTGGATATTGGGGTTCTCGTTGGCACCTCCCCCAAACTGCTCTTGCCGAACCATGGTTATGAAAGAAGGATTAATGGCGAAAGGTATGTTTGGCCTAGGCCTCACCATTGGATCATTTATAATTTGACCAGCTGTTCGCATCTGCTGCCTGAGAGTCAGTGGTGCTGGTCGGGGAGCGTTCTCACCAACACCTTCCTGAACAATCGGTACACCCCCTCCCCGCGGTTCCTGCCGCTCATGCTCATTCTCACCCCCGTTCATGGTGAACACTAGTTTTCTCCTTGCCCTAATTCTACGTTCAGTCCTAGCAATTTCATGGTGAAACCGGGTCGAATCCACAGGGAACAATGGCTGGCTATAATTTATCAAATTAAAGTAGCGAATAACTTAAAATTGCATGAATAGGTTGTTTTATCTAAAATCTAAGAAAGCAATTAATTGAAATAAACTAATGAAATTCCAATTACCAAAACAAAGAGAGATATTTAAGATGCTAGAAGATGAATGAGGATCCCTAGATCCTTCAATTGTTGACAAGTTTGCAAATTTCTTATAAAAATCAATTTTTTAATCAATTTAATGCCTATTCAGAATAACCACAATTTAGAAACTTCTCGGTTATAATGACATGCACTTCCCCCTGCTAGTAATTATCCTAAATTGGTTCTAACAGATTTTGCACTTTCTCAAGCTACAAATTGTTAGAATTAATCTGCAAATTATATTTGTTTAAGTATTTCTCAATCACCTAAACAATATAGAGCCCTAGTTCAGATCTCCTTTCGATCTCACAAAACACACATAAGAATTTAACAGATTAACAATAAATTAACGAAATTCATAAAACAAAAGCAATGTCAACAATACTCGAATCTAACGATGGGTTTAGCCTAACATGTTCACAAAACGACAGAATGTAATAGTAAAGAAAAACATAGTTTGGTGAAACATGGTTGGAAGGAACGCAAGTGTAGGATTCTTGTCAGATCTCCAATGGATTGCCTTCGTCTTCTCCTCTCTTGCCCGGATGATGGCCGGAACAATATGAGAAGATGGTGGCTCAAAAGACTGGAAGAATAATGAATGTCCAATCCTGATTAGGTCTTAAAACGTGCTATTTATGCTTCGGGACACGAAAATCGCAAAACAGCCGAAAATGGGCCGAACAGGTGGGCTTCGCGCGCGCTTTACCCTTCGCCGCGCGCGACGAGCGCGCACTATCCAACTTGGCGCGCGGGGCCCCGTGCTATCCTGCATAGCGCGCGGGTCTTCACACTCGTGCGCTGATTTCGCTGTTTTCTTCCGTTTTCCGAGTTTTTTGAGCTCAAATTGACTTCCTGTTGGTCCCTGATAATGGCCAAAAATGTCCATTATTTTCAATCTATTTCCGTATCTGAAACGGGAAATTGATCACATTCCGGTCTTATATCAAATAAGAAAGCAGTGGAATTAGACTGATTCATTCATATTTGTAAAAATAATAAGCTTGTATGAAAAATGCATAAATATGTAATTTTAATACACATTTATGTTAGAAAAATACAAAAACATGAGAAAAAGAAAAGAAAAGAAAAAGGAATGAAAAGATGGGCAAAAGAATAAAACAGGCCCATAAACCAAAAAGATGGGAAAATAGAGAAAAAGCCCAAAAAATAACTATTTTGGCCCACCAGGCCCAGTAAGGTCAAGCCAGTCGCGAGACTGGTACGTAGTCGCTAAGCATGGTCTCGCGACTGGGGGCAGTCTAGCGACAGACCAGCCAGATGAAGAAGGAGACCCTGTCCGGTAGGGGTGGGCACGGTTCGGTTACTCGGGATTTTTCAGGTATTTGCTAACCGAACCGAACCGAGCAAATATTCGAAATTAGTAACCGAAACTGAACCGAAAAAATCGGTTAACCGAAATTTCGGTTAACCGAGAAAAATCCTATTATTTGCGGATTACTCGAACCGAACCGAACCGATCTATTGCGCGACAAATATGCTCTCCAAATAACCGAAATGACGGTTAACCGAAAAAACAATGTCCTATTTGCAAATAATGTAAACCGAACCGAATCGAACCGAACTAAAAATTAGAAAATTTCAAAAACAAGTTCAGAGAATAAATACCCAAAATCAAAGGCCAATCAGTCACAACTTTACACATTGATTATCAACACACATACACAACATACTTGATCAGACCAAATCATCCCCATCGGTAAATAGTTTTGCCTCGCTGAGACCTGCTTTGAGTGGAGAAAGCTCATCCTTCTCATTAGAACCAATTCCACCAGTTGGTTGAAGGGGATTCAAGTGTGCCTATTGGACTTTGCACTCTGTTCCTGTTGGCTATTGGGAGGAAAGTTCCATAAAGTTGAGAGATATCTGCAGTGTGAAGTTTAATAATTTATCAGGCGGGAGGCATATTTGGGAACATAACCATTCTGGATACCCTCAAAATAGTATTTTGGTTCTTCGAGGAAACATGTCCCCATTTTAAGGCCAACTGGAGTCCTATAAAATGAACAGAGTAATTCAGGTATGGAAGAAGAATGCCATTAAAAAAAAAAAAAACTTTAGTATTGCATTTAAATTGTAGTCGTTCAAGGGGGATTATATGCTCCTTAACAATACAAATCACATACCAAAGGAGAAGAAATACAAGCAGAAATGCAATTTGACAAGAAACAAAAAAGGAAGCAACACCAGTCCCAAAGATGATAAAAGATATTCATATTCAAAATGAGGAGTGCATTAACAACCTATGGAAATAACTGGATTAGTGAAAGTGCGGGAGTGCCACTATCAAGAACAATAATTATGAGGAGTGCATTAACAACCTATGGAAATAACTGGATTAGTGAAAGTGCGGGAGTGCCACTATCAAGAACAATAATTGTTGATTAAGCGAACAACTTTCTACAAAACCTTGAAATGAAACTACTTACATCTTGAAAGAAACAACCCCATATCATATACTTTCCCTTTTTTATTTCCCCACAGGTCAAATGATTTGTAATAAAGCTAAAGAAAAACTCTTTGAAAAAACAAATCAACAAGCTAGTAACCTGGAAGGGGAGAGATCGCGTCACTGCCGGAAGAGGATGACCGGATCTGTGCAGCGACGGGGATGACCGGTTCTTTGCAACAACGGGGATGGGCGCATCTGTGCAACGAAACGACGAGGATGAACGGATGAACGAAGGAAACGAAGGACGGAAGAGGTTGAGCGGCCTCGCGAATGAAGGGAAGATCGGAAGGGGCTGAGCGTCGGTGTGCCGCTGTTGCTACCTCGCCTCGCCTCGCCGCGCCGTAGCCTGGATGGCTGGATGTGGATGGATTTTGCCAGGGTGTTTGGGAGGGAAGAAGAGAGGGGATTTGAGCGGCGCTAGAATGAAATCCCTGGATTGGAAATGGGTGAGCTAGGGTTAGAAATCAATTTTATTATATAAATAATTAAATATGTATAATATATATTTAAATTTTAAAATATAATAATAATATACGGTTCGGTTCGGTTAATCGGGGTAAAAAAATTGAAAAAACCGTAACCGAACCGAACCGAGCAAATACCTGTGCTAAGGTATTTGTATTCGAACCGAACACCCCGGTTAACCGAAAATTCGATTCGGATTCGATTCGGATCAGCGGTTCAACGGTTCGGTTCGAATTTTTTGCCCACCCCTACTGTCCGGAACCTCCAGTCCCTAGACCCCAGTCGCGAAACATGGCCTCGCGACTGGGAGGTGTTCCGCGACACACGAAGAGTTGAAGGCAAACCCTGTCTCAAGACACCAGTCGCTAGACACCCCAGTCGCGAAACATGGCCTCGCGACTGAGTGTGGCCTAGCGACACAGAAGGCAGACTAGAGACTCATTCCAGAGAGCCTCACGACTGGGCGAGGAGTCTTGCAACATGCAGCTGAGTCCCACGACACAAGACATGGCTGTGATGTGTGTGAGTCTCACGACACGTGTGGGCCTCAGGATCAAGGCCCATGGGCCTAGGGTTTCACTTCTATAAATAGATGGTGATCCCTATGTGCTCGGGAGAGTAAGAATTTCATTTGCTTGAAGACAAAGTTTGGAGAATTCTCTCTAGGTAGTTCTTAGTTTAGTTTAGTTTTATTCTTTTTTTTGTATTATTTAATTTTTGCATTAGCTTAGCTTAGATTAGTTTTGTCTTTTATGTTGTTCTTGCTTTAAATAGTTTAGGTAGCCACTGTTCATAGTTTTATTTTGTTATTAAACCTTGCTTTTAGGGTTTGTAATATCCAAATGATGGGTATTAACAAACCCATTAATAAAATGGGAGTATATTCAAGATATTGTGTCCCAAAAACATGAAATGAGTCTCACACCCCATGGATTCTTTATGGCTTTCCTTTTCTTTTGGGTCATTTGACTCTTGTTTTCCTTTTTATGCTTACTGTCTAGTTATTCTTGGATAATGATGCATGCTTATGTGTGATTAAACCTAGATTAGGGTTTGCTTCTCTCTTAAATACTGTTTTAGTTTATGTTGTTCTTTTTCATAAAAGCATGTTTTTGTTAGATTAAATTTGTGTTTGGTTATTTTAGGCTAGAATAGCTTTTGAATCTGAAATAGGTGAGATCACGCACAATGCATGTTACTGTACCTGACATGTGTCCTGAACCACATCCTGGTCGCGAACCGCCTCCAGTCGCGAGACCACGTCTCGTGACTAGAGGGTAGTCTCGCGACACGGATGTCTCAGGACACCTGTCCTTTAATTTTAAAACCCTCAGTCGTGAGCCACTCCTGTCGCAAACCCACGGTTCACGACACAATTCTGGCCTAGCGACAGGGGACCAAATTCTTGTATTTTTCTATGAAAGGCTCTAGTCGTGAAACTCCTGTCCTGAACCCACGGTTCAGGATACAATTTTAATTTCATGACTGGGAAATTATGCCTTAGCAATATTTTGAAAACCCAGTCGCTAGACCATCCTGTTGCGAGACCACGTCTCGCGACACACTTTCCACGTCTAGTGACTGGGAGCCAAACACTTGAAAATATTTTGTGAAGACATGCTAGTCGCTAGACCCCTGTCGCGAGACCGCGAGAGGTCTCGCGACACAACCCAAGTCTAGCGACTGGGGCTCCATGACTTAGCAATTTGTTTCAAAATCACCAGTCGCGAAATCCATGTCATATAACCTAGGTTCATGACACAATTTATGGTTTCACGACTGGGTTCTCATCCCTTTATTAAATTACAAAAATTCTGAATTCTTAACCCCTAGTCCCTAAACCCCAGTCGCGAGACCACGTCTAGCGACTGGATTCCTGTCTAGGGACTGAGAAAACCCTAAAATCAAACTCTTTATTCTCAACCCCTCATGTTGTGATCCTCCCGTCATGAACCCACGGTTCATGACGCAATTCTGATGCATGACATGCATGACACCCTTGTCAAAATTTTATGTTTCTCCATATCCGACCATTAATTAATTAAACCCTCTAGTCATTAATTAATGATTATAATTAGCAATGATTAAATCAATAATTATCATGATTAAAGGACCTTTGTTCAATTTTCATTAAAACATTCTTCTATAAACAAAACATTAATGCCTTAAGCAGATAATCCGGACTGTAATTAATTATAGTATGAAGGATTATTTAAGTCATTAACTATGGATTAATTCCATAACCTTGTATTAGAAACCAATGTCTCTCATACAAGGCACCCTCCTTTATTTTATTTTATTTGTCATTTTGTCTTTTTCGTGATGTATGAATGAACAGTAAAAGATATTCCAGAATAATGTCGGCGAACGGTCCCTTCACCGGGAAATGAAGTAGCCCGTAGTCTGAATATTAATTACTGTTCGTAATTTTGCCTGGTTTGGATAATAATTAAGGAGGTCAGGCGAACGGTCCTTTTACTGGGAAATGAAGTAGCCACTCAGTTAGTTACTGTCCAAATACAGTTTTATTTTCTTTATCGTAATTTCCAAACCCAAATTCCAAATCTGTAATATAAGTCGGTTAATATCTGTCAATATTAGCTGATGAGTATTACTTAGAGGAAGCATGTAGGTTTTTATCTGAATTCGCAGACAGTAGAGGTCCAACTGGTAGCGACACTGCCATTATAGGGTGTCTGCTGTCTAAATTCACTCCATCCGAGTAATTGGGAATTTGGACAGCAGATGTTTGCAATCCACCTGATTATTCTGCCACCAATTTTTGGCCTCACGGCCACTCCATATCTGTGTCACACATTCTGTCTAAACCCACCTTTATATTTTGGGTTAATTAATTTTACACTTCCATATATCCTTATGCATGATATTATTATGTAACTACTGTGGTCTATAATATTTTGGGATCCTTCCCTTAGACCTTCGAAGTCTAGATTTAAACAGATATTGCATAATAAATTTCCAACAAAAATTTATTTATAAAATCCTGATCTGATTAAGGGATAAATTCCTCAGTTATGTCTAATTCATATTCTGTCAAGGGTTAAATTTTGGGACATTAGAAGCAGAGTCAGCGATTAGGTCTCACCTAGACTGAAAGGGTCTGCGTTCTTATTGAGAGTATAGTACCTGTTTAGGGAATGATTTTCAAATTTATTATTTCTCCGAAATTACTGTGTGTTGGGAATTTAGTCTTAATTATTACACCGAGATGGGATCCAATTGGATTCAAATACAGTGTGATAGATAATTCTAGAAGAACAATACGTAGGCCTTGGTTATTTTCTAAGATAGGGCTGAGTTCCTTTCAACTGCTATCCTCTTCTGCCAAAGCTTATTTTTGAGTCCTGAGTGAGTGCATCTGGAACGAACTAATTTATTAGTCCGTTTCATTAGTTTGTATCTCATAATCACCTGGAAGGAAGTGAACACTGCGAGTGGTTCACCGAGAGCCGGGAATTCTTGATCCAAATCTAGTCATCCAGACTGGGTGCTTTCATTTACTACCAGTACGAAGCTTTTGAAACTTCCGAGTGATAGGACTTTAAAATGCTTTCTTTACTGCTTTCTTTTAATCGCTTTCGTAGGTCACTCGGATGTGTCACCAGATCTTCTAACTGCTACTAGGACTGAAAGTTAAGGGAGAGTTCAGGTTTAATTATAGACTTTGTGTGTGACATGGGGGAATGATAGCAGTACTTGGCAATTCAACTAATGAACTGTTAGGTGTTGCTTGTCCACCACAGATGAAATAACACACCTGGCCGGGGCAGTTATGAATCTGTGGTATCTTAGAATTTGTGGTCTTAAGAACATGTAAACTCATACTGTAAGTACCTGTCTATAAAAGGGAACATAGTACTGAGAGCATGAGAATTAGCTATCTGACAGGATTATCCCAAATAAAGATCTGTGTATAAAAATGGAAGTTTAATTATGTTTTATCCAAATCTTGTCAAATCCTTATTCTTTTCTCCCTGTCCTTTCTGTCAACATTTTGAATCAGCTCATAGCTAGTATAATTCAGATTCGCAGCTTTCCTAGAATACTTTTTATTATTATTTCCTTAGAATAATTTTATCCGCTTTCTAGACCTAGATTTAATGGCTTTGCAGTCTAAAGTTATCTGCTTTCTAGAACAACTTTATCTGCTTTTATAGTGTAGTTTAAATTATGTCAATTAGATGTTAGCATGAATCCACTATGAATTGAGTAACCGAGTTGAAAATCTTGTAAAATGGTGTGGGACCTGCTTCCATCGCACATCCTCCAGTGAACGATCCGGACTTACCTACAAATTATTGCAATTTTTGACACCCTGAGCTTTCGGGCCACAGTTTCTTACCACGAGTAATAAAAACGTGACAACCTATACATATATCCCTAATCCCAACTCCGCGATCATAATTTGATTTTCAGTTAATAAAATCAAGACCGGGATTCTAATTTATTTCGAAAATACTCGTGTGGGAAATTGTCAAAAGTTTCAAGACGCCGTTGCCGGGGAGGATGCAGCGCCATTTTATAAGAAAATTAAACTCCAGATTTACTCATAGCTAGTGTACATATTTTATTCAAAACAAAAATATCTTAGTCTCAAAATCAATCACACATTTAGAGTAGTAAAACGCTAAATGTGAGGATGTCGACTTCTGAGATATAATTTTCCACACCAACTCTAACCTGGGGATGATTACAGGTACTGTCCTCATTGAACTAAGCTGTACATGCAACGAAGAAAGGAAACACCACCCGAACTTCCACTCAACCTCGAAATAGAAAGGGAAGCGAGACGAATCAGAGCCCTCACTAAGCAGAGGAAAGAGCAGGAAAGGAGGGAACGTGTAAGGCAATCTTCTTCCAGTACAAGCAGCGGAGTTTCTGACATGGCACAGTTACCAGCCAATCCACCCATCAATCCCGATAACCCTGTCATCATTGACAATAATCCACCACCACTACATGAAAACCGAGATGGAGATGACGATGATACAGATGACTCTCCATTGAATGAAATTCAAGGAGAGGGAAATCTCCCTAACATCGGTGATCAAAATCTCAACCCACCACCTCCCCAAAACCAATTCAATAACCAACTTAACCAAAATAATCCAAACAACAAACAGTTCCCGAATCCTCAGTTCCAAAACCCTCAATTCAATCAGCATCAGAATCCCCCCAACCCAAATGATTTCAATGATCCCAGAAACTATTTTCTGAATCAGAACTTTTACCCACAGCAATACTAATGAGGGCCTGGAAACAATCAACAAGCAGCAGCTGCTGACTATATGCAGCCCATCCTGGAGCCATATTTGAACATTCTTGGACAAGCTCCATTCTTGGCCAGGAATTTTGAATTAAAGCCAGCACTCATTAACCTTGTTCAGAGCAATCAGTTTGCAGGGGCGAATCATGAAGACCCGCATGACCATTTGCAAACCTTCCTGGAATTGTGTGACACCATCAAGAACCATAATGTATCTCCTAACACTATTCGTTTGAGATTGTTTCCTTTCTCTTTGTCTAGTGGAGCACGAACGTGGTACAAATCGCTGCCAGTCAATCAGAAGTCCACATGGGAAGAAGTGATCAAAACTTCCTGGCGAAATACTTTCCGGAATCCAAGGTGGATGAATGTCGATCCAAAATTGCAGAATTCAAGATGAAACCGGACGAGTCTTTGTATGACGCTAAGGAGCGATTCTTCAACCTACTTAGGAAATGCCCCAGCATGGTTTTCATGAATGGGAGCAATTAAGGAAATTCTACAGCGGTTTGACCCATTCTTGGAAATACATGCTTGACGCTGCCGGTGGTCAACATTTGTTGCAGATGCCCATGGATCAGGCCTGGGCCAAGATCGAAACAATGAGTGTGAACAGAGCTGTTTTAACTGATGATGTTGATTCCCCTCCCCCTCGTGGTTTATGTGCTGTAGGTACAACAGACAAATCTGAATTAGACAAATTGAAGGATCAAGTGGCCGTGTTGGCCTTGAATCAAGAATCTGGAAGTTCTGCACAAAATGCTGAAATTGTTTGTGGATCATGCCAAGGTCCACATTCCACAGAAGCGTGTCAACAGGTGACGAATGAGAGCTGCAACTATGCAAGTGGATTCCAGAACCGGCACCCTAACCTTTCATATTCCAACAACAATGCCTTGAATTCACACCTATTAACCCAGCCTCAACAGTTCAACCAGCCAAGACCCCAGCATTTTAACCCAAACTTTCAACCCCAGATTCTAGCCAGGCCACCTCAGAACCAGAATTTCCAAAATTTCCAGCAGCCACAGAATCAGTTTGTCCCCAATCAGAATCAGCCTCAAAACCAATTTGTTCCTAACCAAAACCAAGCCCAGAACCAGTGGAATCCACCTCAGCAGAAGCCCCCATCTAGACTTGAGAACATAATGACTGAATTCATCTCAAGCCAGAAGGAGATAAACACACAGTTGCAAGCTTCCATAAGAAACGTGGAGACCCAGGTGACCCAGATGGCCAAGGAACTCCAGAAAAGAGACCAGGGAACTTTGCCGAGCAGTTCAGAAAAGAACCCACAATGCAAAGCCATCACGTTGAAATCGGGGAAGGTTCTGGCAGGGCCACAGATCAAGGAAGTGCAAGGGAAAGGGTCTGAAAAAGAAAGTATTGAGGAGAATAGGGGAATAGAGGAGGAAGGAGAAAAAGAAAAAGAAACTGAGACAGCAGAACTCAGTGGAAAAACTGGTAAAGGTGAAGGTACAATTTCTGACCCTTCACCACAAAAAACATTTTGATAATAAAAAGTTCATGCCAAGGGTGCCGTACCCGGCCAGACTTAAAAATCAAGAACTGGACCTTAAATTTGAAAAATTTCTGAAAAGGCTGCAAAAAGTAGAAATAACTATTCCACTCATCGAAATGATAGCTGAAATGCCAGCATACGCTAAATTTCTGAAAGAATTAGTTTCAGGAAAGAGGAGAATTGAGCAGGAAGAACTGGTAGTTCTTAACAATACATGCAGTGCTATCAACCAGCGCAAGCTTCCTTAAAAGCAAGAAGATCCAGGCTACTGCACGCTGCCTATTCAGATCGGAAAAATCAAAGCAGGAAAAGGCCTTTGTGACCTTGGCTCCAGCATCAATGTCATGCCTTTGGCAATGGTGTAACGCCTTAAGCTGGGACAGATCGAGCCAATCAAGATGAGACTCCAATTGGCAGACAGGTCCATCACAAAGCCTATTGGTATCCTCAAGGACATCATAGTGAAAACTGGGAACATCTTATTTCCAATCGACTTTGTGATCTTAGACATAGAGGAAGATCTGGACATGCCACTGATATTGGGGAGACCATTCCTTGCAATAGGGGGAGCACTGATAGATGCAAAAGCTGGACGAGTAACACTGCGAGTCGATGAGGAAGAAGTTACTTTTGACATGGCGCAATTGCAGAAATACCCAGATGATGGGTTCTGTTCATCAAAATCTGTAATAGTTAGTGGAGAGGAGATTGACTTTGAGAGAGAGCTTGACTCTGGACACAATGATGAAATGATGATGAATGAACTATCAAAGCAGGTACAAAAGACTGCTGGTGCTGAGCCAAAGGAACATTGCAGCGCTGTCCATTTTAAGGATCCCGAGTCCGGGGACCTTGAAGCATACGACGGTGCTGATTTCACTGCACAAGGGAATGATGGCACCGAAGAGGAAGAAGCGGGCCCTGTACTGACGCAGGGTCCCGAAGGTAAATCTGATCCCCCACTATCCACTTCTCGCAAACTACTCCCTTTCATTGAATGTCCGCCAGAGCTTGAACTTAAAATATTACCGGATCATCTCAAGTATGCGTTTCTCGCAGAACATAAAAAATTACCCGTGATTGTTTCAGCTAAGCTCTCCCAAGAGCAAGAAAATGCTCTGGTGGCCATTCTTAAGAAATACGTACATGCAATAGGTTGGACCATTTCTGATATAAAAGGAATAAGCCCTTCTATTTGCATGCATGATAATGGCCAAAATTGTCCATTATTCTCAATCCATTTCCGTGTCTGAGACAGACATTTTGATCGTATTCCCATCTTATTCTAATAAGAAAGCAGTTGAATTCGACAGATTAATTCAAGTTTGTAAGAATAATAAGCTGGTAATGAAAAACACAAAAATATGCACTTTTAATTGTATTTATGTTAGAAAAATCCAAAAACATGAGAAAAAGGAAAAAGACAAGAAAAAGTATGAAAAAGTTGGGCAAAAGAATAAAATGGCCCACCAAAAATAAAAAAAGATGGGAAAAAGATTGAAAATCCCATAAACTAAATTTTTGGCTAAGTGTTGGAAATCAATTCGAATTACCCAATTCGGTCTAAACCGAATTGGACAATTCGAATTGATGGAGAGCAGAAAGAGAGGAAAATTGGTCAAGTGTTAAAAGGAGATGCAAGATGCCCAATTCGGTCTAGACCGAATTGAACTATAGACCGAATTGGACCCTGAAGAGGAGAAACCCAAGGCAAGAAAGAGAGGTGCAATTCGAATTACTCAATTCGGTTTAGACCGAATTGACCAATAATTCGAATTACATCAACAACAAGGAAGCCAAGCAGGAAACTTCATCGATTCGAAAAGACCAATTCGGTCTACACATAGACCGAATTGATAAGTGAAGACCACATCCCAGCTCAAGATAAAGAAGGAAGACCTCATGCAATTCGATGTGCACCAATTTGGTCTAGATCGAATTGCTTGAGGAGACCGAATTAAGTTCAAAATATGCATCCAGATGAGGCTGTGGAACACATGGGAAATGCACAACACTGTAGAATTCCTTGTTTGTAGAATTCCTTGTAAAACACTTGAATTCCTTGTTTGTAGAATTAAGGTATGATTCATATCTATGCCTGCTGAACATGTATCATGATTATTTTCTTTAAAAAGCTCACTAGTGTGGCTGTGAGGTGACACTGATGTGAAATGAAGGATTTGGTAAATCTTATCCATCATGAACCGCACGGTGGACACCTAACATGTACTTTTGAGCACAAAAATACACTTATGTGAAATCATACCTTTAATGTTCCATTCATGTGTTTTACAAGCAATTCGATCTATGCAATTCGGTTTAGACCGAATTGCTCAAATAGCCCGAATTGACTTGTAAATCACATTGTATGCATATCATCCCTTCATGCCTTGGTTCAATTCCTTGTCTCTAACCTATTCGAATTGCTCAGTTCGGTTTAGACCGAATTGACCTAGCAATTCGAATTACCCTCATTTTTGAAGTAAATGCCTTGGCCAAATTTGAGTAACTGAATGATCTCCTCAATTCAAATTGTCCAATTCGGTTTAAACCAAATTGCTTGACAATTCGAACTAGATGATGTTTCATTTCCTTGCAAGGATTAATTGGGTAAGGAAAATACTTCATTCCTCATGCAATATCCAGTTCGGTCTGTGTCATACCTTAGATCGAATTGATCTCTTCCCTTTATTTTGAAACTCCAAAAATATTTTACTTCTTGATTTGTGTAAGTTGCATGGGTGTAATGGGCTTCGGCCCATTATACCTAATTTTATCCATTACACATCTCAACCCATTAGTGTCTAATTTTTGTGTGTGATTAAGACTCGTACACTACCAAAAACATTTTTCTTAATTTCATCTATTTTCTCTTTTATTGTGTGTATGGATGAGTAATGAGAAATATCACAGATCAATATTGGTGAAAGGTCCCTTCACCGGGATACGATTAGCTCGTCTTCTGTGTATTAATTATTGCTCGTTATTTTGCAAGGTCTGATTGGAGATTAGTGGAAGCTCCGGCGAGCGGTCTCTTAACAGAGATTCGATTAGTCACTCAGCCAATTTCTGACTAGATACAGTTTTCTTTTCCTTATCTTAATTTCAAACCTGAACTTCGAACTATGGTAATATTAGACAGTGTCGATCAACACTGTTATGGTAATACTATAGTAAGAAAACATGTAGGTTTTTCCTCATTCATGGGTATGTGGGACTTTTGATGATAGCGATCACTGTCATTAAGAGGTCCTTACTGTCTAAAGATCACTCCATCTGGAATGACTGGGAACCGGATGGCAGATGTTTGCAGTCCGGATAACCCCAGTTATTTCTGGCACTCTTTTTAGCCAATTTCTTCTATTCTCATGGCTAATTCATCTTTGTGTATCAAATTCTGTCTAACCCCACCATATATTTTGGGGTATTTTATTTTACTTTCTCATATACATGTATGCATGATACTATTATGTAGATGTTGTGGTTATAATTATTTTGGGGATCCTTCTCCTTGGACATAGAAGTCATGATCTAAATCAGATGTTGCACAATAAATTTCCAACAAAAATTCCTTTATAAAATCCAGATCTGAGTAAGGGATAAATTCAACAGTTATGACTAACTCATATTCTACCGGGGGTTGATTTTGAGAACTTAGAAGCAGAGTCAGCGATTAGGTCTGATCTAGACTAAAAGGATCTGTGTTTTAATTGAGAGTTTAGTACCTGTGTGGGGAATGATTTTCAAATATCAATTGGTTTCTCAAAATTGCTGTATGCTGGAAATCTTGTATTAAATATTGCATTGAATCAATATCCACTTGGGTGTAGATGGGATGTGATAAATAATACTAGAGGAACAACATGTAGGCCCTGGAGAATTTCTAAGGGAGGGTTGAGTATTCCTTCGACTACTATCTTCTTCTGCCAAAGTCTAGCATTGAGTCTCGAGTGAGTACATCCGGAACAGGTTCATCTATGGATCGGTTTCATTTAGTTTGTATCTCATAACTACCCAGATATTGTGAGTCATGTGGCTTATTGATATCTTGGGGGTTCTTGATCTGCATCTGGTCACCAAGACCAGGGGCTCTTTTATACTAACAGAAAGAGATACTTTTTAAAACTTCCGAGTGATAGGATTTTAAATGCTTTCTTTACTGCTTTCTTTACTGCTTTCTTTAAGTGCTTTTATAGAGGTCA
The DNA here is from genome assembly GCA_030278955.1 of Hygrophila difformis. Classification (NCBI taxonomy): domain Eukaryota; kingdom Viridiplantae; phylum Streptophyta; class Magnoliopsida; order Lamiales; family Acanthaceae; genus Hygrophila; species Hygrophila difformis. The sequence goes on along the minus strand of JAOANR010000010.1, from coordinate 34,879,601 downwards.
CTCGGAAGAATGAAGGGTTGTCCATCTGTTGTAAGGTTTAAGAGTTATGGAAGGGTTTGGGATTTAATTTGAAAACTTTGGGTGTGACCGGGAGAATGATAGCAGTACTTGACACTTCAATAAATGATTTGTCAGGTGTTGCTTGTCCACCGCAGATGAATAACATGCCTCTACATGGCCATGTGAGGGCAGTTGTGTGTCTGTGGTATCTTAGATTTTGCTGTCTTAAGAGCATGTAAAGTCTCACTGTAAGTACCTGTCTGTTAAAGGGAACATAGTGTAGAAAGCATGAGAGTTAGCTAACTGACGAACTATCCCAAACTAAGATCTGTGTAATTGAAATGGAAGTTTCATTGTGTTTCATCTGAATCTTGTCCAATCTCTATTAATTTCCCCCTGTCCCTTCTGTCGCATTTTAAACTCGCTTTCTAGAATAGTACAACTTAAATTTTACACGCTTTCGTAGAATAATTTTATCTGCTTCTTTAGCATAATCTTATTGCTTCCATAGAATAGACTTTAATCGCTTTCTAGAATAAATTTATTTGCTTTACTTTTATCGCTTTTATAATCTTGTTTAAATTATGTCAAGTAGTTGTTAGAACCATTGCAAACCTGAAATGAGTAACCGAGTGGAAAATCTTAGTAAACGACGTGGGTCCTGCTTCTATCGCACATCCTCCAGTGAACGATCCGGTCTTACTATAAATTACTGCAATTTTTGACACCGTGCGCTTTCGGCCCACAGTTTCCTACATGAGTATATAAAAACGTGACAACCTTAATATATCCTTAAACCCCTTCCATAAATCCTAACTCTTTTCATTTAATAAATTCAAACTTGATATTTTGGAAAAATACTCATATAGTGGGAAATTGTCAAAAGTTTCATGTCGCCGTTGCCGGGGAGGATGCAGCGCCGTTTATTAAGAGAATTACACTCCTGCTTTACTCATAGATAGTTTTTGTATATATACTCTTGAACCATTTCTAACCTGGGGGTTGTACAGGTGCTGTCAAGTGTGATACAAACTGCTTATGCAACGGAGGAGGAATACACTGCCTGAGCTCCCGTTCGATCTAGAGATAGAAAGGACCGCTCGACAGCTGAGGGCGCAAGTCAGACGAAGGAAAGAACAGGAGGCACAGACTCGTACCTCACCTAAAACCACAAGCAGTGAACTATCTGACATGGCAGAAAACCTTGACATTCCCCCGATCTTACCAATAGACCAACCACCCAATAATCCTTGTAATGGAGCTGATGGAGGCATGGTGGAGCATCCGAATCGTGTTAATGAGGAGGAGAATCCACCTAATCCAGATCAACAACATTGTCAGCAATTTCACCAACAACCGCAACCACCACTTAACCAATATAATCTCCAAAACGAAAATATACCAAACCAGCAATACCACAATCAAGCCTTCAATCAAGATCAATTTCAGAACAACCCTCACGATCCTGACAACATGTTTCAACAAAATCCCAACTACCACCAGCAGTACCAGAACCAAGCAGAACAAGGAAACCAGCAACAGCAGGCAGCAGCTGACTTTATGCAGCCAATCGTGGAGCCCTATCTGGATAGGCCTGGGAGAGCACAATTTCCTGCACGCAACTTTGAGCTTAAACCTACACTCATTAACTTGGTGCGAAACAACCAATTCTACGGTGCAAATCATGAGGACCCTCACGATCATCTTCAGACCTTCCCGGAGCTATGCGATACAATAAAAAATCAGGGAGTGTCACCTGATGCTATAAGACTGATGTTGTTTCCTTTTTCTTTGTTTAGTGGTGCCAGGGATTGGTATAAATCATTGGCCATAAATCAGAGGAGCACCTGGGCAGATTTAGTGAGGAGTTTTCTGTTGAAATATTTTCCTGAATCTAAGATAGATGAAGGACGAGCCAAGATTGGAGAGTTCAAAATGGGAGCAACTGAGGAAATTCTATGGTGGGCTCACCCATCCATGGAGAACGATGTTGGACGCTGCAGGCCGACGACATTTACTCCATTTGCCTATGGACCAAGCCTGGGAAAAGATTGAGACAATATCTGTCAATAGACCTGTATTGAACAGTAGTGACAAGAAAGCTGACCCTCCTAGAAAAGTTTTTGCTGTGAGTGAGGGAAAAACAGATTTCGAAAAATTGCAGGAACAGGTGGCTGCGATACAACTAGGACAGGAGAAAGGAAAGGGAGCAGGTACTTCGCAGGCAGGAGCCTCATCTAGCCAAGTGCAAACACAGCAATCGGGAGCAATTTGTGGGCTATGTCAGGGACCTCATCCAACTGACACATGCCAACAATTAGCTACCGAAAGCTGCAATTATGCAGGGAACTACCATAATCGCCACCCCAACCGCTCCTATTCCAACAACAATGCACTTAATGCGCATTTGTTGACACAGCCAAATCAGCCTAACCAGTTTGCAAACCAAAATCCTCAGCAAAACTTCAGACCTCAGAACCAAGGATTCGTTCAGCAGAGAGTACAGAACTTCCAGAATCAGAATCAGAACTTTCAACCCCATATCCAACAGAGGCCCAATCAAAACCAAGGCCAGAATTTCCAAAACTTCCAAGCCCAACCTGATCAGAACCAACAATATAACCAAAAGCCACCATCTCGCCTGGAGAACTTGATGACCTAGTTTATCTCCAATCAAAGGGAAATAAACCAGCAGTTGCAGTCATCAATTAAGAATGTGGAGACGCAAGTCTCCCAGTTGGCTAAGGAATTGCAGAACAGAGGGAAGGGAACACTGCCGAGCAGCACTGAAACCAACCCATAGTGTAAAGCAATCACATTGCGGGGAGGTAAGACTCTGAAGGGAACTGTTGGATCCGGGAAGAAGAAGGATGAGAAGGAAAAAGATTCAGTGGAGGTTGAGAAGGAACATTAAATGATTGAAGGAGATGAAATTATTGAACTGGTAAAGGACAAGTCAGGTGTAGCTAATTCGCAGGCTGAAGCTGCAGATGAGGCTGATAAGGGTACGGGTGAAGGTACAACTTCCTTCCCTTTGCCACCAAAAATTGATAATAATAAGTACTTGCCAAGGGTGCCATACCCTGCACGTCTTAAAAATAAAGAACAAGATGAAAAATTTAAAAAGTTTTTAGAAAGATTGTAAGCTGTCGAGATCACTATTCCATTGGTCGAAATGATTTTAGAAATGCCCATCTATGCTAAATTTCTTAAAGAAATGATTTCAGGGAGAAGGAAATTTGAGCAGGATGAAGTGGTGATCTTGAACAGCAGCTGCAGTGCCATAATCCAGAGAGTGCTACCGGAGAAAAAGGAAGACCCGGGCTGTATAACACTGCCAGTCCACATTGGGAAGACTAATGTTGGAAAAGGGTTATGCGATTTGGGATCAAGCATCAACGTTATGCCACTCGCCATGGCAAAACGTCTTCACTTGGGAGTAATCGAGCCGGTTACAATGAAACTACAACTGGCAGACCGGTCAATCACCCATCCAATCGGAATACTGAAGGACGTGATTATCAAGACGGGAGGAACTCTTTTTCCTGTCGACTTTATCATCCTGGACATAGAGGAGGACTTCGAGATGCAACTGATTTTAGGCCGCCCCTTTCTCTCAACGGGTGGTGCACTAATAGACGCGCGATCGAATCAAATCAAGCTCCGTGTCTGAGAAGAAGAGCTGAACTTCAACATGGGCAAACTGCAAAAGTTTCCGTCCGAGGAAACTTGTTCCAAATTTGATGTAATAGAAGGTAGGTGTCAGGATGAGAGCATAGACTCTATGACTGTAATGCCGAACAAAGTTTCAAAACAGGTACTGACGCCTGAAGGTGCCGAGCAACAAAGAAGCTGCAACGCTGTCCATTTCGAGGACCCTATCACTGGGGATCTTGAAGAGTTCGACGGTGTTGAATTCACTCCGGAGGAGGAGGAGAGCACCGCGGAAGAGGAAGTGGACCCTGTACTGACACAGGGTCCTGAAGGTAAGTCTGATCTTTCACTCCCATCCATTTCTCGCAAACTACTACCTTCCGTTGAATGTCCGCCAGAGCTTGAACTTAAAATACTCCTGGATCATCTTAAGTACGTTTTTCTCGCTGAACATAAAAGATTACCGGTAATTGTGTCGGCCAAGCTGACACAAGAACAAGAAAAAGCTCTGGAAGACATTCTAAAGAAATATGTACATGCAATTGGATGGACCATTTCTGATATAAAAGGAATAAGCCCATATGTTTGCATGCACAGAATTTTAATGGAAGAGGAGTATAAGCCCTCAAGGCAACCGCAAAGGCGTCTGAATCCCCACATGCAAGAAGTGGTAAGGAAAGAAGTTATCAAGCTCTTAGATGCTGGTATCATCTATCCTATATCTGACAGCAAATGGGTTAGCCCAGTCCAGGTAGTACCTAAGCGTGGGGGGATGTGCATAATGACTAATGAGCAAGGAGAAGAAGTGGCGACACGTCCAGTAACCGGTTGGAGAGTTTGCATCGACTACCGGAAGCTTAACACCGCTACGCGGAAGGATCACTTTCCCCTGCCGTTCATTGATCAGATGCTTGAAAGGTTGGCCGGGAGGGAGTACTATTGCTTTTTGGATGGTTATTCGGGCTATAATCAAATTGTAATAGCTAGTGAAGATCATGATAAGACTACTTTCACGTGCCCATATGGAACTTTTGCGTACAGGCGCATGCCTTTGGGCTTTGCAATGCGCCTGCTACTTTTCAACGTTGCATGATGTCTATCTTTTCAGAATTTATCGAAAAATGCATAGAAGTCTTCATGGATGACTTCTCTGTATATGGAGATACTTATGATGAGTGTCTGACCAATCTTGCAAAGATTTTAAAAAGATGCGAGGACACTAACCTAGTTTTGAACTGGGAGAAGTGCCATTTCATGGTCACCGAAGGAATAGTGTTGGGTCACCGCATCTCGCACGCAGGCATCGAAGTCGATAGGGCCAAAATCTCAGTCATATCCAATCTTCCATTACCCAACTCAATAAAATCAGTTAGGAGTTTCTTAGGGCATGCCGGTTTTTACCGGAGATTCATTAAAGATTTTTCTAAAATTGCCAAGCCGCTCACTAATTTGCTTTGTAAAGAAAATTCTTGCGTAATAAATGAAGCGTGTGTTCAAGCCTTTGACACGCTCAAGAAGATGTTGATTTCTGCTCCAATGGTGCAACCACCCGATTGGTCAATACCTTTCGAGTTAATGTGCGATGCAAGTGATCTCGCCGTGGGTGCAGTTCTTGGGCAACATAAGGAAGGGAGACACTGCGTGATTCATTACGCAAGTCATGCCCTAAATGAAGCTCAAATCAACTAAACCACAGAGAAAGAGATGTATGCTGTGGTTTTCGCATTTGATAAATTCAGACAGTACCTCATTGGTACGAAAACCATAGTGTACACAGATCATTCTGCACTGAGATACTTGTTCAGCAAACAAGACGCCAAACCTCGATTAATCAGGTGGGTACTTTTGTTGCAGGAATTTGATATCATAATAAAAGATAGAAAAGGCAGAGACAATGGTGCTGCTGACCATTTGTCTCGAATATAAAATGATAAAAATGAGATAGCCGTCAATGAAAACTTTCCGGACGAGCAACTGTTTGCCTTGCACCTTCATGATCAAGCTTGTCCATGGTTTTCCGACATTGCTAACTTTTTAGCATGTGGAATAATCCCACCATTCCAGCACAGGTCCCAAAAAGCAAGGTTTTACCGAGACGTAGTTGACTACTTCTGGGAGGATCCTTATCTCTTCAAGCATTGTGCAGATTCGATTATCAGACGATGTGTAACTGAGCATGAAGCTTATCAAATCGCTAAAAGATGTCATGAATCGGAATATGGAGGTCACCATGGCCCCACTCGAACAGCTCACAAAGTACTCGAGTGTGGTTTCTATTGGCCTACCATTTACGAGGATTGCAAGGCGTTTGTTAAGGCTTGCGACAGATGCCAAAGATTAGGGAATATCTCCAAGAGGGATGAAATGCCTCAAAAAGGAATTCTCACTCTCGAGATTTTCGATGTATGGGGTATTGACTTCATGGGACCATTTCCGACATCTGATGGGAACCATTACATCTTGGTAGCTGTCGACTACGAGTCCAAGTGGGTTGAGGCGGTTGCATTGCCAACCAATGATGGTCACCAAGTTATAAAATTTTTGAAAAATAACATTTTCAATAGATTTGGTGTACCTAGGGTAATCATATCTGATGGAGGAACCCATTTTGTTAACAGAGCTTTTGCAAATCTTATGAACAAAACTGGGATTCTCCACAAGATAGGTACGCCTTATCATCCCCAAACCAGTGGCCAAGTCGAGGTATCAAACCGCGAAATCAAACACATACTCGAAGCCACTGTGGGGATAACCCGCAAAGACTGGTCACGTAAACTCAATGATGCTCTATGGGCATACACCACTGCATTCAAGACTCCCATCGGGATGTCTTCATACAGACTTGTCTTTGGAAAAGCCTGTCATTTGCCCGTAGAACTAGAGCACAAGGCTTACTGGGCCGTAAAAATGCTTAATTTTGATCCACGAGTTGCTCAGAGTAAGCGCAAGTTAGACCTCAATGAAATTGAGGAAATGCGTGCACAAGCTTATGAAAGCTCGAGGATTTACAAAGAGCGGACCCAGAAGTTACACGATCGTCGTATAAAATCTAAACACTTCTATGTTGGCCAAAATGTTCTGCTATTCAATTCTAGGTTGAAGCTGTTCCCCGGAAAGCTTAGATCGAGATGGGAAGGGCCATACGAAGTGGTGCACGTGTTTGAAAATGGAGCTGTCAGAATTCGAACTGGCAAAGGAGAGCTGGTGGTGAATGGACAGAGATTGAAGGAGTACCTCGGATAGTTCAACCCCGAGAAAGAAGTTCAAATAATTTCGGAGCCGGCTTATGCTCAATAAAAATATATATTATTATTTCTTATGCATCATATGCATTTTCTCAGGCAATAAGTATCCAAAAATCGACTAAACATTTAGAGTACTAAAACTCTAAATGTGAGGATGTTGATACTTGGAGAAAATCTAATATTTTTCTTATAATTGGTTTGCAGGAATTCATGGAACGAACAATAAGAAAGATAAAGCTTCAAAAACCAGGTTCCCGGTTGGATTAATCTAGTATTTGATGGAAATTAGTTTTGGAATTCAGAGAAATTTGAATTCCGAAATAAATCCATAAAATAAAGGTGTTAATCCAACATAATTTATGCAAGCAATTAATTTTTAGATTAATGTTTTTGTGTGCTCAGTATGCTTATTATTATTATTAGAAAATGTCAAAAACTTGAAATACCCAAATTTTTCTAAGTATTTAAAAATGGTCTAATTTGCATTTTCAATTCAATTCAGTTTAATTCGAATTGTTTGAAACAGACCGCATCAGAGGTGTTTCCTTGGAAATTTTCATTAATTCGAATTTGATCCTCCAAGCCACAGGCTTCATTCTTTGCATAAACATGGCCAAGTAGCAATTCGGTCATTTCAATTCGGTCTAAACCGAATTGCTAGACCGAACTGATCTACAAAAGGCATTGTTGCTTTCTTTCGCCAGTAAGCAATTCGATCTACAAGGCAATTCGGTTTAGACCGAATTGCCCATATAGATCGAATTGACTTACAATGACACCCCCCTTATTTTTCCTAAGTGTCCAATTCGGTCTATCTACTCCAATTCGAATTAGCAGTCAATTCGGTTTAGACCGAATCGATTGCAAAATTTTTCCTTGTGAGTATAATTGTTTGTGTTTTTCCTCCAATTCGGTCTAGACCGAATTGGCCTAAGAGACCGAATCTCTCACAAACACGTGGAGACCACATCAATTCGGTCTAGACCGAATTGATGGTTCGGTCTCCAGTAGACCGAATTGCCTTCAAACCCTTCTTATACCCCTTTTTTTCCCTCGTCTCCCTCACTTCCACCTTTCATACTTAGAATTTTCCAGTTTCCCCCTCCCTCTCGCGAACACTTTCTCTCTCGCAAAACCAGTCGTCCAACCTGAGTTTTTGCCCGTCCGATTACTTCCAAAAGCTTTAAAATGGCTTCTTCGTCATCTAACCCTAGTGGGAGTAATGGGTAAGTCCTCTGATTTTGATTTCGCACCCTCTTTTTCACAATTATAGTTTTGATGTTTTCTTTGTTTTCGCGAAATTGGAGGTGGGGAAGGGATGGTAACCTGTTTTCGTGTTGGATGAGGTCGGAATGTGGTCGGAATGGTAGGGGTATGATCGGAGTTAGGGTAGAACAGTAATAGTGGAACCTAGGGCTTATTTTGTTTTTGGTTCGAACCCCCATTATTATCTGTTCAAGTTCTGTGGTGTTGGGGGTGCTCATTTTGAAAATGTGAGTTTCAAAACCCTCAAAAATTCTTGTTTTGCTCATTGTGTTAGTTGTTGTTTTCTTTTGTTGTTTGTGCATATACTGTGATTGTATTATGTAATCTGTGAATGATTGAATACAGTGGTAATATTCTTATAACCACTGTGCTTTTGTTGGTTTTTGGATACATGTTGATGTTGATTAGATATGCATGATAATGATGCATGTGAATTTGTGTTTTTAAGGCATGAATTTGTGGCAAATTTTGCATAAGTTGGCATGAATGGACTGTTTGAGTTTTTGTTTACTTGTTTGCATGCTACTGTGTTGTGTGAATCATGTTAAATAAATGCTTTTGTTGGGTACCTGTTGACCACACTTTGCAAACTCAACTTAAAAGTTGATGTTTGCATACACCGAGACATGGTATTACAGACAAAACCATGCCAAAATTTTTCCTGACACGTGTGTCTCAAACACTATTGGCATGGCATTTAGTTTTTGAAAAAGACAAAAAGTGTTAGAATGTTTGTCTTTATTAAATGTTTGACTTGCACATGTTGGGATATGTGGGGAATCAACAAAGTGTAGCAATTGTGCTCACTTTCCACACCCATTCCCCAATACAAAAATCCAAATGGGGGACCACTCACACCCCCAATTTTTAAATAAACAAGTCAACACTTTTCTAGAACCCAAAAATAACCTTTGTGTATGTGTGCTTTTCTTGTTCTTTTTGCCTTAGTCTATCATCTCATGCTAATAAATGCATAACTCATCATGTGTGTCTACTCTTCATTATTGTGCATCCATCTTCCCATCTCACAAGATTTCAATCACTTTTATAGTGATCGAAAATCAAAAATTTTATTTTGTAGGCTCAATAGCCTATAAAAATTCTATCTTTTGGTCCTTTGACCATTTCGAAAATTTTTAGACTATCTATAGTCTAAGAAAAAAATACGTAAGGGTCCAAGACCCTTATCTTCCTTATTCTCTCGCTTTTTAGTGCAATAATTGTTAGATTCAATAATCTAACCTCTTGTCATATAGTATGTAGTATAGCTCAATAAATTCAAGAAAAACCAATTAACTCACATTTAGAGCGTAGCTCAAAATGTGAGGATGTTGATTTTCGAACTTGAATGTCATTACCCAAAAATTTGTTAAAAATAGTTTCAACTTCTCTTCTTCAGGGACCAGTACATCATAGATTCTATTATGGGCCTTCCAAAGACCACCCCAGATCTTGCCTTCCTGGACATCGAAAGGAATGCCCAACTTCGCGTTACTCAAAGCAGAGTGCACTGCAATGATCCAGAAGAGGAACTGGGATAGGTTGGGCAGGAAAAGAAAGCAGATACCATTGATGATGGAGAATAAGTGCCTGAGCTACCTCAACATCCCACCAGTCGCAGACTTGCGTTATCTGAAGGAGAAAGAGGCAGACGTCATGGACACTCTGTACTCAGATATGAAGAAGAGATTCTTCGACCTGTTGAAAGAGGCGGATGCAGAGGGTCTAAGATTCTGCGAGGATAAGCGATACCTGTATGATGTGGGATTTTAAGGAGTGCTGGGCAGACACATCCAGCAAAGGTGGACAGCTCAACTGACGGCAATGACTAAGCGTGAATTCATAAGCAGTATTTGAAAGTCAAAGGGCCAAAGTTTGGGTTATGGACTGAAGATGATGACAAGCTGATCGATGATTATGTGGACTCAACTGCCGAGCTAAATCAATCTGCTGAATCAGAAAACCCCCAGACCGGAGTCGAGCCAGAACAGCCCAAGAAGAAGAGAAAGTTAATAAAGCTTGCAGACAAAGAGAAGGGTGGAAGGCCAGCTGAACCACAATTAAAAATTCAAGAGCCCTCCACCAAACCAAGAATAATCCCTCCAGTGCCCAAATACTATGGCAAGCCTTCTGAGCCAAAGAGCAAAGAAAAGAAACAAGCCGTTGAGCTATCCAAGCAAGAGCAGCAGCGTCTGGCCCAAGAATAATTTGATGCAAAAATGGTGAGAAGGGCCCAAGAAGAAGCCGACGCGGAAAAGGCAATGAAAGAACAGAAGCTTGCGGAAGCTGAACGGGCTGAGGAACAACGGGCTGCAGCTTACTAGGCTCGTCAAATTGAAAGAGAAAGGCGGGAAAAGGAAGAGGCCGAGAAAGAAATGGCCAAAGAAAAAGAAGAATGGAGGCAACAACTATAAGCAGAGAGGGCCGAGAAAGATAGATTAATGAAGGAACAGATGGCCAAGGAAGCAGAGGAAGAGGCCAAGAAAGCAGAGGAAGAGGCCAAAAGAGCTGAGGAGGAAGCCAAGAAAGCTGAAATGGAGGAAAATGTAAGAAAGGCTCGAGCTGAAGAAGAAAATAGAAAAGCTGCTGAAAAATTACAGGCCGAGCTAGAAAAAAAGAGGAAAAATGACGCTGAAAAGGAGGTCAATGTTGGGGACGACGACTGTCAAATAATCCGCGAAACCAACATTGTACCTATTAAGGTGAAATCAGAGCCTGCTGAATGGGCTCAAGATAAAGAGAAGCAGCAAAAGCAGATGGCTGCTAAGAAGAGTGGGGATAAGAAGAAAACGGATGAAATCGTTGAAGGACTGAAACCCACGGAGGAGATAGAGGAGATGGTACATGAGGGCAATGTGCGGTATGAGAATCTGAAAAGGAAGACTGCCGAGATTATGGGATGTCTGGGTCAAGTTGCTGCAAATACATTGGCCGCAGCTGTTACCCAACCTCAAGCCACTGCACCTGAAGAGAATACGAAGGAGTTAGAAGACTCGCACGCTGAAGTTGATCCGCGAATCGAGTCAACTCAAGAAAAAGCAGCAACGAGCGAGGGCAGCGGTGGCAATGTGCAAGCAGAGTTGGACACCATGGAAGACATCTTCAAGGACAAGACTATCCAACAAATTCTCCAAGGGGATATCAACATTGTTGGAGATCAAGGAGATAACATGATAGAACAATTTGGAGAGTTAAACAAAGGGAGGGAAGTGGAGGTACCACAAAAAGAATATCAACATGTTGTTGATCCCTTCCTTCCCGATGACTTCCTCAATGCTGTCCTTCATGAATATCCTTGTAATGTGCATGAACAGGGAACATCCCGAGGAGATGAGCAAGCAGATACGCTGGCTGAAACAGAACATCAGTTGGAGGGTGAACAGCAGGAGCAACATGAACAGGAGGAGGAGAAGTCGGATTCTGATTGGGAGCAGACGCACTCTCAGGGAACCCACGAATCAACGGGGTCAGTACGATCTGCCGGATATTGGGCGACTTCTACCTCAAAGGGAAGATTGGGTGTGTCTACCAAGAATTGCAAGAAGTTCCCTATTAAGGATGATGCAGACATCATAAGGAGGTTCAACGGGAACGAGCAGAATGCGGGGCGTTACATGGCGCTGTTCGAGTTATTTGTACCCGATAAAGGATTCAGTCCGGAAATGGTGAATCATCCAATGCTAGTATTTCTGCAACAAAACCATGGATGGACTGAATTTCTTACACATCATGCTGAACCTTGGATAGCAGAGCTGGTTCGGAATTCTATTGCAATATAAATGTCGCCCAGAAAAAGAGTTGGATAAGAGGAATTGATGTGGACATCTCTGGAGAATATCTGAACAAATTCCTCAATACACCCAACTGGAGAACAGAATTCCCGACAGTCGAGCATTTCGAGAAGGGAGCGTGCAAGGCAGCTGAGAGGCCATATTATGACAGCATCACAAGATCCCTCACTGCCGAGAGCTAGACTGGCGAATTCTCCTTCAAGGCAAAGCACCTGAAGCTGGAGTTCCAACCCTCATTTGATTTTTACATGTCAAAAATTAGGCCCAACCCTCACGCACATGAGACATCTGGTCGAATGTTGAAGGGTTTCGCTAAGCTATGGCATGGACTGAAGATCAATGTAGGGGAGCATATTTTTCACGTCATGACTTCTAGGACCTCCGGCAGGGCAGCTGCTCTCTGCTATCCAAACCTCATCAGGAGGATCTGTGAAGCCCAAGGAGTAGATCTATCCGTGTTCACAGGGAGCGATCTCATTGACATGAGTCGTCCAATTCCAGTTCCAAAGACTCGGGCAACTAATCCGGTGATGTATGCTATACCTGTAACACCCCGGATTTGATAACCCAGGCCGGGATGTCACCGCCACATCTCCCTAACAAGACACGGGTTCTCCGAGCTTGCCAAAGAGATGCAAGGCTATAGGTATTGCAAAAAGGTTTAAAAACAAGTCCGGAATCTATGTAAAAATAATAATGAGTATCGTCCACACACAAAGTAGCAATAATAATATGTCGCAGCGGAAATTGTAAAGCGGGCCGACATGGCCAAAACGCGGGATTTACATGCCCGTTATGCAAGTATCGTGAAAAGCGGTAAAACAATGTTTAATAAATCCATCCCCCAATGCACATGCTATGCATTATCTCCGTACTCTGAAAGAAAAGAGAAAACAACAATTTTATCAGTATATAAAATACTGAGTAAGTCGATCCTAACATAGCAATAAAGGGATTTAATTAGGTAATTTAAAATTTCACTCCTACCATGCATTCACAAAATTTAAGGGAAATAATAATTTTAATTGTGTATTTAAACATGCATCTAATCCACCATAATAACTTAGTCATGCCATGAAATTTAAAGACATAATTTAAATGCATAATTTAAAGACATGCAAAAATAAATAAATACATAAAAATATTAAATCTTTTATTTCCCCGTTACGTAACCATTTCTCAGTGTTTTGTATAGCCGGTGATCCGGCGGCCGCAGCCGTGTCGTAAGTATCTTGTATAGCCGGTGATCCGGCGGCCGCAGCCGTATCTGCCATACCCAGTAACACTCCGGAGCCTCGAGAAATCCATACGGATAACCCGAGAGAGTAGGCCATGTATCTCCCGCCGATTGGCGTAATATTTCATCAAATTCTCTCGTCCCTTATAGGCCCGAAGAGAAAAGGCTAGAGGGGCACCCTGCAGAGCACTCACCCTCCACCAAGTATCTCATGTATCGTTTAGATTTAATGTATCGGGGTTTTTCAAAAGTGTAGATGTATCGTGTTTCAAATCTTTGATCGTTCGTTTCGAAATTTCAAAATCCTTCGATTTTAAAGTATCTTGGCGTCACAGTTTGCGCCTTTTCAATTTAAAAATCCGTTTTAAGTCCGAAAAATCTGAAATCTTCACACTTTATGCAAAACACCCTAACGAACAACTTTCATGTTTTAACTTTTTCGAAATAAGTTGAGGAAACATGTCAAAAATCGATTTTACTATGCAATCAGAAATCTGTCCGAACTCAGGTATGACACAATTCAAAATTTCAACGTTTTAACATATCAAATGGACTTCAAAAATTCTGAAATTTAATATGCACATACTAGACATGATTATCTACAACTTTCATTTATATTGTAAAGATCAAATCGGAATAGAAAATATAGAAATAAATTCACTAAGTTCGAACATGTTCATAGGCAGATTTCCACACGTTTTGTCAAAACAGTTTCTTTTCGATGCGATTTAAAATAGCAAACGTTAACGAAAATGGCTGAAATTTTTATACAACCTAGATTTATGTGTTAGGATTAAAAGTCTAGTTTTGAGTTTCTCAGATTGAATCCTTGAAATATGAGTTTTAGGCCGATTATAGAAACTGCGCAAGATGGGGTTTTTAAGTTCGATTTTTACGTTTCGTTACATTACGCCTATACCGGACGCCCCGAAATCATCCGTATTGATATGGAAGGCTCAACTTACTGTGATAGAGAGGTTTGGGTCGTCCTAAGGTCGCTGGCTCGTCTAAAATCCTACGAACGGATCTCCTCAACGTCAAGCTTCCGACTTTGGCCACGATTTCGAACCGGACGAAGAAATCCAATGTTAGATCAAGTTTTTGGGTTCAAAAACTTAAATAGAAATCTATGAACGACTTACCACAGATTAGAATATTAGGAATCTTGTATTCAACGCCTCCTTCGTCGGTTTTCGTCGCCGGGAAGTGATCGGAAAGTCGTCGGGAAATCGCCGGAAAGTGTTTTGGCTTTGGAGAGAGTTGAGAGAGTTTGGGAGTGAATGGTGACTGATGAAAATGGTGGAGAGGCTGCCCTAGGTCGCCTAAGAGCTTCCCCTTTCGGCCAAAATCCGCTTTCCAAAGTCGGGAGGTCGAATTATGGTAAGAAATCGCCGAAAACGCGCAAGTTGCCAAAACCTGTAGGACCACGCGGGGTTGGCGCGCCTTGTAGCCAAACCCCACCCGGCCAGCGCGCGAGACTCGCCTGGACTGCGGTCCGGGCGGGTCCGTGCAATCCGATCCGTCGGGTCTTTTTCTCCTCTCTTTCGGACTTCTATCCTTCCCCGTTTTCGCGCTCGATTTTTCCGGGTCATTTCCGGATTATGCTTCTCATCATAAATTTATTCCGTCTCAATTCGATTACGTGCTTGAAATCCTAAGACCGTCGGTTTTGGTCCGTCGGGTTCTAATTCGTCGTCCTTTGACTTCCGTGCATTTCCGCGTCTACGGGTTCTCGGAAACGAAACCTTCTCTCCTATTGGATTGATTCCTATTTTTATATTCTAAAATTTACGGGTATTACAGTCTACCTCCCTTAAGAACCAACTTCGTCCTCGAAGTTGTACTTCATCCTCTCGCGAGTTCGGGAATTGTTTGATTAAGCGATTGTATTATTGTGTGTCGTTGTTTGTTATTATTTGACTGAACCCAGAATTGAAATTTCCGAGTTGCCTACGTTCCCCGTGAAGGGATCAAGTCATTACGTAGTTCAAAACAATTTGAATTTGTTTATTTGGGGTACAAAGTATTCGTACAAAATATTCAGAAATACTCGGGTTGTCACATCCTCTCCCTCTTAAGATTACAGTTATGTCCCCATAACTGTTGTTGCACTGTCTTGGAATAGGGTTGGGTAACGCTCCCTCATGTCTGCTTCCAGCTCCCACGTTGCCGTCTCGGCTTCGTGGTTAGACCAAAGAACCTTAACCATCCTCACGGTCTTATTCCTTGTTACCCTCTCCTTCTTGTCGAGTATTCGCACCGGAATTTCTTCATAGCTTAAGTCATCGTCCAGCTCAATTTCCTCCGGTTGGAGTACGTGGGTCGGATCATGGACGTATTTCTTCAGTTGCGAGACGTGGAACACGTCGTGGACACGAGCAAATTGTGGCGGTAATGCCAATCGGTATGCAAGATTCCCCACTCTTTCTAGGATCTCGTAGGGTCCTATGTACCGTGGGCTTAATTTTCCCCGCTTGCCAAAGCGCATCACACCCTTCATCGGTGATACCTTTAACATGACCTTATCGCCTATTTGGAATTCCAAATCTTGCCGTCTCACGTCGGCATAGCTCTTTTGCCGGTCTTGCGCGGCTCTCATCTTTCCTTGGATTATTTTGACTTGTTGAGCCATGTCCTCAACAAGTTGCGGTCCAATTACCATAGTCCTCTCGCCCTCTTCCCAGCTCAATGGGCTTCGGCATTTGCGTCCATACAGTGCCTCGAAAGGTGCCATGCCAATGCTAGCATGGTAGCTGTTGTTGTAGGAAAATTCGATCAAGGGTAAGTGATTTTCCCAACTTCCTTTAAACTCTAATACGCATGCCCTCAGCATGTCTTCCAAAGTTTGGATCGTCCTTTCCGTTTGTCCATCCGTCATGGGATGGAACGCGGTACTCATCTTTATCTTCGTACCGAGGGCTTCTTGTAGTTTTGTCCAAAAATGTGAGACGAATCTACTATCTCTGTCCGAGATGATGTCGTGTGGTACTCCATGTCGTCGTACCACGTTATCGACATATGCCCTTGCCAATTGGTCCATGGACCAGGTATCCTTCATGGGGATAAATATGGCAGCTTTTGTCAACCTATCCACGATCACCAAGATTTTATTCATCCCCTTCGGTGAACGTGGTAACCCCGAAACGAAGTCCATTGAAATGCTATCCCATTTCCAACTTGGGATTTCCAATGGCTGCATTAATCCTAAGGGTTTCTGCCGTACGGCCTTGACCTTCTGGCAGGTAAGGCATCTCGCCACAAACTCGGCTATTTCTCTCTTCATGTTCGGCCACCAATAGTTCTTCTTTATGTCCTTGTATAGCTTCTCGCCTCCGGGGTGGACCGAATATGGGGTATTATGGCCTTCCTCCATTACTCTTAGCTTCAGGTCCTCGCATTTTCGTGGTATGCACCACCTTCCTTTGAAGCGGATGCTTCCGTCCTCATGGATTTTAAAATCCATTGCCTTTCCTTCAGCAATGCTCTTCCTAATTTCCTCCAACTTTTCATCACCCTGTTGTGCTAGTCGTATCTCATCAAGTATGGTAGATCCTACTACCATCGTGTTGACGACCTCACTTACTTCGCCAGAGTGTACCAACTCCAGACTCAATTTTGCCAAGTCTCTGTACAACTCGGCCGGTACCACAAGTGAGTTCACCACGTGTTGAGTCTTTCGACTCAAGGCATCGGCCACGACGTTGGCCTTTCCTTCGTGGTACGCGATTTCCAGGTCGTAATCCTTAATCAGTTCCAACCATCTTCTTTGCCTCAAATTCAGCTCTTTTTGCGTGAATATATACTTGAGGCTCTTATGGTCGGTGAACATCCGACACTTTCGCCCATAGAGGTAATGCCTCCATATCTTTAGAGCGAACACGACTGCGGCTAGCTCCAAGTCGTGCGTCGGGTAGTTCTCTTCGTGTGGCTTTAGTTGACGTGATGCATATGCTATAACCCTTTGATCTTACATTAGCACGCATCCCAATCCTTCCTTCGAGGCGTCGTTGTACACCTCGAAGTCCCCATCCTCCGATGGTAATGCCAACACCGGCGCTGCAGTAAGCCGTTTCTTCAATTCTTGGAATGCGGAATTACACTCGATGGTCCAGTCGTATTTCACCCCTTTCTTTAACAGCTGCGTCAATGGGCGAGCGATCCTTGAGAAATCCTTTACAAACCTCCGGTAGTACCCTGCCAATCCGAGAAAACTTCTTATCTCGGTTGGATTCTTCGGTGGCACCCATTCGGTCACTGCCGAAATCTTTGCTGGGTCTACTGCCACTCCGTTGGCGGATACGATATGTCCCAGAAATGCCACTTCTTTTAGCCAGAAGTCGCATTTGGACAGCTTGCCATACAGCTGATTGGCTCGTAAGATCCCTAACACTTTGTGTAAGTGTTCGGAATGCTCTTCTTCGCTTTTCGAGTAGATCAGGATGTCATCTATGAACACCACCACGCATTGATCTAATAGTTCTCGAAACACGTTATTCATGAGATTCATGAACATAGCTGGGGCGTTCGTCAGCCCGAATGATAGCACCGTGAATTCGTAATGCCCGTAGCGAGTTCTGAATGCCGTCTTTGGGATATCCTTTTCGGCGATCCTTAACTGGTGATATCCAGATCGTAGGTCGATCTTTGAAAATACTGAGGCTCCCTTCAGTTGGTCGAACAAATCCTCGATTCTTGGCAACGGGTACTTGTTCTTGACCGTGACTTGGTTAAGTCCTCTATAATCGATGCATAGTCGCAGACCTCCATCTTTCTTCTTCACGAATAAGACCGGGGCTCCCATGGGGACGTGCTCGGCCTTATGTAGCCCTTTTCTAGCAACTCCTCGAGTTGTTCTTTTAGTTCCTTCATTTCCAGCGGCGCCATACGGTAAGGAGCCTTCGAGACAGGCTCCGTTCCCGGAATAAGATCTATAGTGAATTCCAGATCTCTCTCAGGCGGCATGCCGGGAACGTCTTCCGGGAATACATCCGGGTATTCTCTCACGACCGGAATATTATCCACCTTGACCTCTTCGGCCTCAAGGTTATGAATGTAGCATGCATATAACGCGTACCCTTTACGCATTAAGCTATATAGCTTCATGGCGCTAACTATCTTGGTAGACTTCTTAGGGAGTTGGGAGTAAAAGATGACTCTCCTTCCCCGACTCTTTGACAACGTGATCTTTTGTTTTTGGCAATCGATCACGGCTTTATATTGGGTTAGCCAATCCATTCCTAGTATGACGTCAAAATCCTGTAGTTCGAATTCTACTAAGTTCGCGAAAAACTCTACGTTCTTTATAACTATCGGAATTCCGTTATATCGCTTAGAGCATGATACTACCTCTCCCGATGGAAGTT
Source organism: Hygrophila difformis (assembly GCA_030278955.1). Taxonomy (NCBI): domain Eukaryota; kingdom Viridiplantae; phylum Streptophyta; class Magnoliopsida; order Lamiales; family Acanthaceae; genus Hygrophila; species Hygrophila difformis. Next base: position 34,861,045 of record JAOANR010000010.1, on the reverse strand, counting down.
GAATCCCTAAGTTAATCAATTCGCACTTAGGTAGATCTAGTTCAGGTAAGACTCTAGATGATATTATCGAACAACTAGCTCCTGAGTCAAATAGAACTCTAAGGGGTGTACTTAAGACATGGAACGTACCTCCCATTACGTCCCCTTGCATAGGCACATCTGCCTCATTGATGACATTCAATCGCCCCATTGGACGTCCCGGGTTGCCTTGCTGATCCCGGTTCGTGTTCTGATTCTGTTGCTGATTTGGATTCTGCGGGGGACGTTGATTCTGATTGAGATTCTGGTTCTGAGGGGGTCTATACCCCTGGTTGTTTCCATTCCGTCCATCCTGGTTGCGAGGCTGAGTTGGCCCCGTGCCTAAGTCCTCTCTCTTGGTGATGTTTTCCAGTCGAGTGCGGCACTCATTCGCCATGTGGCCGTTGCGACCACACCTGTAGCAGGCGCCCTGTTGGGGGCACCCTCTGGCCAAATGAGGCCTGCCGCATCTCGGGCAAGGTGGTACCGGGTTACCCCGGAAAAGGGTTCTATCGTCATATCCTCTGTTGTTGTTTTGAGGGGGTCTGTTCAGATCTCCCCGAAAGTTGTTCCCTACAGCATTGTTTCCGGAACGGTTGTCTCTACCCCTCTTATCCTGACCCTGAGATCCTCGGCTGGGTTCTCCACTCACTTTCCTTTTTAGTTGTTGCACCCTTGCAACAGCTACCGCACGGTCATACACCGATTGCAGGTCTGGGTATGGGACGCCAGTGATCACCTCTCGTATAGCCAAGTTTAGCCCCATTTCAAATTTTTGTGCCTTCTCCACGTCTGTCGGCACGAGTCTCGGTGCGAAACGCACCAACTCCTTGAAACGGGTGTAATATTCCTGGACTGTTTTCCCTCCTTGCTTCAGAGATAAGAACTCCTCGTACATGGCGGACTTTGTGCTCATGGGATAAAAGCGATCCCTGATCAGACTCATGAATTCTTCCCAAGAATAGGGTTCCTCGTCCTCGGCTAGCTTTTCTTGCATGGCACGCCACCAGTCATCCGCCTCCCCTCCGAGATAGTACGATGCCACAGGCACCTTCTCGCCAATTGGGCACTTCACCGCGTTTAGTAGCTTGTCGAACGTTCGGATCCATTCTTCAAGTTTAGCCGGGTCCTCTTCTCCGGCGTAGTTCGGCGGACGATACGAGTTCACCATAGCTAGGTAGTTAATGCGGGCCTCGGGTGGAGGTACCGCAGCGGCCTGGCCTTGGTTCACATGCGCGTTCCCTATCGCGATGAGAACCTCTTCTAGAGTCCGTAGGCGCGCGTCCATGTTGTTTGGCATGGGGTTTGCCGGCTCCTCTTGAGCGTGTACCCCTTCGCCGGGTATGGGCATTTCTGGTTGCATAGGGGTTTCGTTGGTGTTTGGAGTAGTGGGCTGAGCGCGTGATCTTCCTCTCGGTGCCATGCTGTTGCAAGAACAAGAGAGTTTAGATTCTTTTGTTGAAGTATTATGTAATGCTTAGGAAATAATTTGACTAAATAAATGACGATATTAACAGGTATCAGTTCTGTTGGAACCTGTTAGTATAGGTTGTTGGGGTTTAGCGTATTGTTTGTTGTCATTCGGGGTTGGTTCTACTTACTGCTTTGTTTTTGTTTTGTTTATTATTATTTTTCTTTTTCTTTTTTTTTTAAGACCCTAGGGTTCAGGGTTTAGGGTTTAGGGTTTAGGGTTGGAGATACCCTTGTTCGATAATTATCTCCATACAAAGTATATTTATATATATTTACTACTTGTATTCTTGTTTAGTTGTCATCTATAGGTCATTGATTATTATTAGCTTGTTCGTTTGTTTGATCGGGTTTTAGTAGGGTATTCGAAGAGAAGTAATTTAATTAAAATGTAAGGAATACCTTAAATATAATTGTATAAAATAAATGCTTGTAGATTTATTACTCAAGAGAAAATTTTTCAGCTGATTACAAGCATTCGTAACAGGAATGAAATAGTAGTGTTGGTACTAGTTTGAAAAAAAAGAATATAGATAGTAGTGCATCAGTATGGGCTCCAAGTCTAGAGGGTATGGGTAGGTACATCCTCGATGGGATCGTCCTCGTCGCTGGATACGTCAATAGCAATGGGTGTCCCCACCAGGCTCGGGCTCGGAGGAAATATGTCAGCCTCTAGGCCTAGCAGCTCAGCTGCTAAGTGTCCTAATTGCATCATCCGTTCGTTGTCCTTGTTTTGGAGTGTGACCACTTGGGTTTTGAGTTGGTTATTTCCTGATGGTCAGCTTCCCTAAGATGTCTCAAATAGTCCACGTTATTCTCTAGGTGCCCCACTCGAGCCTTGAAGTGATTGACATGCTGTTGGGATTCGAGGTATGCGTTGGTCAGTTTCATCATCAGATTAGTCATGTTCGCGTTGGGTTCGGCCATCTAATGTCAACAAGGAGGTTAGAGTTAGAGTAGGTTTCGAATAAAAGTTAGGATATGCAGGAATTTAAATCTACATGAATATGCACATGCAATCCCCCCCCAAAAATTAATCTTAGTGTATTTTTAAATTTAATCATGGGTTAAAAAGTTGGGCCTCTATATTGGCCAAAATAATATTTTGGACTTAAGGAATAAAAGCATAGGTATTTGGGCCGAAATGGTTGGGCTTAAAATAAATGATTATAAATATTGGGTCAAAATAATTTAACCCCCTTTGGGCTCAAAATATTATACTACTTGGGTAAGAAAATTTTTGGGCTCAAATTTTGGGCTAAAATAATAATACTAGTAGTCTTAAAAATAATAATGATAATAATAAATTTAAAAATAATACTTAGTTCAAAATATTTTAAAATAAAAATAGTAGTAGCTTCAAAATATTCCGGGCTCTGATACCAACTTGTAACACCCCGGATTTGATAACCCAGGCCGGGATGTCACCGCCACATCTCCCTAACAAGACACGGGTTCTCCGAGCTTGCCAAAGAGATGCAAGGCTATAGGTATTGCAAAAAGGTTTAAAAACAAGTCCGGAATCTATGTAAAAATAATAATGAGTATCGTCCACACACAAAGTAGCAATAATAATATGTCGCAGCGGAAATTGTAAAGCGGGCCGACATGGCCAAAACGCGGGATTTACATGCCCGTTATGCAAGTATCGTGAAAAGCGGTAAAACAATGTTTAATAAATCCATCCCCCAATGCACATGCTATGCATTATCTCCGTACTCTGAAAGAAAAGAGAAAACAACAATTTTATCAGTATATAAAATACTGAGTAAGTCGATCCTAACATAGCAATAATTGTTAGATTCAATAATCTAACCTCTTGTCATATAGTATGTAGTATAGCTCAATAAATTCAAGAAAAACCAATTAACTCACATTTAGAGCGTAGCTCAAAATGTGAGGATGTTGATTTTCGAACTTGAATGTCATTACCCAAAAATTTGTTAAAAATAGTTTCAACTTCTCTTCTTCAGGGACCAGTACATCATAGATTCTATTATGGGCCTTCCAAAGACCACCCCAGATCTTGCCTTCCTGGACATCGAAAGGAATGCCCAACTTCGCGTTACTCAAAGCAGAGTGCACTGCAATGATCCAGAAGAGGAACTGGGATAGGTTGGGCAGGAAAAGAAAGCAGATACCATTGATGATGGAGAATAAGTGCCTGAGCTACCTCAACATCCCACCAGTCGCAGACTTGCGTTATCTGAAGGAGAAAGAGGCAGACGTCATGGACACTCTGTACTCAGATATGAAGAAGAGATTCTTCGACCTGTTGAAAGAGGCGGATGCAGAGGGTCTAAGATTCTGCGAGGATAAGCGATACCTGTATGATGTGGGATTTCAAGGAGTGCTGGGCAGACACATCCAGCAAAGGTGGACAGCTCAACTGACGGCAATGACTAAGCGCGAATTCATAAGCAGTATTTGAAAGTCAAAGGGCCAAAGTTTGGGTTATGGACTGAAGATGATGACAAGCTGATCGATGATTATGTGGACTCAACTGCCGAGCTAAATCAATCTGCTGAATCAGAAAACCCCCAGACCGGAGTCGAGCCAGAACAGCCCAAGAAGAAGAGAAAGTTAATAAAGCTTGCAGACAAAGAGAAGGGTGGAAGGCCAGCTGAACCACAATTAAAAATTCAAGAGCCCTCCACCAAACCAAGAATAATCCCTCCAGTGCCCAAATACTATGGCAAGCCTTCTGAGCCAAAGAGCAAAGAAAAGAAACAAGCCGTTGAGCTATCCAAGCAAGAGCAGCAGCGTCTGGCCCAAGAATAATTTGATGCAAAAATGGCGAGAAGGGCCCAAGAAGAAGCCGACGCGGAAAAGGCAATGAAAGAACAGAAGCTTGCGGAAGCTGAACGGGCTGAGGAACAACGGGCTGCAGCTTACTAGGCTCGTCAAATTGAAAGAGAAAGGCGGGAAAAGGAAGAGGCCGAGAAAGAAATGGCCAAAGAAAAAGAAGAATGGAGGCAACAACTATAAGCAGAGAGGGCCGAGAAAGATAGATTAATGAAGGAACAGATGGCCAAGGAAGCAGAGGAAGAGGCCAAGAAAGCAGAGGAAGAGGCCAAAAGAGCTGAGGAGGAAGCCAAGAAAGCTGAAATGGAGGAAAATGTAAGAAAGGCTCGAGCTGAAGAAGAAAATAGAAAAGCTGCTGAAAAATTACAGGCCGAGCTAGAAAAAAAGAGGAAAAATGACGCTGAAAAGGAGGTCAATGTTGGGGACGACGACTGTCAAATAATCCGCGAAACCAACATTGTACCTATTAAGGTGAAATCAGAGCCTGCTGAATGGGCTCAAGATAAAGAGAAGCAGCAAAAGCAGATGGCTGCTAAGAAGAGTGGGGATAAGAAGAAAACGGATGAAATCGTTGAAGGACTGAAACCCACGGAGGAGATAGAGGAGATGGTACATGAGGGCAATGTGCGGTATGAGAATCTGAAAAGGAAGACTGCCGAGATTATGGGATGTCTGGGTCAAGTTGCTGCAAATACATTGGCCGCAGCTGTTACCCAACCTCAAGCCACTGCACCTGAAGAGAATACGAAGGAGTTAGAAGACTCGCACGCTGAAGTTGATCCGCGAATCGAGTCAACTCAAGAAAAAGCAGCAACGAGCGAGGGCAGCGGTGGCAATGTGCAAGCAGAGTTGGACACCATGGAAGACATCTTCAAGGACAAGACTATCCAACAAATTCTCCAAGGGGATATCAACATTGTTGGAGATCAAGGAGATAACATGATAGAACAATTTGGAGAGTTAAACAAAGGGAGGGAAGTGGAGGTACCACAAAAAGAATATCAACATGTTGTTGATCCCTTCCTTCCCGATGACTTCCTCAATGCTGTCCTTCATGAATATCCTTGTAATGTGCATGAACAGGGAACATCCCAAGGAGATGAGCAAGCAGATACGCTGGCTGAAACAGAACATCAGTTGGAGGGTGAACAGCAGGAGCAGCATGAACAGGAGGAGGAGAAGTCGGATTCTGATTGGGAGCAGACGCACTCTCAGGGAACCCACGAATCAACGGGGTCAGTACGATCTGCCGGATATTGGGCGACTTCTACCTCAAAGGGAAGATTGGGTGTGTCTACCAAGAAATGCAAGAAGTTCCCTATTAAGGATGATGCAGACATCATAAGGAGGTTCAACGGGAACGAGCAGAATGCGGGGCGTTACATGGCGCTGTTCAAGTTATTTGTACCCGATAAAGGATTCAGTCCGGAAATGGTGAATCATCCAATGCTAGTATTTCTGCAACAAAACCATGGATGGACTGAATTTCTTACACATCATGCTGAACCTTGGATAGCAGAGCTGGTTCGGAATTCTATTGCAATATAAATGTCGCCCAGAAAAAGAGTTGGATAAGAGGAATTGATGTGGACATCTTTGGAGAATATCTGAACAAATTCCTCAATACACCCAACTGGAGAACAGAATTCCCGACAGTCGAGCATTTCGAGTAGGGAGCGTGCAAGGCAGCTGAGAGGCCATATTATGACAGCATCACAAGATCCCTCACTGCCGAGAGCTAGACTGGCGAATTCTCCTTCAAGGCAAAGCACCTGAAGCTGGAGTTCCAACCCTCATTTGATTTTTACATGTCAAAAATTAGGCCCAACCCTCACGCACATGAGACATCTGGTCGAATGTTGAAGGGTTTCGCTAAGCTATGGCATGGACTGAAGATCAATGTAGGGGAGCATATTTTTCACGTCATGACTTCTAGGACCTCCGGCAGGGCAGCTGCTCTCTGCTATCCAAACCTCATCAGGAGGATCTGTGAAGCCCAAGGAGTACATCTATCCGTGTTCACAGGGAGCGATCTCATTGACATGAGTCGTCCAATTCCAGTTCCAAAGACTCGGGCAACTAATCCGGTGATGTATGCTATACCTGTAACACCCCGGATTTGATAACCCAGGCCGGGATGTCACCGCCACATCTCCCTAACAAGACACGGGTTCTCCGAGCTTGCCAAAGAGATGCAAGGCTATAGGTATTGCAAAAAGGTTTAAAAACAAGTCCGGAATCTATGTAAAAATAATAATGAGTATCGTCCACACACAAAGTAGCAATAATAATATGTCGCAGCGGAAATTGTAAAGCGGGCCGACATGGCCAAAACGCGGGATTTACATGCCCGTTATGCAAGTATCGTGAAAAGCGGTAAAACAATGTTTAATAAATCCATCCCCCAATGCACATGCTATGCATTATCTCCGTACTCTGAAAGAAAAGAGAAAACAACAATTTTATCAGTATATAAAATACTGAGTAAGTCGATCCTAACATAGCAATAAAGGGATTTAATTAGGTAATTTAAAATTTCACTCCTACCATGCATTCACAAAATTTAAGGGAAATAATAATTTTAATTGTGTATTTAAACATGCATCTAATCCACCATAATAACTTAGTCATGCCATGAAATTTAAAGACATAATTTAAATGCATAATTTAAAGACATGCAAAAATAAATAAATACATAAAAATATTAAATCTTTTATTTCCCCGTTACGTAACCATTTCTCAGTGTTTTGTATAGCCGGTGATCCGGCGGCCGCAGCCGTGTCGTAAGTATCTTGTATAGCCGGTGATCCGGCGGCCGCAGCCGTATCTACCATACCCAGTAACACTCTGGAGCCTCGAGAAATCCATACGGATAACCCGAGAGAGTAGGCCATGTATCTCCCGCCGATTGGCGTAATATTTCATCAAATTCTCTCGTCCCTTATAGGCCCGAAGAGAAAAGGCTAGAGGGGCACCCTGCAGAGCACTCACCCTCCACCAAGTATCTCATGTATCGTTTAGATTTAATGTATCGGGGTTTTTCAAAAGTGTAGATGTATCGTGTTTCAAATCTTTGATCGTTCGTTTCGAAATTTCAAAATCCTTCGATTTAAAAGTATCTTGGCGTCACAGTTTGCGCCTTTTCAATTTAAAAATCCGTTTTAAGTCCGAAAAATCTGAAATCTTCACACTTTATGCAAAACACCCTAACGAACAACTTTCGTGTTTTAACGTTTTCGAAATAAGTTGAGGAAACATGTCAAAAATCGATTTTACTATGCATTCAGAAATCTGTCCGAACTCAGGTATGACACAGTTCAAAATTTCGACGTTTTAACATATCAAATGGACTTCAAAAATTCTGAAATTTAATATGCACATACTAGACATGATTATCTACAACTTTCATTTAGATTGTAAAGATCAAATCGGACTAGAAAATATAGAAATAAATTCACTAAGTTCGAACATGTTCATAGGCAGATTTCCACACGTTTTGTCAAAACAGTTTCTTTTCGATGCGATTTAAAATAGCAAACGTTAACGAAAATGGCTGAAATTTTTACACAACCTAGATTTTTGTGTTAGGATTAAAAGTCTAGTTTTGAGTTTCTCGGATTGAATCCTCGAAATATGAGTTTTTGGCCGATTACAGAAACTGCGCAAGATGGGGTTTTTAAGTTCGATTTTTACGTTTCGTTACATTACGCCTATACCGGACGCCCCGAAATCACCCGTATTGATATGGAAGGCTCAACTTACTGTGATAGAGAGGTTTGGGTCGTCCTAAGGTCGCTGGCTCGTCCAAAATCCTACGAACGGATCTCCTCAACGTCAAGCTTCCGACTTTGGCCACGATTTCGAACCGGACGAAGAAATCCAATGTTAGATCAAGTTTTTGGGTTCAAAAACTTAAATAGAAATCTATGAACGACTTACCACAGATTAGAATACTAGGAATCTTGTATTCAACGCCTCCTTCGTCGGTTTTCGTCGCCGGGAAGTGATCGGAAAGTCGTCGGGAAATCGCCGGAAAGTGTTTTGGCTTTGGAGAGAGTTGAGAGAGTTTGGGAGTGAATGGTGACTGATGAAAATGGTGGAGAGGCTGCCCTAGGTCGCCTAAGAGCTTCCCCCTTCGGCCAAAATCCGCTTTCCAAAGTCGGGAGGTCGAATTATGGTAAGAAATCGCCGAAAACGCGCAAGTTGCCAAAACCTGTAGGACCACGCGGGGTTGGCGCGCCTTGTAGCCAAACCCCGCCCGGCCAGCGCGCGAGACTCGCCTGGACTGCGGTCCTGGCGGGTCCGTGCGATCGATCCGTCGGGTCTTTTTCTCCTCTCTTTCGGACTTCTATCCTTCCCCGTTTTCGCGCTCGATTTTTCCGGGTCATTTCCGGATTATGCTTCTCATCATAAATTTATTCCGTCTCAATTCGATTACGTGCTTGAAATCCTAAGACCGTCGGTTTTGGTCCGTCGGGTTCTAATTCGTCGTCCTTTGACTTCCGTGCATTTCCGCGTCTACGGGTTTTCGGAAACGAAACCTTCTCTCCTATTGGATTGATTCCTATTTTTATATTCTAAAATTTACGGGTATTACAGTCTACCCCCCTTAAGAACCAACTTCGTCCTCGAAGTTGTACTTCATCCTCTCGCGAGTTCGGGAATTGTTTGATTAAGCGATTGTATTATTGTGTGTCGTTGTTTGTTATTATTTGACTGAACCCAGAATTGAAATTTCCGAGTTGCCTACGTACCCCGTGAAGGGATCAAGTCATTACGTAGTTCAAAACAATTTGAATTTGTTTATTTGGGGTACAAAGTATTCGTACAAAATATTCAGAAATACTCGGGTTGTCACAATACCAGAGGAGTCAGATGCCCAATCCAGATACACTCCTGGGCAACCAGCTAAGCGCTGGTCACGCAAGAAGAAGGCCCGTACTGAAGCGGTGCCTTTAACAAAAGAAGTTGGAGTCCTCTCAATTGAACCTGCTGCGGAAGAACACCCCCTGAATGATGCTCCCACTCCAAGCCATCCTGAAACTGATGCGTCCACCCCGGGCCAATTAAGAAGACATCCTGTCCGATCTCCTCGCAGAAGTAAGAATGTCTCTCAATTCCCAGCCGATTCTCAGACGATTGAAATTGTGAGCCGAATGGGAGAATCAATGGTGCAGAGTGTCAAAACTCTTGCTGATGTGATTGTTTCGACCCAAGAAAGGCAATTTCAAAAGGAGGAGGAATTCAGACTGAGACTTCTTGAAAGAGAGGACAGGCGGGCTGAACGAGAAGCAAGGCAGCATCAGGAAAGGATAGAGAGCGAAGAAAAGCATAGAAAAATGTTTGAAGCAGTGTTCGCCAATCAAGCCCAGATGATGAGTGCCATAATTCGAAAGCTACCCTCACCGCCAAGAGATGCCGCCGGATCGCCCCCACAGCAGCCGGAAAGGAGAGATTGAGTCCACAACGATCAGATCCATGCGAGCTTCAATGTAAACATCATACAATAGATTTTTCATTCATTTGGTGCACTTTCGTTCATACTGTGAAAATCTATTTTTAACTGATGTATTTATTGCTTTCCACAACGAGAATTTCATCTTGAGTTCTCAAAAATATTTTGAAAAAGATGTGTGGCTGTAATACCCGAGAATTTTCCAACATAAAATAAATACAATAAATAAAATAAATTCAGCAAATAAAGAAATAAATGTAGAGGAAATGAGAAATGTAATTTAAATTAAAAAGGAATCAAAGTTCCGAGAACCCGGGAATCCGAAGGCAACTTAATTAAATAAATGGTTACACGGGGACCCGACACCGATAGACTCAATAACTCGAGTCCAAATATAAATTTAGGTCCGAATAAAATTAAGATAGGAAATCGGAGCCCGAAGATAGCCCGGAAATCGGAATCTGGGAACATAGAGGGATAGAAGTCCGAAAGAGAGGAGGAAAGACCCAACGGATCGCACGACCCGGCCCAGACCGAAGTCCAGGCCAGGATGGCGCGGTGGCCGCGCGCCCAATGGGAGAAAACCGCGCCAAGAGCGCGCCACATGACAGAATCGGCCGTTCCGCGATTTTCTCGCCCGATTCCGGATTTTTCGACATTTGGTTGAACATCTTTCGACTCAAGACCCTTAGAGTCAGATCTTGGACGCCCTAGGTCTTAGCTATCTATAAATAAACCCCCTTGGAAGCCCCGAACACTTTTCAAAAACCCTACAACTCTCTATACGTTCGAAAACCCTAATCCCGGAGTCGTCGGAGGCACGAAGGCATTCGAAGACTGAGTTGGACAAAAATTTGGAGACCCTTGCTTTCGTGGTAAGACCTTGTTCATTCCTTTCCATTCAAGATTCGAAAACGAATCCTAATTAAACCTCTTTTCTATTCTAAACCCCGATCCGGACGCGTTGAGGAAAAACGAGGGATCTCGGAGGGAGAACGAAGAACGTGGAAGCCACGCCTCCGAATCATCGAGCCGAGACATTCGTAGATCTGTAAGTTAACTCTTACATGGTTTTGGGAGAAATTAAAACACGAAAACTAAAATCTTAACCGAATCTTTCAAAAATCTGTCAACGTATGATTCCTAAAGGCGCAACAGTTTTGTCGAATTTTTCCGAACCTTAAAACGACTTCAAACGGAAAAACTTAAAACACGAAAAACGTTTTTAAGACATAGATCTATCTACTGTAAAATTTTCATAATTTTTCATCGTATTTTGATATCCGAAAACGACCATGAACACACCTGCCGTTGGTTTAGATCTTGAAACGGTGACAGAACTTTAGTTCGAACTTGTTGGTGATTTCTACCTTAGATCTAGACCGATCTAGGCTTGGCGTTGAACATAAGAGTTGTAGGTCTATACGTTAAAAACACCACCGTAAATTTTCAGAATTTTTCGTGACAATTTGATATGTGAAAACCAACCGAAACCGAACTGCTTGAAATTAGATCTTGAATTTCTTGACAGAACTTAGGTCTGATCTTGATTGCATTTTTGACATTAGTTCTAGGCCGATTTAGATCTTTTGCCGAACCTGAAAGTTGTAGATAAACGTCTTAAGATGGTCTCTGTAAAATTTCGTAAAATTTGGAGTTGATTTGCTATGGTAGAACTCGATATCTTTAAACTGTGGTATGTAAAATTCGGACAGAGTTGTGTTTCTGCGAAAATTGATGTTTTTGACATGTTTCGGTATCTCGGATCGAAAAAGTTAAAACACGAAAGTTGTAGATCTCGACGTTTCTGAGTCATTCGTGAAATTGCGGAATTTTTGGAATTAAATCTGATTTTAGACGACTTTTAGAATAAACTGTGGTTTACCGGAAATCAAATCTTGAAACCTTGTTGAAACATGGAATTAACCTTTAGGGTTGAAATAAATTGAAATATAATGCTTGCCGAAAGGCAATTGAAATATCCTGCTTGCCGAAAGACAATTGAAATATCCTGCTTGCCGAAAGGCAATTGAAATATCCTGCTTGCCGAAAGGCAATTGAAATATAGTGCTTGCCGAAAGGCAATTGAAATATAATGCTTGCCGAAAGGCAATTGAGATATAACGCTTGCCGGAAGGCAATTGATAAATAAAACTTGCCGAATGGCGATTGAGATATAAACTTGAAACATGAGACATGAGATATGAAACTAGAAGACTCGAAAATTGTTCCTTTTAGATTATGCTTTTAAATTATGTCCTACCGTTACATTACCTTGCAAGTTATATTTAGGATCTTATGAAATCTCTATCTTTTAAATTATGCCATTTAATTATTGTTAGATAAATAAGTTAAATGATGCGGTGTTGTGTACATGTTTTCTCAAATCTAAATAACGGCTTTGAAACCCCTTAATCATGTTTGTGTTAACTTACTCAGCAAGTTTTTGCTGACCAAACCATATTTTTTTTCTTTTTCTTTCAGAGTTGAGAATTATGCATCGTCATATGCATACATGGGAATTTTGGGAAGATATGTTATTTGAAATTATTGTATTAGACTAGATCTTGCATGAACGGGCCTGTTTAACCCGTATTCTGGCCGTGTTGGCTATATTTAATTTCCGCTGCATTATATATGTAAATATTATTTTCCGCTGCAACTTTGATGTATTATTTTTAAGTTATATATGAATGGGCTGTTTGAATATTTTAGATTCTGAAAAACCATAGCCTTGCATCTCTTTAATGAGCTCGGAGAAACCGTGTCTTGCTAGAGAGGTGTGGCGGTGACATCCCGACCTGGGTGACCAAAAACCGGGGTGTTACAAGTTGGTATCAGAGCCCGGCTATTTTTAAACTATTATTTTTAAACCCTTATTATTTTTAAACTACTATTAATACTTTGACTATTATTTTAAATTTTAAAGTATTATTTCCATGGAGAAATTTTTATTTTAGAAATCCATGGGAAAAAAATATATATATATAGTGCATTAAATTATTTTTGGGGGAAAATTATCATTTGCATTTGCATATTGCATCTCTTTTATTAACTTAGAATCTTGGCAAATTTCAACTTAGAATTTTGGCGAATTTTAACTTAGAATCTTGGCGAAGTTAATCTAGAATCTGGGCGAATATTAACTTAGATCTTTTGCTTGCACTAGATGACTTAGACGCTTGACACCAAATTAGAAACGCTCACTAGAGACTGACGTTGCCTTAGTTCTAGATCGTGTTCATCTAAGCGCACGCCTAAGCATAACAAATCTCGGCTTTAGCCATTCCTATTCTGGTACGAACTAGAAAACTTCCTCATGTGGAACAATAAGAAAATCAAGTTTTATTAAAACACTCTTTATTACAAAAATCTTGTTTGGATTTCCAAACAACAAATCCGAAAATTTGAAATTAGAAATTTACGAAACGTCTTGTTCGAGCAATCTATCTAAACCAAGATAAACTAATCTATACACGTTATAACAGAAAATGGCGCCTAGGAGGAAACCAAGGAAGGTGAGTCCAAACGGCACTGCACTAACCTTTCCAACACGCCCAACAACAGTGAAAGTCCTCAGAACCTAGGAGAGCAAGTGCCTCAAGCGCCCAATAATATGGAAGCACGTTTAAAAACGATAGAGGGATTCCTAGTCGCATTAGGAAATGCGGAGGTGCATAGGACACCTGCAGCAGTACCTCCGCCCGTAGCTCAAACCAACTATCTAGCGTTGGTGAATCCTTATCAACCACCACGTTATGATGGGCAGGAGGATCCCGCCAAACTAGAGGGGTGGATCCGTACATTTGATAAGCTCTTGGATGCTATCAAATGTCCTGATGAGGCAAGGACACGAGTAGCAACCTACTACTTAGGAGGCGAAGCCGATGAGTGGTGGCAAGACCTCCAGAGGAATTTAGAGGAAGCTGAAGAAGCTTATTCGTGGACTAAACTTAAGGAGGATCTAAGGGACCGATTCTATCCCATGAGCACCAAGGCGGCAATGTACGAAGAGTTTTTATCACTGAAGCAAGAGGGACGGACGGTGCAGGAGTATTACACCCGGTTTAAGGAGTTGGTACGATTTGCTACGAGGCTAGTGCCAACTGACACTGACAAGGCTCAGAAATTCGAGATGGGTCTGAACCTTAGTATCCGGGAGATACTTGCAGTAGGACAATTCACGAACCTGCAGACGGTTTATGATCGTGCGGTAGCGGTTGCACGAGTCCAAGGACTGAAACGGAAACCGGTAGATGAGGCTAACCAAGGACCACAAGGAGAATACAAGGTGGATAAGGACCATTGCGATGGAAACTCGAAAGGACAACATCAAAATGACAATGGGGAGAAAAAGGGGATAGTCTTCAACCATTGTGACTATGCGTCACCATGTCCAAAGTGTGGTAAACCGCATTATGCGAGAGGATGCCCTCAGTCTGGAGCATGCCTTCGATGTGGTCGACATGGTCATCAGCTGCGTGATTGCCGGACACGGAAAGAAAACATCGACAAGAGAGAGGATGTGACTACTCGACCTAAGCCACCACGAAAACCAGACGGTCAAGGTGCCAACAACCAAGGGCACCAATACCCTCAGTATAAAGACCAGAACCCGAAATCTTTTGAGAGTACTGAATAGGCAGTTATGGGGACATAACTGGAGTCCTAAGGGGGAGAGGATGTGATACCCCGTAATAGAGTAGTTGCATTATTAGTTTGGCTCGGCAATATGTATCTCAAATAAATTTTTGAACTACGTTATGGCTTGATCCCTTCACCGGGTACGTAGGCAGCTTAGAAGTTTTAATTCTAACTCCAGTCACAAAATAATAAAACAAACAAAAAGACTTTGGCACGAGAAAAGCCAAAACACAACTTCGAGGACGAAGTTGATTCTTAAGGAAGGTAGACAGTAATACCCGAGAATTTTCCAACATAAAATAAATACAATAAATAAAATAAATTCAGCAAATAAAGAAATAAATGTAGAGGAAATGAGAAATGTAATTTAAATTAAAAAGGAATCAAAGTTCCGAGAACCCGGGAATCCGAAGGCAACTTAATTAAATAAATAGTTACACGGGGACCCGACACCGATAGACTCAATAACTCGAGTCCAAATATAAATTTAGGTCCGAATAAAATTAAGATAGGAAATCGGAGGCCGAAGATAGCCCGAAAATCGGAATCTGGGAACATAGAGGGATAGAAGTCCGAAAGAGAGGAGGAAAGACCCGACGGATCGCACGACCCGGCCCAGACCGAAGTCCAGGCCAGGATGGCACGGTGGCCGCGCGCCCAATCGGAGAAAACCGCGCCAAGAGCGCGCCACATGACAGAATCGGCCGTTCCGCGATTTTCTCGCCCGATTCCGGATTTTTCGACATTCGGTTGAACATCTTTCGACTCAAGACCCTTAGGGTCAGATCTTGGACGCCCTAGGTCTTAGCTATCTATAAATAAACCCCCTTGGAAGCCCCGAACACTTTTCAAAAACCCTACAACTCTCTATACGTCCGAAAACCCTAATACCGGATTCGTCGGAGGCACGAAGGCATTCGAAGACTGAGTTGGACGAAAATTTGGAGACCCTTGCTTTCGTGGTAAGATCTTGTTCATTCCTTTCCATTCAAGATTCGAAAACGAATCCTAATTAAACCTCTTTTCTATTCTAAACCCCGATCCGGACGCGTTGAGGAAAAACGAAGGATCTCGGAGGGAGAACGAAGAACGTGGAAGCCACGCCTCCGAATCATCGAGCCGAGACATCCGTAGATCTGTAAGTTAACTCTTACATGGTTTTGGGAGAAATTAAAACACGAAAACTAAAAGCTTAACCGAATCTTTCAAAAATCTGTCAACGTATGATTCCTAACGGCGCAACAGTTTTGTCAAATTTTTCCGAACCTTAAAACGACTTCAAACGGAAAAACTTAAAACACGAAAAAAGTTTCTAAGACATAGATCTATCTACTGTAAAATTTTCATAATTTTTCACTGTATTTTAATATCCGAAAATGACCATGAACAGACCTGCCTTTGGTTTAGATCTTGAAATGGTGACAGAACTTTAGTTCGAATTTGTTGGTGATTTCTACCTTAGATCTAGACCGATCTAGGCTTGGCGTTGAACATAAGAGTTGTAGATCTATACGTTAAGAACACCACCGTAAATTTTCAGAATTTTTCGTGATAATTTGATATGTGTAAACCAACCGAAACCGAACTGCTTGAAATTAGATCTTGAATTTCTTGACAGAATTTAGGTCTGATCTTGATTGCATTTTTGACATTAGTTCTAGGCCGATTTAGATCTTTTGCCGAACCTGAAAGTTGTAGATAAACGTCTTAAGATGGTCTCTGTAAAATTTCGTAAAATTTGGAGTTGATTTGCTATGGTAGAACTCGATATCTTTAAACTGTGGTATGTAAAATTCGGACAGAGTTGTGTTTCTGCGAAAATTGATGTTTTTGACATGTTTCGGTATCTCGGATCGAAAAAGTTAAAACACGAAAGTTGTAGATCTCGACGTTTCTGAGTCAGTCGTGAAATTGCGGAATTTTTGGAATTAAATCTGATTTTAGACGACTTTTAGAATAAACTGTGGTTTACCGGAAATCAAATCTTGAAACCTTGTTGAAACATGGAATTAACCTTTAGGGTTGAAATAAATTGAAATATAATGCTTGCCGAAAGGCAATTGAAATATCCTGCTTGCTGAAAGGCAATTGAAATATCCTGCTTGCCGAAAGGCAATTGAAATATCCTGCTTGCCGAAAGACAATTGAAATATAGTGCTTGCCGAAAGGCAATTGAAATATAATGCTTGCCGAAAGGCAATTGAGATATAACGCTTGCCGGAAGGCAATTGATAAATAAAACTTGCCGAATGGCGATTGAGATATAAACTTGAAACATGAGACATGAGATATGAAACTAGAAGACTCGAAAATTGTTCCTTTTAGATTATGCTTTTAAATTATGTCCTACCGTTACATTACCTTGCAAGTTATATTTAGGATCTTATGAAATCTCTATCTTTTAAATTATGCCATTTAATTATTGTTAGATAAATAAGTTAAATGATGCGGTGTTGTGTACATGTTTTCTCAAATCTAAATAACGGCTTTGAAACCCCTTAATCATGTTTGTGTTAACTTACTCAGCAAGTTTTTGCTGACCAAACCATATTTTTTTTCTTTTTCTTTCAGAGTTGAGAATTATGCATCGTCATATGCATACATGGGAATTTTGGGAAGATATATTATTTGAAATTATTGTATTAGACTAGATCTTGCATGAACGGGCCTGTTTAACCCGTATTCTGGCCGTGTTGGCTATATTTAATTTCCGCTGCATTATATATGTAAATATTATTTTCCGCTGCAACTTTGATGTATTATTTTTAAGTTATATATGAATGGGCTGTTTGAATATTTTAGATTCTGAAAAACCATAGCCTTGCATCTCTTTAGTGAGCTCGGAGAAACCGTGTCTTGCTAGAGAGGTGTGGCGGTGACATCCCGACCTGGGTGACCAAAAACCGGGGTGTTACAGTGGCAGTCCAAGATGAATAAGCGACTGTCACGCAAAAAACAAAGCTGTAACATGCTTGCATGTTTACAGTGTCTTCTTACTGCTTTCAATTAAATAACCGGCATAAAACGAGCATAAAATCTGTCACCTAAATTCACATATTGAATTTAGGCTAATGATGAAATTTTTAAACTATTAAATTGGGATAAAACAATTAAAAATATGCATGATATAAATTTTCGAGGTTTTGAGCTATAAAAATCCAATGATATAATCACTTGGAAGAAAAATAAAATTTTCATGTTGAGAATTTGATTGAATAAAATGCAAGAATCCTTCAAAGACTATATTTAAGAATAAATGTATGACATGATCAGCACCATACCATGTGAGATCTGGGCCATGAGTCACTTTTACTCATTCTTTCTTTGTTGTGTGAAAATCAATTCGATTAAAGGACACTAGAACTTGCAATTGGGACCGATTCAAGACCATGCCATATTCCCGAAATCAAGCATATGATTGAGGCACTTAGAAAAACCAAATTTTTGGCCTTCGTTTGAATTCCAAACCCAAAAATATTTCCCCTTTAGGATTAACCAATTTGAGCCTTTAAGCCTAATTTTTCTTTAAAGCCACTATATTTTCCCAACCTTACAAAAAGACCAAGAAAATCAAACCCAAGTGTACATGAGCCAATTCCATCAAGGCGTCATAGTTTATGATCATCAAAAATATCAATCGGTATTCAAATACCGATCAAAAAAAAAGAAAAAGAAAAGAAAAGAAAAAAAAGAGAAAAAGAGAAAAATATTGAGAATCATTCAACCAAAAAATAAATTGTAATTGACAAAGCAAATTAGACATAGTCTAATGTCATGCAATAGAAAAGAAAAAAAAAGAAAAAAAAAAGAGAAAGAAATATTGATGATCATAGATTTTAAATAAAAACATGCCAAGTTATGATGGAATGGGTTCATGTCACTTTTCAGCCTAATCATTTCCTTTCATACCAAATGTTACAACCGTATGCCCCATTATAACCTTAAATAAGACCTCGGGATCTCGATTTGAAGAAATGAGTAGGTGGCGAGTTGGTCCGATTGCAAGCTTATGGGAGAATTTAATTGAACTTGATTATGAGTGTTAACGTTTAAAAGCCAACTTTGAGAGTGAGTGAACTTTCCGATTCTACTATATGTGAGGCTCTGTTCTAATTGATCAATGTTCATGTCATACTTGAATTCAAGAATTAAGCCAATAGGGACTTTCTAAGCATCTATTCAAGAAGATTAACAATAATGATTATTTGGTTTGCATATTCAAGTGAGAAGTATCATTTCATTAAACATTGCAACCAAGAGAGTTTAATACTTGTAATTTTGATTGTCTTATCCCAATATAAAAAGAATGAATATTTTTGAAGCCACGCAAATGGATTGAATGTGCAGAGTCCAAGCTCTTAGGAACACTGACTCTGACTGCTCGGGGACGATCAGTAGTAAATGTGAGGATGTTGATAATGGCCAAAATTGTCCATTATTCTCAATCCATTTCCGTGTCTGAGACGGACATTTTGATCGTATTCCCATCTTAATCTAATAAGAAAGCAGTTGAATTCGACAGATTAATTCAAGTTTGTAAGAATAATAAGATGGTAATGAAAAACACAAAAATATGCACTTTTAATTGTATTTATGTTAGAAAAATCCAAAAACATGAGAAAAAAGAAAAAGACAAGAAAAAGGTATGAAAAAGTTGGGCAAAAGAATAAAATGGCCCACCAAAAATAAAAAAGATGGGAAAAAGATTGAAAATCCCACAAACTAAATTTTTGGCTAAGTGTTGGAAATCAATTCGAATTACCCATTTCGGTCTAAACCGAATTGGACAATTCGAATTGATGGAGAGCAGAAAGAGAGGAAAATTGGTCAAGTGTTAAAAGGAGATGCAAGATGCCCAATTCGGTCTAGACCGAATTGAACTATAGACCGAATTGGACCCTGAAGAGGAGAAACCCAAGGCAAGAAAGAGAGGTGCAATTCGATAGACCGAATTGACCAATAATTCGAATTACATCAACAACAAGGAAGCCAAGCAGGAAACTTCATCGATTCGAAAAGACCAATTCGGTCTACACATAGACCGAATTGATAAGTGAAGACCACATCCCAGCTCAAGATAAAGAAGGAAGACCTCATGCAATTCGATGTGCACCAATTCGGTCTAGATCAAATTGCTTGAGGAGACCGAATTAAGTTCAAAATATGCATCCAGATGAGGCTGTGGAACACGTGGGAAATGCACAACACTGCTGATGGGCCCTGATGGGCCTAGGGTTTCGAGAAGAAGTATAAAAGCTGACCTTCCTCAACACAAGAAACATTCTATTCCATTCTACACTTCACAGAGATTCAGCTTGGGACAAAAAGAAGGAGGCAGGGTTCTTCACCCTTTAAGGGTTAGTTTAGTTTAGTTAGTTAGTTAGTTTTATTTTTCATGCTAGTAGCTTATTTTTAATGCTTTTGTCTTAGTTTAGTGTGTAGAAGTTGGTTACTACGTTTAGAGTAGCCATTCCATACATTTACATGCTTTGTAGTTATAATAAACCCTACTATCAAGTCAATGATGGTTTTGGGTTGTTTATTTGCTTTCAAGTGCTAATACAAGAAACAAATTCCAGAAATGGGTTGTTATTTTCATGTTTTAGCACTTCTTTAATGCTTTCCTTAGTAATAAATGTTAGAATGTTGTTTGTTTCAACTAGGTTGCATTTATTGTATCCCTAGTTGATTTGCTTGTTCAATAAATGCATGTTTGATGGGTTTTGATATGTTTTGATGCCTTAGAGCTTCAAATGAGTGTTCTTGGGTTTTAGATGATTTTAGGCTTGGTTAGAATTTATTTTGATGCTTGTTTTAATATTCCTGTCATGCTTAGTTTAGTTTACTGCTGCCTTAGATAATGTAGGTGTTCTTGTTTTTATGCAAGTAATTCTTAATTTTTTTTAAGTGTTTTAGGTTCTTTAACCCTTGAATTCCTTGTTTGTAGAATTAAGGTATGATTCATATCTATGCCTGCTGAACATGTATCATGATTATTTTCTTTAAAAAGCTCACTAGTGTGGCTGTGAGGTAACACTGATGTGAAATGAATGATTTGGTAAATCTTATCCATCATGAACCGCACAGTGGACACCTAACCTGTACTTTTGAGCACAAAAATACACTTATGTGAAAATTGGCATGCAATTCGATCTAAGGCAATTCGGTCTAAACTAGACCGAATTGCCCATGAAGATGGAATTGCATGGTAAAAAAAAAATGTTGTTTGATTTCTTGTGGAACAAAGTTTGTATGCTATTCGGTCTAGGCTATTCGGTCTAAACCGAATTACCCATGAGACCAAATTACATGACAAAAAGTGTTCCATTCATGTGTTTTACAAGCAATTCGATCTATGCAATTCGGTTTAGACCGAATTGCTCAAATAGCCCGAATTGACTTGTAAATCACATTGTATGCATATCATCCCTTCATGCCTTGGTTCAATTCCTTGTCTCTAACCTATTCGAATTGCTCAGTTCGGTTTAGACCGAATTGACCTAGCAATTCGAATTACCCTCATTTTTGAAGTAAATGCCTTGGCCAAATTTGAGTAAGTGAATGATCTCCTCAATTCAAATTGTCCAATTCGGTTTAAACCAAATTGCTTGAAAATTCGAACTAGATGATGTTTCATTTCCTTGCGAGGATTAATTGGGTAAGGAAAATACTTCATTCCTCATGCATTATCCAGTTCGGTCTATGTTACACCTTAGATCGAATTGATCTCTTCCCTTTATTTTGAAACTACAAAAATATTTTACTTCTTGATTTGTGTAAGTTGCATGGGTGTATTGGGCTTAGGCCCATTATACCTAATTTTATCCATTACACATCTCAACCCATTAGTGTCTAATTTTTGTGTGTGATTAACACTCGTACACTACCAAAAATATTTTTCTTAATTTCATCTATTTTCTCTTTCATTGTGTGTATGGATGAGTAATGAGAAATATCACAGATCAATGTTGGTGAAAGGTCCCTTCACCGGGATATGATTAGCTCGTCTTCTGTGTATTAATTATTGCTCGTTATTTTGCAAGGTCTGATTGGAGATTGGTGGAAGCTCCGGCGAGCGGTCTCTTCACAGAGATTCGATTAGTGATGAGTGATTTTCACTACTCATATTTTACCACAAGCGGATGGTTGTCATCAAGTAATAAAAACCGGTGAATACCGGGTCGAACCCAAGGGAATTCAGAATATTAATTCATTCTGGAGAATATTTTAATTGTTTTAAGTTTATTTAATATATTTTATATTTTGAAAAGGATTTGTTTAATTCTAATGGTGATGTAAATTAAAAACAATGACATTAAATTAGAATAAAACAAATTAAAGTTTTAATTGATAAAAATACAAATGGGAGTTGATTGTAATATTTTAAATATTGCCATCTTTATTAAAAAAATAGAAATTGTATTATGATTTGACATTTCCCAATGTTCTAAAAATTAATTTCTTAAATTTAAATATTTTTATAAAGATTAAAAATATAATAATCTACTAAAAATTCCAAGTTATGCTTAAACGGACTTCATGGAAGCTGATTAGATTATCTAACATTTTGCAATCATTATTCTAGGCCTAAATTTGAGTCTTTCCCAAGCATACAAATTTTCCTATAGCAATTAATAGGCACTTTTCATTTCCCAAATCATTGTGCACATGCCAGAATCCATTTTTAATGTAATTTATTCCCAATTCCGGTACTAAAATATTAATTCTACTTTTTATCTCCCGATTTCGCAAAGCAGAATTTATGGAATTAGATTCTCACATTCAAATTATGCAAAACAGTGTAAATAATCTAACAGTTATGGTAAAATAATAATAAAACATGGTAAACTGGATTTAATTAATAATATTAAAATGCAGACAGATTAGAATTAATGCCAGATTACTAAAAATAGATAATACAGATTCTAGCAGAATAGCAGATTTATCCATCTTAATCGATTAAAAGCAGATTACACCTAAACATGAAATTTTCACCTCTAAGTTCAGGCAGAATGGCGCTTAAACCAAATTAGACAGATTTTAATATGATAGCAGATTAATCGATCAGTTCAGATTAAACAAATAAAATAGCAGATTTAAGATTTTCATCCAATCTTAATAATCGATCAAATTTTGGTAGACAGTACATGATTCTAATCCACATTCTAACAATCAAAATAGATTAATTCAGATTACAGAATTAAACATCGACATATTATTGCTTCCATAAAAGATAGGTTCGTACTTCAAAGTGATTCTGAACTCCCGTTCTAGAATACTTCTAACACGAACAATACAGAAATCCGTCTACAAATTAAGAACATGATAGCAGATTACATTTAGAGGCAATTTCAATTCATTACAATGCAAGAAAAAGAAAGGCAACACCTAGAATAGGAAGAACACGCCCAGAACAGCGTCCTTGATGCATTCCTCCTGCATGATTTTGTGTTTCTGGCCTTCTTCTCCCATTAGCAGATGTTTACAGAGTGTTTATGTTCGAAAATATGAGTCTGTCTCCCGAAGAATGACGAAGAACGGCCTTTAAAACCGAGTTCGGGAGGTTAGAAAACTGCCCAACCGCGACTGTGGCGCCTAATGTGGCGCTCGGAAGAGGTTTTAGGCGCCACCAAGAAGCTGCGGCGCATAACGACGATTTTCCAAATTTCTGTGTGCGGCGCATTTTTCGGCGCTCGAAAAGGCCAATTTAGGCGCCGCCAAGCACGTGCGGCGCATTCTGAAGCTTTTTCCATCCGAAATTTTCCCAAGTGTTAATGCGGCGCCTGATGTGGCGCTCAGGGCTCGATTTGGGCGCCGACATGCCTATGCGGCACATTCTGGGCACAGTCCAGTGTTGAAAAATCCGAACTTGACATCTTTTGTTCTCCGAACATCTTCTTTCTTCATTTTAATGCCTGAAACATCATTGCAATGTATTAGAATTGCCAAAGTCTTATTAAAAAGCATAAAACAAGGTAAATTGAGCTCAAATAAGCTCAATTTAATCAGTCTTATTAATATTTACAAACCACAAGAATTGTACACTAAAAAGCAGTAAAATAGGATCTCATGCATGCAATTTAGGTTCATTTTATCATAATTTAAGCTTATTTAAATGTGGTTTCACAGGGTGCATCAACATCCTCACACTTAAATATTGCTCGTCCCTTGAGCAATGAGATCAATTAGCACATCAACTTGCCAATCAAGATAATAAAGATAAAGTCTTTATAGTTCTGCCAAATCATAGATTTCAACAACAAAATGAGATAAGAGGGTTCAAAGTTTAATGTACTAGAACTAGGCAAATTGGTATGCATCAGCTATTAGAACCAGATATCCAAATCTCTTACAATACAGAAAACAGATTAATTATACCTAGCACTCAATATGGGAAAGCGAATAATGTAAATATGCTTTTCTTTTCCAGCCTTTAAATATGCTCAATCTATGGCTAGGTTTCACTATATTCTAGACACTTTGGCTGAGTTGTAGACGGTTGAATTCCAGAAGCTACTCGTGTCACCGAATATGTGTCAGTCATCCAGTCAAGAGTTTATGAATTTTTATTTGATCACCCTCTTTTCCTTTTTCTTCTCTTTTTTTTTTTTAATCTTGCATTCTTTAATTTTCTTTTCTTTTTCTTTTTGCAAGATAACTTGTTTTGTTTTGTTTTTTTCAATACAGGATTCTCACTCTGACTTTATTTTAATTAAGCATTTAAAAAGACTTAGAACGAGCATATTTATTTATAAATAATGATAACTCTCCACATTTCAAATAACTAGTCTAATTAATCAAAAAGCTTTCTGCAAGGCAAATAGAATTGTCATCAATAGCTCAAACAACTTGCATAACAATTTGACAAAGTCTAGAACTTTAAACTAAGAAACCTAACACTCATTAAATTGTAAAATCGGATTAAAGCAGAACTTTTAGACTTATTTGGATTTTCTCCAGATTGGCAATGATGTGATAATCTCCAAACAATAGCACAACTGAGAAAACACAATTTAAATTTAAAATGACTAGACATGCATGTACTATTTTATTTAAACATAGAAAATAAGAAAATAAACTAAAATTAAATCAACTCAAGCTCTTACCATATTCTTCATGCAAATTGATAACATAATACATGAAAAGATCACACCTGGAATATGTAGATCCTAGAAATTCTTTCACCGTATTGGATGTTCCCCTTTTGCTTGCTTCTCATGGCATATCCTGCTTCTTTTTATATTTATATGGTAATTGCTCATACAAAAGATAATTGTTAGAACACATGGTAATTTATAAATTCAACAATTAAAATTCTATCCTTTATTTATTTAATTCAGATTTTTGCTCTTTTAATTTATAAATTTCAGATTTTTGATTTTTAATAATTATTTTCATCCATTAAATAAACAAGGACAGATTTAATTAAAATATTAAATTCCATAAATTTACCAAAAGCAAAATACCACAAATTCTAGCAACTATTACATAAAGAAGCTAATTAAATAAGCAAAATAGCACCAAAATAGTTCTAACTATTACAAATTAAACCAAAAAGGGAGCAATCCTATCTAATCAAAAATCTAGATTTCTAAAGATCCATCCGAATCACCTACTTCATCTTCCCTAGGAACATCATCATCCCCTGTAGAGCTCGAACTAGTAGTAGGAGGAATATATCGATCACCTAGACTTTCAGACATGAAAAATTCAAGTCTACTAGAAAGTTGTGAAATTTGTGCTCGTGTACTATCCTCCTTCCTCTTCATCTCCTCTCTAAGCTGATGAATCTAATAGGTCATCCTATTGATTGCGATCTCTGCAGGCTCTACCTTAGTACCAGATGTACTAGGTCTATCAGGATGACAAGTGGGTGTCCCACGGGATGTAGTAGGGTAAGCTAGCTCTGCACATCTTACTCCAGGCTTATTATAGAAATTCTTGAAAGAGATAGGAGGCTTTGGCTTCACATCATGAGCATAGGCCGTCATATTCACTCCAGCTCTTTCACAAAGTGTCCAGATCAGTGCAGGAAATCCCAGCACAATCCGTGCAGTGTCAGACGCCATTTTATCTAGCTCATATGCTATCATCTCTCCAATATCAATAGGTAGCCCGTTCTTCACACAATACACAAAATAAAGTTCTTCTGCATTCGGTTGTGAAGTGTGCGAAGTAGGAAATACCTTATGCTTGTAGAGCAGGTAGAACTGATAAAGCGGTGCAGCCATTAAAGTAGCTACAACATTCTCCTTCTTCTCTCCTATGTAAGCCACCTTCTTTTGAGTTTCAAATATCTCTCAAGATTCTTTTCTCCAATTCGGATCCTCCTTCTTCTTCATAAATAGGGTCATGGAAGTGCTTCTTCTTCGTAGCTGGGCATGAAACATCCACAGTACCATAAAGTTCATTGATTACTGCAGGACCATATGGCACAGGTACTCCCCTAATCCATGAAGTGTAGTGATCATACTGAGCATTGCACAAGAATTGTCTGGTAAGCTCCCAAGAATAAACTCCTTCCGGATGTGCAGCAAATTTCATCCATCCTCGACTCATGAGAGCATCATGAACCGAAAATCTCTCCATGTCAGCTTCAGTGAACCCTTTATCAGGAATAATCCATCGTTCCACCATCTTCTGATAATAAGAATACGCAGTTTGATTGATGAAAATGGCCGGATTAAAAGTATCTCCTGTTAATTCTTCCAGAGGAGTAGTATCGTTCTTTCTATTGTGACTCTTCCTCTTGGTTTTAGATTCACGAGGAATTTCTGGTGAGATTTCCTCCGGGGATTCAGCGACATCTTCTTCTTGCTGTGGATCATCCTCCGTTGGTTGAGCAGAATTGAAAGAAGTATCGTAACCATTATACGAATCGGGAGCTACCAGAATGTTCACAAACTCATCTTCAGCTCCCACAGCAGCCGGCTCCAGAATGGGTTCATTAATTACTGGTGTCTATGATGGGGCAGGCTCTGTGGCTTTCAATTTCTTTCCACCATTGTTTCTTGGGTTATTCTTTCTCTTTGGTCTCATGATGGCAGAATTTTACAGTAATTTGATGAATAGGACAGGTATTAGGAAGCTTAATATCGAACAAGAAGAGAGTAGACAGATTTAGTAGAATATGAACAAGAAGGATCGGTTCTATCCCCTTTTATAGAGAGTGAAATCATGACTTGGTCAAGATATGAGGTGAATAATCGGATCCAAGGTTGTATATACACCAAATATATGATTTAGAGTCAGTATAATGCAGTTTTGGATCTTAAAAATCGATTGGGTTTGATTTGAATCTTTTGGATTCGCGGATTTTTCAAAAATTCGCGTCTGTGGCGCCCAATGTGGCGCTCAGAAGCCAATTTAGGCGCCACACAGCATGTGTGGCGCATTCTGAAGAAAAGCTTGGGTCCGCGGCGCCAAAAGTGGCGCTCAAGGGGTGATTTGGGCGCCGCACAGTAGATGCGGCGCATCCTGAAGCAACTTGGAAAAATTTTTATTTTTGTGGCGCGGAAAGTGGCGCATGAGAGCAGTTTTAGGCGCCGCATAGCACATGCGGCGCATTCTGGGAAAACTTGGAAAATTTTCCAAGTGTCCAGGCGCCAATGTGGCGCTGCAGGGCCTTTTTAGGCGCCACACAGTGCGTGTGGCGCATTCTGTGCCAAATTCGGGCAGAATGTGTTTTTCCTAAGTTCATCCCCAAGATATCCAACATCTCCAAATCAATCAACAATACCAATCTCACATTTTCTACACCTCAATCAAGTCCAAATACACCTCATTGATCTATCCAACAGTTCAAAACAGTTTAATCTAACACGAAATTGGCAAGAGCTATTTTATTGAATTTAAAAGCAACTAAGAACCTTAAAAGCCAAATAACAACTATCTAAAGTTTCACATGATCTAGATAACTCGAATAATGGAAATAACATGACTAGAATAGCAAAATAGCAGGAAATAGAGTTCAGGACAGTACAATCCAAATGAAAAATACTGAAAAGTAGCAAAAGAAATCCAATAGAGTCAAATACATAGGCCTATCAATACATGTCATCTATAACACTCATAAGCCTATCTATTGCTCATTTCTCACTCTCAGTCAGTGTCCTCATCGGAATTCTCATTGTCTCCAACCTCCTCCGATCCGTCATCAGCATCATCACCCTCAGCATCATCATCACCATCTCCAGAGCCCACATAATCCTCATCATCGTCGTCCTCAGAAGGTGTCTGAGGAGCGACATATCTCCGTCCTAAGCTCTGGGACATGAAGTACTCCAGTCGGGCTGTGTGGTAGGCCTGAGCTCGTGCATTCTTGGCTATTTGATCAGCCAAGAAATGGTGTCTTTGAGCTGCAAGCTGGGCATGCTCATTTATTGTGTTCAGCAGGTTCTGCTGGTTCATCATCAATGTCCTAGCCCACTCGGGCTCTGCCTGATACTGCTGTGGCTGCTGTGACTGAGCTCTAGCTCGCCCTCTACCTCTGCCCCTACCACCTCGGGTACCCCGGGTGGACTGTGAAGGAGCCTCAGAATGCTCCTGGCTACCCTGTGATGGTGCAGGTGGTGGTGACTGTCCAGGCATCTCTCTGGGAAGCAACATAGGCTGGCATCTAACACCGGGCAACTTAAAATCCTTTGTGAATGGAATAGAAGGCCTCATCTCCCAATCTCTATCAAACTGCCTCATATCTATCCCTGTCTGGGCACAAAGGAGCCAAATAAGACCGGGGAACATGAGAGCTGACCTCTTAGACACCCCCGGTGTCTGCCTCAACTCAAGTGCTATGAGCTCTCCAATGTTGATCGGGCTACCCATCTTGATACAATACGGAACGTATAAATCCACAGCAGTGGGTCCCGAAGTATGGGTAGAGGGACTCAATCTAGCTCTGTAAAACATCAGTAGCTGGTACATAGGGGCATCCATCCTAGGCCCATCCAACTTGCTCGGATCATCCTTATAAATAAGGACATCCTCCTGGGCCTCATACATAGATGCAAGTACCATCCTCTTGAAGTCCTCCCTATCATCGGCTCGCATCACCGACTCCCAGAAATCTCTCCCATAAGGTACATCCACCACCCCAAACAACTGGTTGATGTGCTGCGGGGTAATAGGAATAGTGGTCCCAAATATCCAAGAGTCCTCCTCCTCAGCATTGGCTAAAAATAGCCTAGTCAACTCCCAAGAGTATGATCCGGCTGGGTGTCGCACAAATCTCTCCCAACCTCGGGACTGAATAGCATCTCGTAACAGGGAATGCTGCAAATCTCTATCAGAAAACCCTCTATCCGGGATCATCCTCTTGTTATGGAACCTCTGGTATAGTGTATAAGCCCTGGCGCTCCTAAACACAGTAGCATCGAAAATACCCTCTCTGATATAGTGCAGCTGAGGTACATAAGTCCTGGGATCATATCGCTTTTGCTTCCCCCGCGTGGTCTGCTATCCCTGCTGCTCCTGCTCAACCTCAACATCATACTCCTCTCCACCTACATCCTCAGGAACAGGCTCCTGGATAGACAATGTAGCAGATCTCCCTGTCCTAGGCCGAGAGGAAGTAGAAGTAGTAGCGGGTGCCTTCCCCCGAGAGGCTCTAGTGGGGGCCTGTGAATGATCCGATGCCTCAGGCTGAGGCTGATCAGGCTGGTCAGGCTGGTCAGGCTGATTAACCTCCTGATGGTCATCAGCGGGCACTGTAGTATGTCTAGAAGATGCACCACTCTTGGACTTACTCTTCCTAAAATAGGAGAGAAGTCCCTTGGACTTAGAAGCGCCACCTGATCCTTGGGGCTGATCCATCTGTGTCAAGTGTTTAGTACGAAGTCTGCGAGGTTCAAAAATATGCTCATCAGGAATAGGAGTAGGAATGCTATCTGGCGACTGTGGATCATAAATCCCCATCCTCCCCTCGGGCATCGGTATATACCTATAACCCGATTTCTTAGGGAGATTTGGAGGATTATACATTATATTGGCACCTGATTGTACAAAAATGATGGGTTAGTATCATGTATATGCATTGCCTCCCATCCTCACACTTAAGTTTAAACCAAAGGTTTAACTTAAGTGTTAAGTATAAAGCAAACATATACATCAACCTAGAATGTGGGATTTATATGACTCAATGACCAAAATGTTGCATTTAAAGGTTCATAAATCCTAAACTTTGTTCAAATGTATCATCCTCTTTATTCCAAATTTTAAAATTCACATTTAGGACACATTTTTTAATAAAAACTCTCATTTTATTAAATTTCCAGATTTAATAAATAAAATAACCTAACTTAATAAACTAGTTTATCCTAAATGGTTTAAATTAATATTTAAATCCATTCCAATTTATTTATAGGATAAATTAACCTATTCTAATTAACTAAATTATAAATAAAAGAGTTTTATTATTAAACATGCCCAATTTGACTCACATAATGAAAAACATGGAATTTTTGACATAGAAATGATCTTATAATTTCAATATAATCAAAATGACATGTTCTTGTGATGTTTTATTCATTTAATTATCAAAAATGCCATTTTAATTAATTAAAAGAAATTTTCAGATTTTTTAAATTCTAAAAGTTCCAAATTTTTAATGTTAATCCAAAAATTTCACAAAATGCATTCAATCCATGTTCTACAACATTTTGTTCAAGTTTAAACTAGGATTTAGATACTCAAGATCAAATTTTATCCCACATTCTACAAAAACCCAAAATTCAAGTAACAATACCAATACCAAAATTAATGTAATCCAAAGCACTAGAATGGAATAAAAATTGAATTAGGATAGCTATTCTTACCTAAATTGAAGTTTTGGAGCACTTTGAAGAAGAATCCCCAAAGTTGGAAGAACTAGGGTTCTTGAGCCCTAATTTGATTGAACAAGCAAAAATTGGGGATTTTGGAATGAGAATTTAAGAATGTGGATGAGAATTGATGAAAACAAACAATAATTGGAAGAATTTTACTGGAGTGTGTCGCGTGGTGGCGGATGATGGCGCACAGTCGAGTGAAGGAATGGGGAAGAAAATGGCTCTCGGTCGATTGGAATGAGGAGAAAGAGGAATTTTTGGGATTAAATCCCGTCCAGACCCGGTTCTGGGTCTGTTGACCCGCGGGTCATGCGCCACATTGGCGCTTGAGACCTAATTTAGGCGCCGCACAGGTTGTGCGGCGCATAGTCTGTTCAAGAAAATTTCTAAGGCCGAAGGCGGCGCTCGATGTGGCGCTCGGAGACATTTTTATGCGCCACACCGCATGTGTGGCGCATACCTGACTTGGTCAATTTTCCAGTTTGAACTTGGCACTTAAAGTGGCGCTGGAGAACCGTTTGAGGCGCCACACAGCATGTGTGGCGCATAAACTGACTCTAAATTTTTCCAGGGTTGAAGTTGGCGCCTGTTATGGCGCCTGAGCTCGACTTTGGGCGCCACCAAGAAGGTGTGGCGCCTGAACTGAGTCTGCAACACTCGAATTTTAGCTCAAACTCAACCAAAATGATAACCAATTCAATTTCTAAGGTTAGTAAGTCATATTTAGCACATGTAACCTCCCTAACTCCTCCCGGGTCATAATTCTCCTCAATTAACCAAACGATCCACATGAAATTTCCTCTTCCACTTCTTCATTCAAATTAGTTTGCACAGTTAAGATCAACACCAAGCACATACAACTCCATCATTTATCAACATTTTGCTACTTATTCTAACTCATATGTAATGTCCTACTCAATTTATTCAAACACATGCAATTAAGATAACAGAAAATTTAAAACAACATAATTTAAACTAAAAGCACATTTAAGCTAAAATAAGAACAATAAAGCACATAAAAACACATAAGCAATAGAATGCAGAATATTTTTGTCTTTTTCTTCATTTTATAATTTTTATGGATTTTCATAATTTTAACAAATAAAACTAAACATAAGTAAAAATGCAAAGCAATTACTTCAATAAACAAATTTAAATAACCAAAGGCTTAACATTAATTTGTTCGATGAATTTTACTTCATCTCCAAAATAATGTTTAAGTCTTTGACCATTTACAGTGAATTCCCTTTCATCATCAGCTTTTAAAACTACTGCACCATTATCCAACACCTTTACAATTCTAAAAGGTCCTGACCATTTCGTCTTCAATTTACCAGGAAAGAGTTTAAATCTAGAATTATATAAAAGCACTAATTGACCAGCTTCAAACACCTTAGGCCTAAGCATTTTATCATGATAAAGCTTTGTTCTTTCTTTATAAATTAGAGCATTATCATAAGCATGACGTCTCATTTCTTCTAACTCATTAAGATCTACCTTTCTTTTCTCTTGAGCTTCTTTAAATTCAAAATTTAATTTCTTCATAGCCCAAAGTGATTTAAACTCAAGTTCAAAAGGCAAGTGACAAGCTTTGCCATAAACCAATTTAAACGGGGTCATCCCTATGGGTGTTTTAAAAGCTGTCCTATAAGCCCATAATGCTTCATCTAACTTAAAAGCCCATTCTTTTCTAGATTTTCCTACAGTAGCTTCCAAAATCTTTTTAATCTCACGATTAGTGACTTCTACTTGACCATTAGCTTGAGGGTGATAGGGTGTTGTTATTCTATGATGAACATGGAATCTAGATAACAATTGATTAACAGCCCTATTGACAAAATGAGATCCACCATCACTAATGATTGCTTTAGGCACACCAAAACGAGTAAAAATTTGCTTTTTCAAAAATTTAATCACTTGTTTAGCATCATTTAAAGCACATGCTTCCGCTTCTACCCATTTTGACACATATTCTACAGCAATTAGAACATATAATTTCCCATTAGATGGTGGAAATGGACCCATAAAATCAATCCCCCACAAATCAAACAACTCAACAGGCATAATTCCTTTTAAAGGCATTTCATCTCTTTTAGTGATGTTACCAGCCCTTTGACATACGTCACATTTTTGCACAAATGATCTAGCATCCCTATAAATATTAGGCCAATATAAACCACCTTCGAGTACCTTATGAGCTGTCCTATTCGGTCCAACATGTCCTCCTCCAAGTCCTTCGTGGCATGCTTTTAAAACTTTCTCAAAGTCTTCATCCGGGATGCATCTCCTTATAATCTGGTCTGCACACAGTCTAAACAAATAAGATTCATCCCAAATAAAATACTTAGCATCAGTTTTAAATTTTTGCTTTTGACTATGCCATTTTAAATGATCAGGAATTACACCACATGCTAAATAATTTACAAAATCAGCAAACCAAGGATCAGAGGAAGTATTATTAATTAAATACAAATTTTCACCAGGAAATGCATCATTTATTAATTTTTCTTCCCCTTTTTCATGTTCCAATCTCGACAAGTGATCAGCTACAGGATTTTCTTCACCTTTTCTATCTTTAATTTCTAAGTCAAATTCCTGTAACAATAATACCCATCGAATCAACCGTGGCTTAGCATCTTTCTTTGTAAACAAATATTTAATTGCAGCATGATCAGTGTAAACTACAGTTTTAGAACCAATCAGATAAGGCCTAAACTTCTCACATGCATACACAACAGACAATAATTCTTTTTCAGTAGTAGCATAATTTCGTTGTGCAGAATTTAAAGCCTGACTAGCATAATAAATAACATGAAGTTTCTTATCCTTTCGTTGACCCAATACTGCACCAACAGCGAAGTCACTAGCATCGCTCATGATCTCAAATGGCAGGCTCCAGTCGGGTGGCTGAATAATCGGTGCAGTTATCAATGCTTCCTTGATCCTATTGAACGCCTCAATACACTCATCAGAAAAATTAAATTCAACATCTTTACACAACAATTTAAACAGGGGCAATCCAATCTTAGAAAAATCCTTTATAAATCTCCTATAGAATCCAGCATGTCCCGGAAAACTTCTTAAAGTTTTTAGATTGTTAGGAGGTGGAATTTTTGCAATAACTTCTACTTTAGCCCTATCAACTTCAATGCCATTTTTAGAAATTCTATGTCCTAAGACAATTCCTTCATTAACCATAAAATGACATTTTTCCCAATTAAGAACCAAATTTGACTCTTCACATCTAATCAGAACTTTTTCCAGATTAATTAAACATTTTTCAAAGTCAGACCCAAACACAGAAAAATCATCCATAAATACCTCAATGCATGTCTCAATTAAATCAGAAAATATAGACATCATGCATCTCTGAAATGTAGCTGGAGCATTACACAAACCAAATGGCATTTTCCTATATGCAAATGTACCATAAGGACATGTAAATGTAGTTTTATCTTGATCCTCAGGTGCAATTGGAACTTGATTATAACCAGAATAGCCATCTAAAAAGCAATAAAATTCATGACCAGCTAAACGCTCTAGCATTTGATCAATAAAAGGCAATGGAAAATGATCTTTCCTAGTTTTATCATTCAATCTCCTATAATCAATGCAAACACGCCATCCAGTAGTAGGTCTAGTAGGTACTAATTCACCATTTTCATTTCTAATCACAGTCATACCTCCTTTCTTAGGCACTACTTGTACTGGACTCACCCACTGACTATCAGAAATAGGATAGATAATACCTGCATCGAGTAGTTTAATCACCTCTGCTCTTACAGCTTCTTGTAGATGTGGATTCAATCTCCTTTGGGGCTGTCTAACTGGTTTGTCGTCCTCCTCCATGTAAATCCGATGTGTGCACAGTGCTGGACTCAGTCCCTTGATGTCAGCTATCGTCCAACCTATTGCTCTAACATGCTTACTCAATACTTGGGTCAATGCATTTAATTGATCATCATTTAATTTATTACTTGCAATAACAGGTAAAGTACCATTCTCACCTAGAAAAACATACCTCAAATGTGATGGCAGTTCCTTCAATGTCAACGTTGGTGGCTTTTCAACAGATGGGACTAACTTAGACTCTTCTATCGCACAAGCTACTTGCACAGGTAATCCTCCCTCACACTTACTTTCAGCTAAGTCCTCACAACTCTCCACTAACTGCTCAAATTTCCTATAGGGATCATGCCTAGCAAAGAACTCTCTCTCAATCACCTCATCCTCCTGATAGATAGCTGTGACTCTATTACACGGGTAGGTGTCAGAACTAGCGTGTTGTGTTTTAGTTGTCTTAGAAATGTCAAACGACACTTGTTCATTACCTACTTTAAGTGTAATTTTACCATCATCCATGTCTACCATAGCCCTACCAGTTTGAAGAAATGGTCTACCTAAAATCAGAGGAATATCCATGTCTTTCTCCATATCTAGAACTACGAAAT
Source organism: Hygrophila difformis (assembly GCA_030278955.1). Taxonomy (NCBI): domain Eukaryota; kingdom Viridiplantae; phylum Streptophyta; class Magnoliopsida; order Lamiales; family Acanthaceae; genus Hygrophila; species Hygrophila difformis. Next base: position 34,826,378 of record JAOANR010000010.1, on the reverse strand, counting down.
CAACGGGGAAAATGAAGCTCTCTACTTGAACGGGAACATCCTCTACAATGCCTAAGGGAGTCCTAATAGATCTATCAGCTAGCTGTAACTGCATCCTAGTAGGCCTTACGACTCCTACACCAAGCTCTCTAAAGACATGCAAAGGCATCAGATTAATACTAGACCCCAGATCACACAAAGCTTTGTTGAATTCTTTAGTGCCTATGATGCACGGAATAGTGTAACTCCCAGGATCTTTTTGTTTAACAGGTTGCCTTCTTTGTAAGATTGCACTACACTCCCCTGTCAATGTCACTCTCTCGTCATCATCAACACTCCTCTTCTTTGATAGGATTTCTTTTAAGAACTTAGCATAAACGGGCATTTGTGCTATAGCGTCAGAAAAAGGAATATCAATTCTTAAATTCTTAAAGACTTCTAAGAATTTAGCATAATCTTTATCTTCCTTAGCCTTTTTAAGACGCTGTGGGTAAGGGATGGGTGGCTGATATGACTTGACTGGAACAGTAGACTTTCCCTTATCCTTACTCTTGTCAACACTAAGTCCCTCACTCTCCTTAGGCTCCTCAGAATCCTTCTGCTGACTTTCCTCCTCTGCATCCTCACCTTGATCGTCTACAGTATCAGCTGAAACTTCTGGATCATCTAAGGTAGGGTAAGGATTAGGTAATTCCTTCTTATTCCTTAAAGTGATTGCTTTACATTGCTCTTTTGGATTAGGATCAGGCATGCTTGGTAGTGTTCCTTGCTGTCTATTTGAGGTATCCCTAGCAATTTGACCAACTTGAACTTCCAGATTTCTCATTGAGGCTTGCATTTGCTGAATTGTTTGTTGTTGAGACACAATTGTGTTCATTAATTCTTTTAGATTAACCTCATCTCCTCCTTGCTTCTGTTGCAGCTGTTGTTGGGGTTGAAAGTTTCTTGGCTGTTGGTTTTGGTAGAAGGACTGATTTTGATTTCTGTTTTGATTAAAGTTTTGATTCTGATTTTGATTTTGGTTTTGAAAGTTTTGATTTTTATTTGGGTAATTTTGATTTTGGTTTTGTGGGTAAGGTGGACGGTTGTTTTGTGGATAAGTGTTCTGTTGGAATTGAGAATTTTGATTAGGGTAGAAATTTTGGTTTTGAGGTCGGTTTTGGTTGTAATTCTGCTGCCTATTTCCCATGTAGTTCACATCTTCCACTTGCTCCTCCGTACCCTCACACTGCATTGTCTCTTGAAGTCCTTGATCGAGTAGGTGACAGGCTGATGATTCATGAGGTCCATGACAAATACCGCATCTCACAACTTTGGCTTGACCTTTCTTCAACGAAGAAACCTCTCTCATCAAAGCATCTAACTTAGAATCTATAGCAACTGCCTTTTCTACCTCATATATCCCTCCTTTTGTTTTGTTTCTAGCATTTTTCTTACCAGGAAATTTTTTCATATTAGAAATCTTTTTCTCTATGATTTCCTTAGCTCTAGAGGGCCCTATAGACAGAAACGAGTCTCCAGCTGCTGCATCCAACAAGTTCCTCCAATGATCAATCAACCCATTGTAGAAGAAGTGCATCTGCTGCCAATCTTCAAAGCCATGATTCGGACATCTAGCCAATAAGGTGTTATATCTATCCCATGCTTCAAGTAAAGTTTCACCCTCATCTTGCACAAATTCTTTGATTTTTTCTTGCAATTTAATAACCTTAGATGGTGGGAAGAATTGTTCTAAGAAAGCTTCTAACATTTTATCCCAAGTAGTGACATCCCTTAATTGAAGTGAGTTGTACCAAGTTTTAGCCTTATCTCTGAGTGAAAACGAGAACAATCTCAACTTAATTTCGTCACTAGTAACACCATTTATTTTCACTGTGTCACAATAGTCCAGAAAGTTCCTTATGTGTTCTACGGCATCATTCGTAGGTGATCCATTATATTGATTAGCTTGAACCATAGTGATTAGTGCAGGCTGAAGGGTAAAGCTTAAAGCATCTACATCAGGCCTAGGAGTTCTATTAAGCAGATTTCCACTAGTTCCTTGTAAATGTTCCTCAATAGTCATTTCAGCTTGATCATCGTGCTCCAAATCACCACCGTTACCTCCGTTATTACCCTGATTATCATTATTATTCGCTGCCATGTTTAACCTATTGAACTGAGCAACTAATTGATTAGTTTGTATTGTTGAAACTCCAGTCGTTGGAGAATAGTTTTCTTCATCAGAGGATGAATTAATTAAAATTTTCAACTGAGCTGGTCTCCTACGTTTTCCTAATCTAATAGCTCTAAGAGTACGCTCAATTTCAGGATCATAAGCTATTTCTGCTTGTTTGCTTCGCACTGCAAGTATAAAATAAAATAAAATAAAATAAGTAACAGTTAAATTAATATTTAACTTAATAGATTTAAATTAATAAACTAAAAACAATTAAAAATTCACGACAAATTCCCCGGCAACGGCGCCAAAAACTTGATGAGTGATTTTCACTACTCATATTTTACCACAAGCGGATGGTTGTCATCAAGTAATAAAAACCGGTGAATACCGGGTCGAACCCAAGGGAATTCAGAATATTAATTCATTCTGGAGAATATTTTAATTGTTTTAAGTTTATTTAATATATTTTATATTTTGAAAAGGATTTGTTTAATTCTAATGGTGATTTAAATTAAAAACAATGACATTAAATTAGAATAAAGCAAATTAATTGATAAAAATACTAATGGGAGTTGATTGTAATATTTTAAATATTGCCATCTTTATTAAAAAATAGAAATTGTATTATGATTTGACATTTCCCAATGTTCTAAAAATCAATTTCTTAAATTTAAATATTTTTATAAAGATTAAAAATATAATAATCTACTAAAAATTCCAAGTTATGCTTAAACGGACTTCATGGAAGCTGATTAGATTATCTAACATTTTGCAATCATTATTCTAGGCCTAAATTTGAGTCTTTCCCAAGCATACAAATTTTCCTATAGCAATTAATAGGCACTTTTCATTTCCCAAATCATTGTGCACATGCCAGAATCCATTTTTAATGTAATTTATTCCCAATTCCGGTACTAAAATATTAATTCTACTTTTTATCTCCCGATTTCGCAAAGCAGAATTTATGGAATTAGATTCTAACATTCAAATTATGCAAAATAGTGTAAATAATCTAACAGTTATGGTAAAATAATAATAAAACATGGTAAACTGGATTTAATTAATAATATTAAAATGCAGACAGATTAGAATTAATGCCAGATTACTAAAAATAGATAATACAGATTCTAGCAGAATAGCAGATTTATCCATCTTAATCGATTAAAAGCAGATTACACCTAAACATTCACCTCTAAGTTCAGGCAGAATGGCGCTTAAACCAAATTAGACAGATTTTAATATGATAGCAGATTAATCGATCAGTTCAGATTAAACAAATAAAATAGCAGATTTAAGATTTTCATCCAATCTTAATAATCGATCAAATTTTGGTAGACAGTACATGATTCTAATCCACATTCTAACAATCAAAATAGATTAATTCAGATTACAGAATAAACATCGACATATTATTGCTTCCATAAAAGATAGGTTCGTACTTCAAAGTGATTCTGAACTCCCGTTCTAGAATACTTCTAACACGAACAATACAGAAATCCGTCTACAAATTAAGAACATGATAGCAGATTACATTTAGAGGCAATTTCAATTCATTACAATGCAAGAAAAAGAAAGGCAACACCTAGAATAGGAAGAACACGCCCAGAACAACGTCCTTGATGCATTCCTCCGGCATGATTTTGTGTTTCTGGCCTTCTTCTCCCATTAGCAGATGTTTACAGAGTGTTTATGTTCGAAAATATGAGTCTGTCTCCCAAAGAATGACGAAGAACGGCCTTTAAAACCGAGTTCGGGAGGTTAGAAAACTGCCCAACCGCGACTGTGGCGCCTAATGTGGCGCTCGGAAGAGGTTTTAGGCGCCACCAAGAAGCTGCGGCGCATAACGACGATTTTCCAAATTTCTGTGTGCGGCGCATTTTTCGGCGCTCGAAGGCCAATTTAGGCGCCGCCAAGCACGTGCGGCGCATTCTGAAGCTTTTTCCATCCGAAATTTTCCCAAGTGTTAATGCGGCGCCTGATGTGGCGCTCAGGGCTCGATTTGGGCGCCGACATGCCTATGCGGCGCATTCTGGGCACAGTCCAGTGTTGAAAAATCCGAACTTGACATCTTTTGTTCTCCGAACATCTTCTTTCTTCATTTTAGTGCCTGAAACATCATTGCAATGTATTAGAATTGCCAAAGTCTTATTAAAAAGCATAAAACAAGGTAAATTGAGCTCAAATAAGCTCAATTTAATCAGTCTTATTAATATTTACAAACCACAAGAAATGTACACTAAAAAGCAGTAAAATAGGATCTCATGCATGCAATTTAGGTTCATTTTATCATAATTTAAGCTTATTTAAATGTGGTTTCACAGGGTGCATCAATTAGTCACTCAGCCAATTTCTGACTAGATACAGTTTTCTTTTCCTTATCTTAATTTCAAACCTGAACTTTGAACTATGGTAATATTAGACAGTGTCGATCAACACTGTTATGGTAATACTATAGTAAGAAAACATGTGGGTTTTTTCTCATTCATGGATACGTGGGACTTTTGATGATAGCGATCACTGTCATTAAGAGGTCTTTACTGTCTAAAGATCACTCCATCTGGAATGACTGGGAACCGGATGGCAGATGTTTGCAGTACGGATAACCCCAGTTATTTCTGGCACTCTTTTTAGCCAATTTCTTCTATTCTCATGGCTAATTCATCTTTGTGTATCAAATTCTGTCTAACCCCACCATATATTTTGGGGTATTTTATTTTACTTTCTCATATACATGTATGCATGATACTATTATGTAGATGTTGTGGTTATAATTATTTTGAGGATCCTTCTCCTTGGACATAGAAGTCATGATCTAAATCAGATGTTGCACAATAAATTTCCAACAAAAATTCCTTTATAAAATCCGGATCTGAGTAAGGGATAAATTCAATAGTTATGACTAACTCATATTTTAACGGGGGTTGATTTTGAGAACTTAGAAGCAGAGTCAGCGATTAGGTCTCATCTAGACTAAAAGGATCTGTGTTTTAATTGAGAGTTTAGTACCTGTGTAGGGAATGATTTTCAAATATCAATTGGTTTCTCAAAATTGCTGTATGCTGGAAATCTTGTATTAAATATTGCATTGAATCAATATCCACTTGGGTGTAGATGAGATGTGATAAATAATACTAGAGGAACAACATGTAGGCCCTGGTGAATTTCTAAGGTAGGGTTGAGTATTCCTTCGACTACTGTCTTCTTCTGCCAAAGTCTAGCATTGAGTCTCGAGTGAGTACATCCGGAATAGGTTCATCTATGGATCGGTTTCATTTAGTTTGTATCTCATAACTACCCAGATGTTGTGAGTCCTGTGGCTTATTGATATCTTGGGGGTTCTTGATCTGCATCTGGTCACCAAGACCAGGGGCTCTTTTATACTAACGGAAAGGGATACTTTTTAAAACTTCCGAGTGATAGGATTTTAAATGCTTTCTTTACTGCTTTCTTTACTGCTTTCTTTAAGTGCTTTTATAGAGGTCACTCGGAAGAATGAAGGGTTGTCCATCTGTTGTAAGGTTTAAGAGTTATGGAAGTGTTTGGGATTTAATTTGAAAACTTTGGGTGTGACCGGGAGAATGATACCAGTACTTGACACTTCAATAAATGATTTCTCAGGTGTTGCTTGTCCACTGCAGATGAATAACATGCCTCTACATGGCCATGTGAGAGTAGTTGTGAGTCTGTGGTATCTTAGATTTTACTATCTTAAGAGCATGTAAAGTCTCACTGTAAGTACCTGTCTGTTAAAGGGAACATAGTGTAGAAAGCATGAGAGTTAGCTAACTGACGAACTATCCCAAACTAAGATCTGTGTAATTGAAATCTAATTTTCATTGTGTTTCATCTGAATCTTGTCCAATCTTTATTAATTTCCCCCTGTCCCTTCTGTCGCATTTTAAACTCGCTTTCTAGAATAGTACAGCTTAAATTTTACACGCTTTCGTAGAATAATTTTATCTGCTTCTTTAGCATAATCTTATTGCTTCCATAGAATAGACTTTAATCGCTTTCTAGAATAAATTTGTTTGCTTTACTTTTATTGCTTTTATAATCTAGTTTAAATTATGTCAAGTAGTTGTTAGAACCATTGCAAACCTGAAACGAGTAACCGAGTGGAAAATCTTAGTAAACGACGTGGGTCCTGCTTCTATCGCACATCCTCCAGTGAACGATCCGGTCTTACTATAAATTACTGCAATTTTTGACACCGTGCGCTTTTGGGCCACAGTTTCCTACATGAGTATATAAAAACGTGACAACCTTAATATATCCTTAAACCCCTTCCATAAATCCTAACTCTTTTCATTTAATAAATTCAAACTTGATATTTTGGAAAAATACTCATATAGTGGGAAATTGTCAAAAGTTTCATGGCGCCGTTGCCGGGGAGGATGCAGCGCCGTTTATTAAGAGAATTACACTCCTGCTTTACTCATAGATAGTTTTTGTATATATACTCTTGAACCATTTCTAACCTGGGGGTTGTACAGGTGCTCTCAAGTGTGATACAAACTGCTTATGCAACGGAGGAGGAATACACTGCCTGAGCTCCCGTTCGATCTAGAGATAGAAAGGACCGCTCGACAGCTGAGGGCGCAAGTCAGACGAAGGAAAGAACAGGAGGCACGGACTCGTACCTCACCTGAAACCACAAGCAGTGAACTATCTGACATGGCAAAAAACCTGGACATTCCCCCGATCTTACCAATAGACCAACCACCCAATAATCCTGGTAATGGAGCTGATGGAGGCATGATGGAGCATCCGAATCGTGTTAATGAGGAGGAGAATCCACCTAATCCAGATCAACAACATTATCAGCAATTTCACCAACAACCGCAACCACCACTTAACCAATATAATCCCCAAAACCAAAATATACCAAACCAGCAATACCAGAATCAAGCCTTCAATCAAGATCAATTTCAGAACAACCCTCACGATCCTGACAACATGTTTCAACAAAATCCCAACTATCACCAGCAGTACCAGAACCAAGCAGAACAAGGAAACCAGCAACAGCATGCAGCAGCTGACTTTATGCAGCCAATCGTGGAGCCCTATCTGGATAGGTCTGGGAGAGAACAATTTCCTGCACGCAACTTTGAGCTTAAACCTGCACTCATTAACTTGGTGCAAAACAACCAATTCTGCGGTGCAAATCATGAGGACCCTCACGATCAACTTCAGACCTTCCTGGAGCTATGCGATATAATAAAAAATCAGGGAGTGTCACCTGATGCTATAAGACTGATGTTGTTTCCTTTTTCTTTGTTTAGTGGTGCCAGGGATTGGTATAAATCATTGCCCATAAATCAAAGGAGCACCTGGGCAGATTTAGTGAGGAGTTTTCTGTTGAAATATTTCCTGAATCTAAGATAGATGAAGGACGAGCCAAGATTGGAGAGTTCAAAATGAAGCCGGACGAGTCATTGTATGACGCAAAGGAGAGGTTCTCCAGCCTCTTGAGGCGATGCCCCCAACACGGATATCAACCATGGGAGCAACTGAGGAAATTCTATGGAGGGCTCACCCATCCATGGAGAACGATGTTGGACGCTGCAGGCCGACGACATTTACTCCATTTGCCTATGGACCAAGCCTGGGAAAAGATTGAGACAATGTCTGTCAATAGATTTGTATTGAACAGTAGCGACAAGAAAGCTGACCCTCCTAGAAAAGTTTTTGCTGCGAGTGAGGGAAAAACAGATTTCGAAAAATTGCAGGAACAGGTGGCTGCGATACAGCTAGGACAGGAGAAAGGAAAGGGAGCAGGTACTTCGCAGGCAGGAGCCTCATCTAGCCAAGTGCAAACACAGCAATCGGGAGCAATTTGTGGGCTATGTCAGGGACCTCATCCAACTAACACATGCCAACAATTAGCTACCGAAAGCTGCAATTATGCAGGGAATTACCAGAATCGCCACCCCAACCTCTCCTATTCCAACAACAATGCACTTAATGCGCATTTGTTGACACAACCAAATCAGCCTAACCAGTTTGCAAACCAAAATCCTCAGCAAAACTTCAGACCTTAAAAAGATTGAAAGCTGTCGAGATCACTATTCCATTGGTCGAAATGATTTCAGAAATGCCCATCTATGCTAAATTTCTTAAAGAAATGATTTCAGGGAGAAGGAAATTTGAGCAGGATGAAGTGGTGATCTTGAACAGCAGCTGCAGTGCCATAATCCAGAGAGTGCTACCGGAGAAAAAGGAAGACCCAGGCTGTATAACACTGCCAGTCCACATTGGGAAGACTAATGTTGGAAAAGGGTTATGCGATTTGGGATCAAGCATCAACGTTATGCCACGCGCCATGGCAAAACGTCTTCACTTGGGAGTAATCGAGCCGGTTACAATGAAACTACAACTGGCAGACCGGTCAATCACCCATCCAGTCGGAATACTGAAGGACGTGATTGTCAAGACGGGAGGAACTCTTCTTCCTGTCGACTTTATCATCCTGGACATAGAGGAGGACTTCGAGATGCCACTGATTTTAGGCCGCCCCTTTCTCTCAACGGGTGGTGCCCTAATAGACGCGCGATCGAATCAAATTAAGCTCCGTGTCGGAGAAGAAGAGCTGGACTTCAACATGGGCAAACTGCAAAAGTTTCCGTCTGAGGAAACTTGTTCCAAATTTGATGTAATAGAAGGTAGGTGTGAGGATGAGAGCATAGACTCTATGATTGTAATGCCGAACAAAGTTTCAAAACAGGTACTGACGCCTGAAGGTGCCGAGCAACAAAGAAGATGCATCGATGTCCATTTCGAGGACCCTATCACTGGGGATCTTGAAGAGTTCGACGGTGTTGAATTCACTCGGGAGGAGGAGGAGAGCACCGTGGAAGAGGAAGTGGACCATGTACTGACACAGGGTCCTGAAGGTAAGTCTGATATTTCACTCCCATCCTTTTCTCGCAAACTACTACCTTCCGTTGAATGTCCGCCAGAGCTTGAACTTAAAATACTCCCGGATCATCTTAAGTACGTTTTTCTCGCTGAACATAAAAGATTACCGGTAATTGTGTCGGCCAAGCTGACACAAGAACAAGAAAAAGCTCTGGAAGACATTCTAAAGAAATATGTACATGCAATTGGATGGACCATTTCTGATATAAAAGGAATAAGCCCCTCTGTTTGCATGCACAGAATTTTAATGGAAGAGGAGTATAAGCCCTCAAGGCAACCGCAAAGGCGTCTGAATCCCCACATGCAAGAAGTGGTAAGGAAAGAAGTTATCAAGCTCTTAGATGCTGGTATCATCTATCCTATATCTGACAGCTAATGGGTTAGCCCAGTCCAGGTAGTACCTAAGCGTGGGGGGATGTGCATAATGACTAATGAGCAAGGAGAAGAAGTGGCGACACGTCCAGTAACCGGTTGGAGAGTTTGCATCGACTACCGGAAGCTTAACACCGCTACGCGGAAGGATCACTTTCCCCTGCCGTTCATTGATCAGATGCTGGAATGGTTGGCCGGGAGGGAGTACTATTGCTTTTTGGATGGTTATTCTCAACCCCTCATGTTGTGATCCTCCTGTCTATGAATGAACAGTAAAAGATATTCCAGAATATTGTCGGCGAACGGTCCCTTCACCGGGTAGCCCGTAGTCTGAATATTAATTACTGTTCGTTATTTTGCATGGTTTGGATAATAATTAAGGAGGTCAGGCGAACGGTCCTTTTACTGGGAAATGAAGTAGCCACTCAGTTAGTTACTGTCCAAATACAGTTTTATTTTTCTTTTTCGTAATTTCCAAACCCAAATTCCAAATCTGTAATATAAGTCGGTTAATATCTGTCAATATTAGCTGATGAGTATTACAGAGAGGAAGCATGTAGGTTTTTATCTGAATTCGCAGACAGTAGAGGCCCAACTGGTAGCGACACTGCCATTATAAGGTTTCTGCTGTCTAAATTCACTCCATCCGAGTAATTGGGAATTTGGACAGCAGATGTTTGCAATCCACCTGATTATTCTGCCACCAATTTTTGGCCTCACGGCCACTCCATATCTGTGTCACATATTCTGTCTAAACCCACCTTTATATTTTGGGTTAATTAATTTTACACTTCCATATATCCTTATGCATGATATTATTATGTAACTACTGTGGTCTATAATATTTTGGGATCCTTCCCTTGGACTTTCGAAGTCTAGATTTAAACAGATATTGCGTAATAAATTTCCAACAAAAATTCATTTATAAAATCCGGATCTGAGTAAGGGATAAATTCATCAGTTATGTCTAATTCATATTCTGTCAAGGGTTAAATTTTGGGAAATTATAAGCAGAGTCAGCGATTAGGTCTCACCTAGACTGAAAGGGTATGCGTTCTTATTGAGAGTCTAGTACCTGTTTTGGGAATGATTTTCAAATTTATTATTTTTCCGAAATTACTGTGTGTTGGGAATTTAGTCTTAATTATTACACCGAGATGGGATCTAATTGGATTCAAATATAGTGTGATAGATAATTCTAGAAGAACAATACGTAGGCCTTGGTTATTTTCTAAGATAGGGCTGAGTTCCTTTCAACTGCTATCCTCTTCTGCCAAAGCTTATTTTTGAGTCCTGAGTCAGTGCATCCGGAACGAACTAATTTATTAGTCCGTTTCATTAGTTTGTATCTCATAACCACCTGGAAGGAAGTGAACACTGCGAGTGGTTCACCGAGAGCCGGGAATTCATGATCCAAATCTAGTCATCCAGACTGGGTGCTTGTAACATCCCGGTTTTTGGTCACCCAGGTCGGGGTGTCACCGCCACACCTCTCTAGCAAGACACGGTTTATCCGGGCTTGCCAAAGAGATGCAAGGCTATGGTTTTTCAGAATTTAAATCATTCAAACAGCCCATTCATATATAATTTGAAAATAGTATTACATAAGTTTCAGCGGAAAGTAATATTTACATATGTATTATGCAGTGGAATTTAAATATAGCCTACACGGCCAGAATACGGGTTAAACAGGCACGTTCATGCAATTTCTAGTCTAATGCAAAATTTAAAAATAAAGTATTTCCCCAAAATTCCCATGAATGCATACGATGATGCATATTCTTCAGCTCTGAAAGAAAAAAAAGAAACAATATGGGTTGGTCAACAAAAACTTGCTGAGTAAGTTAACACATACATGATTCTGGGGTTTCAAAGCCTTTAATTAAATTTAAAGAAAGCAGGTGCATAACACCCATAGTTTAATTCATTTATCTAATAACAATTTATTTGCATAATTTTAAGGACAAGGATCTCCACAAGATCATAATTCAACACACAAGGTAAAACAATCGCAAGACATAATTTGAAGGCATAATTTAAATAAGGAAAATATTCAAGTATTTCAGGACTTCATTCTTCCACTTTTGTTCAATATGATCTAGTATAATTTGTTCTTGGGAAACGAACCCACAAGAATTTAAACGCACCCTAGGGAATCGAACCCGTAGGCATCAACACACGTCCTGGGGAATCGAATCCGCAGGAAGACAGACAATCGCCCTTGGGGAATCGAACCCGCAAGAACTCAAATACATCCTAGGGAATTGAACCCATAGGAATCAACACATATCCTGGGGAATCGAACCCGCAGGAAAACACACCCTGGGGAATCGAACCCGCAAGGTTTGAACAAGTTTCAACAAGATTTCAAGATTTGACTTGGTCAAATCCATAGTTTACTTCAAAATTCATTAAAAATCGAGTTTAAATCCAAAAATTCTGAAATTTGACTGGCAACTTGAAAACACAGAGATAAACAAGTTTCATGTTTTAAGTTTTTCGATTCGAGCTACGGAAGTAAGTGAAAAAAGTCGATTTCTAACAGGTTGCAAATCTGTCCGAATCTTTAGGACAGCAGTTCCTAAATTTCGAGATCTACCATAGCAAACCAACTCCAAAATTGATGAAATTTTACAGGGGAATTCTTAAGAAATATATCTACATGTTTCATGTTCAACAAAAGATCTAATTCACCTTATATCTATTGTCAAAAATGCCAACAAGTTCGGGCCAAGAATCTGTCAAGATTTCAAGATCTACATTTAGAACAGTTCGGTTTGGAGTCGAATTACGGTATCAAACCTCAACGAAAAACTCCAAAACATTACGGGGGTGTTGTATAGATCTACAACTCTTATGTTTAGCACCAATCCTAAATCGGTCTAGATCTAAGGTGAAAATCAACCTCAAGTTCGGATAAAGAATCTATCACCGTTTCAAGATCTAAGTCGATGGCAGGTCTGTTCACGGTCGTTTTCGGATATCAAAACACGATGAAAAATTATGAAATTTTTGCAGTAGCTAGATTAATGTCTTAGGAACGTTTTTTTTGTTTTAAGTTTTCTCGTTTGGACAGTTTTAAGGGTTCTAAAAATTCGTGCAAAAACGATGTGCCGTTAAAGATTTCATGTTGACAGATTTTTAAATCCTTGGTTAAATCTTTAGATCGAAAGTATTTTAAATCTTCCAAAACCATGTAAGCATTAACTTACAGATTTACAGTCGTCCGGGAACGTCGATTCAGAGGCGTGGCTTCCAGTCCACCGTTTATCTCTTCGGCTCGTCGGGTTCTTCGTTCTCGATCCGATTCGGGGTGTAGAAAGGAAAGAAATTAAGTTAGGATTCGTTTTCGAATCGCAATGGAAAAGAATTTGGACCAGAACTTACCACGACATTGTAGCTTCACAAATTTCCATCCAAGACAGTTCCTTGCTCGGTTTTGGTGCCTCCGACGACTCCGGGATTAGGGTTTTCGAACGTATAGAGAGTATGAAGAGTTGAAAAGTGTTTAGGGTTACTCGGAAGGGTTATTTATAGGGAAACAAGACCTAGGGGATGTCCAAGGTCTGCCCCTAAGCGTCTTGAGCCGAAATGAATGCAACCGAAGCCGAAAATCCGGATTCGGGCGAGAGAATTTCGCACGGGGCGTTTCTGCCAGTTGGCGCGGGGTTGGCGCGCCCTTAGGCCAACCAGCGCGCGGCCAGCGCGCCACTCACGCCTGGACTCCGGTCCGGGTGGATCGTGCGATCCGTCGCGCTTTTCCTCCTCTCTTTCGGACTTCTATCCCTCTATGCTCTCGAATTCCGATTTCCGGGGTATCTTCGGTCTCCTATTCCCTATCTTAATTTTATTCGGATCTAAATTTACATTTAGACTCGAGTTATTGAGTCCATCGGTGCTGGGTTCCCGTGTAAGCATTTATTTAATTAAATTGTCTTCGGCTTCCCGGGTTCTCGGAATTTTGATTCCTTTTTAATTTAAATTCCATTTCTCCTTTCCTCATGATTCTTTCTCTGTTTATTATATTTATTTACTTATTGTATTTATTTATTATTTATTTAATTATTTTATATTACAAAATTCCCGGGTATTACAGTCTACCCTCCTTAAGAATCAACTTCGTCCTCGAAGTTGTGTTTCGGCTTTTCTCGTGCTAAGGTCTTTTGTTTGTTTTATTATTTTTTGACTGAACTTAGAATTAAAACTTCTAAGCTGCCTACGTACCCTGTGAAGGGATCAAGCCATAACGTAGTTCAAAACAATTTGAATATGTTTGTAACACCCCGGTTTTTGATAACCCAGGTCGGGGTGTCACCGCCACACCTCCCTAGTAAGACACAGTTTATCCGGCTTACTAAAGAGATGCAAGGCTAGGTATTGCAGTATTTAAAATATTTAAAGCATTCAAACAGCCCATACAATATAGTTCGAAAATAATAATATCATAGCGTAGCGGAAATAATATTTAAGTATAGTATTGCAGCGGAAAATGTAAATAGGGCCGACATGGCCAAAACACGGGTTAAACAGACCCGTTCATAATATAGTCTAAAGTACGAATTTAAAAACAAAATAATGTTTTTCCCCAAAAGATAAGTTCCCATGTATGAAGTGCTCATGTTCACTCTACATATTCTGTAAGAAAAGAGAATAAAAATGGTTTGGTCAGCACAACTTCCTGAGAAAGTTAACACATGCATGATCGTAGGGTTTAAAAGCCATTAATTTTAATAATTAAATAAAAGCATGATAATAGCATAATATTCAATTTAATCTAATCAACTATCCAATAGCATAATTTATTTCAGAGCTTTATTTAACAACACATCTCGCATGAATTAAAATAAAAGCCATAATTTAAATAAAGCATTTAAGTAATTTAATTGGACAACAAGCATAATTTAATCTAATTTAATTTAATTTAATATCCCCATTACATCCCAGATTCGGTATTTCAAAGTTTCACGATAGCATCGCGATGTCAACAAGTTTAGCCGGTAGCCCGGCGGCCGCAACCGTATCAGCCATACCCAGTACCACTCCGGAGCCTCGGGAAATCCATGTGGATATTCTCGAGAGTGTAGGCTCTATATCTCGCCGTTTTGGCAATATCATATCTCAAGTTTAGCGCGCGGGGTCACCATCGTCCATTAAGGCACGAAGTGAATCGTTAGGGGGCACCCTGCAGAGCACTCACCCCTAATTTGAATTTATCAAGTTTGTAAGGGGATTTAATTTTAAAAATATGATCTCAATTATATTTATTTAACAGTAATGTCTCAACTCATTTCAACCCTAAAGGTTAATTTCATGTTTCAACAAGATTTCAAGATTTGATTTCCGGTAAACCACAGTTTACTCTAAAATTCGTCTAAAATCAGATTTAACTCCAAAAATTCCAATATTTCACGACTGACTCAGAAACGTCGAGATCTACAACTTTTGTGTTTTAACTTTTTCAATCCGAGATACCGAAATAGGTCAAAAACACCCATTTCTCACAGAACCACAAATCTGTCCGAATTTCATATGTCACAGTTTAAAGATTTCGAATTCTACCATAGCAATTCAACTCCAAATTTGATGAAATTTTACAGAAACCATCTTAAGACAATTATCTACAACTTTCATGTTCGGCCAAAGATCTAAATCAGTCTGGAACCTATGTCAAAAATGTGATCAAGATCAGGCCTAAGTTCTGTCAAGAATTTCAAGATCTAGATTCAAGCAGTTCGGTTTCGGTTGGTTTTCACATATCAAATCATCTCTAAAAATTCTGAAAATGTTACAGTAGATAGATCTAAGCCTTAGGAAGGTTTTTCGTGTTTTAAGTTTTTCCGTTTGAGGTCGTTTTAAGGTTCGGAAAAATTCATCAAATCTATTGCGCCGGTAGAAAACATAAGTTGGCAGATTTACGATTTCTTGTTAAATCTTTTAGTTTCGAACGTTTTAATTCCTCCCAAAACCATGTAAGAGTTAACTTACTGATTTGTGAATGTCCGGGATGTCTATTTCGAAGGCGTAGCTTCCAGCTCACCGTTTCTCCTCTCTGTTCGTCGGGTTCTACGTTCTAGATCCAATTCGAGGTGTAGAAAGGAAAGAGACGGGGTTAGAATCCGTTTTCGGATTGAAACTAAGAAGAATCTGATGGACTAGAACTTACCACACGTCGGAGATCCTTTGATTCTCGTCCAAAAGCTGCTGCCTTGGTCTCTTGGTGCCTCCGTTGACTCCGGGATTACCACGTTTGTGTTTAGAGAGTGTCGTAGGGTTTTGAAAAGGGTTTAGGGTCTCCGAGGGGGTTTATTTATAGATAGCTAAGTCCTAGGGCGTCCAAAATCTGACCCTAAGGGTCTTGAGTCGAGACGTTCAACCGAAAGTCGAAAAATCCGCGTTCGGGCGAGAAATTCGCGCAACGGGCGAATCTGTCTCTTGGCGCGGGGTTGGCGCGCCTTTTGCCCCGTTAGCGTGCGGCCAGCGCGCGACGAACGCCTGGACTTCGGTCCGGGCGGGTCGTGCGATCCGTCGTGCTTTTCCGCCTCTCTTTCGGGTTTCTATCCCTCTATGCTCTCGGATTCCAATTTTCGGACTCTCTTCGGGTTCCTATTTCGTGTCGTTATTTCTTTCGGATCAAATGTTACGTTTTGATTTCGAATTCTCGAGTTCATTTATATCGGATACCCGTGTAACGACTTATTTAACTTTATTTAATTTTAATTTCTTTTGTTTAATTAAATCTCTTTTAATTTCATTTCTTATTTCTTCTATATTTATTTATTTAATGTATTTGCTGATTTATTTCTTATTTATTTATTTATTATATTTATTTATTTATTGTATTTATTTATTTATTTATGTTGTAAAATTCTCGGGTATTACAGTCTACCCTCCTTAAGAATCAACTTCGTCCTCGAAGTTGTGTTTCGGCTTTTCTCGTGCTAAGGTCTTTTGTTTATTTTATTATTTTGTGACTGAACTTAGAATTAAGACTTCTAAGCTGCCTACGTACCCGGTGAAGGGATCAAGCCATAACGTAGTTCAAAAGTTTACAAAGATGCACAAAAAATAGGTGGGGTATGACATCCTCTCCCCCTTAAGCTTGCAGTTATGTCCCCATAACTGTGTCGGTATCGGTTTGGAACAATGTCGGGTAGCGTTCTCTCATGTCGGATTCTACTTCCCAAGTTGCCGTCTCACTTTCGTGGTTCGACCAAAGAACCTTGATCATTTTGACGGTCTTGTTCCTCGTTACTCGTTCCTTAGTGTCGAGAATACGCACTGGGACTTCTTCATAAGTCAAATCTTCATCGAGCTCAATTATTGTAATACCCGAGAATTTTCCAACATAAAATAAAACAATAATTAAATAAATAAATAATAAATAAAATAAATACTATAAATAAATAAACAAATCCAGCAAATAAAAGAAATAAATAAAGATAAGGAAATGAGAAATGAGATTTTTACTTAAAAAGGAATTAAAGGAATTTAATTCAGTAAAAAGGATGGATAAATGGTACACCGAAACCCGACACTAATGAACTCGAGTATTCGAGTCCAAAACATCCAATTAGACTGAGAATAAAATTAGAGAGAAAGTATGAACCCGAATATACCCCGGAAATCGGAATTCGGGAGCATAGAGGGATAGAAACCCGAAAGAGAGGCGGAAAAGCACGACGGATCGCACCACCCGCCCGGACCGAAGTCCAGGCGAAGTCGGCGCGGTGGCCGCGCGGTGAAGTGGCTTTAGCGCGCCACGACCGCGCCACTTCACAGATTCGTTTGTTGCGTGAATCTCTCGCCCGAACGCGGATTTTTCGACTTTCGGTTGAACATCTCTCGACTCCAGACCTTTAGGTCGGTTGTGGACGCCCTAGGGATTAAGAATTCTATAAATAAGCCCCTTGGGAGCCCCAAACAAGTTTACAAAACCCTACACTCTTCTATACGTTCGAAACCCTAAATTCGGAGTCGACGGAAAGCACCAAACGGAGGCAGCAGCTTTGGACGAAAATCCAAGGTCTCCAAACGTTGTGGTAAGCTCTAGTCCGATAAATCTTTTCACGTTTCAATCCGAAAACGGATTCTAACTTCGATTCTTCTCTTTCTACACCCCGTATCGAATCTAGATCGTAGAACCCGACGAACGGAGAGGAGAAACGGTGATCTGGAAGCCACGCCTACGAACTAGACATCCCCGACGTTCATAGACACTGTAAGTTAACCTTACATGGTTTTGGGAGATTTTAAAACATTCGAAACCTAAAAGATTCAACAAGAACCATAAATCTGTCCACTTTTGTTTTTCTACCGAGGCAACAGATTTGGTGAATTTTTCCGACCCTTAAAACGAACTCAAACGGAAAAACTTAAAACACGAAAAACGTTCCTAAGACTTAGACCTAGCTACTGTAAAAATTTGGGAATTTTTGGAGTTGATTTGATATGTGAAAACCCATTGAAACCGAGCTGTTTAAATCTAGATCTCGAAATCTTGGACAGAACTTAGGAATGATCTTGATCACGTTTTTGACATAGGATCTAGGCTGTTTTAGATCTTTTGCCAAACATAAAAGTTGTAGATAAATGTCTTAAGATGATCTCTGTCAAATTTCATTAAATTTGGAGTTGAATTGATATGGTAGAATTTGAAATCTTTAAACTGTGGTGCATTAAACTCGGACAGATTTCTTCTTATGCGAAAATTGGCGATTTTGACCTACTTAGGTATCTCGGATTGAAAAAGTTAAAACACGAAAGTTGTAGATCTTGATGTTTCCGAGTCAGATATGAAATTTTGGAATTTTTGGAATTAAATCTGATTTTAGACGAATTTTGGAGTAAACTGTGATTTACCGAAACGAAATCTTGAAATCTTGTTGAAACATGGAATTAACCTTTAGGGTTGAAACGAATTGAGATATTATTTCTAAATTAATACAATGGAAGGCAGATTTTAAAGACCAAATCCCCTTACAAACTTGATAAATTAAAATTAGGGGTGAGTGCTCTGCAGGGTGCCCCCTAACGATTCACTTCGTGCCGTAATGGACGATGGTGACCCCGCGCACTAAATTTGAGATATGGATTGCCTAAACGGCGAAACTTAGAGCCTACACTCTCGTGAATATCCGTATGGGTTTCCCGAGGCTCCGGAGTGGTACTGGGTATGGCTGATACGGTTGCGGCCGCCGGGCTACCGGCTAAACTTGTTGACATCGCGATGCTATCGTGAAACTTTGAAATACCAAATCGGGAATGTAATGGGGATTCTAAATTAAATTAAATTAGATTAAATTATGTTGATGTCCAATTTAAATTATTTAAATGCTTTATTTAAATTATGGCTTTTGTGATTAAACCATGTGATATGTGTTATTAAATAAAGCCTGAGATAAATTATGCTATTGGATATGAATTAGATGAAACTAAATATTATGATATTATCATGCTTTTGTTAAATTATTAAATTAATGGCTTTTAAACCCTACGATCATGCATGTGTTAACTTACTCAGCAATTTTGCTGACCAAAACCATTTTTATTCCTTTCTTTACAGAATATGTGGAATGAGCATGTGTGAGCACGAATCATGCATGGGATTTTGGGGATTGTTATTTTGCTTTTAAATTTCGTACTTAGACTATATTATGAACGGGCCTGTTTAACCCGTGTTTTGGCCATGTCGGCCCTTTTTATATTTTCCGCTGCGATACTGTACTAAACTAAATATTTCCGCTGCGCTATGCTATTATTATTTTCGAATTATATTGTATGGGCTATTTTGAATGCTTTAAATGTTTTAAATACTGCAATACCTAGCCTTGCATCTCTTTAGTAAGCTCAGAGAAACCGTGTCTTACTAGGGAGATGTGGCGGTGACATCCCGACCTGGGTGACCAAAAACCGGGGTGTTACAAGTTGGTATCAGAGCCCGGCTATTTTTAAACCATTACTATTTTTAAACTATTATTAGTATTTTGACTATTATTTTAAATTTTAAATTATTATTTCCATGGAGAAAAATTTTTATTTTTAAAACCCATGGAAACCCATATATATATGGTGCATTAAATTATTATTGGGGGAAAATATCATTTGCATATGCATGTTGCATCTCTGCTATGAACTTAGAATCTTGGAAACTTGAACTTAGAATCTTGGCGAAACTTGAACTTAGAATCTTGGCGAAACTTGAACTTAGCATCTTGGCGAAACTTGAACTTAGAATCTTGGAAACTCGAACCTAGAATCTTGGCGAATTGAACTTAGAATCTTGGCGAATATTAACCTAGATCTCGTGCTTGCGCTAGATGGCTAGTCAGGACATGATGCAGTTGATGGTCAGGATGATGACTGTTCATCTCGATTCCCACCAGACCCTAGAGCAGATGAAGTACCGTATGGCTCAATCGGAGGCCAATTTACATCACATGGGCAACTTGAGAGAGGCGGATCATCACCGCATAAACCAACTCGAACGCCAAGTCCAAACCCTCACTACACAAAACTTAATACTAAAGGAATACATTGATGCCCACGGGCAAGACTTAAACACTATCTTTCACGACCTACTACCGCCGAGTTCGGAGGAGGAAGATCCGGAGGAAGATCCTGCTACCCCACCGGGAGACGTCATGAGGCACTAGAGATTCTATTGTTAGACATTGTTTTGCTAGAAAAATATTTCTACTTGTGTACAAAAAAAAATTCTTTTGAGGAAATAAAATGCCCGATTTATTTTTTTTAAATCAAAACAAAACAAAACAAAATAAAATAAAACCCCGAAGCATACGATGCTTCTTAACCCGAACAGAGCACCACGTGCTAAATTACTACACACATATACATTCATAGAAATTGCTTAGACTATATGCTAAATTCATCAGTCCTAAACTATCCTATTTGTACCAGAATGGCACCCAGAGGAAAAGGAAGGACTCAAACCGCTCCCCAAACCACCACTGAAACTCCTACTGAGACACTACCAAACGTCACTGAACCGATTCAACCTGAAATGGAACAACCCCAAGGTGCGCAGGACGCCCCCGCACCGAACAATGTGGGCGATCGTCTTAGGACGATAGAGGAAGTGTTGATTGCGCTCGGGAACGCGCAAGTCAACCAGGGTCAAGCTGCGGCGGTACCTCCGCCCCAAGCTCGCCCTAACTACCTGGCGATGGTGAATCCCTACCAGCCGCCCCACTATGCTGGTGAGGAGGATCCAGCTAAACTGGAGGAATGGATCCGGACTTTTGACAAGCTGCTGGGAGCGGTCAAATGTCCGGAAGGAGAGAGGGTACATGTCGCTTCATACTACTTGGGAGGCGAAGCTGACGACTGGTGGCAAGCAACGCAAGCCAAACTGACTGAAGATGACGAGCCTTACTCGTGGATGGAGATGATGGAACTGCTCAGGGATCGATTCTATCCCTTGAGTACCAAAGCTGCCATGTACGAAGAATTCCTGTCACTGAAGCAAGGGAGCCAAACGGTGCAAGAATACTACACACGCTTCAAGGAGCTGGTGAGGTTCGCACCAAGGCTAGTGCCTACTGATGCGGAAAAGGCACAGAAGTTCGAGATGGGACTGAACCTGTCTGTGCGCGAAGTGATCGCGGGGGTACACTACCCCGATTTGCAAGCCGTATACGACCGTGCTGTGGCGGTAGCACGCGTGCAGCAGCTGAAAAGAAGGGTGAGTGGGGAGTCCAGCAGGGGTCCTCAAGACAAGAGAAGCCGACACTCGAGAAACGAGAACAACACTGGAAGGAACGAGCAGCGCAGAGGGTCAAATAGGCCCCAACAAAACAACACTGGGAGGAGGTTCAACCAGGAAGATCCGGTACCGCCTTGCCCGAGATGTGGACGACCCCATCTGGCAAGGGGATGCCCGCAACAAGGCGCCTGTTACCGATGCGGTCGAATGGGTCACGTTCGACGAGATTGCCGAACTAGGCTCGAGAACATAACAAAGAGGGACGATTTGGTCGCGGGGCAAGAACAGCCTCAAAACCAAAACGGTCGAAACGGGAATAACCAAGGGTACAGACCCCCTCAAAATAGACCGCAAAACCAGAACCAGAACCAACGACCTCCGCCCCCGCAGAATCAAAACCAACAGCAAAACCAGCAGCAGAACGCGAATCAGCAGGGCAACCAAGGACGCCCTGTGGGGAGGCTCAATGTGGTAAACCAAGCGGACGTGCCTGCGCAAGGAGAAGTGATGGCAGGTACATTTCACGTTTTGAATACACCCCTTAGAGTTCTATTTGATTCTGGAGCTAGTTGCTCAATTATTGCATCAAGGATAGTGCCTGAGTTAGATCTACCTAAGTGCGAGAGAATTAGCTTAGGAATTCAATTGCCTTCTGGAGAAGTAGTGTCTTGCTCTAAACGATATAACGGAATTCCTATAGTGATAAAGAACGTAGAATTCTTTGCGAACTTGGTAGAATTTAACTTAAGAGACTTTGACATCATACTGGGGATGGATTGGCTATCCCAGTATAAAGCGGTGATCGAATGTCAAAAGCAAAAGATCACCTTGTCAAAAAGTAGGGGAAAGAGAGTTATCTTTTACTCTCAGCCCCCTAAGAAAAGTAACAAAATCGTTAGTGCACTTAAACTAAGTAACTTGATGCGTAAGGGGTATGAACTATATGCGTGCTATGTGCACAACCTTGAGGCGGAAGAGAACAAGGTTGATAGCATACCAGTGGTAAGAGAATACCCGGACGTGTTCCCCGAAGACGTTCCGGGCATGCCACCTGAGAGAGATCTTGAATTCACGATAGATCTCATTCCGGGGACAGAGCCTGTCTCAAAAGCTCCGTACCGGATGGCACCACTGGAAATGAAGGAGTTAAAGGAACAACTCGAGGAGCTATTGGGAAAAGGTTACATAAGACCGAGTACGTCCCCTTGGGGAGCACCGGTTTTGTTTGTCAAGAAGAAAGACGGAGGACTACGTCTTTGCATAGATTACCGAGGACTAAACCAAGTGACCATTAAGAATAAATACCCCCTACCGAGAATAGAGGATCTGTTTGATCAACTAAAGGGAGCTTCAGTATTCTCGAAGATCGATTTGCGATCTGGGTATCATCAATTGAGGATTGCCGAGAAGGACATTCCGAAGACGGCGTTTCGAACACGATATGGCCATTACGAGTTCGCAGTGTTATCCTTCGGGTTAACAAACGCTCCGGCCATGTTCATGAATCTCATGAACAACGTGTTCCGAGAATTGTTAGACCAGTGTGTCGTAGTGTTCATTGACGACATCCTGATCTACTCGAAGAGCGAGGAGGAGCATGCGAAACACTTACATCAAGTGTTGGAAATCTTGCGAAGAAATCAGCTATACGGCAAGCTGACGAAATGTGACTTCTGGCTGAAAGAAGTGGCATATCTCGGACACATAGTATCCGCTGATGGAGTATCAGTGGATCCGGCAAAAGTTTCTGCCGTAACTGAATGGGCAACTCCGAAAAGTCCAACGGAAATAAGGAGTTTCCTTGGGTTAGCCGGATATTATAGACGATTTGTGAAGGACTTTTCAAGGATTGCACGTCCTTTGACCCAGCTACTTAAGAAAGGAGCAAAATACGAGTGGACCGAAGCATGTGAGACATCGTTTCAAGAGCTGAAGAAACGACTCACAACCACACCCGTATTAACATTACCATCAAAAAATGGTGACTTCGAAGTATATAGCGATGCTTCGAAGGAAGGTTTAGGTTGTGTCTTGATGCAAGACTCGAGAGTCGTAGCCTATGCCTCACGCCAATTAAAACCTCACGAGGAAAATTATCCGACACATGACCTGGAGTTGGCAACGGTCGTCTTCGCTCTAAAGATATGGAGACATTATCTTTATGGGCGGAAGTGTCGAATGTTCACCGACCACAAAAGCTTGAAATATATATTCACTCAGAAGGAGTTGAATTTGAGACAGCGAAGGTGGTTGGAACTTATTAAAGACTACGATTTAGAGATAGCATACCACGAGGGGAAGGCGAATGTGGTAGCCGATGCCCTAAGTCGGAAAACCCAACACGTAGCAAACTTGTTGGTAATTCCGCCGGCATTGTACATGGATTTGGCAAGATTGGAGTTAGAACTTGTGCATCCTGGCACAGTGAGAGAAACGGTCAATGCCATGGTCGTAGAAACTCCAATATTGGACGAGATTCGACTCGCTCAACCGGGCGATCCGAAACTCGAGAAGATAAAAGGGTATATTGCCGAAGGGAAGGCAATAGGATTTGCTGTCCACGAGGATGGAAGCATCCGTTTTAAAGGTAGATGGTGTGTGCCTTTTAAATGTGCCGAGTTAAAGCAAAGGTTGATGGAGGAAGGGCACAACACGCCATATTCCGTACATCCCGGAGGTGACAAGCTATACAAGGATCTGAAGAAGATCTATTGGTGGCCGGGAATGAAGAAGGAAGTGGCGAACTTCGTAGCGAGATGTCTCACCTGCCAAAAGGTTAAGGCAGTGCGACATAAACCTTTAGGATTGATGCAACCACTAGAGATTCCAAGTTGGAAGTGGGATAGCATCTCAATGGACTTTGTCTCGGGATTACCCCGATCACCTAAAGGCATGAACAAGATTTGGGTGATTGTGGATAGGCTAACGAAGACAGCCCTATTTATCCCAATGAAAGACACGTGGACTATGGACCAATTGGCCCGAGCCTACATTGATAATGTGGTACGACGACATGGAGTACCACATGATATCATTTCCGATAGGGACAGTAGATTTGTCTCTCATTTCTGGACGGAGTTACAAAAAGCTCTCGGTACTCAAATCAAAATGAGCGCCGCATTCCACCCGATGACGGACGGACAAACCGAGAGAACAATCCAAACACTAGAAGACATGCTGAGAGCATGTGTGTTGGAATTCAAAGGAAATTGGGAATCTCATTTACCCTTGATTGAGTTTTCCTATAATAATAGTTACCATGCGAGTATCGGCATGGCACCTTTCGAGGCATTGTATGGACGAAAGTGCCGAAGCCCTTTGAGCTGGGAAGAAAACGATAAGTCCGTGGTCGTGGGACCACAACTTATCGAAGACATGGCTCAACAAATCAAAGTGATCCAAGGGAAGACGAAAGCCGCTCAAGACCGTCAAAAGGGTTATGCCGACGTGAGACGACGAGACCTAGAATTTCAAGTGGGAGATAGGGTCATGCTAAAGATATTACCCATGAAGGGGGTGATGCGCTTTGGCAAACGAGGGAAGTTAAGTCCTCGATACATAGGACCTTACGAAATTCTAGAACGAGTCGGAACTCTAGCCTACCGATTGGCTTTACCGCCACACTTAGATCGAGTTCATAATGTCTTCCATGTCTCGCAACTAAAGAAGTATGTGCCGGACCCGACACATGTACTTCAACCGGAGATAATTGAGCTCGATGAAGATTTGACTTACGAAGAAGTCCCAGTGCGTATTCTCGATACTAAGGAACGAGTAACGAGGAACAAAACCATCAAGATGATCAAAGTTCTTTGGTCAAACCACGAAAGTGAGACGGCAACTTGGGAAGTAGAATCCGATATAAGGGAACGATACCCGACATTGTTCCAAACCGATTCCGACACAGTTATGGGGACATAACTGCAATCTTAAGGGGGAGAGGATGTCATACCCCCTAATTTTTCGTGCATTTTTGTAAACTTTTGAACTACGTTATGGCTTGATCCCTTTACCGGGTACGTAGGCAGCTTAGAAGTTTTAATTCTAAGTTCAGTCACAACATAATAAAACAAACACAAGACCTTAGCACGAGACGAGAAAAGCCGAAACACAACTTCGAGGACGAAGTTGATTCTTAAGGAGGGTAGACTGTAATACCCGAGAATTTTCCAACATAAAATAAAACAATAATTAAATAAATAAATAATAAATAAAATAAATACTATAAATAAATAAACAAATCCAGCAAATAAAAGAAATAAATAAAGATAAGGAAATGAGAAATGAGATTTTTACTTAAAAAGGAATTAAAGGAATTTAATTCAGTAAAAAGGATGGATAAATGGTACACCGAAACCCGACACTAATGAACTCGAGTATTCGAGTCCAAAACATCCAATTAGACTGAGAATAAAATTAGAGAGAAAGTATGAACCCGAATATACCCCGGAAATCGGAATTCGGGAGCATAGAGGGATAGAAACCCGAAAGAGAGGCGGAAAAGCACGACGGATCGCACGACCCGCCCGGACCGAAGTCCAGGCGAAGTCGGCGCGGTGGCCGCGCGGTGAAGTGGCTTTAGCGCGCCACGACCGCGCCACTTCACAGATTCGTTTGTTGCGTGAATCTCTCGCCCGAACGCGGATTTTTCGACTTTCGGTTGAACATCTCTCGACTCCAGACCTTTAGGTCGGTTGTGGACGCCCTAGGGATTAAGAATTCTATAAATAAGCCCCTTGGGAGCCCCAAACAAGTTTACAAAACCCTACACTCTTCTATACGTTCGAAACCCTAAATTCGGAGTCGACGGAAAGCACCAAACGGAGGCAGCAGCTTTGGACGAAAATCCAAGGTCTCCAAACGTTGTGGTAAGCTCTAGTCCGATAAATCTTTTCACGTTTCAATCCGAAAACGGATTCTAACTTCGATTCTTCTCTTTCTACACCCCGTATCGAATCTAGATCGTAGAACCCGACGAACGGAGAGGAGAAACGGTGATCTGGAAGCCACGCCTCCGAACTAGACATCCCCGACGTTCATAGACACTGTAAGTTAACCTTACATGGTTTTGGGAGATTTTAAAACATTCGAAACCTAAAAGATTCAACAAGAACCATAAATCTGTCCACTTTTGTTTTTCTACCGACGCAACAGATTTGGTGAATTTTTCCGACCCTTAAAACGAACTCAAACGGAAAAACTTAAAACATGAAAAACGTTCCTAAGACTTAGACCTAGCTACTGTAAAAATTTGGGAATTTTTGGAGTTGATTTGATATGTGAAAACCCATTGAAACCGAGCTGTTTAAATCTAGATCTCGAAATCTTGGACAGAACTTAGGAATGATCTTGATCACGTTTTTGACATAGGATCTAGGCTGTTTTAGATCTTTGGCCAAACATGAAAGTTGTAGATAAATGTCTTAAGATGATCTCTGTCAAATTTCATTAAATTTGGAGTTGAATTGATATGGTAGAATTTGAAATCTTTAAACTGTGGTGCATTAAACTCGGACAGATTTCTTCTTATGCGAAAATTGGCGATTTTGACCTACTTAGGTATCTCGGATTGAAAAAGTTAAAACATGAAAGTTGTAGATCTTGATGTTTCCGAGTCAGATATGAAATTTTGGAATTTTTGGAATTAAATCTGATTTTAGACGAATTTTGGAGTAAACTGTGATCTACCGAAACGAAATCTTGAAATCTTGTTGAAACATGGAATTAACCTTTAGGGTTGAAACGAATTGAGATATTATTTCTAAATTAATACAATGGAAGGCAGATTTTAAAGACCAAATCCCCTTACAAACTTGATAAATTAAAATTAGGGGTGAGTGCTCTGCAGGGTGCCCCCTAACGATTCACTTCGTGCCGTAATGGACGATGGTGACCCCGCGCGCTAAATTTGAGATATGGATTGCCTAAACGGCGAAACTTAGAGCCTACACTCTCGTGAATATCCGTATGGGTTTCCCGAGGCTCCGGAGTGGTACTGGGTATGGCTGATACGGTTGCGGCCGCCGGGCTACCGGCTAAACTTGTTGACATCGTGATGCTATCGTGAAACTTTGAAATACCAAATCGGGAATGTAATGGGGATTCTAAATTAAATTAAATTAGATTAAATTATGTTGATGTCCAATTTAAATTATTTAAATGCTTTATTTAAATTATGGCTTTTGTGATTAAACCATGTGATATGTGTTATTAAATAAAGCCTGAGATAAATTATGCTATTGGATATGGATTAGATGAAACTAAATATTATGATATTATCATGCTTTTGTTAAATTATTAAATTAATGGCTTTTAAACCCTACGATCATGCATGTGTTAACTTACTCAGCAATTTTGCTGACCAAAACCATTTTTATTCCTTTCTTTACAGAATATGTGGAATGAGCATGTGTGAGCACGAATCATGCATGGGATTTTGGGGATTGTTATTTTGCTTTTAAATTTCGTACTTAGACTATATTATGAACGGGCCTGTTTAACCCGTGTTTTGGCCATGTCGGCCGTTTTTATATTTTCCGCTGCGATACTGTACTAAACTAAATATTTCCGCTGCGCTATGCTATTATTATTTTCGAATTATATTGTATGGGCTATTTTGAATACTTTAAATGTTTTAAATACTGCAATACCTAGCCTTGCATCTCTTTAGTAAGCTCAGAGAAACCATGTCTTACTAGGGAGATGTGGCGGTGACATCCCGACCTGGGTGACCAAAAACCGGGGTGTTACAATTATCTCCGGTTGAAGTACATGTGTCGGGTCCGGCACATACTTCTTTAGTTGTGAGACATGGAAGACATTATGAACTCGATCTAATTGCGGCGGTAAAGCCAGTCGGTAAGCTAGAGTTCCGACTCGTTCTAGAATTTCGTAAGGTCCTATATATCGAGGACTTAACTTTCCTCGTTTGCCAAAGCGCATCACCCCCCTTCATGGGTGATATCTTTAGCATGACCCTATCTCCCACTTGAAATTCTAGGTCTCGTCGTCTCACATCGGCATAACTCTTTTGACGGTCTTGAGCGGCTTTCATTTTCCCTTGAATCACTTTGATTTGTTGAGCCATGTCTTCGATAAGTTGTGGTCCCTCCACCACGGACTTATCGTTTTCTTCCCAGCTCAACGGGCTTCGGCACTTTCGTCCATACAACGCCTCGAAAGGTGTCATGCCGATGCTAGCATGGTAGCTATTATTATAGGAGAACTCAATTAAGGGTAAATGAGATTCCCAATTCCCTTTGAATTCCAACACGCATGCCCTCAGCATGTCTTCTAGTGTTTGAATTGTCCTCTCGGTTTGTCCATCCGTCATCGGGTGGAATGCGGTGCTCATTTTGATTTGAGTACCGAGCGCTTTTTGTAACTCCGCCCAGAAGTGAGAGACAAATCTACTGTCTCTATCGGAAATGATATCATGTGGTACTCCATGTCGTCGTACCACATTATCAATGTAGGCTCGGGCCAATTGGTCCATAGTCCACGTGTCCTTCATCGGGATAAATATGGCTGTCTTCATTAGCCTATCCACAATCACCCAAATCTTGTTCATGCCTTTAGGCGATCGGGGTAATCCCGAGACAAAGTCCATCGAGATGCTATCCCACTTCCAACTTGGAATCTCTAGTGGTTGCATCAATCCTAAGGGTTTATGTCGCACTGCTTTGACCTTTTGGCAGGTGAGACATTTCGTCACGAAGTCTGCCACCTCCTTCTTCATTCCTGGCCACCAATAGATCTTATTCAGATCTTTGTATAGCTTGTCACCTCCGGGATGTACGGAATATGGCGTGTTGTGCCCTTCCTCCATCAACCTTTGCTTCAACTCGGCACATTTAAGGGGCACACACCATCTCCCTTTAAAACGGATGCTTCCATCCTCGTGGACAGCAAATTCTATTGCCTTTCCTTCGGCAATATACCCTTTTATCTTTTCGAGTTTCGGGTCGCCCGGTTGGGCGAGTCGAATCTCGTCCAATATTGGAGTTTCTACGACCATGGCATTGATCGTTTCTCTCGCTGTGCCAGGATGCACAAGTTCTAACTCCAATCTTGCCAACTCCATGTACAATGCCGGCGGAATTACCAACGAGTTCGTCACGTGTTGGGTTTTCCGACTTAGGGCATCGGCTACCACATTCGCCTTCCCCTCGTGGTAGGCTATCTCTAAATCGTAGTCTTTAATAAGTTCCAACCACCTTCGCTGTCTCAAATTCAACTCCTTCTGAGTGAATATATATTTCAAGCTCTTGTGGTCGGTGAACATTCTACACTTCCGCCCATAAAGATAATGTCTCTATATCTTTAGAGCGAAAACGACCGCTGCCAACTCCAGGTCATGTGTCGGATAATTCTCCTCGTGAGGTTTTAGTTGGCTTGATGCATACGCTACGACTCTCGAGTCTTGCATCAAGACACAACCTAAACCTTTCTTCGAAGCATCGCTGTAAACTTCGAAGTCACCATTCTCGGATGGTAGTGTTAATACGGGTGTGGTTGTGAGTCGTTTCTTCAGCTCTTGAAACGCAGTCTCACACGCTTCGGTCCACTCGTATTTTGCTCCTTTCTTCAGTAGCTGGGTCAAAGGACGTGCAATCCTTGAAAAGTCCTTCACAAATCGTCTATAATACCCGGCTAAGCCAAGGAAACTCCTTATCTCGGTTTGGCTCTTGGGAGTTGCCCATTCAGTTACGGCAGAGACTTTTGCCGGATCCACTGAAACTCCATCAGCGGATACTATATGTCCAAGAAATGCTACCTCCTTCAACCAAAAATTGCATTTGGACAGTTTGCCGTATAGCTGATTCTTTCGCAAGGTCCCTAACACTTGGTGCAAGTGCTGGGCATGCTCCTCCTCGTTTTTCGAGTAGATCAAGATGTCATCAATGAACACCACTACGCACTGATCTAACAGCTCTCGAAATACATTGTTCATGAGGTTCATGAACATTGCCGGAGCATTTGTTAACCCAAAGGATAACACTGTGAACTCGTAGTGACCATATCGAGTTCGAAACGCCGTCTTCGGAATGTCTTTCTCGGCAATTCTCAACTGGTGATATGAAGCTTTGAGGTAAAACCCCGCTGCAATGCCCCCCGACAACCTTTACACTATAACTCCTATAGGGCTGTTAAAAAGCTTGCCTAGTTTTTCCTACCGAAAGCGCACGGTATCAAGCTGCAATATTTATTTTTATTGTCGGGATCGTTCAATAGAGAGTTACACGATAGAAGTGTTTTAATAGAATTATTAGCTCTAGAATCTGTCTCTACTCTTGATTTAAGAATGTTGTAATGATGATTACTAAAGAATACTACTGAAATGTAAATGCTTAAAGCTGTAAACATAGTAAAGAAAGCAATTAAAATGATGTAGAACATTATGATTATATTCATGTGTTTAAGATGTCACGGACCAAATCAAATGAAATAAGAATATGATGAGAATGTCATACTTCATTGGCTAAAACATAATGAAAGTCCATTGAGATAGAAAAATCCTTTATACAACTTAATCAAATCTTCATGTCTTAAACCACTTCCCAAGACAGGTACTTATGATTCAGTGTCATGACATTCTAAGCTCTGAAATCATGGAATACTATTATCACAGAATGATCGGTCAGACTCTTTCCATGATAAAAGCTTTTCAGAATTGTCACTTAATCTTTTTCTTTCAGACTCAGATTAAGCCTTTGACAACTCGAGGTCACTTCTAAATCATACTATATTCATCTGAACTTGCAGTTGTTCTTTTTATTACTCTGATCAAATTGATCTTATGACCCTGTATTGGATGTCCTCTACAACAAGTGAAAAAGCAAGTATTTAAATTTATCATCCAATGTTTTCATAGGACTTGTTTCCTCAGAGTAATTCCTACAAGTATTCATAAGGAATAATAGTCTTGTAAGTATATCAAGATGAAATTGCTATTCAAATTCCTTGACTTATCCAGACTACTCAGATTTGTATAAATGATTTAGCTCAAGAAATCTCTGTAAACAGTTCCAAATATCCATGATTTGACTCAGGATTAGTAGACTGTAAGAGAAATATTTAATCTCCTACTCATAGCATGTAGTGATAACTATAAAGCCATGAACCCTGGAAATTAATCTTCCTGATACTCTACTAATTATTAGGACAAAAGATGGTTTTTGAAACATCTTTCCCTTTTAAACGACAGGTACTAAATGGCCAACTAAAGAACGAGTTTGTTCTTCATTAGTCCTGAGTAAATAATGATTGAGAAAACCTATATCATCATCTTTCTCAATGTACCAGTGAAAGTAGTAATTCGAATTACAGATATGAATTGTGAGTCTGTAATTATGAAGTAAGATTACTCATCATAGACTGGGAAATATCCCAAAATATTATATGTATATGTAGTATTATATGTATAAAGAAATGTTGAGGGTTCTGAATCCTCTTAATCAAAATGCAAGGGTGTTTCCAAAATATACATCGGAAACTAGACAGAATTAGGAAATAACTTTCCCAAGAAAAAGGATTTGAGGAATAATTCTGCAAAATAAGTGTCCAAAGTAGCTCGCAGTAACTACTTTGGGTTTCAAACTATGAACATTCCAATTTTCCGCACGCTATGTCTGTACAGCGTGGAGGGAGTTAATATTCAAAGAATGTTCCTCAGATTTTGTTTATACAAAGAACTGAATGCCTCGCAGTAATTTCTGTAAGAATGCGGCGAGATACTCAATTCCTACTTATAGATAGGGGTTATATATGTATAAGAAGTAAAAGTGAATAGTTGATACCCTGTAAAACGGATATCAATTTTATTGCTATTATAGGTTGATCCTCTCGCTTTGTCAGATTGACATCGCGTGAGTATTAAAATAGCATTTGTCACAGTAAGTTTATCTGGATATTTCCTCGCGTCATCTTTTAGGATGAAGCGAGGATTTATCCTTATTCGAGGTAAATGATCAGAATTTATAACTGTTATAACTACCTTCTGGGATTTCCATTTAGAAAATTATGATAACTGATTGCAATCAGAATAACTGATTCACAATCTGATAACTGATCATTCTTCATGTATCTCGAATAACAAAGAATTAAAAACAAATACACCTGGAAATCTGATTGCAATCAGAATAATGCAAAGGTGAGCGAACAAGTCGGAAGTTTAGATGATCGTCGTGATGGATGAACAAGCGATCCAAAAGCAACTCTCCTTCCAGGGTATCCTCAAGCTAATCTAATAGCTATTCTTTCAAGAAATCTACTACTAAATCGAAATTCAAATCTACTATGAAATCGAATTACAAATCTGAAGAACATCAAAGTAAATTGCAGAGAAAATTAAATCCTAACCTACCTACTAAATTCTAAAAGTGGACTGGAGAGTAAAATCGAGCTATTCTCTTCAATCTCCCGCCTGCTGAGCTGATTCCCCCAAGGGTCTTATTTATAGATGGGTGTTGTAACTGCTTAAGCCTTGGATGATAACCGCTCGCATCAGAATAACTCTCCTCTCGCTTTGTCCAGTTCCTTCAAAGCGAGAGTTCAGAAACTTAATCATCTTTCTCAACAAGGCGAGGTCTTACAGTTTCTCCAAGGAATTTGCTTCTCGCCATGATGTATAAAACTTTCTGTCTTGCACAGATTTCCTTCCCTCGCGATGTCAAACAATCATCGCGTGGACTTCAGCATCTGCACATTTTCCTTAAAATCTTTTCCTAATTTTGAACACAAGCCCTCGCACCATTCCTTTTCTTTCCTCGCTATGTCCTTTCCACTTCCTGCTGCTTTCCAGCTTAACTTCCTGATGAATGACAAAGCGTGGATCAGTTCAAAAGAAACACAGCGTGCGATACTTACAACGAAAACTTAGAATTTCAAGCCATTTTCAGTGTAATTCCAACTTCTTCACAATCTTAATTCTTCTTCCATCTTTTCTGATCCTCTATGATTATTCATCAAAAATCAATGAAATTAAGAACAAAAGATCATCATTAAGACACTAAATTGGACGTAAATGACAGTCATAAAAGGCTGTCATCACCATCCTCACAGTTAGAAACACTTGTCCTCAAGTGGTAAGAAACTTGTAAAGTTTCAAAGAATAAGTCTAATTAGTGGCTTCCAGGATTTAGATGTTCATGTAAGATTCCACTGGATCACTACCTTCTCTTTTCCAACTATCCCAAGCTCAACTCTTTCAACTTATTGATGCTTCATACCTGACTTTAAATTCACCAGGTTTCATAAAAATATTAACAAAAGTGATTTGCATTTATGTGAATTATTGTTCTGCTCCTTAGTCAGTCAGACTTTTCTTCTCACGCTCAATCCTGTCCAACTCATGTGCATATCTTGTATTCTTGAATAAAATACACTCTCTTTTTTTTATCAAGGGGTGGCCTTCCGTGGCTTTCAATAGCTTGGTTTCACATTATTAGGAGGAGTCGCATGGCCTGACATTGCAGATGAAACTTCAACTCCCCTGCCCTTGATTCTGTTTTTTTTTTTAAAAAAGTTTTTCAACTTATAAATCAGAGGGGCAGCTGTGCCAGCTACTTATATCCACATTATTTTACCACGTCTGTTTCTGAAATTTCCCTTGCTCTCTTTTTCTCTCTCTCTTTTTTTTTTACTCAATATGCACACTCATCTTCCAAGAGAGACTAGATTAGATCAATCCTCTTAACCTTGTGCAGTTGTTGTTTATAGTATGCAAATCACTAAGGTTAATATAATCATAAAACCTTCAAACTATTTATCCAGTAATGACATCAATCAATCTCAGAGCTTACAGCTAAAGACAGTTTTCAAGAGCGGCTCATGCTTGCAGTGAAAATCTATAAAGTAAATGTCTCCACAGGAACCACTTTTAAACTCATCTTCTATTCCTTCATCAGTTTATTAGCCTCCTTGAGTTTTTTTTTTAGCTTGAAATTCAATCCTATGATACAACTTCATATTAATTCTATCCTAAGTTATATCAGAATAAACGGAAACAGGAAAGAAATAAAGAAAAAGAGACTGCAATTAAAAAGAAAAAGAAGGTTACAGAAAACTCCCCTGTGATCTCAGGATGGTCCTGCATCATTGTCCGGATCTTTGGGTGGTATGGATGGAGATTTCTTTAGATCCGAGACTAGGTTGGCAAGGATGTCTACCAATCTCGTACTATTATACTGCTCCTGCCTCCTCAGCTCCATATCCCTTTCTCGTTCCTGTCTTCTCTCTTCAAGTTCTTCTCTTCTCAATCTTTCAAATCTTTCCATTTCTTCCCTTCTCATTCTTTCCTGTCTATCCCATTCTTCCTTCCTTATCTTTTCTTGCCTCTCCATCTCTTCTTTCCTGAGTTTTTCTTCAGTTTGAATCCTGACATGCTCAAGTTCAATCCTCTTCTGCTCCATTTCTCTTTGAACATGCTTGTCTTCTGACATAGTTTTCACTAGCATCTCCATGGACTGTGCAAAAGTTTGGATTGAAGTACTCATATTCTGAGATTCATCCACAGATACTGTGTTCCTCATTGGTTGTCTCAAAGGTTGAGATGGTGCAGAAGTGTTCTCAAACTCCTCATCTTCTGGAATAGGATTCAATGCAGGAGATGGAGCTACAGTCTTTGTCCTTTTTACTGTGGCTCTTGACTGATATGATCTTGATTTTGAAGGAAGATTGACCATTTTTGTCTTAGGAGATGGCACCTTCGATCCTGATCCCTCGGAAGTTTGTTCCTCTAAATCCGGCATTTGGTAAACCAATTCTCCCCTCAAAGTGTCTTCTGGTAATGGAATAGGAGGATCTATCTTTATGATCTCTGGTAAAAATGGTGTGATTGAAACTCCTTGTTTCTCACAGAGTCTTCTGATTAAATTTGGATAAGCCAATGCTGCATCTTCTCCAACTCTTGACTTAATAACATTGAGGACATGGTGTGCAGCACTGCATTTCCTTCCTGACCATAACAATGCAAATCCCTCGAAAGTTCCGGCTGAAGGTCCTTGAAAATTTGTGGTAGGTCTGAGCTTTGAATAGTAGAAATCAAGTGTTGGCAGATACTCAAGCTTCAAATTCTTCAATGGAATCTTATTCTGCTCAGTTCCTCTGTGTGTTGAACAGAATCCCAGTGCCATTTTTCTAGCATTAACAAGTTTATTTCCTTGGGTTTTCTTCCTCAAAAGAACCTCAGACTTAACTTCTGGCTGTTCTAACAAAGGTGCCTGTATCAGATCATTTAGAGTTTCTACAGTGACTTGCACTGTTTTCCCTCTAATCCATGTTGTTTCTGCCTCAACATCAAAATTAGCATAGAACTCCCTGGTTAGTTCCACATAACCACATTTGTTATTGTGTCTCATGAAAATGTCCCATTCATTGATCCTCCTCCAGTAGCTGATACACTTATGATCCAGCCACTTGGGATGAAATCCTTTGTCCGGAACAATCATTTTGACATCCCCAAGTAGTTCTCCAATGCCTCCTTTCTTCCATTAAACTTAATCTTGATTTCTTCTTCTGTGAATTCAGTCCTCTTTTCAATGCTATCAGGGATTGACAACCTCACCTTTGGACTATTCTTCCCCCAATAACTCAAAGGTAGCAATTCTGGAACATCTTTTCCGGGGGACGATCCTTCAGATGTATCTGATTCATTTCCCTCGGATTCTTGTGCTTCTTCCTGCTCATCCCCAGCATTCTCATTTCCTTCTTCTTCTGTTTGGCCTCCTTCTTGAGCAGGTTCTGTGTTTTCTTCATGAACTTGTTCTGTGTTTTGTTCATTGTCAGGCTGGAAATGCTCTTCTTGAACTCTATCAATGTCATCATGTTGTGAATTGCCTATACCTGAATCATGTATCAATGACGTACTGGTATCTACCTTCTCAGTAACTTCCAGGCTATGCTGATTTAAGATCTCTGTGGGATCTTCCTGTACAGGTTCGTTCAGCAGAAGGGGAATAGCAGTAGGTTCTGAATCTAGAAATCCTTCGATTCCAAAATATTCTTCTGCTTTCTTCTTCTGTTCTGTGGCCCATTCAGGATCATTCATCATTGCAAGTGCTCTCTGAACTACTTCATCCCTGACTTGAGGTGGTAGGAGCCATTGATTCATTTGATTTTCAGCATTTCTCTGTATTCTAAGATATTGACTAACAGTGTCTTCCATAAAGTATTTTCTCTGCTGAGCTTCTTGAGTTTCATTTCTCTGTACTTCTTCTTCATAAGCTTGAATTGCTAATGGAGATGGTTCCACTACTTGGTCAGAATTTATTTGTTGTTGGATTTCCTCTAATTCTGACTCAAGTTTAGCTGCGTATTCACTTGCTTGTTCTACTGAAGTGCGTGCATTCCCTCCTTCTCTAGCCAATTTTCTGAACTTTTTAATCAGTCCTTCCAGAGAGTAAGTCATGTTCCTTACTGTAGTTCCATGCAAGTTCATATCTTCAAAAGTTTGTAAATCTTCAAGTGACTGTTCCTGAAATGTGTCCGCCACTGATTTCTCAATTTGATTCACAAATTCTTGTTCATCTGCGGCTTGTTCTGGTGGTAAATCTTGTTCAATTTCTTTTCCTGTAAATTCTTGTAAATCCATCTGACTTTGAATAAGATCCCTGTTAACCTGAGCTTGCTGATCTTCATCTTGCCCTTCTCTATCATCTTTTTCAGCAATCTGAACCTGTTGGAGATCAGTGCTCGGTTTAGTTGATCCTTGTTCATCAGGTTGATGTTCTTCAATACATGCTCTCCAGCCTTCTGGATCTATGTCTCCCACTTCCAAATTAGTATAAGGGGTGAGCTCCAACCTCTCTGTGTAGGGAACTATCCCTAGAGTTGGTTCAACTTTTTCTTCTTCAGAGCTGGTGTCAGGTACCACATACTTAGGCTTTCTGGCTTTCATCTTTATCCTGAATTTCTTAACAGGTTTTTCAGGTTCTTTTTCTTGTTGCTTTTCTTGCTCAAGAGTGATTTCCAATTGTTCTACATTCTCCAGAAGAGACCCTTGCTGCTTAAATTCTTCAGGATCAGTCTCCTTCTGATTAGAGGGTAACTTTCCTCTCCTTTT
The DNA here is from genome assembly GCA_030278955.1 of Hygrophila difformis. Lineage (NCBI taxonomy): Eukaryota > Viridiplantae > Streptophyta > Magnoliopsida > Lamiales > Acanthaceae > Hygrophila > Hygrophila difformis. The sequence continues at coordinate 34,789,163 of JAOANR010000010.1, read as the reverse complement.
ATAGGTAACAACTTCTTTCTTTTCTTGGGCTGATTGTAGAATCTCAACATCTTCGTCCATTAAGTCCTTTGTCAAGTCCAAAATTTCCTTGGCTGCCGGGTCATCTTCATTCTTCCTCTTCTTTGGAATTCGGATAGTCTCCTTAGATCTGCTTGTCTCCACCTTCCTCCCAGTCCTTTTCTTAGCTATTGGTACTTCATCTGAAGTGCTTGAACTGAGATTGTGTGGCTTTCTCTTTTTGGTGGATACTTTCTTTTTACCTTTCTTGTCTTGAGTTTTCATGAGTTCCTCCCATTCACGATCTGCCTTTCGTTTGTTTGCATAATAGCAATCCATACTTTCTTGCAGTATCGGATGAATTTCATCATTTTCTTCATTCTTTTCTCCCACAATAGTTGTGACCTCATCAACTACTCTCATCTTCTCAATTCTTTGCTCATCATCTGTGCTGTCTTCATCTGAATCGTGCTTCTTGACATAGAAATTCTTGCCCAATCCTTTCAGCATGACATTCATTCCCTTTCTATTCAGATATTTCTCATTCCATGCATCCCAATCATCAATAATTACCTGCTGAATTCTTCCTTGTGTTTGATCAGTATAGGGTCTATGCTCCTTGTATGCATTTTCCATGCACATAGCATCATACATGACATACTTCTCAATGAATTATTTCTTCCTCTCCTGGACATATCCATGAACTTCCTGTTGGAGAGTTGGAGGTAATCTCTTCATAATTTTGTTGGGTCTATCTGTAATGAGAAGATCTGCATCTGCTGGTGTTATTGATGGGGCTGAAACCTTCCTGAAATTTGCTATAGGTTCCAGTCCTTCATTAACAACAGATTCTCTGAAAATATTCCTTACTATATTTTGTGGTGTCTGTTTTGCATCTGATCTCTGCTTCCTGTTTTTGCCTGATCTCTCAGCTTCTCTTTCCTCTGCATCCTTAATCCATGCTTGCTGCTCTGACATCAAATCAGCAAACTCCTCCAAAGGAAATTCCTCATCAGGTTTCCTTATCAACCCTGGTTTAAGAATCCTTTTTCTTAGATCTACACCTTTAGACCAGTTATTCATATACCTGATCCAGCTATTTCTAGCTTCCTGAATAATTCTAAGGACATCTTTCCATACCGTCTTACCTTGTTTAGCTTTCTTGAAATAAGGCTCTAGGTCATGCCTTAAGTTGATCCGAGCATCAATAATCCTATCCAAGGCCAGATTTGTCAAGAAATTCTGTTCAACGGGTCCCTTCTTGTTCAGGAATGTTGGAGGCATGTATGCAGGGAGTGCCTGCTGAGCATCATAGACTCTAGCATTCCGGATTTCATTGAGTTTGCAGCAATATTTGGTGAGTCGCTTCACATATTTTGGTAGTGGTTGAGGATCAAAGTAATCCAACTCCAGCCCTGTCTGATCTTTCGGATTGATAATTCTGTAGCATTCCTGATTCCACTCAGCCATGCACTTCCTTTCCCTTTCCAAAAGTCTTTCCAGTCTGATTTCATTAGGCAGATGCCTGTCATTGAAATTATCATTTGATCATCCCAAAATCTATTCATCCTATTCCAAAATGCTTCTTCTAAATCAATCCTCAATGATTCCTTTTCCTTATCTGGTATATGTTGAAACATTAATGGATTGATATAAAAGTCTGGAGGTGAAATTTGCATTCCTGTCCATCCACCACTTTTCCGAATAGTTTCTACCATGTTAACCGTTTTCACCTTTGCTAAGAATGATTTCTCTTTCTTATCCGATTCTATACTTCGAGCTTGAAGTTCTTCATAGGTCATCTTATGAATCCTTAAGAAATGAGAACAACTGGTAAGTTAGTGTCACCATACTCACATTTAGAGCTTGACTCTAAATGTGCAAATGATAAAAAGAAACATAATACCAGATTTCCTTTTTATATTCACCATTCTATCCATGATATCACCATACTCACATTTAGAGATTTGCTCTAAATGTGGAGATTTCAATGCTGACTAAGTCTACTTTAATGCAAAAAAATAGCAGAAAAACTTAAATTCAAACATCATTAATCAAAAGCAAAACATAAAATTCATCAGATTCATAATATGGAATTACAAAGCATGGTGTTTCTTATGACATTCAACTTATCAATTACAAATGAGGAGGTGTCTCTGCTTCAATTCCAAATCTGAGGAACAGATTACAATGCTCAGAGACTAAGCACCTCATACAGTAAATTGACACGACTCCATAGGTATTCCTTGAAGGACCGTGATTGTTATCATAATAGCTCCTAAGGTCACAAAGTCTCTTTTTAGGTTGTCCTTGAAAGGGTGAGATAAATTCCTCATAACTTGATAACCATCCTCTGACTTGAAATCGAAGATCCTTGAGTCTTCGTCTATTCTTGCACAGAGGAGCGAAGAGCCAAATTCCCTTCTCTTGCTCTTCCCTTTCATCCTTACTTAAGAGCATAAGAGCTTTTACATAAATGGATGGAGGGTGATTATCAGTGATTGCAGGTTTTAAGAGTTCAAATGCTGCTTGTTCATTCTTGTCTTTAACGAACAAACGCAATGCCTCATGTAACTGGTACATCCAATTTCCTGCATTTTTACAGCTTTCAAGGAAAACGCTTTGTGTCTCTTCAAAAGTTCCCCATCCCCATGCTGAAAAGTCTTCAAGAGAAGCCTTTTTCAAGACTAAAGGATGATGAGTAGCCTTTTCGAGCTCTTTGCAGACTAGTTTACAGTTAAAGACAGTCTCAAGGTGGTCAAATGCCAATCTTGATAAAATGTTTCCAAGAATCTCATAAGGAAGATCTGTGATCTGAGTTTCCCCCGATCCAGATTTCTTTATTGAAGTCCTTGGTTGCTTTGATGAAGTTCCAATTTCATAGCTGAATAAGATTAAAAACGATAATAGAATTAAAAACCAAAGAATGCAATTCATTAATGGAAAAGGGATGTACAGTTTTGAGTCATCCATATAATTCTTCGTCCCAGGACAAAAAGCACAAAAGATACAAGCAAAGAAACTATGAACCGCTTAATTTCTAAATTATTCTAATTCTAGCAGTTCTTCTTCATTCTGATCTTCTTCTCCATTGTTCCATTGCTCCCATTCAAATAATATGCCTAGTTCTCTACTTGCTCTTCTGTATTGCTTGACATAATCAAACAGTTCACATGGAATACACTCCATCCTTTCATTGAAAGGTAGTTGCTGTCGCTCTTGAATGGAGTGATTCTTACAAAAACTCCTTTCCTCTTGATCAAGGAATGGGTTTGGGAACTTTTCATCATAAAGGAGCCAATGCAGAACACTCATTTTTAAGAATAGTAGCTCAAAAGGATCCTGAGTTACAGATTTGATCAATTGAATTCCTTCCTCATCCAGCTGCGGATTTTGTTTGGAAAGCAGTAAAAGGGATCTTATAAAAGTGGTTGGTTTGTGTTTATCATCTAATCCGGGTTTAAGAATTTCATAAGCTTTTTCCTCATTTTTATCCTCCACAAAAGCTATCAATGCAGGCACAATATTAAACATATAATTGCCTGCATCCTGACATCCTTTAATGAATTTGATCTGGTTACTTGAGTAAGCATCTCCTCTCCAAACAGCACAAGTTTCCAAATTAGCTCTCTTTAGAGCTAACGATGATCTGCTTGCTGAGAGGAATTGCTTAGAAGTTTCAGATGCTCTAAAAAGTGCCTTTATGCATTCCATTCTTAGTCTTGACAGAATGTCTCCCAATAACTCGGTAAATCAAGTATTTGAGTTTCCAAGAGTTGAGGGTTTTCGACATTTCTGAAAAGAAAAGGAGGAAAAACACAGAATTAAGAGTTAAACTCAACATTTATGTAGTAATGAGATTAGATTTTATTATCAAAATCAGGCTGCATTACATAATACAAAAGATCTGGTCTAGTGACAGTTTCAAAGTCAAAAATTAGAAGACATGTCACATGCATCAATCTCTTCCTTCTTCATCCAAAAATTTATTCATTAATGCTATAGTTGTCATAGTTCTCCCCTGCTGCCATTCTAAAATCAGCTATAGCTCTATTTGTGTCACAACAGAGATAGCTGACCTGATCGACTGTATAGTTAAAATATAATGGCCTATGGAGGGTTTCATGATCATGAACTTCTATAATACAGAATTCCCTCTTTTTCTGCCCTAAAAATGGATTCGGGACATATTCCCATTCTGAGAGTAGGGTGAGAAGATTATATCTAAACTCATAGCTGTTTAATCTATCACTTAAGATTGGACTAATTAAGCGAAGTCCTGTATCTATTTCTTCTCTAGAACTTTTACTTAAACAACATAAAGCATTAAAATATTGAGAAATCTTGAAGTTATCTTCTATTCCTTCATCCAGGATCTGGAATGCCTTGAATCCTTTCCCTTGTGTAAACAGTTCCAAAGCCTTTGGTAGGTTCAGAATATGATTCTTAGCCTTTCTACAGGCATATAGGAACTTGATTTTTCCAGTAGATTCATTAGAGATTCTTTTAAAAGCCGGATCCTCTACATTAAATCTCCGGAGGACAGTAGGGTATTTTGAGACTATTGTAAATGTTGAACAGATTTGTTTGCACTTGAGCAGATCTTCAAAGCTGCTCTGCCCTACTCGTGACAGAATCTCCCCAAGGACATCCAATGGAAGATCAGTCAGGTGTAAAGCAGAGGACTCAGAAGGCTGCTCCTCACTGTTATTTAATCGAATTTTAAAGAAGAAAGATCAGTTGAAATTATACTCCAAGTTTTTCAATTAGGGAAGAACGAGAGTGGATGAAGAAAATTTACACGAAATGAAAAACTTCAACCCTAGTATGAGTAAAACACTATAATGCAGAATGTAAAAACTTGAAACATCAGGAAGAAATGCGGTGAAGAATGAACGGAGAGCTTACGGGTTGTTGCTCGCCATTAGGATTGTTCCTGAAGCTGAATGATTTTGAATAAGGGTTTCGCAATTGAAGAAGAAGAAAAACTTAAAAATGGCGGTTTCTTTTCGAGAGAATATGAAAAGGGTATGAGAATGATTTGAAAAGATAAGGAGGTTATAGGGTATATATATAAAACAATGGGCTGGCCTAGCTAAAGAATAAAGAGTAGGGTACTCAAGTATTATATTTAGATTGTACTCATTCATTCTAGACCTGCCACATCAGTGAGTCTGGTTATTGATTTAAAAATTGAGTTAATGAACCCAAACAACATAAATTGGATAAAATTAGATTGGCTGAAAAACAAAGCGAGAGGTAAACAAAGGATTAAGACTTCTAGATTGTGTATTGAGTCTGGTTAGATCTTTGTTCACCAAATTCATCTTAATACCCAACAAAATCTACCCTTAACTTCTTTCATTTTAAGATTACCAATTCTTTCATCTCATTTCCTGATTTTACTTCCTCTTTTAGTGTGAAGAATATTCAGTGGAGTGTTTGATCAAAGTTTCCTCTGATCCAGACTCCCTTAATGACATTCTCAATTTCAAGAGAAACTTCCAGTTTCATCTTTAATTCATGGTTGAATTGAATAAAGAAACTGATCATACAGGATATGAAGTAGGAGAATTGTACTACATAAAGTTTAAACAATCCAAAATACATCAAAAGATTCCAGGAAATACAAAAATATATAATACTATAGAATTTCCTAGCTCTGGACTGCTCAAGGGTCAATTTCCTCATCATCGGAGTCGGTCCACATAAACTCATCAGGAAACACCTCACCACAATACAATCTAAACTGCCTCACCATGTCAAAGAATTGACAAGGGATACAGTCCATCCTGATGTGTGGTGGTAATAAGACTCGAACCTGCAAAGTATGATCCTTACAATAGCTCTTCTCTGGTTGCCCTTGAAAAGGATTTGGGATTTGAGGAATATGGATGAGCCAATGAAAAAGATAGAGTTTAATAAAAACCACTTCTAAAACATTAGAAGCTACTGTTTGAATCAACTCTAATCCTTCTTCAATCAACTTATCTTCCTGTTTTGTTAAGAGGAGCATCGTTCTGAGCAGAATAGTGGGTTCATGTCCATCATCTAATCCTGGCTTGAGTAGTTCAAATGCCTTCTTCTCATCTCGTTCCTCCACAAATGCTTTCAATGCAGGTTCAATGTTGAACATAAAGTTCCCTGCATTTTGGCACTCTTGAATGAATCTTTTCTGGTTGTCAGGATAAACATCTTCTCTCCATCTCATGCATGATTCCAAGTCTACTCTCTTGTATACAAGATGAGTTTTGCTTGCTTGATAAAATGACGGAGAGACTACTGCTACCCTGAAGAGCTCCCTAACATTATCTTTTCCAATTCTTGACAGAATATCCCCCAAAAACTCAGTGGGTAAATGAGATATCTGAGTTCCAACGCGCTATGGATTCCTAGCATTTCTGTTTCTAGAAAATAATACGATAAGGAAAACAGGGGAATATTTTATCTAGAATGATGGAACCAGAAATTCAAAAATGGGGTTTCATCCTATTGTGAAGTTCCAAAAGTCCCATTTGGATAATGCGTCAGTTACAAACTAAAGATTCAGAAAAGACTCTCTGGATTAATGAGTGTAAAGAAACGACTCTTAGTTATGAGAAATCTTAAATGTTTAATGTTTCCGTTTTCTAAAGCCATTCCCTGAAGAATATAAAATCATGAACCCTAGGTCTAGAAATGCAATCCGGCAACAAACTTTGCAAAATAGAACTAAAAATATAAGAAAGGTAGAATAAACTAATTGCTTACGGATTGTTCTCAGCCATTTTCTTCGTCGATGGGTTTTCCGAATGATCTTGCTTACAAGAATGATTGAGAATGATAAAAATGGTGTATGGCGATTTCTTCTTGAATAAGAGAAAAAAATCTGAAGAAAAATTTTGAAATGACAACTGAGAGGAATGACTGCAAGGACAGAGACGCCCTATTTTTATCTAAGGACTGCAGGGGTCAAGATAGTAAATCTTGCTCTCTGCAGAGAGTAATGATTAAGTCTAGAATAAACCTATTTTGAAGATTTTATTTAAAAAGACTCAGATAAAAATCTAATGTAAAAGATAAGATCAAGTTGTTTCCTTTTTAATAAGAATGAAGCGAGGAGTACATATCAACATCAAAGGACTTAAAATTTAGATACAAATTAAGAGATTACATAATCATTCAATTTGAATCTGGATCAGTTTCTAATTCTGACTCAGATTCAATTACATGCTCATTAAAATTTTCTCTTAATCTCCTAATCAAACTAGTAACCTCACAACACAAACAATCAATGTTTGTGGCACCATAGTTAAAGTGTGGAGGTTCCCTAACTAAGTCCCTACTATGTGGCGCTAAATAATGTCATACCCCCTAATTTTTCGGGCAATCTTGTAAACTTTTGAACTACGTTATGGCTTGATCCCTTTACCGGGTACGTAGGCAGCTTGGAAGTTTTAATTCTAAGTTCAGTCACAACATAATAAAACAAACACAAGACCTTAGCACGAGACGAGAAAAGCCGAAACACAACTTCGAGGACGAAGTTGATTCTTAAGGAGGGTAGACTGTAATACCCGAGAATTTTCCAACATAACATAAAACAATAATTAAATAAATAAATAAATAATAAATAAAATAAATACTATAAATAAATAAACAAATCCAGCCAATAAAAGAAATAAATAAAGATAAGGAAATGAGGAATGAGATTTTTACTTAAAAAGGAATTAAAGGAATTTAATTAAACAAAAGGATGGATAAATGGAACACCAAAACCCGACACTAATGAACTCGAGTATTCGAGTCCAAACCATCCAACTAGACTAAGAATAAAATTAGAAAGAAAGTATGAACTCGAATATACCCCGGGAATCGGAATTCGGGAGCAAAGAGGGATAGAAACCCGAAAGAGAGGCGGAAACGCACGACGGATCGCACGACCCGCCCGGACCGAAGTCCAGGCGTAGACGGCGCGGTGGCCGCGCGGTGGAAGGGGTTTAGCGCGCCACGACCGCGCCACCCCACAGATTTGGTTGTTGCGTGAATCTCTCACCCGAACGCGGCTTTTTCGACTTTCGGTTGGACACCTCTCGACTCCAGAGTTCTAGGTCGGCCTTGGACGCCCTAGGGACTTAGAATTCTATAAATAAGCCCCTTGGGAGCCCCGAACAAGTTTACGAAACCCTAAAGCACTCTATACGTTCGGAACCCTAAATCCGGAGTCGTCGGAGGCACGAAACCAAGACGAACGCTGTGGACGAGTTCGCAACAGATCTCCATAGTCGTGGTAAGTCTCGGTCCAATTTCTATTCAATAAACGATTCGAAAACGAATCCTAATCATCTCCTTTTTCTTTCTACACCCCCGTATCGAATCTAGATCGTAGAACCCGACGAACGGAGAGGAGAAACGGTGATCTGGAAGCCACGCCTCCGAATTGGACATTCCCGACGTTCATAGACACTGTAAGTTAGCCTTACATGGTTTTGGGAGATTTTAAAACATTCGAAACCTAAAAGATTTGACAAGAATCATAAATCTGTCTACTTTTGTTTTCTACCGACGCAACAGAATTGTTGAATTTTTCCGACCCTTAAAACGAACTCAAACGGAAAAACTTAAAACACGAAAAACGTTCCTAAGACTTAGACCTAGCTACTGTAAAAATTTGAGAATTTTTGGAGTTGATTTAATAGGTGGAAACCCGTTGAAACCGAACTGTTTGATTTTAGATCTTGAAATCTTGGACAGAACTTAGGAATGATCTTGATCTCGTTTTTGACATAGGATCTAGGCTGTTTTAGATCTTTGGCCGAACATGAAAGTTGTAGATAAATGTCTTAAGGTGATCCCTGTCAAATTTCATTAAATTTGGAGTTGAATTGATATGGTAGAAATTGAAATCTTTGATCTGTGATGTATTAAACTCGGACAGATTTCTTGTTATGCGAAAATTAGCGTTTTTGACCTACTTAGGTATCTCGGATTGAAAAAGTTAAAACACGAAAGTTGTAGATCTTGATGTTTCCGAGTCAGATATGAAATTTTGGAATTTTTGGAATTAAATCTGATTTTTGACGAATTTTGGAGTAAACTGTGATTTACCGAAACGAAATTTTGAAATCTTGTTGAAACATGGAATTAACCTTTAGGGTTGAAACGAATTGAGATATTGTTTCTAAATTAATACATTGGAAGTCAGATTTTAAAAAAAAAAAAAAAACTAAATCCCCTTACAAACTTGATAAATTAAAATTAGGGGTGAGTGCTCTGCAGGGTGCCCCCTAACGATTCACTTCGTGCCGTAATGGACGATGGTGACCCCGCGCGCTATACTTGAAATGTGATATTGCCAAAACGGCGAAACTTAGAGCCTACACTCTCGTGAATATCCGTATGGGTTTCCCGAGGCTCCGGAGTGGTACTGGGTATGGCTGATACGGCTGCGGCCGCCGGGCTACCGGCTAAACTTGTTGACATCGCGATCTTTATCGTGAAACTTGAGATACCAAATCGGGAATGTAATGGGGATTCTAAATTAAACTAAACTAGATTAAATGATATGGTTGTCCAATTAAATTATTAAATGCTTTATTTAAATTATGGTTATTATCTTGGACCATGTGATATGTGTTATTAAATAGAGCCTGAGATAGATTGTGCTATATGATATGGATTATATGAAATCAAATATTATGTTATTATCATGCTTTTGTTAAATTATTAAAGTATGGCTTTTAAACCCTACGATCATGCATGTGTTAACTTACTCAGCAATCTTGCTGATCAAAACCGTTTTTATTCCTTTCTTTACAGAATATGTGGAATGAGCATGTGTGAGCACGAATCATGCATGGGATTTTGGGAACTTTTATTTTGCTTTTAAATTTCGTACTTAGACTATGTTATGAACGGGCCTGTTTAACCCGTGTTTTGGCCATGTCGGCCCTATTTAAATTTTCCGCTGCGATACTGTACTAAACTAAATATTTCCGCTGCGCTATGCTATTATTATTTTCGATTTATATTGTATGGGCTATTTTGAATGCTTTAAATGTTTTAAACACTGCAATACCTAGCCTTGCATCTCTTTAGTAAGCTCGGAGAAACCGTGTCTTACTAGGGAGATGTGGCGGTGACATCCCGACCTGGGTTACCAAAAACCGGGGTGTTACAAGTTGGTATCAGAGCCCGGCTATTTTCAAATTATTATTTTTAAATTATTATTATTTTTAAACTATTATTTAAACCACTATTATTTTTAAACTATTATTAAACCATTATTATTTTTAAACTATTATTAATATTTTGACATATTTTAAATTTTAAACTTTTATTTCCATGGAGAAATTTTATTTTAAAACCCATGGGAAAATATATATATACATGTGGTGCATTAAATTATTATTGGGGGGAACTATCATTTGCATATGCATGTTGCATCTCTGCTATGAACTTAGCATCTTGGCGAAACTTGAACTTAGAATCTTTGCGAAACTTGAACTTAGAATCTTTGCAAAACTTGAACTTAGCATCTTGGCGAAACTTGAACTTAGAATCTTGGAAACTCGAACCTAGAATCTTGGCGAATATTAACCTAGATCTCTTGCTTGCGCTAGATGGCTAGTCAGGACATGATGCAGTTGATGGTCAGGATGATGAGCGTTCATCTCGATTCCCACCAAACCCTAGAGCAGATGAAGTACCGTATGGCTCAATTGGAGGCCAACTTACATCACATGGGCAACTTGAGAGAGGCGGATCATCACCGCATAAACCAACTCGAGCGCCAAGTCCAAACCCTTACTACACAAAACTTAATACTAAAGGAATACATCGATGCCCACGGGCAAGATTTAAACACTATCTTTGACGACCTACTACCGCCGAGTTCGGAGGAGGAAGATCCGGAGGAAGATCCTGCTACCCCGCCGAGAGACGTCATGAGGCACTAGAGATTCTACTGTTAGACATTGTTTTGCTAGAAAAGTATTTCTACTTTTGTACTAAAATTTCTTATGAGGGAATAAAATGTCGATTTATTTTTTTTTTTAAATCAAAACAAAACAAAACAAAATAAAATAAAACCTCGAAGCATACGATGCTCCTTAGTTCGAACAAAGCACCACGTGCTAAATTACTACACACATATCCATTCATACAAATTGCTTAGACTATATGCTAAATTCATCAGTCCTAAACTATCCTATTTGTACCAGAATGGCACCCAGAGGAAGAGGAAGAGGCAGAGCCCAACCTGCTCCCCAAACCACCACTGAAACACCTACTGAAACACCACCAAACGTCACCGAACCAAACCAACCTGATGAGGAACAGCCCCAAGGTGCGCAGGACGCCCCCGCACCGAACAATGTGGGCGATCGTCTTAGGACGATAGAGGAAGTGTTGATTGCGCTCGGAAACGCGCAAGTCAACCAGGGTCAAGCTGCGGCGGTACCTCCGCCCCAAGCTCGCCCTAACTACCTGGCGATGGTGAATCCCTACCAGCCGCCCCACTATGCTGGTGAGGAGGATCCAGCTAAACTGGAGGAATGGATCCGGACTTTCGACAAGCTGCTGGGAGCGGTCAAATGTCCGGAAGAAGAGAGGGTACACGTCGCTTCATACTACTTGGGAGGCGAAGCGGATGACTGGTGGCAAGCAACGCAAGCCAAACTAACTGAGGATGACGAGCCTTACTCGTGGATGGAGATGATGGAACTACTCAGGGATCGATTCTATCCCTTGAGTACCAAAGCTGCCATGTACGAAGAATTCCTGTCGTTGAAGCAAGGAAGCCAAACGGTGCAAGAATACTACACCCGCCTTAAGGAGCTGGTGAGGTTCGCACCAAGACTAGTACCTACTGATGCGGAAAAGGCACAGAAATTCGAGATGGGACTGAACCTGTCTGTGCGTGAAGTGATCGCGGGAGTACACTACCCCGATTTGCAAGCCGTATACGATCGCGCTGTAGCGGTAGCACGCGTGCAGCAGCTGAAAAGAAGGGTGAGTGGGGAGTCCAGCAGGGGTCCTCAAGACAAGAGGAGCCGAGACTCAAGAAATGAGAACAACACTGGAAGGAACGAGCAGCGCAGAGGGTCGAATCGGCCCCAACAAAACAACACTGGGAGGAGGTTCAATCAAGAAGATCCGGTACCCGCCTTGCCCGCGATGTGGACGACCACATCTGGCAAGGGGATGCCCGCAACAAGGCGCTTGTTACCGATGCGGTCGAATGGGTCATGTTCGACGGGAATGTCGAACTAGGCTCGAGAACATAACGAAGAGGGACGATTTGGTCGCGGGCCAAGAGCAGCCTCAAAACCAAAACGGGCGAAATGGGAATAACCAAGGGTACAGACCCCCTCAAAATAGGCCGCAAAACCAGAACCAGAACCAACGACCTCCGCCCCCGCAGAATCAAAACCAACAGCAAAATCAGCAGCCAAATGGGAATCAGCAGGGCAATCAGGGACGCCCTGTGGGGAGGCTCAATGTGGTAAACCAAGCGGACGTGCCTGCGCAAGAAGAAGTGATGGCAGGTACATTCCATGTTTTGAATACACCCCTTAGAATTTTATTTGATTCCGGAGCTAGTTGCTCAATTATTGCATCAAGGATAGTGCCTGAGTTAGATCTACCTAAGTGCGAGAGAATTAGCTTAGGAATTCAATTGCCTTCTGGAGAAGTAGTGTCTTGCTCTAAACGATATAACGGAATTCCTATAGTGATTAAGAACGTAGAATTCTTCGCGAACTTGGTAGAATTTAACTTAAGAGACTTCGACATCATACTGGGGATGGATTGGCTATCCCAGTATAAAGCGGTGATCGAATGCCAAAAGCAAAAGATCACCTTGTCAAAAAGTAGGGGAAAGAGAGTGATCTTTTACTTTCAGCCCCCTAAGAAAAGTAACAAAATCGTTAGTGCACTTAAACTAAATAACTTGATGCGTAAGGGGTATGAACTATATGCGTGCTATGTGCACAACCTTGAGGCGGAAGAAACCAAGGTTGATAGCATACCAGTGGTAAGAGAGTACCCGGACGTGTTCCCTGAAGACGTTCCGGGCATGCCACCTGAGAGAGATCTTGAGTTCACCATAGATCTCATTCCGGGGACAGAGCCTGTCTCAAAAGCTCCGTACCGGATGGCACCACTGGAAATGAAGGAGTTAAAGGAACAACTCGAGGAGCTATTGGGAAAAGGTTACATAAGACCGAGTACGTCCCCTTGGGGAGCACCGGTTTTGTTTGTCAAGAAGAAAGACGGAGGACTACGCCTTTGCATAGATTACCGAGGACTAAACCAAGTGACTATTAAGAATAAATACCCCCTACCGAGAATAGAGGATCTGTTTGATCAACTGAAGGGAGCTTCAGTATTCTCGAAGATCGATTTGCGATCTGGGTATCATCAATTGAGGATTGCCGAGAAGGACATTCCAAAGACGGCGTTTCGAACACGATATGGCCATTACGAGTTCACAGTGTTATCCTTCGGGTTAACAAATGCTCCGGCCATGTTCATGAATCTCATGAACAACGTGTTCCGAGAATTGTTAGACCAGTGTGTCGTAGTGTTCATTGACGACATCCTGATCTACTCGAAGAGCGAGGAAGAGCATGCGAAACACTTACATCAAGTGTTGGAAATCTTGCGAAGAAATCAGCTATACGGTAAGCTGTCGAAATGTGACTTCTGGCTGAAAGAAGTGGCATTTCTCGGACACATAGTATCCGCTGATGGAGTATCAGTGGATCCGGCAAAAGTTTCTGCCGTGACTGAATGGGCAACTCCGAAAAGTCCAACGGAAATAAGGAGTTTCCTTGGATTAGCCGGATATTATAGACGATTCGTGAAGGACTTTTCAAGGATTGCACGTCCTTTGACCCAGCTACTTAAGAAAGGAGCAAAATACGAGTGGACCGAAGCATGTGAGACATCGTTTCAAGAGCTGAAGAAACGACTCACAACCACACCCGTATTAACATTACCATCAGAGAATGGTGACTTCGAAGTATATAGTGATGCTTCGAAGGAAGGTTTAGGTTGTGTTTTGATGCAAGACTCGAGAGTCGTAGCCTATGCATCACGCCAATTAAAACCTCACGAGGAAAATTATCCGACACACGACCTGGAGTTGGCAGCGGTCGTTTTCGCTCTAAAGATATGGAGACATTATCTTTATGGGCGGAAGTGTCGAATGTTCACCGACCACAAAAGCTTGAAGTATATATTCACTCAGAAGGAGTTGAATTTGAGACAGCGAAGGTGGTTGGAACTCATTAAGGACTACGATTTAGAGATAGCATACCACGAGGGGAAGGCGAATGTGGTAGCCGATGCCCTAAGTCGGAAAACCCAACACGTGACAAACTCGTTGGTAATTCCGCCGGCATTGTACATGGATTTGGCAAGATTGGAGTTAGAACTTGTGCATCCTGGCACAGTGAGAGAAACGATCAATGCCATGGTCGTAGAGACTCCAATATTAGACGAGATTCGACTCGCTCAACCGGGCGATCCGAAACTTGAGAAGATGAAAGAGTATATTGCCGAAGGAAAGGCAATAGGATTTGCTGTCCACGAGGATGGAAGCATCCGTTTCAAAGGTAGATGGTGTGTACCTTTTAAATGTGCCGAGTTAAAGCAAAGGTTGATGGAGGAAGGGCACAACACGCCATATTCCGTACATCCCGGAGGTGACAAGCTATACAAAGATCTGAAGAAGATCTATTGGTGGCCGGGAATGAAGAAGGAAGTGGCAAATTTCGTAGCAAGATGTCTCACCTGCCAAAAGGTTAAGGCAGTGCGACATAAACCCTTAGGATTGATGCAACCACTAGAGATTCCAAGTTGGAAGTGGGATAGCATCTCAATGGACTTTGTCTCGGGATTACCCCGATCACCTAAAGGCATGAACAAGATTTGGGTGATTGTGGATAGGCTAACGAAGACAGCCATATTTATCCCAATGAAAGACACGTGGACTATGGACCAATTGGCCCGAGCCTACATTGATAATGTGGTACGACGACATGGAGTACCACATGATATCATTTCCGATAGAGACAGTAGATTTGTCTCTCATTTCTGGACGGAGTTACAAAAAGCTCTCGGTACTCAAATCAAAATGAGCACCGCATTCCACCCGATGACGGATGGACAAACCGAGAGAACAATCCAAACACTAGAAGACATGCTGAGAGCATGCGTGTTGGAATTTAAAGGGAATTGGGAATCTCATTTACCCTTGATTGAGTTTTCCTATAATAATAGTTATCATGCGAGTATTGGCATGGCACCTTTCGAGGCATTGTATGGACGAAAGTGCCGAAGCCCTTTGAGCTGGGAAGAAAACGATAAGTCCGTGGTAGTGGGACCACAACTTATCGAAGACATGGCTGAACAAATCAAAGTGATCCAAGGGAAGATGAAAGCCGCACAAGACCGTCAAAAGAGCTATGCCGACGTGAGACGACGAGACCTAGAATTTCAAGTGGGAGATAGGGTCATGCTAAAGATATCGCCCATGAAGGGGGTGATGCGCTTTGGCAAACGAGGGAAGTTAAGTCCGCGATACATAGGACCTTACGAAATTCTAGAACGAGTCGGAACTCTAGCCTACCGATTGGCTTTACCGCCACACTTAGATAGAGTTCATAATGTCTTTCATGTCTCACAACTAAAGAAGTATGTGCCGGACCCGACACATGTACTTCAACCGGAGATAATTGAGCTCGATGAAGATTTGACTTATGAAGAGGTCCCAGTGCGTATTCTCGATACTAAGGAACGAGTAACGAGGAACAAAACCATCAAAATGATCAAAGTTCTTTGGTCGAATCACGAAAGTGAGACGGCAACTTGGGAAGTAGAATCCGATATGAGAGAACGATACCCGACATTGTTCCAAACCGATACCGACACAGTTATGGGGACATAACTGCAATCTTAAGGGGGAGAGGATGTCATACCCCCTAATTTTTCGGGCAATCTTGTAAACTTTTGAACTACGTTATGGCTTGATCCCTTTACCGGGTACGTAGGCAGCTTGGAAGTTTTAATTCTAAGTTCAGTCACAACATAATAAAACAAACACAAGACCTTAGCACGAGACGAGAAAAGCCGAAACACAACTTCGAGGACGAAGTTGATTCTTAAGGAGGGTAGACTGTAATACCCGAGAATTTTCCAACATAACATAAAACAATAATTAAATAAATAAATAAATAATAAATAAAATAAATACTATAAATAAATAAACAAATCCAGCCAATAAAAGAAATAAATAAAGATAAGGAAATGAGGAATGAGATTTTTACTTAAAAAGGAATTAAAGGAATTTAATTAAACAAAAGGATGGATAAATGGAACACCAAAACCCGACACTAATGAACTCGAGTATTCGAGTCCAAACCATCCAACTAGACTAAGAATAAAATTAGAAAGAAAGTATGAACTCGAATATACCCCGGGAATCGGAATTCGGGAGCAAAGAGGGATAGAAACCCGAAAGAGAGGCGGAAACGCACGACGGATCGCACGACCCGCCCGGACCGAAGTCCAGGCGTAGACGGCGCGGTGGCCGCGCGGTGGAAGGGGTTTAGCGCGCCACGACCGCGCCACCCCACAGATTTGGTTGTTGCGTGAATCTCTCACCCGAACGCGGCTTTTTCGACTTTCGGTTGGACACCTCTCGACTCCAGAGTTCTAGGTCGGCCTTGGACGCCCTAGGGACTTAGAATTCTATAAATAAGCCCCTTGGGAGCCCCGAACAAGTTTACGAAACCCTAAAGCACTCTATACGTTCGGAACCCTAAATCCGGAGTCGTCGGAGGCACGAAACCAAGACGAACGCTGTGGACGAGTTCGCAACAGATCTCCATAGTCGTGGTAAGTCTCGGTCCAATTTCTATTCAATAAACGATTCGAAAACGAATCCTAATCATCTCCTTTTTCTTTCTACACCCCCGTATCGAATCTAGATCGTAGAACCCGACGAACGGAGAGGAGAAACGGTGATCTGGAAGCCACGCCTCCGAATTGGACATTCCCGACGTTCATAGACACTGTAAGTTAGCCTTACATGGTTTTGGGAGATTTTAAAACATTCGAAACCTAAAAGATTTGACAAGAATCATAAATCTGTCTACTTTTGTTTTCTACCGACGCAATAGAATTGTTGAATTTTTCCGACCCTTAAAACGAACTCAAACGGAAAAACTTAAAACACAAAAAACGTTCCTAAGACTTAGACCTAGCTACTGTAAAAATTTGAGAATTTTTGGAGTTGATTTAATAGGTGGAAACCCGTTGAAACCGAACTGTTTGATTTTAGATCTTGAAATCTTGGACAGAACTTAGGAATGATCTTGATCTCGTTTTTGACATAGGATCTAGGCTGTTTTAGATCTTTGGCCGAACATGAAAGTTGTAGATAAATGTCTTAAGGTGATCCCTGTCAAATTTCATTAAATTTGGAGTTGAATTGATATGGTAGAAATTGAAATCTTTGATCTGTGATGTATTAAACTCGGACAGATTTCTTGTTATGCGAAAATTAGCGTTTTTGACCTACTTAGGTATCTCGGATTGAAAAAGTTAAAACACGAAAGTTGTAGATCTTGATGTTTCCGAGTCAGATATGAAATTTTGGAATTTTTGGAATTAAATCTGATTTTTGACGAATTTTGGAGTAAACTGTGATTTACCGAAACGAAATTTTGAAATCTTGTTGAAACATGGAATTAACCTTTAGGGTTGAAACGAATTGAGATATTGTTTCTAAATTAATACATTGGAAGTCAGATTTTAAAAAAAAAAAAAAACTAAATCCCCTTACAAACTTGATAAATTAAAATTAGGGGTGAGTGCTCTGCAGGGTGCCCCCTAACGATTCACTTCGTGCCGTAATGGACGATGGTGACCCCGCGCGCTATACTTGAAATGTGATATTGCCAAAACGGCGAAACTTAGAGCCTACACTCTCGTGAATATCCGTATGGGTTTCCCGAGGCTCCGGAGTGGTACTGGGTATGGCTGATACGGCTGCGGCCGCCGGGCTACCGGCTAAACTTGTTGACATCGCGATCTTTATCGTGAAACTTGAGATACCAAATCGGGAATGTAATGGGGATTCTAAATTAAACTAAACTAGATTAAATGATATGGTTGTCCAATTAAATTATTAAATGCTTTATTTAAATTATGGTTATTATCTTGGACCATGTGATATGTGTTATTAAATAGAGCCTGAGATAGATTGTGCTATATGATATGGATTATATGAAATCAAATATTATGTTATTATCATGCTTTTGTTAAATTATTAAAGTATGGCTTTTAAACCCTACGATCATGCATGTGTTAACTTACTCAGCAATCTTGCTGATCAAAACCGTTTTTATTCCTTTCTTTACAGAATATGTGGAATGAGCATGTGTGAGCACGAATCATGCATGGGATTTTGGGAACTTTTATTTTGCTTTTAAATTTCGTACTTAGACTATGTTATGAACGGGCCTGTTTAACCCGTGTTTTGGCCATGTCGGCCCTATTTAAATTTTCCGCTGCGATACTGTACTAAACTAAATATTTCCGCTGCGCTATGCTATTATTATTTTCGATTTATATTGTATGGGCTATTTTGAATGCTTTAAATGTTTTAAACACTGCAATACCTAGCCTTGCATCTCTTTAGTAAGCTCGGAGAAACCGTGTCTTACTAGGGAGATGTGGCGGTGACATCCCGACCTGGGTTACCAAAAACCGGGGTGTTACAAATAATCACAGTATTCGCGATGTCCTTGTCCCCGAAAGGGATTAGGCTCTTCTTCACTTTCGTTGAACAACTTGCTGATCTTCGTCTCAATCTTACGAATATGATCTTCATCTTTAAGGATTGATCCAAGAAGATACAATCCTTCATCAATTTCCTCAAGGCTCTCCGAACTCAGAAGAATGAAGGCCTTGATGAAGATTGAAGGGTGATGGTTGTCGTCGATTCCAGGCTTAAGGACTTCAAAAGCAGCTTCCTTGAGCCCTGTGTTGCAGAAGATTGAGAGTGCAGGCTCTAGTTTTAACATGAAATTTCCCGCCTCTCTGCATCTTCGCAATATTTGGACGTAATGAGAGTCAAGTGTCCTCTCTGCAGTCATCCGCCTCTCTACATTCGCTCTCCTCCATACTACAGGCGCCTTACTTGCTCTGGCGAACTTCTTGCAAGTTGGGGCTAACCTGGCTACATCCTTCATTTCTTCTCTTCCCAGCCTTGAGAGAATGTCTCCTAAAATTTCATCAGGAATGTCTAGAATAGAAGTTCTAGCATTGGGAGCTGCTGCGGCCATTCTGATTTCTGATAAAGGTTTAGGATAATTTCTTTGGGCGGAAAATGTTTGGAATGAACGAAGAGAAGGATTCGATTAGATTTTATAGCAGAAAAACTAAATTCTGCCATAATTACTGGCGGTTGAAACGACGGGTGATGGTTGGTGTAAGAGAAGAAGAAGAGTCTGAAAATGGTATTTTGGTCTTTGGGAAGTTTGAAAATCTATCCGTTCAATATTCCCAGACTCTCGCTCTGTCGATTGTCATCGCGTGGCTATAAAAATCCTTTCTCGCTTTGTTAATTACAACGCGAGAAAACATTCTTGTACAATTTCCAGAGTAAAATAGTCTCGCTTTGTATTTCGACAAAGCGTAGACATCAAACTCTTATTACTTAACAACTCATCAGAATTAACAGGATAGAAATTTGAACTGATCACCTCGCATCATAACGTTTTCAAAGCGTGAGCAAGAGTAATTCCTTTTTAACTCACGCTTTGACAAAATTACAGGAGCGTGGCCTCAGAATCCATTCATACTTAATTTTCCAAACACTTAATACTCAAAAACCTGGTTGAAGATTCTTATCTCATCCTCCTTCATTCCATCACAGCTTCATTTCTCGAATTCCTGAAAATAGAGAATAAAAGAATTAGAGATGGAAAATAAATTTTAAGAAAAAGGGAAATACTACTCAGTTAACCTGGGTAGTATCCACCCCCCTATTTTTTTTTTTAAGAAAACAAAAAACTAAGGATTATCCAAATATTCAGTTTGGATATTTAAATCTTGTTGACCAATATATTCCTTTAGCCTGTGTCCATTTACAGTCTTTTCTCCTTCATTGAGCATAATTGTAACTGCTCCATTGTCATGAACGGCTACAATAGGAAATGGTCCTGTCCACCTTGATCTGAGCTTTCCTGGAAATAATTTCAAACAAGAATTATAAAGCAAAACCAATTGACCAACAGAAAATTCCTTATGTTTAATTTTTGAATCATGAATTTTCTTAGTTCGATCTTTATAAATCTTGCTGCTTTCATATGCTTCCAGTCTCATCTCTTCCAATTTAGACAGATCAAACTTCCTCTTATCTTGTCCTGACTGAAAATCCATGTTGAGCATTTTAATGGCCCAATATGCTCTATGTTCTAGCTCAATTGGGAGATGGCATGCTTTTCCAAAAACTAATCTGTAGGGAGACATTCCTATAGGAGTTTTAAAAGCAGTTCTGTAAGCCCATAAAGCATCATCTAGCTTCTTTGACCAGTCTTTTCTTGTAATATTCACAGAAGCTTGTAAAATGTGCTTGATTTCCTTATTAGATACCTCCACTTGTCCACTTGTCTGAGGATGATATGGTGATCCAACTTTATGATGAACACCATACTGCTTCAGTAATTTCTCAAAGAGTTTATTCACAAAGTGAGATCCTCCATCAGATATAATGGCACGGGGGGCTCCAAACCTGGTAAAAATATTCTTCTGTAGAAATTTAGTAACTTGTTTAGCTTCATTATTGGGTAAGGCTACTGCTTCCACCCATTTTGAGACATAATCAACAGCTACTAGAATATAATGATTACCAAAAGATGGGGGAAATGGTCCCATAAAATCAATTCCCCAAACATCAAATATCTCTACTTCTAAAATCCCTTTTTGAGGCATTTCTTCTCTGATTGAAATGTTTGCCAATCTTTGACATCTGTCACACATCTTTATAAGTTTCTGGGAATCCAAAAAGATAGTTGGCCAATAAAATCCACAGTCTAAGACTTTTCTAGCAGTCCTAGCAGGACCATGATGGCCTCCTAAAGGGTTCTCATGACACTTTCTAACAATTTGGAAGCCTTCTTTCTCATGAACACAACGCCTAATAACCTGATCGGAACAAAACTTGAATAAAAAGGGATCATCCCAATAGTATTTCTGAATTTCTCTGAAAAACCTTGACTTCTGATGAGAGTCTTTAAACTTTGGGACAATCTTGCAAGCTAGATAATTAGCAAAATCTGAAAACCAAGGACAATCAAATTGATGCAACTGCAAAGCATACAATTGTTCATCTGGAAATTTATCATTTACAACTTCCTCCTTCTCTGTTTTCTCCTCCAATCTAGAAAGATGGTCTGCTACTCCATTATCTTTCCCTTTTCTATCCTTGATAATAATGTCAAATTCTTGTAGAAGTAAAACCCATCTTATCAGCCTCGGTTTGGCTTCTTGCTTTGAGAAAAGATATCGTAATGCAGAATGATCTGTGTAAACTATAGTCTGGGCTCCAATAAGATACTGTCTGAACTTGTCAAAAGCAAAAACTACAGCATACATTTCCTTTTCTGTAGTAGTGTAGTTTATCTGGGCATCATTAAGAGTATGGCTAGCATAATAGATAACATGATGTTTGCCTTCTTTATGTTGCCCCAAAACTGCCCCTACTGCATTCTCACTCCCATCACACATAAGCTCAAAAGGTAGACTCCAATCAGGAGACTGAACTATAGGTGCAGTGATTAATTTCTCCTTCAAAGTCTTAAAAGCTATCAAGCAATCTTCATCAAAGTTAAATGTCACATCCTTATGAAGAAGATTACATAAGGGTCTTGCTATCTTAGAAAAGTCCTTAATAAACCTTCTATAAAAACCAGCATGACCAAGAAAACTCCTTACTGCCTTAATTGTTTTGGGTGGTGGTAAATTTGCTATTACAGAAACCTTAGCCTTATCTACTTCTATTCCTGCTCTAGATACTTTGTGTCCTAAGACAATTCCTTCCTGAACCATGAAATGACACTTTTCCCAGTTAAGAACTAGGTTAGTGTCCTCACATCTCTGCAAAATTTTTGACAAATTTTTTAAAGAATCTTCAAAGTCAGTTCCATGAACAGTAAAATCATCCATAAACACTTCAATGCATTTTTCAATAAAATCAGAGAAAATACTCATCATGCATCTTTGAAACGTAGCAGGAGCATTACATAATCCAAAAGGCATTCTTCTATAAGCAAATGTTCCATATGGGCAAGTAAAAGTTGTTTTCTCATGATCTTCACTAGCAATAACTATTTGATTATAACCTGAATAACCATCTAAAAAGCTGTAAAATGGTTTACCTGATAGTCTTTCTAACATTTGATCAATGAATGGTAAAGGAAAATGATCATTTCTTGTGGCAGTGTTTAATTTTCTATAATCAATGCAAACTCTCCAACCAGTTACTGGTCTTGTTGCTACTTCATCACCATGTTCATTGGTCACAATACAAATCCCACCCTTTTTGGGTACAACTTGTGTTGGACTCACCCATTTACTATCAGAGATAGGATAGATTATACCTGCATCAAGTAGCTTGATTACCTCTTTCTTGACAACTTCCTGCATTGGTGGATTTAGCCTCCTTTGTGGTTGTCTGGATGGTTTGTATTCATCCTCCATCAGAATCCTATGCATACAAATGTGTGGACTGATGCCTTTGATATCTGCTATAGTCCAAGCAATTGCCTGAATGTGATTTTTAAGAGTACCTACTAGAGCTTGTTCTTGTTCTTCACTCAATTTGGATGAAATTATTACCGGAAGCTTCTTTTTGTCTGCCAAAAAGGCATACTTAAGATGTTCTGGTAATACTTTAAGCTCAAGCTCGGGTGGGTTTTCTATTGATGGAGTTAATTTGCTTCGAGTTTGTACTTCCATCTTTAAATCAGATCCTTCATCAGAAGGGTCTGTTTTATCAATGTCATCCTCAGATTGCTCTGAAGATGGCATATCCTCACTTTCTGATCCATCCTTGATTTCACCAGTCTCAGGATCAGCGAATCTAACCGCACACAAATAAGCAAAAGTAGCATCTTTAGCATTTGTGAGTGGGGTGAGATTGTTCTCAATTACATCAGTGGTAAAGAGATTATAGTAATCAAAAAGATTTCCCTCCTCCATAGTACTAGCATCTAATTCCTTCCCCGCTACATTGGTTTCAAAAGCGTTAAAAGGATATGTTGACATCTTCATCATGTCGAAAGTGACCTCCTGGTTATCAACATGAAGTTTCACTATGCCATTCTTTGCATCAATCATGGCTCCCGCAGTCACCAGAAAAGGCCTCCCTAATATGATAGGAATTCTGACATTTTCGTCGATATCAAGAATGACAAAGTCAGCTGGAAAACAAAGGCCTCCTGTCTTTACTATAACATCTTCAATGATCCCTTCTGGTCTGGTGCTCGATTGGTCAGCAAAGAAGAGGGTCATATTGACTGGCCTCATCTTTCCCAAATCCAAACGTTTCGCCATAGCAAGTGGCATTACATTGATGCTGCTTCCTAAGTCACAGAGTCCTCGCCCAGCTTCTTTACAGTTGATAATCAGAGGTAAAGTAAAACTCCCTGGATCTTCAAGCTTTGGAGGAATCCTTTGTTGAAGAACCAAGCTACAATTTTGGTTTAAGACCACCATTTATTGCTCTCCTGCACTTCGTTTCCCTGAAATTAATTCTTTCAGAAACTTAGCGTAAGTGGGCATTTCAGCAATTAATTCAACCAAAGGGATTGTTATTTCAATGGCCTTAATCTTTTCAAGAAATTTCTTAAATTTAATTTCTTGAAGATCGTTTTTGAGTCTCCCAGGATATGGTATCCTGGGCATGTGTTCATCCAGTGAATCCTTTTTGTTACCTGTAGAGTTAGGATTATCATTACCTCCCTCTTTTTCCTTTGGAAAGGAATATCCTGAGACATTCTTTTCCAAACCCTTATCCTCAAGTATCTGTCTTTGTTCAGGGTGATCATCTTCTTCCATTGTTTGAACATCCTTGAACTTTTTCTGCTGCAGCAACCTATCTCTTTTCTTTTCAAATTCAGGATCAACAACCTCTTTTCCTCCCCTCAATGTAACTGCCTTACATTGTGGGTTTGTTTCAGAAGAACTTGGTAATTTTCCTTTTTCTCTCTGCTGTAGTAATTTGGCCATCTCTGTTACTGAATTCTCAACATTCTTGATTGAAGCCTGCAGTTGGTTATTCGTCTCTGTCTGCTTAACAATGAACTCCTTCAGAGCATTCTCCACCTTTAAAGAGTAAGTATTGTCTTGAGCAACAGGATAAGGTTGTTGTGGAAAGTTCACCGGGACTGGTGCAAACTGTCCAAATGGCCTATTCTGTTGGTTCATCTGTTGGAAAGGTCTCTGTGGGTACATCTGTTGTTGTGGATAAAATGGTTGTGGAGGACGAAACTGCTGCTGATTTGGTTGTTGTGGGTTCAGAAGATGTGCATTTTGTGCGTTCTGAGTATTACCATAGCTCAGATTCGGGTGTTTATTCTGAAATCCGGTGTAGTTACAGCTCTCATCTTGCTTTGGGGCTTCCTGAATTTGTGGACACTGATCATTGTGATGTGGCCCTGAGCAAATTCCGCACTGATACACTGGTTCCATTGGAGCAGGTTGAAGGATCATTACTGGTTGCTGTTGTTGTTGATGCTGAGCCTGTTGATTTGCTTGCTGAGCTAACTGTAGCTCAGCAATCTGCTTAGTGAGTGCTGCAAATTTCTCTTCATTCTTGTCTGTATGGATAACAAGACTCTTTCTGGTAGGAGATGGTGGATCATTATCTTGAAGGACTGCTCTGCTGGCTGTCATGGTATCTATTGTTGACCACGCTTTATCAAGTGGCATTTGAAGTAATTG
The DNA here is from genome assembly GCA_030278955.1 of Hygrophila difformis. NCBI lineage: Eukaryota > Viridiplantae > Streptophyta > Magnoliopsida > Lamiales > Acanthaceae > Hygrophila > Hygrophila difformis. The sequence continues at coordinate 34,764,167 of JAOANR010000010.1, read as the reverse complement.
TTCCCCTCCAGTGGCATTAATCATCATCTGCCAAGTGTGAGTGAGTCCAGTGAAGAAGATCTTCAACAGCCTTCTTTCTGTTATACCATGCTGTGGACATCTCTTAAGCATGTCAAAGAATCTGTCCCGGGCATCCTTAAGAGATTCCCCTTTTCTCATCTTGAAACTAGAGATCTTGTCTACCCATTCGTCTACTTTGCTTTCAGGAAAATACTTGAGTAGGAAGTTCCTGACTAATTCTGGCCATGTAGCCTTCTGTTGAGAATTCAATGAATCATACCATTCTTTCGCTGAACCATCCAAAGAGAATGGAAACATAGCCAACTGAATGGTTTCCCTTGAGGCTCTCCCTTTCTTCACTGTCTTACTTAGCTCAACAAACTTTTTGAGATGTAAATGAGGATCTTCAGCACTCATTCCATAAAAGGCTCTAGAAGATGCTAGGTTTAATATACCAGGCGGTATATCAACCTCCTCATCCGTTCCAGCCAAATACTGATCGACATTAGGTTGCCATGGTTGATATTGCTCTTCTTGAGGATTCGGAACATGATTAGCAAAATTTGGTGGAAAATAGTGTTGATGAATAAATTGTGGTGCAGCAGCTCTCTGTGGTGCTTGAAAAGGTCCTCGAAGTGGAACATTTTGCTGATTATCTGGTTGTCCATTTGGTAAGTTTCCAGGTCCGTCATTCTGTCCATTGTTAGCCATCCTAGTTATGGTTGAAAGATTTCCTTCTGCAAGATCTCTCTGTCTCCTTCTTGCACTTGCTCTGATCAGCCTTGTTGTTCTCTCGAGCTCACAATTAAAAGGAAGCAAAGGTGGTCTTGAAGATCGGGTTATTCTTTCGCTCATAAACTGTTGAGACTTGTCTGTGAACAAAATGAAAGAATTTGTGAATTTATTATAGTATAAAGTTAATAATTACAGTTAAACCAAAGAGTATCTACAGTTATAAAATTCATAACGCTACACCCTCCCCGGCAACGGCGCCATGAAGCTTTGAGGTAAAACCCCGCTGCAATGCCCCCCGACAGCCTTTACACTATAACTCCTATAGGGCTGTTAAAAAGCTTGCCTAGTTTTTCCTACCGAAAGCGCACGGTATCAAGCTGCAATATTTATTTTTATTGTCGGGATCGTTCAATAGAGAGTTACACGATAGAAGTGTTTTAATAGAATTATTAGCTCTAGAATCTGTCTCTACTCTTGATTTAAGAATGTTGTAATGATGATTACTAAAGAATACTACTGAAATGTAAATGCTTAAAGCTGTAAACATAGTAAAGAAAGCAATTAAAATGATGTAGAACATTATGATTATATTCATGTGTTTAAGATGTCACGGACCAAATCAAATGAAATAAGAATATGATGAGAATGTCATACTTCATTGGCTAAAACATAATGAAAGTCCATTGAGATAGAAAAATCCTTTATACAACTTAATCAAATCTTCATGTCTTAAACCACTTCCCAAGACAGGTACTTATGATTCAGTGTCATGACATTCTAAGCTCTGAAATCATGGAATACTATTATCACAGAATGATCGGTCAGACTCTTTCCATGATAAAAGCTTTTCAGAATTGTCACTTAATCTTTTTCTTTCAGACTCAGATTAAGCCTTTGACAACTCGAGGTCACTTCTAAATCATACTATATTCATCTGAACTTGCAGTTGTTCTTTTTATTACTCTGATCAAATTGATCTTATGACCCTGTATTGGATGTCCTCTACAACAAGTGAAAAAGCAAGTATTTAAATTTATCATCCAATGTTTTCATAGGACTTGTTTCCTCAGAGTAATTCCTACAAGTATTCATAAGGAATAATAGTCTTGTAAGTATATCAAGATGAAATTGCTATTCAAATTCCTTGACTTATCCAGACTACTCAGATTTGTATAAATGATTTAGCTCAAGAAATCTCTGTAAACAGTTCCAAATATCCATGATTTGACTCAGGATTAGTAGACTGTAAGAGAAATATTTAATCTCCTACTCATAGCATGTAGTGATAACTATAAAGCCATGAACCCTGGAAATTAATCTTCCTGATACTCTACTAATTATTAGGACAAAAGATGGTTTTTGAAACATCTTTCCCTTTTAAACGACAGGTACTAAATGGCCAACTAAAGAACGAGTTTGTTCTTCATTAGTCCTGAGTAAATAATGATTGAGAAAACCTATATCATCATCTTTCCCAATGTACCAGTGAAAGTAGTAATTCGAATTACAGATATGAATTGTCAGTCTGTAATTATGAAGTAAGATTACTCATCATAGACTGGGAAATATCCCAAAATATTATATGTATATGTAGTATTATATGTATAAAGAAATGTTGAGGGTTCTGAATCCTCTTAATCAAAATGCAAGGGTGTTTCCAAAATATACATCGGAAACTAGACAGAATTAGGAAATAACTTTCCCAAGAAAAAGGATTTGAGGAATAATTCTGCAAAATAAGTGTCCAAAGTAGCTCGCAGTAACTACTTTGGGTTTCAAACTATGGACATTCCAATTTTCCACACGCTATGTCTGTACAGCGTGGAGGGAGTTAATATTCAAAGAATGTTCCTCAGATTTTGTTTATACAAAGAACTGAATGCCTCGCAGTAATTTCTGTAAGAATGCGGCGAGATACTCAATTCCTACTTATAGATAGGGGTTATATATGTATAAGAAGTAAAAGTGAATAGTTGATACCCTGTAAAACGGATATCAATTTTATTGCTATTATAGGTTGATCCTCTCGCTTTGTCAGATTGACATCGCGTGAGTATTAAAATAGCATTTGTCACAGTAAGTTTATCTGGATATTTCCTCGCGTCATCTTTTAGGATGAAGCGAGGATTTATCCTTATTCGAGGTAAATGATCAGAATTTATAACTGTCATAACTACCTTCTGGGATTTCCATTTAGAAAATTATGAATACGGAATCTTTTGCACCCAAATTCATGGACTCAGAGCTATTGATTCTTAAAGATATGATTAACACTGCATGGGTCTCTAGGAACCTTTTAGAGTTCTGAACATTAAACACTATGATTCTCCTCTTATTCTGCGATCATAACAACTGAATTCTTAAATCTGCTAGATCATACCTAACTCGATTACAATATCCAAACTTCTTGCGTAATTGGAACGAACAATTTACGAATTAAAAATGTGGAAGTGTTATGATCTTCGGAAATCGAATTAGAGATATGATGCAGAATCCAAATTGAATATCGAAGTTGAGGTTTATACTCTACTGAATCAGAATTAAGAAATAGAAATGGAAATCAGAAAGATAAGAAATTCACAATCTGATAACTGATCATTCTTCATGTATCTCGAATAACAAAGAATTAAAAACAAATACACCTGGAAATCTGATTGCAATCAGAATAATGCAAAGGTGAGCGAACAAGTCGGAAGTTTAGATGATCGTCGTGATGGATGAACAAGCGATCCAAAAGCAACTCTCCTTCCAGGGTATCCTCAAGCTAATCTAATAGCTATTCTTTCAAGAAATCTACTACTAAATCGAAATTCAAATCTACTATGAAATCGAATTACAAATCTGAAGAACATCAAAGTAAATTGCAGAGAAAATTAAATCCTAACCTACCTACTAAATTCTAAAAGTGGACTGGAGAGTAAAATCGAGCTATTCTCTTCAATCTCCCACCTGCTGAGCTGATTCCCCCAAGGGTCTTATTTATAGATGGGTGTTGTAACTGCTTAAGCCTTGGATGATAACCGCTCGCATCAGAATAACTCTCCTCTCGCTTTGTCCAGTTCCTTCAAAGCGAGAGTTCAGAAACTTAATCATCTTTCTCAACAAGGCGAGGTCTTACAGTTTCTCCAAGGAATTTGCTTCTCGCCATGATGTATAAAATTTTCTGTCTTGCACAGATTTCCTTCCCTCGCGATGTCAAACAATCATCGCGTGGACTTCAGCATCTGCACATTTTCCTTAAAATCTTTTTCTAATTTTGAACATAAGCCCTCGCACCATTCCTTTTCTTTCCTCTATGTCCTTTCCACTTCCTGCTGCTTTCCAGCTTAACTTCCTGATGAATGACAAAGCGTGGATCAGTTCAAAAGAAACACAGCGTGCAATACTTACAACGAAAACTTAGAATTTCAAGCCATTTTCAGTGTAATTCCAACTTCTTCACAATCTTAATTCTTCTTCCATCTTTTCTGATCCTCTATGATTATTCACCAAAAATCAATGAAATTAAGAACAAAAGATCATCATTAAGACACTAAATTGGACGTAAATGACAGTCATAAAAGGTTGTCATCATGATACCCAGATCGTAAGTCGATCTTCGAGAATACTGAAGCTCCCTTCAATTGATCAAATAGATCCTCTATTCTCGGCAGAGGGTATTTATTTTTGATGGTCACTTGGTTTAGTCCTCGGTAATCTATGCAAAGACGTAGTTCTCCGTCTTTCTTCTTAACAAATAAAACCGGTGCTCCCCAGGGGGAAGTACTCGGCCTTATATACCCCTTTCCTAACAGCTCCTCGAGTTGGTTTTTTAACTCCTTCATTTCCAGTGGTGCCATCCGGTACGGAGCTTTTGAGACAGGCTCTGTCCCCGGAATGAGATCTATAGTGAATTCAAGATCTCTCTCATGTGGCATGCCCGGAACGTCCTCAGGGAACACGTCCGGGTATTTTCTTACCACTGGTATGCTACCAACCTTGTTTCCTTCCGCCTCAAGGTTGTGCACATAGCACGCATATAGTTCGTACCCCTTACGCATCAAGTTACTTAGTTTAAGTGCACTAACGATTTTGTTACTCTTCTTAGGGGGCTGAGAGTAAAAGATAATTCTCTTTCCCCTACTTTTTGACAAGGTGATCTTTTGCTTTTGGCATTCGATCACCGCCTTATACTGGGATAACCAATCCATCCCCAGTATGATGTCAAAGTCTCTTAGGTTAAATTCTACTAAGTTCGCGAAGAATTCTACGTTCTTTATTACTATAGGAATTCCGTTATATCGTTTAGAGCAAGATACTACTTCTCCAGAAGGCAATTGAATTCCTAAGCTAATTCTCTCGCACTTAGGTAGATCTAACTCAGGCACTATTCTTGATGCTATAATTGAGCAACTAGCTCCGGAATCAAACATAACTCTAAGGGGCGTATTCAAAACATAAAATGTACCTGCCATCACTTCTCCTTGCGCAGGCACGTCCGCTTGGTTCACCACGTTAAGCCTCCCCATAGGGCGTCCCTGATTGCCCTGCTGATTCGCATTCGGCTGCTGATTTTGCTGTTGGTTTTGATTCTGAGGGGGCGGAGGTCGTTGGTTCTGGTTCTGGTTCTGTGGCCTATTTTGAAGGGGTCTGTACCCCTCGTTATTCCCGTTTCGTCCGTTCTGATTTTGAGGTTGTTCTTGCCCCGTGACCAAATCGTCCCTTTTTGTTATGTTCTCGATCCTGGTTCGGCAATCCCGTCGAACGTGACCCATTCGACCACATCGGAAACAGGTGCCCTGCTGCGGGCATCCCCTTGCCAGATGGGGTCGTCCACATCTCTGGCAAGGTGGTACCGGATCTTCTTGGTTGAACCTCCTCCCAGTGTTGTTTTGTTAGGGCCTATTCGACCCTCTGCGCTGTTCGTTCCTTCCAGTGTTGTTCTCGCTTCTCGAGTCCCGGTTTCTCTTGTCTTGGGGACCCCAGCTGGACTCCCCACTCACCCTTCTCTTCAGTTGCTGCACACGTGCTACCGCCACAGCGCGGTCGTACACAGCTTGCAAATCGGGGTAGTGTACCCCCGCGATCACCTCGCGAACCGACAGGTTCAATCCCATCTCGAACTTCTGTGCCTTTTCCGCATCAGTAGGCACTAGCCTTGGTGCGAACCTCACCAGCTCCTTGAAACGTGTGTAGTATTCCTGCACAGTTTGGCCTCCTTGCTTCAGCGACAGGAACTCTTCGTACATCGCTGATTTGGTACTCAGGGGATAGAATCGATCCCTGAGCATCTCCATCATTTCCGCCCATGAGAAGGGCTCGTCATCCTCCGTCAGTTTGGCTTGCGTCGCCTGCCACCAGTCGTCAGCTTCGCCTCCCAAGTAGTATGAGGCGACATGCACTCTTTCTCCCTCCGGGCATTTAACTGCTCCCAGCAGCTTGTCGAAGGTCCGGATCCACTCCTCCAGTTTAGCTGGATCCTCCTCACCAGCGTAGTGGGGCGGCTGGTAAGGATTCACCATCGCCAGGTAGTTAGGGCGAGCTTGGGGCGGAGGTACCGCCGCAGCTTGGCCCTGGTTGACTTGCGCATTTCCGAGCGCAATCAACACCTTTTCTATTGTCCTAAGACGATCGCCCACATTGTTCGGTGCGGGGGCGTCCTGCGCACCTTGGGGTTGTTCTAGGGGTGGCAAAACACGGTATACCGAAATACCGATACCGATACCGTACCGTACCAAAAATTTCGGTATGGATAAAAACCATACCGATACCGATGCCGAAAATTTCGGTATACCGAAAAATCGGTATACCGAAATTCTCGGTATCCTTTCATACATACCGTTACCGAACCAAAAATTATACGGTACCAAATTTCGGTATTTACCGAAAATCAATTCATACCGAAGAAAAAAAAGAAAAAAAGGAAAGAAAAAAGGCAATACCGTGAGTATTGCTCCTCCGTAATGCCTACTGGTCCCCTGGCCGTGGGTGGCTCTGGTCTCTGGTGTTAGTTTTCTAGTTCAGCCAACTTCAAAGTATCAGAATTCGTTTCAGATCAATAAAATCATTCCCTACATGGACGGTTGGACCCCAACACACACACACACACTTCACACACCATGAATTGATTTGTTCAATCGAGAGAAGCATGATTCATGAATTGTAACATTCACCAAATGTAATACATAAATCTGTAAAAGCAAACTGTTAGAATCCTAATACATTGTTGTCAAAGTTGAATAGGAGACGAATGCAAACCACACGAGACGAACGCACGAACGAATTTGGGGTTGCACTGCGCGAAGAGTGAAGAGTGAGTGTGAGTTTGACGGAAGAGCGACAAGAAAGCGGTGCAGGAAAAACGGATACGAGAGGTGGTGTGGGCGCCTTCGACGGAGACTGGAAACAGAGACTCGACAGCGGCTTCAATGGGAGCATATGTGCGGGAGCAGATGAAGAAGCGAGAGGAAGAAGAGTTGCTGAGTTGGCGAGGGAAAGCAGATGTTTAGGGGCTAGGGCAAATAGAGACTTGGGCTTGGGCTTGCTTTATAAGAGTTATACTTTAGAAGAAGATGGGCTAGACTTTAGAAGAAGATGGGCTGTGAAGAATATTAAAAATCTAAACAATATTAATATCAATATTTCGGTATATCGGTATACCGAAATACCGAAAATTCCATAAGTTGCATACCGATACCGTACCGATTTTTTCGGCATACCTAAATTTCGGTATACCTAAATTTCGGTATACCTAAGTTTCGATATTTTTCGGTAATTTTCGATACGGTAAGGTCGGCATACCGAGTTTTTGGTAATTTTTTCCACCCCTAGGTTGTTCCACCTCAGGTTGAATTGGTTCCGTGACGTTTGGTAGTGTCTCAGTAGGAGTTTGGGGAACAGGTTGGGCTCTCGGTCTTCCTCTGGGTGCCATTCTGTTACAAATGGTATAGATTAGGACATAGTAGTGTTTGGTTAAACAGGAAGATCTCAAATTTATTCCTATCTTCCTCACATAATGCTCGATTGAGCTAATTTAAAATGAAGAAATTAAGTTTTTTTTTTTCCGGACAGTCTGTCCAGATTTTTTTTCTTTTCTTTTTTTTCTTTTTTTTTTCGAATTTAAATTTATTTAAATAGATAAATCTTGTATTTTATTTCCTTAAAAGAAATTTTTAGTACAAGTAATAGGATATACCAAAAATAGTAATGTTTCCTTAGCAAAAATAGTAACTACTACAAATAGAAATTCCTATCGTCTCTAAGCGTCCTCCGGCACAGTGGTAGGATCCTCCTCCGGATCTTCCTCCTCCGAACTTGGCGGCAGCAGATCGTCAAAGATAGTGTTCAAGTCTTGCCCGTGGGCATCGATGTGTTCTTTTAGAATTAGGTTTTGTGTAGTGAGGGTTTGGACTTGGCGTTCGAGTTGGTTTATGCGGTGGTGATCCGCCTCTCTCAGGTTGCTCAGGTGGTGCAAATTGGCCTCCAATTGAGCCATACGGTACTTCATTTGCTCTAGGGTTTGGTGGGAATCAAGATGAACGCTCATCATCCTGATCATCAACTGCATCACGTCTTGACTAGCCATCTAGCGCAAGCAAGAGATCTAAGTTAATATTCGCCAAGATTCTAAGTTCAATTTCGCCAAGATTCTAAGTTCAAGTTTTGCCAAGATTCTAAGTTCATAGAAGAGATGCAATATGCAAATGCAAACGATGATTCCCCCCCCCCCCCCCGAAAATAATTTAATACTCTTTGTATATACTTTTCCATGGGGTTTAAAATAGATATTTTCCATGGAAATAATATTTTAAAATTTAAAATAATAGTCAAAATATTAATAGTAGTTTAAAAATAATAAGGGTTTAAAAATAATAGCTTAAAAATAATAACGATTTCAAAATAATACTTTAAAAATAGCCGGGCTCTGATACCAACTTGTAACACCCCGGTTTTTGATAACCCAGGTCGGGGTGTCACCGCCACACCTCCCTAGTAAGACAGTTTCTCCGGCTTACTAAAGAGATGCAAGGCTAGGTATTGCAATATTTAAAATATTTAAAGCATTCAAACAGCCCATACAATATAGTTCGAAAATAATAATATCATAGCGCAGCGGAAATAATATTTAAGTATAGTATTGCAGCGGAAAATGTAAATAGGGCCGACATGGCCAAAACACGGGTTAAACATGCCCGTTCATAATATAGTCTAAAGTACGAATTTAAAAACAAAATAATGTTTTTCCCCAAAAATATAAGTTCCCATGTATGAAGTGCTCATGTTCACTCTACATATTCTGTAAGAAAAGAGAATAACAATGGTTTGGTCAGCACAACTTGCTGAGTAAGTTAACACATGCATAATCGTAGGGTTTAAAAGCCATTAATTTTAATAATTAAATAAAAGCATGATAATAGCATAATATTCAATTTAATCTAATCAACTATCCAATAGCATAATTAATTTCAGAGCTTTATTTAACAACACATCTCGCATGAATTAAAATAAAAGCCATAATTTAAATAAAGCATTTAAGTAATTTAATTGGACAACAAGCATTATTTAATCTAATTTAATTTAATATCCCCATTACATCCCAGATTCGGTATTTCAAAGTTTCACGATAGCATCGCGATGTCAACAAGTTTAGCCGGTAGCCCGGCGGCCGCAACCGTATCAGTCATACCCAGTACCACTCCGGAGCCTCGGGAAACCCATGTGGATATTCTCGAGAGTGCAGGCTCTATATCTCGCCGTTTTGGCAATATCATATCTCAAGTTTAGCGCGCGGGGTCACCATCGTCCATTAAGGCACGAAGTGAATCGTTAGGGGGCACCCTGCAGAGCACTCACCCCTAATTTGAATTTATCAAGTTTGTAAGGGGATTTCATTTTAAAAATCTGATCTCAATTATATTTATTTAACAGTAATGTCTCAACTCATTTCAACCCTAAAGGTTAATTTCATGTTTCAACAAGATTTCAAGATTTGATTTCCGGTAAACCACAGTTTACTCTAAAATTCGTCTAAAATCAGATTTAATTCCAAAAATTCCAAAATTTCACGACTGACTCAGAAACGTCGAGATCTACAACTTTCGTGTTTTAACATTTTCAATCCGAGATACCAAAATAGGTCAAAAACACCCATTTCTCACAGAACCACAAATCTGTCCGAATTTCATATGTCACAGTTTAAAAATTTCGAATTCTACCATAGCAATTCAACTCCAAATTTTACAGAGACTATTTTAAGACAATTATATACAACTTTCATGTTCGGCCAAAGATCTAAATCGGTCGGGAACCTATGTCAAAAACGTGATCAAGATCAGACCTAAGTTCTGTCAAGAATTTCAAGATCTAGATTCAAGCAGTTCGGTTTCGGTTGGTTTTCACTTATCAAATCGTCTCTAAAAATTCTGACAATTTTACAGTAGATAGATCTAAGCCTTAGGAACGTTTTTCGTGTTTTAAGTTTTTCCGTTTGAGGTCGTTTTAAGGTTCGGAAAAAATCATCAAATCTATTGCGCCGGTAGAAAATATAAGTTGGCAGATTTACAATTTCTTGTTAAATCTTTTAGTTTCGAACGTTTTAATTCCTCCCAAAACCATGTAAGAGTTAACTTACTGATTTGTGAACGTCCGGGATGTCTATTTCGAAGGCGTGGCTTCCAGCTCACCGTTTCTCCTCTCCGTTCGTCGGGTTCTACGTTCTAGATCCAATTCGAGGTGTAGAAAGGAAAGAGACGGGGTTAGAATCCGTTTTCGGATTGAAACTAAGAAGAATCTGATGGACTAGAACTTACCACACGTCGGAGATCCTTTGATTCTCGTCCAAAAGCTGCTGCCTTGGTCTCTTGGTGCCTCCGTTGACTCCGGGATTACTACGTTTGTGTTTAGAGAGTGTCGTAGGGTTTTGAAAAGGGTTTAGGGTCTCCGAGGGGGTTTATTTATAGATAGCTAAGTCCTAGGGCGTCCAAAATCTGACCTTAAGGGTCTTGAGTCTAGAGACGTTCAACCAAAAGTCGAAAAATCCGCGTTCAGGCGAGAGATTCGCGCAACGGGCGAATCTGTCTCTTGGCGCGGGGTTGGCGCGCCTTTTGCCCCATTAGCGCGCGACGAACGCCTGGACTTCGGTCCGGACGGGTCGTGTGATCCGTCGTGCTTTTCCGCCTCTCTTTCGGGTTTCTATCCCTCTATGCTCTCGGATTCCAATTTCCGGACTCTCTTCGGGTTCCTATTTCGTGTCGTTATTTGTTTCGGATCAAATGTTACGTTTTGGTTTCGAATTCTCGAGTTCATTTATATCGGATACCCGTGTAATGACTTATTTAACTTTATTTAATTTTAATTTCTTTTGTTTAATTAAATCTCTTTTAATTTCATTTCTTATTTCTTCTATATTTATTTATTTAATGTATTTGCTGATTTATTTGCTTATTTATTTATTTATTATATTTATTTATTTATTGTATTTATTTATTTATTTATATTGTAAAATTCTCGGGTATTACAATGTTTATTTACTTATTTGGAATACATATTGTTGAATCGAACTCAAAAATAAATGCATCTACTTTATTACGGGGTATCACATCCTCTCCCCCTTAGGACTTCAGTTATGTCCCCTTAACTGTGGTAGTGTCGATTTGGAATAGGGTTGGGTAGCGTTGTATATCATCATTCCTCACTGAGCTGGCAAGTCTGCTTGGTCAGCATCATTTCATCGTTCTACAACTCTTCCTTGATCTCCTTGTTGAGGGTTTACCAAATCTAGCCTCTTCTCAATCATCTCCTCACGAACATTACATCCTCTAATCATGTGGTCTTCCCCACCACATCTATAACAAGTCCCACGCCTTGGGCATTCGCGCACCAGATGGGCTTGGTGGCACTGCGGGCAACGTGGTATGTGTGTACGACGTATGCCATTTCTCCCATTATTGGAATCTTTATTCTCGTTCTTCTTTGGCTTATTGGACCTATCTTGTCCATCGTTATTGCTCCGATTCTTTTTCTCAAATCCTTGCGAGTCCTTGCTCGACTCTCCATTTTCTTTACGCTTCAGTTGCTCGACTCGATCAATTGCTACAGCGCGGTCATATACCATTTGCAGGTTCATGAATTGTCCTACTGCAAGTATCTCCCGGATACTAAGGTTCAGACCCATCTCAAACTTCTGAGCCATGTCAGAGTCGGTTGGTACTATCCTCGTAGCAAATCGTACCAATTCTTTGAACCGGGTGTAATACTAAGGTTCGTGAATTGTCCCCCTTGTTTTAGTGATTCAAACTCTTCGTACATTGTCGCCTTGGTGCTCATGGGGTAGAATCGGTCCCTTAGATCCTCCTTAAGTTTATTCCACGAATAAGCTTCTTCAGCTTCCTCTAAATTCTTCTGGAGGTTTTGCCACCACTCATCGGCTTCGCCTCATAAGTAGTAGGTTGCTACTCGTAGCTTTGCATCATCAGGGCATTTGATAGCATCCAAGAGCTTATCAAATGTACGGATCCACCCCTCTAGTTTGGCGGGATCCTATTGCCCATCGTAGCGTGGTGGTTGATAGGGATTCACCAACGCTAGATAGTTGATTTGAGCCACTGGCGGAGGTACTGCTGCTTGTGCCCTATGCACCTCCGGATTTCCTAATGCTACAAGGACTTCTTCTACAGTTTTTAAACGTCCCTTCGTATTGTTGGGCACAGGTGACGCTCGTTCTCCTAGGTTCTGAGGAGTCCCATTGTTGTCGGCCACGTTGGGGAGGTTAGCATCAGTGCCGTTTGGACTTTCCTTCCTCGGTTTTTTCCTAGGTGCCATTTTCTGTTATTCGCGTGTATAGATTAGCTTATCTTTGTTTAGATAGATCGCTCGAACAAGACGTTTCGTAAATTTCTAATTTCGAATTTTCGGATTTGTTGTTTGGGAAACCAAATAAGATTTTTGAAATAGAGAGTGTTTTAATAAAGGCTTGATGTTTATTGTTCCACATAAGGTAATTTTCTAATTCGTACAAGGATAGGAATGGCTAAGGCCGAGGATTGTTATGCTTAGGTGAGCGCATAGATGAATGAGATCTAGAACTACGGCAAGATCAGTCTCTAGTGAGCGTTTTTAATTCGATGTCAAGTCTCTAAGTTATCTAGGTGTAGCAAAAGATCTAAGTTAGAACGTTAGAACGTATCACGCTCCTAAGTTCTCTAAGTTTAGGCAATGCAGTATGCACATGCAAATGATGATTTCCCCCAAAAATAATTCATGCACTATCTATATATATATATATATATTTTTTCTAATTTCCATGGGTTTTAAAAATAAAAATTTATTCCATGGAACTAATGCTTTAGGATTTAAAATACTAGTCAAAATGCTAGTGCAAACTTAAAAATAATAATATTAATAATAGTAGTTTAAAGATATTAATGGTTTAAAATTAGTAGTTTTAAAAATAATAATAATCTAATAGTTTAAAAATAATAATTTAATAATAGCCGGGCTCTGATACCACTCTGTAACACCCCGGTTTTTGGTCACCCAGGTCGGGGTGTCACCGCCACACCTCCCTAGCAAGACACGGTTTCTCCGGGCTTGCCAAAGAGATGCAAGGCTATGATTTTTCATAATTTAATCATTCAAACAGCCCATTCATATATAATTTGAAAATAGTATTACATAAGTTGCAGCGGAAAGTAATATTTACATATGTATAATGCAGCGGAATTTAAATATAGCCAACACGGCCAGAATACGGGTTAAACATGCCCGTTCATGCAATTTCTAGTCTAATGCAAAATTTAAAAATAAAGTATTTCCCCAAAATTCCCATGAATGCATATGATGATGCATATTCTTCAGCTCTGAAAGAAAAAAAGAAACAATATGGGTTGGTCAGCAAAAACTTGCTGAGTAAGTTAACACATACATGATTATGGGGTTTCAAAGCCTTTAATTAAATTTAAAGAAAGCAGGTGCATAACACCCATAGTTTAATTCAATTATCTAATAACAATTTATTTACATAATTTAAAGGACAAGGATCTCCACAAGATCATAATTCAACACACAAGGTAAAACAATCGCAAGACATAATTTAAATGCATAATTTAAATAAGGAAAATATTCAAGTATTTCAGGATTTCATTCTTCCACTTTTGTTCAATATGATCTAGTATAATTTTTTCTTGGGGAAACGAACCCGCAAGAATTTAAACGCATCCTAGGGAATCGAACCCGTAGGAATCAACACACGTCCTGGGGAATCGAACCCGCAGGAAGACAGACAATCGCCCTTGGGGAATCGAACCCGCAAGAACTCAAATACATCCTAGGGAATTGAACCCATAGGAATCAACACATATCCTGGGGAATCGAACCCGCAGGAAAACACACCCTGGGGAATCGAACCCGCAAGGTTTGAACAAGTTTCAACAAGATTTCAAGATTTGACTTGGTCAAATCCATAATTTACTTCAAAATTCATTAAACATCGAGTTTAAATCCAAAAATTCTGAAATTTGACCGGCAACTCGAAAACACAGAGATGAACAAGTTTCATGTTTTAAGTTTTTTGATCCGAGATACGGAAGTAAGTGAAAAAGTCGATTTCTAACAGGTTGCAAATCTGTCCGAATCTTTAGGACAGCAGTTCCTAAATTTCGAGATCTACCATAGCAAACCAACTCCAAAATTGATGAAATTTTACAGGGGAATTTTTAAGACATATATCTACATGTTTCATGTTCAACAAAAGATCTAATTCACCCTATATCTATTGTCAAAAACGCCAACAAGTTCGGGCCAAGAATCTGTCAAGATTTCAAGATCTACATTTAGAACAGTTCGGTTTGGAGTCGAATTCCGGTATCAAACCTCAACGAAAAACTCCAAAACTTTACGGGGGTGTTCTTAACGTATAGATCTACAACTCTTATGTTTAGCACCAATCCTAAATCGGTCTAGATCTAAGGTGAAAATCAACCTCAAGTTCTGATAAAGAATCTATCACCGTTTCAAGATCTAAGTCTATGGCAGATCTGTTCACGGTCGTTTTCGGATAATAAAACACGATTAAAAATTATGAAATTTTTATAGTAGCTAGATTAATGTCTTAGGAACGTTTTTCGTGTTTTAAGTTTTCTCGTTTGGACAGTTTTAAGGGTTCTAAAAATTCGTGCAAAAACGATGCACCGTTAAAGATTTCATGTTGACAGATTTTTAAATCCTTGGTTAAATCTTTAGATCGAAAGTATTCTAAATCTTCCCAAACCATGTAAACATTAACTTACAGATTTACAGTCGTCCGGGAACGTCGATTCGGAGGCGTGGCTTCCAGTCCACCGCTTATCTCTTCGGCTCGTTCGGGTTCTTCGTTCTCGATCCGATTCGGGGTGTAGAAAGGAAAGAAATTAAGTTAGGATTCGTTTTCGAATCGCAATGGAAAAGAATTTGGACCAGAACTTACCACGACGTTGTAGCTTCACAAATTTCCATCCAAGACAGTTCCTTGCTCGGTTTTGGTGCCTCCGACGACTCCGGGATTAGGGTTTTCGAACGTATAGAGAGTATGAAGAGTTGAAAAGTGTTTAGGGTTACTCGGGAGGGTTATTTATAGGGAAACAAGACCTAGGGGACATCCAAGGTCTGTCCCTAAGAGTCTTGAGCCGAAATGAATGCAACCGAAGCCGAAAAATCCGGATTCGGGCGAGAGAATTTCTTACTGGGCGTTTCTGCCAGTTGGCGCGGGGTTGGCGCGCCCTTAGGCCAACCAGCGCGCGGCCAGCGCGCCACTCACGCCTGGACTCCGGTCCGGGCGGGTCGTGCGATCCGTTGCACTTTTCCTCCTCTCTTTCGGACTTCTATCCCTCTATGCTCTCGGATTCCGATTTCCGGGGTATCTTCGGTCTCCTATTCCCTATCTTAATTTTATTCGGATCTAAATTTACATTTAGACTCGAGTTATTGAGTCCATCGGTGCTGGGTTCCCGTGTAACCATTTATTTAATTAAATTGTCTTTGGCTTCCCGGGTTCTCGGAATTTTAATTCCTTTTTAATTTAAATTCCATTTCTCATTTCCTTATGATTCTTTCTCTGTTTATTACATTTATTTACTTATTGTATTTATTTATTATTTATTTATTTATTTATTTTATATTATAAAATTTCCGGGTATTACCGTGCTTTCATTTACTACCAGTACGAAGCTTTTGAAACTTCCGAGTGATAGGACTTTAAAATGCTTTCTTTACTGCTTTCTTTTAATCGCTTTCGTAGAGGTCACTCGGATGTGTCACCAGATCTTCTAACTGCTACTAGGACTGAAAGTTATGGGAGAGTTCAGGTTTAATTATAGACTTTGGGTGTGACATGGGGAATAATAGCAGTACTTGGCAATTCAACTAATGAACTGTTAGGTGTTTCTTGTCCACCACAGATGAAATAACACACCTGGCCGGGGCAGTTATGAATCTGTGGTATCTTAGAATTTGTGGTCTTAAGAACATGTAAACTCATACTGTAAGTACATGTCTATAAAAGGGAACATAGTACTGAGAGCATGAGAATTAGCTATCTGACAGAATTATCCCAAACAAAGATCTGTGTATAAAAATGGAAGTTTAATTATGTTTTATCCAAATCTTGTCCAATCCTTATTCTTTTCTCCTGTCCTTTCTGTCATCATTTTGAATCAGCTTCATAGCTAGTATAATTCAGATTTGCAGCTTTCCTAGAATACTTTTTATTATTATTTCCTTAGAATAATTTTATCCGCTTTCTAGACCTAGATTTAATGGCTTTGCAGTCTAAAGTTATCTGCTTTCTAGAACAACTTTATCTGCTTTTATAGTGTAGTTTAAATTATGTCAATTAGATGTTAGCATGAATCCACTATGAATTGAGTAACCGAGTTGAAAATTTTGTAAAATGTCGTGGGACCTGCTTCCATCGCACATCCTCCAGTGAACGATCCGGACTTACCTACAAATTATTGCAATATTTGACACCGTGCGCTTTCGGGCCACAGTTTCTTACCACGAGTAATAGAAACGTGACAACCTATACATATATCCCTAATCCCAACTCCGCGATCATAATTTGATTTTCAGTTAATAAAATCAAGACCAGGATTCTAATTTATTTCGAAAATACTCGTGTGGGAAATTGTCAAAAGTTTCAGTCCCTTTGGCCTTTGGCTTGCTAAAAACACCTAAACACATGCAATCTCAACATAAAATACATTAAAACGCATAGAATCATGGAATGAGATCACAATTTAACATTTATACTCAAAATCATTGTTTCTAGCAATTAATTGAACAATTTCCACCAATTAAGCCATTGACTCATTATCTAAATACAAATAAATGTCGCACTTTGTGCAGGACATCAAAAGCGACTCGATGAATTGTTATTACATGGCTGAAAAATCCGGAGTATATCCCATGGAGATTCCACAACCTATTGGGTCCTATAATGGTGATTCTGAAATTTGCAGGAGAAGCAAGGGTGCAGCATATCCTATGGGAACGCAATGCCTTGGCAGATCAATGGGCTAAACGAGGTGTGTTAAATGAACGTAAGGTGGAGGAGTGGTATTAACGTTTGGATAGTAGTCCCATACGGTATTGAGTTGTTGAAGTATTGTTTTTTTGGGTAGAATGATCAAGAGCAATGTGTTTTTACTACAATGTGTTTTGACGTTAAAGTAGTGTGTTCAAGTATGTATCTTTTGATGATGGACAGTAGTTTTAGGAGCCATGTGTTGCTTTTTGTTAGAGGCTAACGGTGACAAGCCTCGAACGCCTTTGTATGAAGTTGTCGAGAGAAATAAAATCATTTTTACCCTAAAAAAAATCATTTCTATTAGGTGTTGAAATGTTCCTTCGAGGTTGATGGGGTCTTTGAAGGCCCCATTTTCATTGAAGAGGGATACCGAATGGATGGTAGCATGAGAATCTTCTTAGACTATGAGAGATGCAAATTGTATTGGTATATGATGGCCGGATGCCATAAACGATACAATTTCTCATGCCAAGCGCAAGTTAGTTTAGATTCTCTAGGAGAGCTACGATATTGGCCATCATCATGGGGAAAGTATTTCCATCATTACGTGATGGAGATATGTAAGCAAAACTGCAGAAGATGCAATTCGACATAAGAGGGTAAAATGTTCAAAATTCAAATATTACAACCGTGCCATCATAGAACCAACATAAATAATCTTGTCATCACACCGGGACATGGCACACCAAACATGAGAGGAGAGTAAATCTCTCAAATGCCATATGCTTAGACATTCAAATAGGGTTTATGTTCCATCTATTGGAATTAATTTGCACAGTAAAATAGAATATTGAATTGGAAAGATGAAAATTCCATACTTTTTCTTTATTAAATGAAATATTTATGAATGATAAATACGTAGAATAGAGAATTTAATTTCCTTATTTATGGTCTTAAATTTAAAATGCCACCTACCAACCGCAATCGACGGTCGGGAGCGCCGGTCGGTAAAATAATTGTCTCCATGTTATCGTCGACCGCAAAACCTGTCGTCGGAAGCATCAGCGACCGACTTACCAACCGCAAATGCGGTAGGTAAAAACTTATAACAAAAATTGTGCTCAGAAGGACTCGAAGACGCCACCATAGCATTACCAAGTCCAGCCTTAACCAGCTTCGCTAGCTATCCAACCAACCATTCATATCCAGTCATGTGTCATATATTAAAGCATTCACACATGTATATCTTGCAATATGCTGAAGAGATGATTCGAACCCGGATGAAGAAGTTCCATCCTCGCGTGTATGCCACCCGGCTACTTACATTTCATGTCACTATATGTAAAGCTTTATACATAATATGTATATTTACATATATAAATATAAATATGTAAATTAGTAACTAAAATGAAATATAAATGAAAACTAATAAAATAAATATTAGAAAATAAAAATTCGGTAATACTAAATTAGTGAAATAAAATACAATAAAATATTGAATATAAAAATATTTTATTAAATTAAAAATTCAATTTAATAATTAAATTATAACATAAAATAAAAATGAAATAAATTAATTAAAAGAAATATTTTATAAAAATTGAAATAAATAATAATAAAATAAAATTTATCATTTAAATAAAATTACTAATATTGATAAGATAATTCAATATTTAAATTATAGTCAATGTAATAAAAATCAATTTATTTATTTTCGATAAGAAAAAAATATAATTAAATAAAATTATAATAAAAATAAAATATTTATTTTTATTTTATATTATTTAATAAATAAATAAATAAATAATAAAGTTAATAAATAATTAAATGGCTCAAATAAATAATTAATTAAATTATAAAAAGTAATCAAAGAAATATTTAATAAAAATATAAAATAAATAATAAAATAACTGGGGAAACTTTAGCGGCCGCAATTTTGGTAGGTAATGCGGTTGGTAGATTATATTTTTTTTAAAAAACAATTAAAGTTAAAAAAATTGAAAAAAAAAACGTGCGGCTGCGTGTACGGTCGGTTATACCGACCACCTGTACTGCGGTCGGTGTTTTGGTTGCCATAACGGATAGATTTTTCTTGATTGCAATTGCGGTTGGGAATGCAGTCGGTAACGAAGACCTATCCAATGGTGGTCGGTAACTGCCGTCGGGAATCGTGAAATTTCTTGTAGTGTGCTTCTTTGTTATAAAAATAATTTTTTGGTTTAGTGGTTAATAGAGTACTCCCTCCGTCCCATTAAAAGTGACACTTTTGACTTTTGACACTGTTAATTGTTTGACTCAATTTTATTGTATTGATACAAGAAGAGAAAAATAGTCAAGTATGGTCTTGTTAGAATCGTCTAATTGTATAGTTTTAAAATATACATTTTATATAATTTTTACTTATACCGATTTTGAGATATAAGGCGTTTAACAATTGCATTGGATTTTGTGCAGGAGAGAAAGTGACCAACGGAGGGAGTATAATTTTACATTACATGTGATATATTGAAATTACGAATAAAAAATAATTAACTACTCCCTCCGTTTTTTTTTAACTTCACCCATCCTGCACTGCACGCAATCCAATGCACATTTTCAATCATCAATATCTCATATTATATATAAGTAAAAATTATAAAAATTTGATATTCCAAAACTACGTGATTAGACGAATCTAACAAGATCTCACTTGACTATGTTTTATCTTATATAACTATATGAAAAAATTGAATTAAAATTACTCAATGAATAGTATCTACTATGCTAATGATGAACTTAAAAAAAAAACGGAGGGAGTATTTTATAAAATTTTCTAATAGCTTGTTAACTTAAAAAGGGTAACTTAATATAAACAACACAATAAAAGTATGATTTCAGAATTTATCTAAGAGGAATTTAAGAAACACATGATCCCAACTAGTAGCATTTTCCGCCCGAAGATAAATAAGCCCAAGCCTAATAGCCCAATTGACATATCCAAGAGTCCACAAAGGAAGGCCTAGCCCAAAGCCCATTTTGTTCCCTGGTCTTCATCTTCTCCGATCATCACCGTGTGCTGCACCAATCAGTAAAGCCTTCACCACCGCCAGCCAGTACACCACAACCATATCGATCAAGCAGTTCCCAATCACCATCACCTCACCACCATCTCCGGTCACCACCCCACTAATGAGCGAGCCCCCTTTCAATTGGATCACTATCATCCTCATCGTTGCCAACGACTCTAATCGCCGTCAATCCGAAGCAGCCATCACCGAGTTGCTATCACTCCATTCCGGACGAGCTCGCTTCGGCGGTAACCACCACCTATAGCAGAAGCCGTAGCATCAATGTGGTGCTCGCCGATGTGGAGTGCAGTTGCTGATTACGAGAGCAATGTCGACTCGAGTGCAATTATTGGAAGGGAGGAGTGTGAAAACGTGAGGTGTGAGGTGTGGGGGTGATGGCAGAGAGTCGAGAGAGGGAGAGAGCAGCAAGTGAAGATGGCCTTTAAGGTGAGATTGATGAATATATTATTGGTGGGATGATCCATGTATACTACTACTACTTTGTGAATTGAGAATATAGGTGAGAGTGGGTTGATTCTGATGCACCCTGTGAAACGACATTTAAATGAGTTTAAATTGTACTAAAATATGTTCAAAATGAGTGCATTTTACCTTAATTCAGTGCACTTTTTGGTGTATTTCATGTGTTTTTATTTTTCAAGTGATCATGGTTAGATTTGGCTTATTGAGGTTAAATTTACCATGTTTTTATATGTTTTTAATAAGACTTTGACAAACCTAATGCATTACAATATTGTTTCAGGCATTTAAATGATGAAGAGCGATGTTCGGAAGCTTTATTTTGGAAAATAAGGAATATTTAATGTGATATGTGCCAAGATTCAGACTTAGAGAAAATCAGTGGAAATCTTTCCAGGATGCTCCGCACAGGCATGGCGGAGCCTAAATTGCCTTCCGAGCACCGCATCAGGCACCGCATCAACACTTAGAAAAATTTCAGAGGTGAAAAAGCTTCATAATGCTCCGCACCTTCTTGGCGGCGCCTAAAACAGCCTCCAGGCGCCACTTTTGGCACCGCAATCAGAAAATTGGGAAAATTGTTAGGATGCGCCGACTCTTCTTCGCGGCGCCTGAAACCCCTTCCGAGCGCCGTTTTGGGCGCCACAATCGCGGTTTGGAGGTTTTCTAACCTCCCGAACATGGTTTTAAAGCTCGTTTTTCGTCATTCTCTTCATTCCAGACTGATGGCAGACTCATAATTCGACATATACATCTCTGTAACTTTGGAGAAGAAGGCCGATAACACCGAATCATGCCGGAGGAAGTGATCAGAATGTCTTTCTGACTGTGTTCTTCGCATTCTAGGTGTTGTTTTTCTTTTTCTCACTTTGTAATGTTTAGGATTTGCTTTTAAACATAATTTCCTATTGTTTTCATGTTTGTAAATGGATTTCTATGTTGTTTGTGTTAGAAGTGTTCTAGAACGGGAGTTCAGAATCACTTTTGAGGTACGAATCTATGTTTTTATGGAAGCAATAAATATGATCGATGTTTCTGTGTTAAATTTGGATTAATCTGTGTTAGGGATATCTTTTGTATTGTGAAGATGTTCGTTATGTTTTGCCATTGTTGCAACATCATGCCAACAACGCTCTTTTCTCTTCACTGAAAAAGCACAGAATAGTACAGTGACGTGGCATTTCCCTTATCAGGCCTTAGAGGGTTTTAGATGGGCCTTAAAACCCATGTAAATACTTGTCTTCGTCCTTGAGGGATTGGGTGTGTTTTTTAGCCGCTATCACAGCTCCTTTTACAGAGAATTAACAGATTCAAAGCTGGGTTTATGGCGGATTGAGAGCTGAAGTAGAAGCCCCCTGGCTTTCGTTGTTTGCAGAAGACACCAACAACCATCCTGCTACTGGTATATCTTTTGTTGTTGAGTCTTCGACATTTTCATGGGGTAATTGGGATTGTGTTTAGGCATTTATAAGTTTATCCTTTGTAAACACAATCTGTGTGTATTGTAGGTGTTTTAGCACGATTGAGCTTAACTTGTTTGATTAGCTAGATTCCACAAACACTATCTTAATACCTGCCGGTGAATTGTGTGCATTTGGGTAGATAGTTGATGCTCCCTTTGTTCTTCTAGTCTATTTGGGTAAATAGGAGAGTTCATTGGAATGTAAGGGTATGTAAGGTGTGATTGACTCTTGTTCAATCTGTTTGGTGGAGATTTAGTGAGTCCCTGGCTTGGAGCCCCCAGATGTAGATCGGTGGATCGAACTGGGTGGCCAAACTCCTTGTGTTCTTATTTTATTCCGCACTCTGTTTGTGTCTGTCTCTGGTTGTGGTTTGCAGGTTGTTGTGACATCGCTCAAACAACGCTTACAGGGTTTTACATATTAAGATTGGGCCTGTCAATTGGTATCAGAGCAGGGCTCTAACGTTTAGCTGAGTCCGGTCCAATATGAATAGAGAAGGTGGCTCTGTCTCGAGACCTCCTCTGTTTGATGGTTTGAATTATCCATTCTGGAAGAATCGAATGAGGATATTTCTTAAGCATACTGGTGTAGATGTCTGGAATGCTGTTCTAACACCCTGGGAACAACCTATGAAAGAGGTCCGCACGCCTGCTACTGAGACCTCTGCTGCCATTACTACTTTTGTTCCTGCTACTCAAGAAGAAATGTCAGCTGCTCAGAAGAACAAGGAACAAGGGAACAACACTGCTTTGAATTGTCTATTCAACTCTGTCGATGAATCACAATATCACATCATTTCAAACTGTGAGACAGCTCATGAAGCCTGGACTGCTTTGGAAGCAGCTTATGAAGGATCTTCTGATGTACAAGCCTTGAAGCTTCAGAGAATTGAATCTGCCTTTGATAGTATTCGGATGCAGGAGGATGAAAATATTGCTGCTTATCATGCTCGGTTCAAGAAGTTAGTCAATGAAGCTCAGTCTTTTGGTTTGAAGTATGATGATGCTAAGCTGGTTCGGAAGATGCTGAGGACGGTCACTCGTAGGTATCAATCGAAGGTGTCCACTCTCGAAGAACTTGAGAAGACCAAAACCTTTACTCTTGAAGCATCGGTCGGTTCACTTCAGACTTTTGAAATGAACTACTTGGAAGAAGAGCCTATACGCAATCTAGCTTTTAAAGTTGAAGATGAGATTCAGTGCATTGACAATGAAGAAAAGGCTTACCTAACCAAGAAATTGGCAAGGATATTACAGGACAAGAGAGCCAAGAAGCTGAACTACAAGAGAGATGATAAAGGACGTTATCAGCGAGGTGTTTCATCATCCCGTGAACAACCTTCCAAGCACAAGTCAGACAGTTCCTATGACAAGAGGAAGGGTTATAAGAAGATGGATTTACCTGACACTTTCAAAAACTTAAAGTGCTATGATTGTGAAGGTGTTGGCCATAAAGCCTCTGAATGTCCTACTGCTAAGAGAAGGGTTGGAAAAGCTCTTCAAGCTACCTTAAGTGATGGTGAGGTCAGTTCTACTTCCAAGGAGGAGGAAGATGACAGCGAAGATGAGGAGATGATAGCCTTTACTGTGAAAGACGTTGTTCTAACAACCGATGACACTCTGTCCAAACATTTGTCTGATACAGAGTCTCATGAATCTGACAGTGAAGCTAGTCAATATGATTATGATGAACTTCTTGCAGGATTTGAATTGGTGAAAGAGGATCATGCAGTTGCTGTTGCAGAGAATAAAAAGTTGCTTGATCAGAAGGGAGATCTATTGGTTCTTATTGATGAGAAGGATGCTGAAATCACAAGTCTCAAGGAATCTTTGGCAATTGTATCCACTGAGAGAGATACTCTATTGGAGGAAAACGCTGCATTGCTTGCCAAGACCCAAAAGATAGACAACATGGTTAAAGGCAAAGACAAGCTGGATGAGATCATTAATCAAGGGAAATCACCATCCAATAGAGAAGGTATTGGCTACAAGCGCAATTCTAGACCTAACAAGAAATCTGCACCTACTTTTGTGCGTGCAGGTACCCTTGAGACCAGCTCATCCAAAGCACCTGAGAAAGTTGATTGTCCAGAGTCCCCCAAGAAGAGCAAAGACTGCCCTTATTGTAAATTCCAAGGTCATCCTGTTCAACTCTATCAAAGACTTACCCAAGATCTTCTTGGTGGTCGACCGGTTGTTTGGCCATCACTGGAACTACAGAAACATGTCAAACTTACTATGATGTGGATTCCCAAATCCAAGATTGTACCCAAGGTGTGCCTAGTTGTACTTTCTGCTCAGAAAGGACCCAATGATGGTAAGTGGTATTTTGACAGTGGTTGCTCTCGACATATGACTGGTAAAAAGGATTTTCTCATTGATTATGTGGAATCTGATTGTGGGGAAGTACTCTATGGAAATGGAGCTCGTAGCAAAATCTGTGGTTATGGGAAAGCAAAAGGTGCAAATATGGGTTTCCTAACTACTGTTTACTATGTTGCTGATCTATCTACAAATCTTATATCCATAAGTCAACTTTGTGATGAGAAATTCTTTGTTGGTTTCACTGATGAGGATTGCATGGTTATTGATCCTGCTTATAACTGTGTCATTAAGGGAGTTCGATCATCTAACAATTGTTATGTCTTAAAGCCTGCTGTGGAATCAGTCTTTCTATCACAGGTTGAAACTGCAAAGTTGGCATCAAAGGTGTGGGCACATGAATTACAAATCTCTCATTCAACTTAGCAAGTCTGGCGTTGTTCGAGGGTTGCCCAAACTACGGAGCAAAGACAAGATAGTTTGTGGTGCTTGTGCTAAGGGTAAACAAATCCACTCCTCTCACAAAGTAGTGGATATCATTCAAACCACAAGGTGCCTTGAGTTGTTGCACATGGACTTGATGGGACCTACAGAAGCTCCAAGCCTAGGTGGTAAGAGGTACATCTTTGTATGCGTTGATGATTTTTCTCGTTACACTTGGGTTGATTTCTTAAAGTCCAAAGATGAGGCTGCTTCAGTATTCTCTGAGCTATCTTTAAAGATCATGGCTGAAAAGGCTCTCAAGATAGGGCGTATCCGATCTGATCATGGGAAAGAGTTTGAAAATCAGTTGTTCGCACAAGTCTGCAACAACCTTGGTATTGCTCATGAATATTCAGCCCCGCACACTCCACAACAGAATGGTGTGGTTGAGCGGAAGAATCGTACTCTACAAGATATGGGTCGTTCTCTTCTCCATGCTAGTAAACTTGGGAAACGTTTTTGGGCTGAAGCTGTAAATATCTCATGCTATATAATTAATCGTGTGTACATGCGACCTCAGACAACCACAACTCCTTATGAAATTTGGAGAGGAAAGACTCCTAACATTTCTCACCTTCATGTCTTTGGAAGTGTGTGCTATGCTTTGAAGGATCGAACTATTGTTAAAAAGTTTGATTCCAAATCCGATGAAGCTATTTTCTTGGGATATTCAGTGGATTCGAGAGCTTACCGTGTCTACTTGAAGAGGACTTCAAAGGTTATTGAGACTATCAATGTTGTCTTTGATGATGCTAATCTTTCTGCAGGCTCTGTCTCTCCTCATGATGATGATGATGTTCCTATTCGGATTATCCCTCATGTGTCCTCCAGTGCAACTCCTGAAGTAGTGCCTCCCTCAGATCCTATTGACGTTTCTGATACTGAAGAAGGTGATCCGGTTGTTGATACAACTGGTGAACAACCATCAGCTCCAGATTCTCCCAAGAGGAGAGGTCCAAAACGTGGTCCACAAGCACCTAAGTATCACTCTAAGGATGACATTATTGGTGATCCCTCTGGTACTAGACAGACTCGAGGTCATCAACTTAACATTTCTGAACTAGCAAATATGTGCTTTCATATTATGCATTGTTTTGTTTCATCTGTTGAACCTAAGAATGCTAATGAGGCTTTACAAGATGAGTTTTGGATAGCTGCGATGCATGATGAATTGCTACAATTCAAACGCAATGATGTTTGGGAGTTGATGGAACAACCAACTGGAGTGAATGTCATTGGCACTAAATGGGTCTTTCGGAACAAGACTGATGAACATGGAAAGATCATTCGCAATAAGGCCCGCTTGGTTGCACAAGGCTTAACTCAGATTGAAGGCCTGGATTATGATGAGACATTCGCACCTGTTGCTCGCATCGAGGCTGTTAGGTTATTACTTGCTATTTCTTGCTCTCTTGGTTTTAAACTCTATCAAATGGACATCAAAACTGCCTTCCTGAATGGTTACATCAAGGAAGACATCTATGTGTCTCAGCCTATTGGTTTTGACTGTCCTGATCATCCTGATATGGTTTATAAGATCAAGCGTGCTCTTTATGGTCTAAAGCAGGCTCCTCGTGCCTGGTATGAACGTTTATCTACATATCTTTTGGACAAAGGCTATGTGCGTGGTAATGTTGATAAGACGTTGTTCGTACAACGCACTAACAACCATTTGTTGGTAGCACAGATTTACGTGGATGATATTGTTTTTGGCTCCACTTCAGATGATCTCCGCGATGCTTTTGTACACTCTATGCAGACTGAATTTGAGATGAGCATGATGGGTGAGCTCACATTTTTCTTAGGGCTGCAGATTAAGCAAACCTCCGATGGGATTTTCCTTAATCAAGAGAAGTATGTTGGCAACATGCTTCAGAAATTCAAAATGGAGGATTGCAAGATTGCCAGATCACCCCTTGGTCAGCATGACAAGATTACCAAAGATGAATCTGGGGTCTATGTTAATCCAAAAATGTATCGCAGCATTATTGGCAGTCTCTTGTATCTCACTGCTAGTCGTCCGGATATCTCCTTTAGTGTTGGTGTGTGCGCTCGATATCAGTTCGACCCTAAAGAATCTCACATTCGTGCTGTAAAAAGGATTCTTCGCTATCTTAAAGGTACTTCAGGCCTTGGTCTCTGGTATTCCACACGTTCCTCTCTTGAGTTAATTGGCTATACAGATTCTGATTGGGCTGGTTGTTCTGATGATCGAAAATCAACAACTGGAGGTTGCTTCTATCTTGGACAGAACTTAGTCAGCTGGTATTCTTGCAAACAAAATGTTGTTGCTTTGTCTACCGCGGAAGCTGAATATATAGCTGCTGCTCATTGTTGTACTCAGCTGATTTGGATGCGTCAAATGCTTCTGGATTATGGTATATCCTTGGATGACTTTCTTATTCACTGTGATAACACCAGTGCCATTAATATCTCCAGGAATCCAGTACAACACAATCGGAGTAAGCACATTGGCATACAATTCCATTTCATTCGAAATTTGGTAGAGGATGGTCTGTGCAAGATTCATCATCTCTCGTCATTGGAACAACTCGCAGACATCCTTATGAAGAATTTGGAGACTTCTCGGTTTGAATTATTGAGGCGCAGTTTGGGCCTTTGCTTTTCTCACTAATGGACTCTAACTCGGGTGGGCCACTGCATTTCTTGGATTTATATTTCTTTCGGCCCAAGCCCAGGTCCAGGGGGAGTTGTCTTAAAACTGCTTGAGACGGTTGCCAGTTCACTCTCACGCACGTCTCCACTCTCTCTCCCCAGTCGTCTCTGCAAGTTCCTCCCGAAATCCCCCTTTCGCAATTTGAATTCCTTTCGCCATGGCGTCTCCGTCTAGCTCCAACATTAATCCTGATGAGGTCGTGGATGCTCAGCCGCTCGCTGTTGATGATTCCCTGTATCGCGCTTGTCTTGCCGCTGATCAGTCGCCTGGCGAAGACACATTTGAAGACGAACAAGAAGACATTAATGCTGCTATTGACGATTACTTTGTGGCTGACCCCGACGGCGCAAACATGGAGGTCAATCCTGATATTGAGAAGGGTTCTACCCCTAAGCCTACTTCGGACAATGTCGAGACAACATCGGCTGGTGCAGATCCAAAAGCAGATGTTCCGACAACAGCAAACCCTAGTTCGGGTGCTGGAAGTCCGACATCTCCTCCGGTCCCTGCCCCCGGTGCGTCTCCGTCCGTCCCTGTTCCTCTTGGCGCTAGTTCACCTCTCTCGCCTTCGGCTGTTGCTACTGGTGACGGATTACTGATGCTGGATCTTGAGACGAATGCTCCACATCACTCGGGTACTGCTCAGCAAGTCCCTTCTGGTGGGTCTCCTACTGAGGATGTTCCGATGACTCAGGGACAACCATCCCCCACTGACCCTGATGATACTTCTCTGGATGAACTTAGGAGAAAGGTTCGTGAGAAAGGGAAGTGCAAGGCTGTTCCAACTACACCCAAACAACCTGCGAAGAAGAAGCCTAAGAAGGCTGCTCCAAAGAAGAAGTCCGTCCCTGTTCTAAATGAGTCTGATGCCCATTCTTCTCTCTATTTCTCTGCTGATGGAGAAAGGTATGCCTTGGAAACCTTAAACTCTCGTGGTTTCATATCTGAGGAATGCTATGTGCACCCCTATTATGATCAGATTGGTTTTTCTGAGTATTTAGAGAAGAAGCATCTTTCTGTTTGGGCTACTACTCTTAAGCGCTATTCTCCTAATGTTGTTCGTGAATTTTATGCCAACTTGCATCCTGATATCCTTGATCCTGTCTCCCCTTGGTACTGTAAGATTTATCTTCGTGGTGAACTGATTGATCTTACACCCTCTGTTTTGAATGAGTTGTTGGAACTTCTTACCAACACTGATATGAACAATCCTTTTGATTTGCTTAATGCTGAGTTAGCTACCATAGCCTCTACTATCTCTGCCTCTAAGAAATCTGCCTTTGGTAGACGTGCTATGAGTCCATCTGATTTGTCTATGAAGTTCAACTGCCTTTTTCGGATTGATGCTTCAACCTTTCTGCCTACTTCCAATGCTAGCCAGCTTAGTTCTCACATGGGTAAATTCTTGTATTCCATTGATGAATATGTTGAGATACTTAACTATGGTTACCTGATCATTAAGCATATGTTGAGGTTCTCTCATGACAAGATTGAAAAGAACACCCAATTGCCCTATCCTGCTCTTATCACTTTGTTAGCTCATTCTTCCCATCTGCTTGCACCCGATGAAACCTTCATCAAGGTTAAGAAACATCTGCCTTCTGATAAGCTTAAGGGTCTTCACAATGACTTCAAGCTTGGTCCCCAAAAGCTTGGGTCTGCCTTGGTTGACCATATTCGAAGTGAGCTGCAGCAGGTTGAGAAGGAGTTGGGCATTCTGAATGATAAGCAAATGGGGCTCAAAAGGAAGGTTCGCAAGCTGGTTGCTTTACTTCCACACTCTTTTGATGATCCAGCTGAGGGGGAGGATGACTCTGAGGGTACCCCTTGATCTGCCAAGTAAGGGGGAGTTCCAGTGGAAAAGGATAGCAGGGTCATCTTACTGTTGTTGGAACAACTTTCCGTTTTGAATGCTTCAGATTTTTTTTTTCGTGTGTGATGGATATTCTGGTTTTCTGGGCTGTAGTTGATGGATATCTCTCTGGTCTGTTTTTTGCTGAATACTCTCATGGATACTTCCTGGATATTTGTTATGGGATTATCTTTTATGAATGGATGTTTTATCTATGCCTGTTCTTCTTCAGCTCATATCTTTTGTGGCATGATTATTTATTAAGATTCTGATGCTCTTTGATCTTATTATGACTCTCTGTGCTTTCTCCACTGTTTTGACTACTTGGCCCGATCATCTCCAGAAAGGGGGAGATTGTTAGGGATATCTTTTGTATTGTGAAGATGTTCGTTATATTTTGCCGTTGTTGCAACATCATGCCAACAACGCTCTTTTCTCTTCACAGAAAAAGTACAGAATAGTACAGTGACATGGCATTTCCCCTAGCAGGCCTTAGAGGGTTTTAGATGGGCCTTAAAACCCATATAAATACTTGTCTTCGTCCTTGAGGGATTGGTTGTGTTTTTTAGCCGCAATCACAGCTCCTTTTACAGAGAATTAACAGATTCAAAGCAGGGTTTATGGCGGATTGAGAGCTGAAGTAGAAGCCCCCTGGCTTTCGTTGTTTGCAGAAGACACCAACAACCATCCTGCTACTGGTATATCTTTTCTTGTTGAGTCTTCTACATTTTCATGGGGTAATTGGGATTGTGTTTATGCATTTCTAAGTTTATCCTTTGTAAACACAATCTGTGTGTATTGTAGGTGTTTTAGCACCATTGAGCTTAACTTGTTTGATTAGCTAGATTCCACAAACACCATCTTAATATCTGCCGGTGAATTGTGTGCATTTGGGTAGATAGTTGATGCTCCCTTGTGTTCTTCTAGTCTATTTGGGTAGATAGGAGAGTTCATTGGAATGTAAGGGTATGTAAGGTGTGATTGACTCTTGTTCAATCTGTTTGGTGGAGATTTAGTGAATCCCTGGCTTGGAGCCCCCAGATGTAGATCTGTGGATCGAACTGGGTGACCAAACTCCTTGTGTTCTTATTTTATTCCGCACTCTGTTTGTGTCTGTCTCTGGTTGTGGTTTGCAGGTTGTTGTGGCATCGCTCAAACAACGCTTACAGGGTTTTACATATTAAGATTGGGCTTGTTAATCTGTAAAGATGTTAAATTTTGCATTAGGATTATGTGTTAGATGCCAACAATTTGATCGATACTCTGTGTTTTTCTAAATCTGCAATTCAAATCATTAATCTGCTTAAGCCTAAATTGATCGATCAATCTGTAATTCGCTATTTTTGGTAATCTGGCAATAATTCTAATCTATCTGCATTCTAATATTATTAATTTAATCCACTTTACCATGTTTCATCGATATTTTACCATGTTTATTAGGTTATTTACACTATTCTGCATAATTAAATGTTAGAATCTAATCTGTATGATTTCTGCTTTGCTAAATCGGGTATATAAAAAGTGGAAATTAGATTTTAGTACCGGTCTTGGGAATAAATCACATTAAAATAGATTCTGGCATGTACACGCTGATTTGGGAAATGAAAGGTGTCATTTAATCACAATAGGAAAATTTGTATGCTTGGGAAAGACTCAAATTTATGCTTAGACTGATGCTTGCAGAATGTTAGATAATTTAATTTGCTTCCATGAAGTCTGTTTTTACAAATTATGAAAATTAGGAAATTAGCGTATTTTTAATCTTTATAAAATAATTAAATTTGCTGAAATTGATCTTTTTAGACATTGGAAAATGCTAAATCATTATGCAATTTCACTCTTATATAAAGATGTCATGTTCTAAATCATTACAAGCATATATCTCATTTTATTTTTATTATTTTAAATTTTTAACATGCTTTATTTTTTTTAAATGCTATCCTTTTAAATTTAATCACCATTAGAATTAAACAAACTCTTTTCAAAATATAATATATATATATATATATATTATTAATGAACTTAAAATGACTAAGTTTTCTCCAGAATGAAATAATATTCTGAATTCCTCGTGGATCGACCCGGTATTCACCGGTTTTTATTAATTGATGACAACCATCCGCTTGTAGTAAAATATGAGTAGTGAAAATCACTCATCAAGTTTTTGGCACCGTTGTCGGGGAATTATTGTGAAAATTATGTTGTTTTAAGTTCATTTAAATATATTTATATTATTTTTACTTTTTAAATATTGTTATAACTTTTTGCTATTCTATGTCGTGCTAGGGCATCGAGCTAAATCAGTGTGTGATCCTGAAATTTGAAAGAATATTGGGTTTCTCATCTAAAAAAGAGGAAGATCTGCAAGAGAACAAGTGTGAGGATGGCGGCGAGTTGTATGCAACATATATAATTGAGGATTTCAAGTGGATAGCCTCGATTGAAAAGTCACCTACACTTCATTTAAAGGTATTAGCACCACACTTGAGGTACGTATTTCTCAATAAATTAGATTACTTTAATTAAATGCATTACATCAAGTGTTGATATTGGATGCTAGAAAATTTGAGATTAAATACCACCTCTTGACAACATTACAACTTTAATGAGTTTTTTTGAGGGAATGCTGATATATTAGAATGTTAATCAATAATTTTCTTATGATTGCATTGCCTTTATTTAAATTGTTGTATAAAGATGTGCAATTTGACCTTATAACTCATGAATGACAGGATCATGGAAGTGCACCCATACCATTTAGAGCTTTAATTTAGAAAATGGTGCATTTGTCTTTGAAAGCTAATTATGAAAGGGAATTCGCATACTGCTTTTGCATGCTTAGCAATAGTTATTTATGTCTTTTGCTTAATATGTTTGATTTTCTTTTATTTTAGTTTATATGTTTTACTTACAACTAAAAAAAAAAATGGTTCTTGCATGATTTTCATTATATGTAATTTTGGAGTGACTCTTAAGAAATGAAGTGATCAATAACTAAAATAGTTTTGTGGTGATTTCAATAAAATAGGAGCAAGGGCTGAAATAAATGGATGAGAGCGGTTGATGAAAATGAATATAATTTCATAAATATTTATAGGAGATGACTAGAACTAATTAGGATATTTTTGCTTAATAGATGAATAGGAATATGGATGAAATATTATGTTTCGATTAAGCAAATCACCCCTGTTTTTGCTACAACATTTGCATAAAACTGAGTTTTAAATGCCACTCTTCGTAAATGGTTTTCGAAAACTCAGTTAAGCACCAAAAGTAACACAAGCAAGGCATTTTGGACGTCATTTTCACGAATGACACGTAAAAACTTGTTTGAGTACCATATGTAGCATAAAATGGGAACCACTGGGTTTTTTTTTTGCCAAACTCGGATTTTTACAAACTTTTATGCTTCAAATCCATTCCAATTCATCCTCATTCGCTCAAAATTAATCTTTGATCCTCTAATTGGGTTAAAAACCTACCCATTTAATTTAAACCTTAAAAAAATAAAATAATCATCTCCCTCTTGTTCTCTCTTTCACATTGCTCTCTCTATTGAATCTCACAACCGCAGTCATAATCCTCAATTTTCCTTCAACCACAGTTCCTTTAAAAAAAATAAACATAAAATAATAATAATATGTTTTTGTTTGTCTTTATTATCATATATATGGTTTATGCATGTTTTTATTTTCATTTTAGTCACGTTATGCTTATTTGTTCAGGTTTTTAATTTGTTAATAAAATATGCCCACCATATTTCTAATTTAATAATTAAGTAGTGCATGTTATGTGGTGAAAGTAGAAGCTGAAATGTACTCGATAATTGAAGCTGAAATTGAGGCTCAAGAACCCTAGCTTCTCAAATTTGTGGATTTCTTGTCAAAGTGCTTCAAAGCTTCAATTTGGGGTAAGAATAGCTATCCTAGTTCAATAATTCGTCCAATTTTGTGATTTGGTATGTGTTATCGTTAGTATTTGTGTTGTTAATTAAATTTTGGGTTATATAGAATGTGGGATAAAAATTGGTTTAAGTGTATAAATCCTTGTTTAAAATGCACAATATGAGTGTTAGAACATATTTTCAAGCCCTATGCCAAATTTATAGAGTGTTTGTAAAATTTCAGATTACAGCTCTTTGGGAAATGGTATTACAGTATCTGAAATCTGAAATTTTCTTATAAAAATATGCTAAAATAACATGTTTAATCTTTTAACTTGATCTATGAATATTGTTAAGCATGTTGTTTTAATCCACATTAATAAATTTTGGTAACATTAAAGCTTGAAACTTTATGTTTTTCTAATTTATGAAAAAGAAACATTTTCATTATAAAAACTCATCCTATGAATTTTAACTAAAAAGGCAAACTTATGTTATTTAAAAAATAAACTAAAAGTTCTAGATCATTATTTCGAATCATTAATAAGAACTAATTTGCTAATTTAGTTAGCTTTAAGCATTAAATTTGAAATTTTTAATAAAAAGGGAGTTTTTTATAACTTAAAATGTGTTCTTTTTAATAATAAGTTTTAAGTTCTAAAAAGTGATTTTCTTAAATTTATAAGAGACTTAGAATTTATAGCTTTTAAAATAAAATATATTGGTCATTTAATTGTTTAAATCCCACATTCTAGGTTGATATATGTTTGCTTTATACAATGCACTTAAGTTAAACTTTTGGTTTAAACTTAAGTGTGAGGATGGGGAGGAATGCATATATTTATCACTAACCCAAAGTTGTTGTGTAACCAGGTTCCACAAATAATGTATAAGAAATACCTTGCTACTTGGTTGGATGTTTTTGCTATGAATATTGGTTTGCTCTACTATACACTACTTAGGTGGTTTATTGTATTTAATATGGTGAGCATGTGGTTAAGTTTATATTTATGTTTAAGTTATGTTTATGCATGTTTTTAATTCTAATAAAATAGCTCTTACTTAAATCATGTTAAATTGGAATTTTGTGAGCTGTTGATTTGATAATAGAAGAGACTAGATATTCATGGTTAATTGGTAAAAGAAGTTAAACTAGTGTCGTTGAGCAGTTTGGAGGTATCAGATGTGAATTATGATGAGTTAGGAGCAAAAGAGGTGCTGCTTTCGTGTCCAGGAGGCGCCACTCCAACTGAGTGGTGCCCAAATCGTGTCCCAAGCGCCACAACAACGCTTGGCAGGTAATGCTTCCTCTAAATTGAGATCTGTTTATAATGTGGGATGTAATTTCATCAAATCTCTGTTATTTTACACAATGCAGGCATTAAAATCAATAAATTTAGATCTATAGATCATATTAAAAAGCTAAAAAAATTTAAGACATGATTTAACTCAATCTGAATTTTTAAATGCTTGCTATATTTTGAGTTAGAGATTGAAAAGTTGAAATCCCACAATAATCCTTTTATCATGCACTTAAACTAAACTACTAGTTCAGTTTAAGTGTGAGGATGGAGGGGGATTCTTTTATGATCACAAACTTGGAAGCTCTTCATCAATTGATATATCTAGTTTATTCAGTGCATGAACTATCTATTTAACGCCTTACTCAGGGTTGGGTCATCATGAAAAATCAAGGAACTATTTATTATAGTGGTTGGCACTTTACTGTAAATTCCGTTTTGGAACGTATGCTGTTTTTGCTTTTGGTGAAATTATGGAATTATCATTAATAAATTTGTCCATATTTCTTCAAGTTGCTGAAAATTATTATTATCTGCTGTAAAATGAGTTATGGATGGTATTTTATAAATTGGATTATTTTGGAATTTCTCATCTACACTAACAGCTATTTTGCTTGAGTGATTGCTTTATAAATATATTAAAAGCAGGATATGCCAACAAAGGAGCAAGATGACAGCCGTGATGATGAAGTGAAATTCAGAGTCCTAAACATTCCAGGTGTGATCTTTTCATGTTTTATATTTGTCAATCTACATGAAGTAATTTGGTAAGAGCTTAGTTATATTTTAATGTTTTATTATCCTTTGAATAAAACTGGTACATGCATTATATGGATATATAAATTATTTTAGATATAAATTGTGTTTTCACAGTGTGCTATTATTTGAATTACCATATCACAGCCAATCTTAAGAAAATCCGAATAAGTCTAACTGTTCTGCTTAGATCCGATTTTACAACTTAATGAGCATTATGATTCTTAGTTTAAAGTCCTAGACTTTGTTAAATTGTCATGCTAGTTGTTCGAACATGGGTGGCAATTCTATTTACTTTGCAGAAAGCTTTTTGATTAATTAGACTGGTTTACTTGTCATGTGGAGAGTTATCATTATTTATATATGAATATGCTCGTTCCAAGTCTTCCTAAATGCTTAATTACACATAAAGTCAGAGTAAAACCCCTATATAAAAATAAAAATCAGCAATTAAATCTTGCAAAAAGAAAAGAAAAGAAAAATGAGAAAATGCAAGATTTTAAAAAAAAACAAAGAGAAAAAAAATCCGAATAAAGGGGCATTAAACAGAATATTTATAAACTCTTGGCTATATGACTGGCACGTATTCTTAGACATGAGTAGCTTTTGGAACTCAACCGTCTACAACTCAACCAAAGTGTCTTTGAATAATTGTGAAACCGAGTCATTAATTGAGTATATTTGAAGACAGGAATAGAAAAGCATATTTACATTATTCACTCTCCCATTTTGAGTTGCTATGTGTGATTAATATGCTTTTTGTACTGTAAGTGCTTTGGACACCTGGTTTTGATAGCTGATGCATGACAATTTACCTTGTTCTAGCACATTAAACTTTTGAATCTCTTTAGCTCATTGCGTTGTTGAAATCTATGATTTGGCATAACTGTAGTGTCTTTATCTTTATTTTCTTGATTGTCATGTTGATGTGTTAATTGATTTCATTGCTCAAGGGACGAGCAATATTTAAGTGTGAGGATGTTGATGCACCCTGTGAAACGACATTTAAATGAGCTTAAATTGTACTAAAATATGTCCAAAATGAGTGCATTTTACCTTAATTCATTGCACTTTTTGGTGTATTTCATGTGTTTTTATTTTTCAAGTGATCATGGTTAGATTTGGCTTATTGAGGTTAAATTTACCATGTTTTTATGTGTTTTTAATAAGACTTTGGCAAACCTAATGCATTGCAATGTTGTTTCAGGCATTTAAATGATGAAGAGCGATGTTCGGAAGCTTTATTTTGGAAAATAAGGAATATTTAATGTGATATGTGCCAAGATTCAGACTTAGAAAAAAATCAGTGGAAATCTTCCCAGAATGCTCCGCACAGGCATGGCGGAGCCTAAATTGCCTTCCGAGCACCGCATCAGGCACCGCATCAACACTTAGAAAAATTTCAGAGGTGAAAAAGCTTCAGAATGCTCCGCACCTTCTTGCCGGCGCCTAAAACAGCCTCCAGGCGCCACTTTTGGCACCGCAATCAGAAAATTGGGAAAATTGTCAGGATGCGCCGACTCTTCTTCGCGGCGCCTGAAACCCCTTCCGAGCGCCGTTTTGGGCGCCACAATCGCGGTTTGGAGGTTTTCTAACCTCCCGAACATGGTTTTAAAGCTCGTTTTTCGTCATTCTCTTCATTCCAGACTGATGGCAGACTCATAATTCGACATATACATCTCTGCAACTTTGGAGAAGAAGGCCGATAACACCGAATCATGCCGGAGGAAGTGATCAGAATGTCTTTCTGACTGTGTTCTTCGCATTCTAGATGTTGTTTTTCTTTTTCTCACTTTGTAATGTTTAGGATTTGCTTTTAAACATAATTTCTTATTGTTTTCATGTTTGTAAATGGATTTCTATGTTGTTCGTGTTAGAAGTGTTCTAGAACGGGAGTTCAGAATGTTAAAATAAATATGATGGATGTTTCTGTGTTAAATTTGGATTAATCTGTAAAGATGTTAAAATTTGCATTAGGATTATGTGTTAGATGCCAACAATTTGATCGATACTCTGTGTTTTTCTAAATCTGCAATTCAAATCATTAATCTGCTAAAGCCTAAATTGATCGATCAATCTGTAATTCGCTATTTTTAGTAATCTGGCAATAATTTTAATATATCTGCATTCTAATATTATTAATTTAATCCACTTTACCATGTTTCATCAATATTTTACCATGTTTATTAGGTTATTTATACTATTCTGCATAATTAAATGTTAGAATCTAATCTGTATGATTTCTGCTTTGCTAAATCGGGAGATAAAAAGTGGAAATTAGATTTTAGTACCGGTCTTGGGAATAAATCACATTAAAATAGATTCTGGCATGTACACGCTGATTTGGGAAATGAAAGGTGTCATTTAATCACAATAGGAAAATTTGTATGCTTGGGAAAGACTCAAATTTATGCTTAGACTGATGATTGCAGAATGTTAGATAATTTAATTTGCTTCCATGAAGTCTGTTTTTACAAATTATGAAAATTAGGAAATTAGCATATTTTTAATCTTTATAAAATAATTAAATTTGCTGAAATTGATCTTTTTAGACATTGGGAAATGCTAAATCATTATGCAATTTCACTCTTATATAAAGATGGCATGTTCTAAATCATTACAAGCATATATCTCATTTTATTTTTATTATTTTAAATTTTTAACATGCTTTATTTTTTTTAAATGCTATCCTTTTAAATTTAGTCACCATTAGAATTAAACAAACTCTTT
Organism: Hygrophila difformis; assembly: GCA_030278955.1. Lineage (NCBI taxonomy): Eukaryota > Viridiplantae > Streptophyta > Magnoliopsida > Lamiales > Acanthaceae > Hygrophila > Hygrophila difformis. Next base: position 34,725,959 of record JAOANR010000010.1, on the reverse strand, counting down.
TCAAAATATAATATATATTATTAATGAACTTAAAATGACTAAGTTTTCTCCAGAATGAAATAATATTCTGAATTCCTCGTGGATCGACCCGGTATTCACCGGTTTTTATTACTTGATGACAATCATCCGCTTGTGGTAAAATATGAGTAGTGAAAATCACTCATCAGATTCCAAAAGACTGCAGTGAGTTGCTATAGCCCAAAGCAACAATTTAATTTAACTCAGGTTAGAGCCAAAAAGTGTAGGTTTTGAGTGAACCATGTCTTATCAATTAAAACTCAATTTTCAATTCCCCTATCACTATTTTTTGACATTGGATGATGGACTATTACCAACCAAAGTCTGTTGGGTTCTAAAATGAAATTAACCAGATAAAAGCATGCCTAATCTCAATTCTCAACCATTCTTCCTTCTATATAAGCCCTTCTTGTATTGTCTTCAAACTCACACCTTCATTTCTTTTCTACTATATAATTTTAGTTTTAGGAAATTCACAAGTAAAAACTTCAAACGAGTGTGAGTGTGTAAGTGTAGGATTACCTGAAATTAGTCCGTGAAGAATTGGAGAAGTGTGCAGTAAGGAATTTCTGTGGTAAAAGATTTTTCCGGTGCTAAAGGATTTTTGTTTCGTTGTTGTCTGCTCGTAGCTGCATTGTGTTGTGAATTTCCCTACTTTTTGCGATAACAATAAGTAGATTTTTATTTTTTGGAGTTATGCCCAAATTATTTTAGTTTAAGCATAATTTAAATACCATTTCACTATTTTAGATTTTTGCCTATAGCTCCCTACTACTTTTGGAACAATGGTATGCTATTTTTGATTTTTGCTTATAGCTCCCTACGAATTTTTGGTTAACTATTTTTATAGTGGCTGGATATGTGTATTGGGTCGGAGGTTGTCTTCTCCATCAGTGGTGTGCAGTCCAAAGATATTCGAGGCTTTCGTCCCCCGAATATGTGCAGTTCAAAGCTACTCGGGGACTTCGGCACGATACCAGTACCAGAGCCCATATGGGTTTGAGGAAATGTCTTACCTCCCCAAACCTTTGAATGTATGTGAGATTTGGGCCCTACGGCGGGGAACTTGCACATCATGTTGACTCAGATAATTAATTCTCGATAGCACATATTGTTTTATTATATGTTCTCTGGTTTTAAATCAATATTGCATTTATGCTCATACTATTCTCGTTTCAGTATACCTTTATCAGAAATGTTGTTCTAAAATTATTTATGAAACCCGACCTCTTCCGGAGTAAGGGTCCACTTACTCAACCGTTCTTTTCACTGATTCAACATTTTCCACCATTTCCTTTTAGATTTTGAAATCTGCAAGGATCGATAAGGCATATTTTGCAATGGCACGAATTGGGTTGTTGGCGTGGTCGCCAGAATGATTCCCACCTTTCCAGAGGGGCCGGTATCCAGACAAAGCATAAAAAAATTCACTGATTTCGTTTATCGCTTTTTATTGCAGGAAACAGATAAATCAGAGCCCAAAGAAGCCCAACAAATGCAGCTGCTGATCAAGATTGAAGAATACCGGAAGGACCCGGGACCCATTAATCTGGGTCCCACTTCCCCGAATTCAATCGAGAAGGAAGATGGCCTCCAGATGCAATTATGGAACAAATTAGCATGAAGAGGTCAAAAGGAAGGGCCCCACCATCACCGTCGTCGTCACTGTAGCCGGATGTTCGCTGGAGCTCTGCCGGAGGTCGCCGGAATCTGTCTGGAGGTTAGTCGGAGAAATCGCTGGTCAACGGATGGTCAACGCGCGGAACTGTGAACGGAATAGTGGACCCCAGCCATGAACATTTCAAGGAAATCCTCCAGGTCATACTATTATGTATCAGGTTTGGAAGTTGAGTGTAGATATCGATGTATCTGGGTCATGTAATCTCAGTACGTTCTTGTTACCGCATCAACCTCTCCCTCTCACTAATGCCGTATGGTTATTTTATACAAGTTCATGTAGTTCTGATGACGCAATGTATCTGAGTGAAGATATCAGGGTGTGGTTTGTGTGCTGTCAACAGCACATACCGGAAAAAATGGAATGATAGATTGCATAGACTAATGATGTCAAGCAATGAAAAATGAAGACAGTGTGAAATGATGAAAGAATGATGAATATTATAATATAAACAACATAATTTTTCATGGAACTAACATCATTTTTCATAGTGTGGACATTACATTATTTAGCATGTAAGGCAAATTAATTGCCAGTACAGGAACTGGACTGAAGATATCGATGATCTTGTAGTAATAACCTCCAATGCTGAATCCAAGATGTGGTATTGGATGTATGAGAAGTCATCTATTTCTGGTGTCCCGATGCTGGAGCAGCTAAGTGATGGCAATCTCATTCCAAATGAGTTGAATAATGATGCCAAATCCGCTCATCACAACTCTTTTGCAAGACCTGCATTGAATAATATAATGGGTATCTAGTATATACTTCAGGTGGTGGTGTTGTTATCTCTCTTTTAGATATGTATGGCTTAAAGGTCCTTGAAAAGTTTCATGGCCCCACCTCCTTCAGCTGCTGCAACCTATCTGGCATTTCATCGTTCACAAGATTCAGATCTTATTGCAATTGGAATGGATGAGTCTACAATACAAATTTATGATTGGAGAAAGGGCAAGTTTATAACCACGCTTAACAGTGGCCGACCACCAAAAACGAATTTATGGACTTGCATTTTCTGAGAATTTGGAGATATTGGTGTCATCTGGGGCTGATGCCCAACTGTGTGTGTGGAGCATCATCAATTCAATGGATGGCAGAAGAAGAATTCACGTCCAAAACTGACAAAGAACACAGAATGTAAATAAAAGGTGGTTTGTATTTCACCGATAGAGAATGGAATGAGTTCAATTAAAGAGATAATGGACTCCACCCTATATATATATATATACTAGCCATGGTAGCTGTGCGATGCACAGCGTACTGAGGGCGTACAACTGCCCATGGAAAAAAAAGAAATAATTACAAGTGAACGCACGTGGTTTTTTTAATATGATACTTATTATATTCAAAGAATTTCAGTTATATTTAATTTACAAGGCAAGTACGCAGGGCTGAGGAAGTTAAAATCAGACAATATAAAATTTACTTAGTGCTGAAAGTTTTTAACATCGGCAAATCAACAGAAACAAATGCGAATCAACGAATCTAAAAATACCCACGAATTTAATTTAATAACAATAGAGATTCAGAGTTAGAAGTAGCACGGTGAAATACAATATATATATGTTGTAAGTTTAATTTAATTTTTCCCTTATGAATGAGAACAATGTGGTTCTTATTGACATCTTGTTATCTTGCATATTGAATCTTTAGAGCTTAATGAATTGACTTTTTAAATGATCAATTAATTATCATCTATCTTGGCCTAGGAAAAACGAAGAAGTCGTATTTAGAAAGGAAGCAATCTTCAATTGCGTATTTGTTTGCACGAATGGGTGGAGATGTGAGAGTGTGCGAACTCTGGTTTACCAACGGGCGACGGCTCTGGATATTAAGATGCAAAATCTAATAGAAAATAAATACAAAATAAAATTTAACAATCAATATCAAATAAAACAAAAAATAGAATCTAATGGAAAAATTTAAAAAAAAAAGTATAAAATTTAATTATTTTTTTTGAAATTAAGTATAAAAAAAATTAGATATTTAAAATAAATTATAATATATCAGGGAAAAAATAAAATATAATGATAATTATAAGAGCATACAACGAAATGTTATATGTTTGCAAAGTGTACTACAAATTAATATTTTAAGAATGGAACAGATCTAAGGAACAACGCTTAGTTGACACTTGACAAAGATAATCAGGTCTACGCAGCACAGTTACACATAAAGAAGCCTGCTGATCCTAAACCATTTTTAGAATCAAAAAATGCTTGGACTCAGAATTAACCCAACCAACATTTCTATACGGAATATAGTGTAAACGACATGATGAAACACTACCGCCAACATTTCAACAAACACATTCAGCAAACTTCTAGGCAACCATATCGAAATAGTAGTACGCCTTACCTCAATTGTTGATAGTGTGAGATAAAGAAGTGCACATGGAGGAAAAATAAATCAATGCAAGTACAATCCTTCAACAAATAGTTAACCAACAAAATTAAATTACGCCAGTTTGAATTATGCGATATGGATAAAAGCAAAGAAAGGCATAATTCTAGTTCAACATATGTAGCAGCAAAAACCAATTTGAGTTAAAACTGCAAAAAATCCCAAGGCTAAAAACGCATGGAAATATGTACATTCCAGCGGCACAAATCATGGAGAAAGTGAAACAAACTGATATACCACTAAGGAAACCCATGATTTCAATCAAAACATAAAACATAACCCTTTGAATAGTAGGGGCGAGCAGTTCCCAATATTTCAGCATAATTTTAAATTAAAACAGAGATACTAAAGAGATTAAAGATACTAAAGAAGATTCACAATCTGATAGAAACAAGAACCCAATGGAATAAGAACAGCCAGGGAAACAACAGAGGATAGAGATACATTAAACATAATCAAACAAAAGGTGGAACTGTATTCGTCGAGGCATTTTCAAGAAAAAGACACTCTCCTCAAACACATAGAAGGCAAAATTGAAGAGCATGATGACAATAAAATCCTATAGTGTAATCCAATTCAAATTTCAATTTCAAACTTCCCTTCGAAAGACACGTAAACAATTGGAAATATGTAATCTGTCACAAAATTAGAACCAATCCTGTGAGATATCTAAAAAAAAATGGAAAGTCTACCTGTGACAATGAAACCCGACTTCTTATGAAAGAAGAAAAACAGTAAAAAAATTAAACAACAAAAACGACAGAGAACAAAGTTAGTGATTGGAAAACTCCACAGATCAATCACCAAGGAAAATCGAATATTCTGCATCCAAACATGTTTTCTTACATCAATCAAACCATTCTCACTCAGCCCAACAATAAAACGATCATCTTTCTGGCCATGTTGAAAGGCACCCTAATTCAATGAAGAAAATAAAAACTTCTCCAATTGCACACTGAACAACAATCCAAACCCATTTAACCAAGATGCATAAGCCCTAGGATAACCGTAATTTAATGCAATTAAACGAAAACCAAGCACCATGAACAACAACAAAACCAGGCAGCAAAACGAAGTCAACCCCAACAAAAAAGCGAAGAACGCTTAAAAAAAAGTCCAACAATTTCCGGAAATATCAAAACCCCTATATCAATATCCTCCGAAAGACAACACTATGAAAGTTCAAATTCAATGCCAAGGAGATTAATCGAAATCTTTTTTTATTTATCAAAACTGTTTCAATTTACCTGGAAGTTGAAATTAATATTTTACTGGTACAAATAAGTCCGCAGCTGCAAAAAAAGGCTTTAATCTGCATATCAGCACTTGCACAAGGCGATAAATTCTTGCTTCAAAAAGCATACTCACAATTGATAATTGAGAGGTAGACATCATTCACTTCTCCAATAGTAATTCACTTCTCCAGAGTGAGATATATAGTTCCTTCTACACACACACGTTGCAGCGACAGTGCTTGCATAAAGCTTCATGTGCGAAATAAATTTCATAAATGGGACAATGGAAGTCGAACAGAGGACCTCCCTCGCCACTCATCACATCATCTAATAAGATTTAGGCAAGTTGTGATCCAACAATCCAAGTACAAGATTTGGATGCAAATATTATTCTTAACTTCAGCCTTCAAACCATACCTAGCTTAGTTCCAACAAGTACAATTGGCACTCCGGGTGCAAAACAACGAAGTTATGGCATCCACTGAAACAAGAACAGAGAAAAGGAATCAATCTTCGACACTTGCACATTACACTACCAACAGGAAGAAAATGATATATATACTTGTCAATATCATTTATGAGTTCGAAAGGCGATGGCTAACATATGAGCACACAATGTATATAGGATAAATATTAATGCCAAGATCAACATATACCAGCACATGATTTGGAAACATCAGACTAATCCTACCACATGTGCAAGTGATGTTAGAAGCCAAAAAGTACCAACATTGCGGGACACAATTCAGCTCAAAGAAGCCCCTACAAGTATGCATCTCTGATCAATTTAAAATTTTAATCAATCACCACAATCATTGAACTGATATCTCAAGTAGTAAAGGCAATACCTTCTTAAGGACATTCTCATAGCTGGCCCTGCTGATTAAACAGAAGGCCAAGATAAATATATATGCACCTCTGTAGCTAAGTAGCCTCAACCTATTGTGAACACCGCCGACAACCTCGGCCCTTTCACGGAAAACCTGGGCAATTTCCTCGGATGTGCTAAGCATTTGTGCCCTGACTTTCAAGTTCAAAACCAATAGCCATGGAAATTTCACGCCTAAGATCCATGGCACCTTCAAGATTGAAAATAAAGAAACAGAAATAAATGCAAGCAGCAAGATATAAAAGATAATTCAAAAAGCAACAAAATAAAAATGACAATGAAAACGTCTGCATGAGCTCAAAAAGATAATTGCCATAAAACCTGGCTTGGCTAAGGACGAAATAATCGAGGCATAAACCGATACTCACTCTATATTGGTAGATGATAGTTAGAAACATAATTCAAGATCATAAATAAGGATCAAACAATTTACTCTAAAAAAGAGAGCATACCAACTTGAGTTTAACATAGTGAACTAATGCATTACATCTTACAAAAGAGCTAGGTTCAACACTGAAACAAGTAGAAACGGTGCAAGCAATATAAATTTGGTACTAATATGTGTTAAAGAATTACAAATCTAAAATGCCCCACTGCATCCATATTTTACCTGGTTACAGTCACCAATTGCTTTGATAAGGAACTGCCCAACAAACTATCAAATTAATTTATTGAACATAAAATTATCAAATTAATCAGCCTGAAACATGCGTAGACGCAGACACAACTATAAAAGCAAAGCCAAATACTGGAAGATTCGACATCAAGGGTAACAGCTTCAGTTCATAAAAGTTCAGCTGAAGAAAGTCAACTTTTGCCGTTAACTGAAGAAAAGCCTAAAAAATCACCAACGGGCAGAATATAACACTTCCAAAATCTAACACTTCCAAAATCTAACAAGGAAAAGGAAAATGACAGGGAACCAAATTAATAAAACCAACAACGCCGAGAAACCAAATATCACTGTCAAAGCCAATGCCATTTTGAAATTTTGGGGTACCAGTCAAAGCCTTTCCATTTAGAAAGGGACAAACATCATTTGATTCATCATATATGACACAAGGAAGATCGTGAGCAACAACTTTCACATATTTGGAAGCTGTTTCACTTTGTTCAACTCGTTTACGAATTAACTTGTCTGCATCTTGAAGAGTCAAAAACGAATAAGCCGCCCACTTTCATCTAGAATTGGACCATCATTGACACAAAGAAGTTTTCAGAATTTACCATACAAATAGCAGATATCATTAATTCATAATGGTTGTTTACAGACTTGCTAGAATAGCAAAAGCTTATCCTATAGGCAAAGTAATTCAATTTCCAGTTTACATGAATTATTCAAATAGTCAACCTTAAAAGAGTACCTGTGACCATGTATCAAACCTAAGATGAAACCCATGATCAGGAAAGCTGATAACAGTATCAAGTTTCAGAGGGTCCTGCAGACGACAAGAAACAGAATAAGGGCCCATATGTTCCATTCACATGAAATAAAGTAACACTATTTATATAGAAGTTTGTTCACACTTAAATGCAAATCTTACAAAAGATATTTATATGGCACTACCACTATAAAAAGAGTCAAGTAAGATAAGCAAGAACATCATATCAACCAAAACATTTATATAAATTCATGATATAAAGATTTGGCAAAATGGCATGATAAGACTTACTCTACTCAACCGATTTCTTCACCGATTCTGGTTCTAACCCGGACCATTGCTTTCCCTACTCTACTGCCATAGAAATGATAGAAGAAACTGGGGAGGAGAGTGATAGCACAAGTAAAGAAATACACAACTTAATCACACAACACAAAATGAAATCGGAACAATTTATATAATATACATGTGAACGTGGATCGTCGGCAATAGAGTGGAGAAACATCTTACAAATAAGAAGATTTCTGCCTCAATGACTCTAATTAGCATTAATGTATAACCCTTACCACAAGCAATTCTTCCACCAGCATTTCCGGTAGATTTGCTCAGTTCATGTCCGCCTGAAATAGCACATCAAAGCTCATAAGAAAACTAATAATGATTTGAAAAGTAACACTGAATTAATGGAGATTATTCAGTTCGAGACAGTAAACCACAAAAGGCCCACCATTTCCAAGATCATCGGATCAGCATGAACAACTACAGCCCTCCCAATAATGGAATGTGGCCCTGAAAGTGGGATTTGTACAAATATACATAAATATCATTATAAACATACTCAAATAAAAAACAATGAGAACCATGGGAGAAGGTAATGGAGATATCAGACCTGCTTGTCGATGATGGTGAAAGTAGCAGTGCCTGGAAACAAGAAATCGGGGAAACAAATGTAAAAAGTTGAGTGCTATAAGATTGGAACGAAAATCATGCCAATAAACATAATACAGTCAACATAACTGGCGATATCCTCCTATAATTATTTTAAATGTCAGGATGCTATATTTATGACGCTCAACAATTAAACCCAAAGGATGCTCGAATATAGTTCTTTTTCTCAAAATAAGTGATTTACCATCATCACCAACTGTGACATTCCCAAGGTCACCAGTTTATTCCTGAGACAGAATAATAGGTCCACCTTGGGATATATATATATATATATATATATATATATATATATATATCATAAGGTTAACAGACAGAGAGTAGTAATTTTCTAATAAATCAGTACAATAAATCATTCGTTGATGCACAATTGCTAAAATTTCCTATAATTGTAACTTTTGCATATTTTAGAATAAGATATATATTCACATTTCACAATATAGACAACCAAACTGAGGAGAGAATAAGTTACCTGCATAATAAGTGCAATATTAACCACATAATTAATGGGACGGGTCTTGTCTCGATAATGGAACGATGGCTCGCAAATAGCAGCAAGCTTTATGAATCAAATAAGATAAATGGAATAAATTTCAGACCACAAAAAGTTATACTCAAAAAATCTGCATTCACAAAGACACAAAAGCAGCCCAACTAATGACTAAACCATAAAACAGAGCCAAATTAGAATGATCAACAAATATCTAACAGTCCAACTAATACAGAGTGCACTAATTATTATCTATAATTTAATAGGATGTACTTCTACTATGTGGGCATTTATTGAATGTCAAGCCTATCAACTAAGCTAATATAAGCATACATTTTATGAAATTGCAAAAAGAAAAAACTATATGTGGTGTTCCCCCTTCATTTTGTTTTAGACTATCATAATATTTATATGCCCAGACAAAAGGTTCACAGAGATTGCAGAGGGTAATGGGTATACCTACAATCGCTGACTTGGTAACTGGTACTTCAGATAATATCAACACAAGTAACACCAAAGCTCCAAAAGGATATATACACAGTGATTGTGTATGACAATGGTAGAAAGTATAAGGACTTTTACCTCATCAAATATCCATTGACAGGGACCCGATTCCTGTAGGAGGTGTATATATTTGAAGAGTAGTGCAACAATATCTTCAAAATGCTCTGTGATTAACAAAAGGAATGAAACATATACTTACTCAAAGTTCTCATAAAAAGAGTATGAAATGTTGTGATACCAACAAAGAAAGGGAAAACAGGAAAAGAAATTATACCATCAGCCTCAGGTCTCCTTCTCTAAAGCTGAGAGCAAAAGTAAGTACTAACCTTGGCCAGCATCCATTAGATCAATAACCACTTTAAAAAAGGCATATTCATAAGTCCAATCAGATTCACCAGCAGATAAACCTGTAGCCCAACTTGCACATGTATGATGTATATGAATGAACAAAGGTCAGTCTGCTATTTGACTTAATGATGAGAACACAAAATCTGTGTAATAACTAAATTTTATTCTCATCTAAACCAAATCCTAAAAGCATCATATAGGAACCAACATAATCTCCATCAAAGATTGTGCAAAGAGAAACTTTAGTTTGGTGTGACAAATCTGAAATCAACTTTTTAACCACTAATCCATTGTCATAGGCTAACAGACATAATTTTAGCATCTTCAGAGATCAATTATGAAGGACGATCTGTAAGCCATATCCTACTCCACACTTGCTAAACTGACTTGCAATGCTATAGATGTGCACTGAAAAATACTCAAATATATTTGCAGGATAAGAATCAGACAAGAAATCAGTAGTAACTGGCACTCTTCAAGTTTCGTATTGTGTTCTAAAATATGCTAAGCCACAAATCTGCATATAAACCAATAAGAGAAGAGATACTGCATGCATTTTTGTGTTTGTAAAAAGCCACCGGCAGTACAACTTCTGTTTGTCATTCTCATCAATTTCAAGAAGCACAATGATTGTGGATTTTCAGCATAAAATTTATGAACTCACCCAACTTTTTCAAGATGTAAAACAGAGATCCTTCCCCTTCATGCCCAATCAAATGGCCCAAATATCTGCTTGCCCCTTGCTTGTAGCGACGAATTCCAGGTGTTATTGGCCACACAAATCTCAACTTTTGACCTTTTTAATGGGGACAGCTTTCACAAGAATCTAAATCATAAATATAAATATAGTGTGAGAATAATATCACAAGTGATGGCTCTTCAAAACAAACAATTTAGCCTAAAATCCACAAAATTCAAAACATCTATGCAACGGGAAGACCACCACCACGGCCACTGAACAGCGGTATAGCCACATACGAGGGGAGCCCAGTGCCAGTGATTAGCGCAGCAGCAGCGTTCGTGGCCACGAGCGCTTCGAAGCGGCCCGCGCTGCCCGACACCGGCCAGGTACGCCACGCCGCCCCTATGCCGGCCCCATGACGTCGCCTGAGGGCCGGCTAGTCCTCCTCCGCCACCGCCGCCCCAATTTTACCCCCACCAAAGCCGCCTCGGAGCCAGGATTTCCGGCGCATAAAAAAAAAGAAACGGGGAACTGGGGAAAATGAACTAAATCGAAATAAAATACATACCTTTGCTCCTTGTTCTCCATTGCAACGACGTCAATCCCAGGCAGGAAATCGGTAGATCCGGTAATAAGAAAATTGGCGATGATTTCCAATCGGAAACCCTCGGTCCGCGAATGAGTCTGTGCCGTGCGGCGCCTTGAACGGCGAAAAATCCGTGGCCGGCGCGACTGTGAGGAGGCCAAGATTGTGCGGGCTACCAAGAAAACCATTCGCGCACGAAGACGAAGCCAGGAACTCGTCGAGGGAATTTTAGGGCAAAGGAAACAACGAGAAGAGTCGAACACAATTAAGAAATCTATTGAAAAATCAAAGGCCAGGATTCAAAGTTACATTCTCATCTGACGGCCAAGATTGAAATTGAGCTCTGATCCAACGGTAGAGATTGAAATTAGAGTTGGGCACTATTTGGCCAAATTCTCTTATAATATATAGAGATATACTAGAATTCTTACGGTGGCGCGCGCTACGCTGCGCGCGCCCTGTGAGGAAAAAACATTATGGAAAATAAAACATATAAATAATAATGTATTAAACTATTAAGTGAAGAAACAATATTGTACATCTATTACGTGAGAAGCCAGAAGATTCTAGGAAGAAAAAACTTAAAGCATACATGACATGCTTTCTATTACATAGAGATTGTCCAGAAGCTAAACAGTCCACAATCATCAAACCATCAAACATAAATAAATCTCCTTCCACTGCAGAAGACACATATTAGCACATATCAAACAAAACATAAATATATTTCATAGAAATAATTTTATTAACTTGTTATCAATTTATGATTTCTCATATACGATAATGGTCAAATAAATAAAATTTAATAATTCCTCTGTGCAAAACAAAAAAAAGTATAATCAATTAATTGCATATCTCTTGCTTTAAGGTCACAGCAAGTAGAATGAATCCTCAAAAAAATATTGTCAATGAGGTTTGCACAATAAAGAAGATGTGCTCTTCAATCAAAAGATCATAATAATCCCCATATTCTAGAGTTAGAATGTCTTGAACCAATTCTTAGATACTACTATAGAAGCAAATTTCGTACTTCTAAATTGTAATTTCTCCTGAAAATCCAAGGATCATCAAATCTAACAAGAACATAAAAAACTATTAATCTAAAGCTATAATCTTTAGTGACACAGGATAACCCATAAATTTTTAGGGTTAGAATTTCTTGGGCCAATTCTTAAAGAATTAGTTAATGAACCAGAATCTAATAATCATCAATTTAGTCATCAGTTAAGGGATTAAATTTACTGAATACCTTTTAATAAGAAACCCCTTAGGCACTAAAATAGAACGAATGCAGTATGCTTGCTTTTAAATAGGGACTCACATTTTACCTTAGTTGGGCATTTCCTTTCAAGTTCATAAATTGCTTGAGAAAATATATATGGAACAAACCTTAATCAGATTAAGAATGATGATAGGATTCACAAAACTGTTTGAAATTCCCGTGCACAGTGCAATTGTCCAGATGCTATCTTGCATCATGCTTGAATTGATTGATAATACAAAATAGTAATTAAAAAGAAAGCAACGCAAAATTATATTCATACGACTACAAGAAAGTATGAAATTATGAAGAAACAATTCGTCACACCTGTGGTTCGAGAAACTGGCGAAGGCGAGCACTTCGACGGATATGTTGGGTATTGGTTATTTCACTTCGATGCATTGTTTTATCTTCGAAGGGTTGTTGTTCAGTGCCCTGCAATAACCAAGATGAAGGAAATCCTTCAAAGAACAGAAACCAGCTCTGGTTTCTAAAATATGAAGTAAAACAACTTTTATAATGGAAACAAAGAAAAGTAACAAAATAGAAATGCAATATGAAGCAATAAAGAAATGTCTCAAATAAATAACACAAAAGGCTAAGATACAATTTGATAGCAAATAATGTCAGAAGAAATCATAACATGACTTTGCTTGTTATACAATATTATAGATTTGTGCCCAATACAGACTCCATCCAAGATGATTGGCAGTATGCGACTGTCCTCAAATTCCCAATGCAGGTGGAATTACAGTGCACAAAATTCGTTAAATATGTTAATCAGTATCACTAAAATAGAATTGTCAAAAAGTAATATGACTAATGAGGATAGATGGACAACAGAGTCTTCCGTCAAGCACAACTCTTAATAAAAGTCACTTTATGTGAAAGAAAAATATCCTTAGCTCCTTACCCCATTTGATTGTCTTGTATTTGTAGATGATTTTCAATCAAGAAAAAACTGTTTTGTCTGTCCCGAAAAGTCCCAAATTTGCAACTACATATTGTTAAATTAGCAAACTATCTCCTCAACAGGAAACTACAATGATATAATAATAACGATTGTAGCTTCACCATCTCAGGCTTGACAAAAAACATCCTGCCAACTCTGCTGAAGGCTCCAGCTTCACTGTCCTTTAGGTTTCTACATATATAATGCCAAATGAAAAAATATGAATTTGGGAAACCCGTTACTGAACTTTTCTGTGTGTCATGCAATTTGGGTTATATAAGTAATAGGAGACTAAGCAAGAATATCGTATTTTGGAATTAATTTCTGAAGATGTGATGTTGATATGCAATCTCGATTAATTTAGTGATATATTTAACTAAATAGTTAGGCAGTCAGTTCTATCGTCTAGCCGTGAGATCAATGAACTGATGCGAACTCTCTGATCTCATTGTTATTGCCAATCTCAAGGAAACAATCACTTCCTAACTAAGATAATCAATTAATCCACTTCAAAGACTCCCCTATACAGTTCAAGGCGCGGGAAAATAAATAGAAAAGTCATGAATACACTGTGGCCAAACCAACTGATGCACAATAGCAGCTGAAAAATGAAATCAACAAGGATGCAGCTGAAATATGAAATGCACAAGGATATTTACAACATAGCTGGGGCACCGACCTGGCAGATGAATGTGGGAGTGACCCGAAGCCCTAATTCCATTGTAAGCCCAAATTCCTTTGAAACCCGAAGCATCTCCTCCACCACCGCGTCGCCCATCCCGCTGACCCCGCGGAGACCTCGCATGGCCGCAATTTCGTGAGGGGAGAGAAGAGGCCGCAAGAGCCAAGCACGCGACAAGACAGACGGAGGAAGACTTCACGGCCCAGAAACACCGCGACACAGGAGAGGGGGGAGGGAGTGAGGGCACGAAGGTATGACGCACACGGAAAGGGGGGTGCGGCGAAGGACGGCGGTGGCGGGGGGAAGAGGAGGCCAGCAAGGCGAGGACAACGAGGAGGGAAGAGACGTAGAGAGCGAGAGGAACGTGAATCTGAGACGAGGATGAAGAGGCAGAGCGGGTGGCACTCACGCGGGTTGGGTAAGGATCCGCAACTGTAGCAATCTACGGTTTCATGGGAGGAAATTACAGAAACGGTGAAGAATAAGAGGGGCAGACTAGTGGTGATATCGAGTCGAGTCGAGCTCGAGTAGTGGGATACTCGAGCTTGAGTTGACAGCACCTTTGAGCTACTCGAGCTCGAGTCGAGTAGCATCACTCGAGCTCGAACTCGAGTATCATCGAGTTCGAGTTCGAGCTCGAGTAGCTCGAGCTCTTTTTTTTTTTTTTTTACATTTTCTCAAGCTCGAGCTCGAGTACCATCGAGTTCGAGCCCGACTTCAAGCTCGAGCTCGAGTAGTTCAAGCTTGATTTTTTTTTTTTTTTTGCATTTGTGTGTGTTAAATCTAAATTTTGGAACTATGACATAAAAACTTTATTCAATTTGATATATAATACTATTTGACTAGTTATTGTAAAATTTACACTACAAGAATATTTCAGTATAACGACCAGAATTTGCGACAAAAAACCGTTCATTAGCTAGTTAGCGACTGCATTTGCGACCAAAATCATTCAATAGCTAATTAGCGATCGAATTGGTTTGGTCGCAAAAATCTTTCATTTTTCCATTTTTTTTTTCATTTGGCACTCAATAAGATACATTTCTTAAATATTACAATACATTTAAATACAAGTTTATCATATTTAAAAGTAACTTCAATACTTTTGTAAGGCATTTTATTATAGTCAAGTATTAAAGTGTGTCTTAGGGTTGCCGTTGCTCCGAGTTCATCCCACAACATCACTACTACATTAAGAGTGGGCATGTATTAGCCGAATAAGATTTATTAGTACCTAAATGTATAAAATAAGTGAATTTGTTGAATTAGTTAGTGAATTGGATATGAATAATATTCGGGTACCACTTATCACCTCACAATACCAACATTTGAGTTAGGTTTTGTGTAACCACATATCTCTTATGTTGGGTAATGATTTTATCCATCGGTGTGCTTTTTTCGATGTTTTCGGGTTAACATTGTATCCCCAGTTAAATTGAAATCTCGCAAGCTTAAATACGTATAAGGCTCGGAAGTTGGATGCATTTAACCTCAATTACAGTATATGCCAATACGTATTCATCATATATTCAGTGTATTAATTTGATTCTATAGTGCAGATTTCGATATATTTGTCAAATGTAATAGTAAATGTTAGTAGAAATGTGTCACATTTATAAGTAACTCCAATATTTGTGTGAGACATTTAATTACATTAAAATATTAAAGCGTGTGCGATATTATCGTGGGGTTGTCGTTGCTCCAGGCTCATCTCACAATATCACTACTCCATCTAGAGTGTGTATTCATAGCTGAATATGATCTATTAGTGCTCAAATGTACAACATGAGTGGATTTGGTGAATTCGTTATCGAATTCTGTAATTCACAAGTCCCAACATGAGATACAATTTTATTTATTTATTGAAATTTATAATATGTTATTTGATTGATATTTTTAGTTTATTCTTATATTTAATACTATATTTTATTTTTTTAGGTATACCGAGCATCAATTTATGTTATAATATCATGTTTTAACATCATTTATATCATTTATTTTTATCTAATTATTGAATTTATTTATTTAATTGATTTTATTTTTATTTTTTCATTTAATTGAATTTTATATAGTTTTTTCTTCTATTTTATTTTCTTAATTTAAATGTATAATTTTATTAGTTTTGTAAAGGTAACTTTCTTTTCCTTTTTTATTTATTTTTTATTCTCCTATTATTTAATTGAATTTAGTTTATTTTTTATAAGATATTTCAATATTTAAATTTATCTTTTAAGTTTTTTAATAAATTTATTATATTAAGAACTTATTTTATTTTAAATTTATTTTATAATTTTATGAATATAATAATATTATTAATCTATTTTCATTTAATTCATTTTATTTTTCTGTTACTTTTATATTTAAATAACTATTTTAGTTAATTATATTTTATTTTTAAATTTAAACATGAATTTATTAATGGATCAAAATGAAAGTGGACAATAAATAAAAGTAGAAAGAGTATTAATAATATAAAATATAAAATATATGAAAAATTTAAAATTTCAAAAGAAAAAAGAAAACGAGTCGAGTACTCGACTTGACTCGGTACTCGACTCGATACTCGTCGAGTACTCGATACTCGACGAGTATCGTAACCTTGTACTCGAGCTCGAGCTCGATACTCGATTAAATACTCGACTACTCGACTCGACTCGAATTTTTCGAGTACGAGTCGAGTTTTTTTCCGAGCCGAGTCCCGAGTCGAGTTCGAGTAGCTCTACTCGTTAATCACCCCTAGAGCAGACAACGGCATAGAAGAATGAATCCAGGGTAGAAGAGACTTTTGAAGTGCGCTACAACTATAGCAAAATACGGTTAGGCATATATATATATATATATATATATATATATATATTAGATATACAAACACTAATCTGAACAAAAGAGAGAATAACATGGCCCAACAAGTGGCCCAAACTACAAACTAAGGCCCAGACACAAGGACATGCCCAAACAAACACTTAACCAATTCCAGATTGCCTATTGCTGCTGCTGTTGCAAACATGTGGATCATCTTCATTACTGGTTCCATCCTTCACCCGCCACCATCGACTGTTGCTCATTGTCGCCTTGCCGGCCATGGCTCCACCTGCTTCATAGCCCCCTGCTTCAGCCCTCTGCTGGCCTCGCTCCCTATTGCCCCACGTCTCCACCGCTCGACACCGATGTCGCGCCTCTGCTCCGGTGTCTTCCTCTCACACTCCCTTGTCTTGGGCGCTACTCAGCTGATGCTCCGTCGTGCCGGTCTCGCACTCCCTTCGTTACAGCGCAACCTCCATTACCACCGCTGCTCCGTCTCTATTTGTCTGCTCACTTGAGAAGCGATTGAATTGCGTCTGAGAAGAGAAATGGAGAATTTGGGTGCAGAGCATCATTGGAAAACTACAAATGAAAAAAGAAGTAAAATAACACTTGCATTACAAAGCCAAAATCAAGAAAACCTTCAATTACCCTGAATCACACATTGTAAACACATAGAACCATGTAATGATTAAAACCCAAAAACAAACTATGTAAAGAATTGAATAACATCACCTAAGAATTGATAAATGATCGATACAAAATATAACCCCAAGGCTGAAATCCCTAATCAAGTCAAAATGAGAAAGGAACCCATTTCATACTCAACAAAAGGCGGCAGCGGAGAGTGGACGACGATTCAAGCCAGCAGCACCAAAGTGACGAGGGGCTGGAATAGAGGGAGCGGACGGTGGACGCGGTGCATCGATGGAGGCTCGGGCCTATTTCTGGAACGCACACATCTATGGAGGCTTTTGGAATCCTTTTGACATAGAACATAGAGCAACAAACTAAACACTGTAAATCGAGAAAAAACGAACTAAAGCAGCAAAACCGAATAAAAGAAGGAAAAAAGTTAAAACCTTAAACCCACCTCGCCCAAACCCGCCACTGTAAATCGATAAAAAACGAACTAAAGCATCAAAACCGAATAAAAGAAGGAAAAAAGTTAAAACCTTAAACCCACCTCACCCAAACCCGCCAGACGCAAACTCCACAATCAAACAAAAAACACCCCCTCCCCAACCGACAGAAGCAGAACACCAAAGGAAAGCAATCTGCAGGCCAAAGACGATGCAACTATAAGAGATGAAGAAGTACAAACATCTACACCCAATGAAGGTAAAGAAATTAGTTTACCTTGTCTGCTTCTGATAATGCTGCTGCAATGCCAACCACCGTATTGCCCTGAAAGTTGTATAAGTTATTTTTCCTTATACCTCTCATGAGTACAAGTGCTCCTGAAATCACTTTCAAAATCCCATTCTGAGCCAACTCCAGCTATCTTGCCAGCTCGTTGTCGGCTAGGTAGACAACTCCACTGTCAACACTTTCAAAGTTGACAAACCACTCCGCCATCGTCTCTCTCATGAATAGATACTTCTGCTCCTTTGAGCGACATAGCCAAATTGTACCACACGCAAGGCGGTTGATCCTCGTCCAATCTTTATCATCAACACCATCTGGTTTGGTTTCTTCAAGTGCCCCATCCAGCTCCTACTGGTACAAGATGTACAACACCTCGCATTGCTACATACCAAAATTATTGGTACCGTTGAACTTTTTGATGTCAAATTTTGCATTTGAAACCATCGTCCGTGATGACGATGTCCCCAACATCTTCAAATCTGAAGTTGACGTTTCACCGGACCTATCCGCCATTTCTGCTTCAAAGTTTAATTAATAGCTCACAAACGGTAGCTCAACCGAGATGCGTTTCTGATGTGGAAGATCAGCTTAGCTGCGATCACAGAGCATACTATGTAACCAAGGCTCTGATACCAATTGTTGTGGAAATCGGGTTAGTTTCCACAAAAATTATACCCGAATAATAGAGTTATTAATTAAACAATAAAGAGAACACCAAGATTTAACGAGATTCGGCATAAATTTGCCTACGTCTTCCGGGCCCCACCAAATAATTATTTCATTATGAGGGTGAAATATTACAAATTGATTTTGGAAATAATTTTCTGATACACAAAACCCACTTGACAAGGGTGACTCAGAAAAGCCTAAAGAAACTAGACTCTCTCTCTCTCTCTCTCTCAAGAATTGCAGTACAAGAAATATTTTGCAGGCCTTTGTTTTGCTCTGCGGGAGTACTTGGAAAGAATGAAAGGGCCATGTATTTATAGCCACCAACAGCCTACCATTTCAGCAGAATTATGCACAGTGTATGCACATGAGCAGACTTTTTTTCTCCAGCAATTTCCATCTACCACACCTAATTCATTTAATGTGGCCTAACTTTTGAATAATTGGGACGACCACCGTTCATTCTTGTTAGAAGTACGGTAAAAATGAATTTTATTAGGAAAATTTAAAAATCTTTGAAATATATATATATATATATATATATATATATATATTTAATTCGTGTTTTTCACAGCTCAAGTTTGCATGAATACCCAAAAACTCCGGTTGATCGATTTGTCTAATTTTTAGTATCCTATGATATTTGGTAATTTTGTCACATTTATTGTGCATTCGTAATTAACAATATTGTGTAGCATTACATTATTTTTAAGAAAAAATCTGGCCAAAACCACTTTTTGTAACATCCCAATTTTTTATTATACTCTATCCATAATGAGTATTATTATTTTTATGGGATTATATTGTCATTATTAATTTTGAGGATTTACTTTATTTTTAAAGTTGACAAAATTTTACTAAGGTGTTGTGTTATAAATTATTTATTTATAAAGAAATTTTAATTTGTCAATTAAACATTATTATGAGTACTTATGTATATGTTTATTAAATTCTATTACTATTATCTTTAGAAATGTTGATTGTCAACTTATTTTTTTTGGCTGCACGATTGCCAAGCTTATTACTATCACTATTAAATTTTTTTAACGTTTATTACCATTATTTTATTAAAAAAAGAAAAAAAAAGAAAAAAATATATATTTGTAAAACCGAATGCATGATGACGTAGCCATGCTATTAATAGCAATTAGAATTGGAGGCTTAATACGTAGTGTTCCCACATAGAATGATAATAGTCCCACATCGATGAAATTAGAGTGAAATGCATTTCCATCTCCTATATAAAGGGCACGGCCCTATGTTTTCTTTTCAAACCAATTTCATTTCAAAAGCTTACCTGCATACAAGGTGAGCTTAGTTAAATTATTATTATTATTATTATTATTATTATTATTATTATTATTATTATTATTATTATTATTATTATTATTATTATTATTGGGGTGATGCCTTTGCGTCGCCCAGCCCCGGTCTTTCTTTTTAAGAAGGACCTTAGTTCAAACTTTGGTAGTAGAGTAGTAGCTGGGAAGGCGCCGAGGCTCTGCTAGGCGAGTTGGTGGTAGTTTAGTATTTTGCGGATTGTGGTAGAGTAAGTTTCCTATACTCTTCTGTTAAGTTCCCCTATGTTTTCCGCTCTTGTTATTTTATTCGCTTTGCTCATTTATTTTGTTTGTTTGTCTTAGTCGTAGGCCTTTATTTTTGTTCCTGCTTTAGTAGCTGGCAATTTATTTTCGTTCTTGCCCTACTAGTAGTAGGTTTTTATTGTTTCTTATTGGCCTACGTTATCCGTTATCGTTCGTTCGTTCCTTGATCATTATTTTATTTGTTAGCCTTGTTGATTCCTGCTGCAATTGCTTCCATCGCGTATTTCCTCTTGGCTTCGTTTTAATTACCTTTGAATTACGTAGACACTCGCTGTATAAATAACCACTTTGACTATATGTCCTAAGTATGACAACATAGGTTATAGCCATCCCGCCGAGGGGTTTCATGGCATATTGATAATGGCCAAAATTGTCCATTATTTACAATCCATTTCCGTGTTTGAGACGGACATTTTGATCGTATTTCCATCTTATTTTAATAAGAAAGCAGTTGAATTTGACAGATTGATGTAAGTTTGTAAAAATATTGAGCTGGTAATGAAAGACACAAAACATGCAATTTTAATTGCATTTGTGTTGGAAAAAATCCAAAAACATGAAAAAAGGAAAAATAAAAGAAAAACGAATAAAAAGATGGGCAAAAGAATAAGATAGCCCACAAAAATAAAAAAGATTGGAAAAAGAATGAAAATCCCACAAATTGAAATTTTGGCTAAGTGTTGAAGACCAATTCGGTCTATAAGCAATTCGACCTAAATCGAATTGCTCGTTAGACCGAATTGCTGAAGAAAAGAAGAAAAAGAGAAGTGTTGAGGAAGAGAAGAGCAACCAATTCGGTCTATGGCAATTCGGTCTAAACCGAATTGACCCCTAGACCGAATTGCATCATAGAAAGAAGAAGACTTTGAGCAGAACAGAAAAAAAGGAGTTCGATCTATGCAATTCGGTCTAGGCTGAATTGATTGCATAGATCGAATTGCCTTAAAGCAAAGAAGCCAAGCAGGAGCCATCTTTAATTCGACAAGGCCAATTCGGTCTACCCATAGACCGAATTGATGGATGAATACCACATTCCAGCTCAAGATCAAGAAGGAAGACCTCATGCAATTCGAATTGCATCAATTCGATCTAAACAGAATTGCATGAGGAGACCGAATCACATTCAAAAGTGCAGCTGAGCACGTGAGAAATGCATGATGGGCCTAGGGTTTCGAAAAGAAGTATAAAAGCTGACCTTCCTCAACAAAATCAATATCCACAGACACACTTTGACAGTTTGCTGGGAGACAAAAAGGAGCAAGAAGGTTCTTCACCCCTTAAGGGTTAGGTAGGTAGTGTAGTTTAGTTAGTTTATTTTCATGTTTGTAATATAGCTTTATTGTTTTTGAGCTTAGTTTATTTTTCATAGAAGCTTGTTACCACCCTTAGTGTAGCCATTTCCATAAACTTTACTTGCTTTGTACTTAGAATGAACCCTACTTTCAAGTCAATGAATGGTTTTAGGGTTATTTACCGCTTTCAAGTGTCTATACAAGAAAGAATCCAGAAACGGGTTTTTATTTCAAGTGTTTGGCACCTATTTAATGCTTTCCTTAGCAATAATGGTAGAATGTTTGTTTGTTTCAACTAGGTTACATTTATTATGTCCTAGTTGACTTGCATTCTCAATAAATGTATGCTAGTGGATTTTTGGCTTGGTTTCATACCTTAGAGATTCAAATAAGTGCTCTTAGGGTTTAGACAATTTTAGACTTGTTAGGATTTATTTCCATGCTTTTCAATTGCTGTTTTAGTCTCTTTTATTAGCTTATTGTTGCCTTAGATAATGTAGGTGTTCTTATTTGTAAGCATGTGTTCTTAGTTGTTCACTAGATGTTTAAGCTCTTGATCTTGGAATGCTTGTTTGTAGTTTTAAGGTTTGTTTCATGCCAATACCTGTTAGCCACGTAACCTAGGTCTATTTTTCTTTAAAAACACTCATTAGTGTGGCTGTGAGGTGACATTGATGTGAAATGAAGGATTTGGTAAATCTTATCCACCATAAACCACACAATGTAAACCAAACCTGCACTTATGAGAGAAAGACATGCAGTTCGATTTGAGGCAATTCGGTCTAGACCGAATTGCTCATGAGAATGGAATTGCATGGCAAAAATATTTGTTGAATGCCTTACCTCAAAATTTATATGCAATTCGATCTAGGCAATTCGGTCTATACGAACAGCCCATGAGACCGAATTGCATAGCAAAAAGTGTTGTTTTCATGTGGTTTCTAAGTAGTTCGGTCTAGGTAAGTTGGGTTAGACCGAATTACTCTTATAGACCGAATTGCCTTTGGAAATCTCATTGTATACATTCCATCCCCTCATCCCTTAGTTTATTTTATTTTTTCTACCAATTCGAATTGCCAATTCGGTTTAGACCGAATTGCTTGACAATTCGAATTAGAGGATGCTTCATGACTTTACAAGGATTAATTGGGTATGGTGTTAGTTCATACTTCATGCATCCTCAATTCGGTCTCTTTTGCATTTTGCCCAATAGACCGAATTGCTTTCTTCCTTCTATTTTTAAAACTCCAAAAATATTTTAATTCAAGAGTTGTGTAA
This sequence comes from Hygrophila difformis, assembly GCA_030278955.1. NCBI lineage: Eukaryota > Viridiplantae > Streptophyta > Magnoliopsida > Lamiales > Acanthaceae > Hygrophila > Hygrophila difformis. The sequence continues at coordinate 34,702,891 of JAOANR010000010.1, read as the reverse complement.
GTTGCATGGGTGTATTGGGCCCAGACCCATTACATCTAATTTTATCCATTACACATCTCAACCCATCAGTGTCTAATTATTGTGTGATTAACACTCACACAATACCAAAAATATTTTCTTAATCTTGTTTATTTTCCCTTTCATCGTGTGTATGAATGAGTAACAAGAAATATCACAGATCAATGTTGGCGAAAAGGTCCCTTCATCGGGATAATGATTAGCTCGTCTTCTGTGTATTAATTATTACTCGTTATTTTGCATGGTCTGATTAGTGGTTGGTGGAAGCTACGGCGAAAAGGTCCCTTCACGGGGATCACGATTAGTCACTCAGCCAACTCCTAATCAGATACAGTTTTCTTCATTTTTTCTTAATTTCAAACCTGAATCTAAAATTGTAGTAATAATAGATGATATATGCCAATGTCATCTAATAATTATTACAGTAATAGAACATGTGGGTTTTCGTCCAGGTTCACAGATAGTGAAGTCTAAGATGACGGTGACAACTGTCATTTAAGGCATTCCACTGTCTAAACAATCATTCCATCTGGAATACTTGGGACCCGGATAGCAGATGTTTGCAGTTCGGATAACCCCAATTATTTCTGGCATCCTCTTTGGCCAATTTCTTCTTATCTCAGGCTAATCCATATTGTGTATCAAATTCTGTCTAACCCCACCATATATTTTGGGGCAATTTATTTTACTTCTCATATACATGTATGCATGATATTATTATGTAGATAATGTGGTCCATAATATTTTGGAGATCCTTCTCCTTGGACACAGAAGTCTTGATTTAAATCAGATGCTGCACAATAAATTTCCACAAAAATCTCTTTATAAAATCCGGATCTGAGTAAGGGATAATTTCACAGTTATGACTAATTCATCTTCTACTGGGGGTTGATTTTGAGAACTTAGAAGCAGAGTCAGCAATTAGGTCTCTCCTAGACTGAAAGGATCTGTGTTTTAATTGAGAGTTTAGTACCTGTTTAGGGAATGATTTTCAAATATCTATTTGCTTCTCAAAATTGCTGTGTGTTGGAAATCTTGTGTTAAGTATTGCATCGAATCAGTGTCCACTTGGATTCGGATAAGATGTGATAATTAATATTAGAGGAACAACATATAGGCCTTGGTTAATTTCTAAGATAAGGTTGAGTATTCTTTCAACTACTATCTTCTCTCACCAAAGCCTAAAATTGAGTCTTGAGTGAGTACATTCGGAATAAACCTTCATAGGACTGTTCCACTAATGTTTGTATCTCATAACTAACCGAATGTTATAAGCCCTGTGGCTTACTGATGCTTGGGAAGTTCTAAATCTGCATCTGGTCACCAAGACCAAGGGCTCTTTTATACTAACGGATTGTGATGATCTTTTAAAAGACTTCCGAGTGATAGGTTTTTAAATGCTTTCTTTACTGCTTTCTTTACCGCTTCCTTTAAAATGCTTTCATAGAGGTCACTCGGAAGAATTAGGGATGTGTCTGCCGGTTGTAAGGTTTAAGATTTATGGATTAGTTCGGGGTTAGATTTGGACTTTGGGTGTGACAAGGGGGACGATAGGAGTACTTGGCATATCAACTAATGATATGTTAGGTGTTGCTTGTCCACCACATATGACTAACATACTCTTGCAAGGCATTGCAAGGGGAATTGTTAATTTGTGGTATCTTAGAAATTGAGGTCCTAAGAGCATGTAAATTCTCACTGTAAGTATCTGTCTGTTAAAGGGAACATAGTGCAGAAAGCATGAGAGTTAGCTAACTGACGAACTACCCCAAACAAAGATCTGTGTGTTAAAATGGAAGTTTAATTGTGTTTCATCTGAATCTTGTCCAATCTTTATTATTTTCTCCCTGTCCCTTCTGTCACATTTTAATTCGCTTTCGTAGAGTAATTCTATTCGCTTTCCTAGCATAATACTTATCGCTTTCTTAGAATAGATGTAATCGCTTTCTAGATATAATTTATCATGCTTTGTAGAATAATTTTACTGCTTTCATAATCTATTTTAAATTATTGTCAAATAGTTGTTAGAAATCATTCCAAAACTTGAATCGAGTAACCGAGTGGAAAATCTTAGTAAACGACGTGGGCCCTGCTTCTATCGCACATCCTCCAGTGAACGATCCGGTCTTAATATAAATTACTGCAATTTTTGACACCGTGCGCTTTCGGGGGCACAGTTTCGTAACACGAGTAATAAACGTGACAACCTATAATATATCCCTAATCACAACTCCATCTTCATAATTGGTTTTATCAAATAAAATTGAAAACCAGGATTATTATGTTTCAGAAAATATTCATGTAATGGGGACTTGTCAAAAGTTTCATGGCAAGGATCTTCATGACATGAAACTATGATAAGTTTCATGATGCCACGTGCCGGGGACCTTCTGTGTGACAGACTGAAGTTCAAGATTGAACTATCTATCTCGGCTGCACCATGAAAAGTGTCAAAAGTTTCATGCCGGGGAGGATCACAGCGCCGTTTGAAATCAGAGTACCCACATGAGTAATAAAAAGTGAAATATATCCTTAAACCCCTTTCCCATGAATCATAACTCTTTTTCTTTTAATAAATTTACGTGTAGGAAATTGTCAAAAGTTTCATGGCGCCGTTGCCGGAGAGGATGCACCGTCGTTTATTAAGAGAACTACACTCCTGATTTACTCATAGATAGTTTTTGTATATATTCTTGAATCATTATTAACCTCGGGGTTGTGCAGGTGCTGTCAAATCTTGATATAAACTGCTTATGCAAAGGAGAAAGGCCACATTGCCTGAGCTACCGTTCGATCTAGAAATAGAAAGGACCGCTCGCCAATTGAGGGCGCAAGCCAGACGAAGGAAAGAGCAGGAAGCCCGGACTCGTACCTCACCCGAAACCACAAGCAGTGACATATCTGATATGGCAGAAAACCAAGACATTCCCCCGATCTTGCCATTAGACCAACCACCCAATAATCCTGGTAATGGAGCTGATGGGGGTATGGTAGAACACCCGAATCGTGCAAACGAGGAGGAAGATCTACCTCATCCTAATCAGCAACAGTATCAGCAGTTCCACCAACAACCACCACCCCCTAACCAATATAACCAACAAAACCAAAATATGCCAAACCAGTAATACCAGAATCAAGCCTTCAATTAGGACCAATTCCAAAACAACCCTCATGATCCCGATAATATTTTTCAACAGAATCCCAACTACCACTAGCAGTATCAAAACCAAGCAGAGCAAGGAAATCAACAGCAGCAAGCAGCAGCTGATTTTATGCAGCCCATCATGGAGCCCTATTTGGATAGGCCTGGGAGAGCACAATTCCCTGCACGCAATTTTGAGCTCAAACCGGCACTCATCAACTTGGTGCAAAACAACCAATTTTGCGGTGCAAATCATGAGGATCCCCATGATCATCTCCAAACCTTCCTAGAGCTCTGCGACACAATCAAAAATCAGGGAGTATCACCTGATGCTATAAGACTAATGTTGTTTCCCTTTTGTTTGTTTAGTGGTGCCAGGGATTGGTATAAATCATTGCCCATAAATCAGAGGAGTACCTGGGCAGATTTGGTGAGGAGTTTTCTGTTAAAGTATTTTCCTGAATCTAAGATAGACGAAGGACGAGAGAAAATTGGAGAGTTCAAGATGAAGCCGGACGAGTCATTGTATGACGCAAAGGAAAGATTCGCCAGCCTTTTGAGGCGATGCCCCCAACACGGATATCAACCGTGGGAACAACTGAGGAAATTCTATGGAGGACTCACCCATCCATGGAGAATGATGTTGGACGCCGCAGGCGGAAGACATCTGCTCCATTTGCCCATGGATCAAGCCTGGGAAAAGATAGAGACAATGTCTGTCAACAGATCTGTGTTGAACAGCAGTGATAAGAAGGCGGACCCTCCTAGAAAAGTTTTTGCTGTAAGTGAAGGAAAAACAGATTTTGAAAAATTGCAGGAACAGGTAGCTGCGATACAGCTAGGACAATAGAAAGGAAAGGGAGCGGGTACTTCTCAGGCAGGAGCCTCATCTGGCCAAATGCAAGCACAGCAATCTGGAGCAATTTGTGGGCTATGTCAGGGACCGCATCCAACTGACACATGCCAACAACTAGCTACCGAAAGCTGCAATTACGCAGTGAACTACCAGAACCGCCACCCCAACCTCTCCTATTCCAACAACAATGCACTCAATGCGCATTTGTTGACACAGCCAAACCAGCCTAACCAGTTTGCAAACCAGAACCTTCAGCAGAACTTCAGTCCTCAGAATCAAGGACTCGTTCAGCAGAGGGTTCAGAACTTCCAGAACCAGAACCAGAACCAGAACTTTCAACCCCATATCCAACAGAGGCCCAACCGAAACCAAGGCCAGAATTTCTAAAACTTTGAATCCCAATCTGATCAGAATCAGCAATACAACCAAAAGCCACCATCTCGCCTGGAGAATTTGATGACCGAGTTTATTTCCAATCAAAGGGAGATAAACCAGCAGTTGCAGTCATCAATCAAAAATGTGGAGACGCAGGTCACCCATTTGGCTAAGGAATTGCAGAACAGAGGGAAAGGAACACTGCCGAGCAGCACTGAAGCCAACCCGCATGCAAGGCAATCACATTGCGGGGAGGCAAGACTCTGAAGGGAAATGTTGGATCTGCAAAGAAGAAAGCTATGAAAGTAAAGGTTTCATTGGAGGTGGAAAAGGAAAAGGAAAAGATTGAAGGAGATGAAAGTGTTGAGCTGGTAAAGGATAAATCAGATACAGCTAACTCGCAGGCTGAAGCTGCAAATGAAGCCGAAGAGGGTATGGGTGAAGGTACAACTTCCTTCTCTTTACCACCAAAAATAGATAATAATAAGTACATGCCAAGGGTGCCGTACCCTGCACGTCTTAAAAATAAGGAACATGACCTTAAATTCAAGAAATTTCTAGAATGGTTAAAGTCTGTAGAGATAACCATTCCTCTCGTGGAAATGATTTCAGAAATGCCCACCTATGCTAAGTTCTTGAAAGAATTGATTTCAGGGAAAAGGCAGGTAGAGCAGGAGGAGGTGATCATTCTCAACAGCACATGCAGTGCCATAGTTCAAAGGAAGCTACCCGAAAAGAAAGAGGACCCTGGGTGTTGCACGCTACCAGTACAGATCGGAAAGGCCAAAGTGAGCATGGGGCTATGTGATCTGGGATCCAGCATCAACGTGATGCCTCTAGCCATGGCAATTCGCCTAAGGCTCGGAGAGATTGAACCGGTCATGATGAAACTGCAACTGGCAGACAGATCAATCACTAAGCCCGTAGGAATCCTCAAGGATGTGGTGGTCAAAACCGGCCAAGTTCTTTTCCCGGTTGACTTCATCATCCTTGACATCGAAGAGGACTCTGAAATGCCACTTATCCTGGGACGCCCGTTTTTGGCCACTGGCGGTGCACTGATTGACGCCACATCTGGAAGAGTCACATTGAGGGTGGACAATCGAGAAATCTCTTTTGACATGGAAGAGCTGCAGAAATTCCCGAATGAGGGATCTTGTTCCATGTTTGATGTAATAGAAAGTGGGTGTGAGAACGAGAGCATAGACTCTATGACTGTGATGACGGACAAAATTTCAAAACAGGTACTGACGCCTGAAGGTGCCGAGCAAGAAATAAGCTGCAACGCTGTCCACTTCGAAGACCCTATCACTGGGGATCTTGAAGAGTTTGACGGTGTTGAATTCACCCCGGAGGAGGAAGAGAGCACCACGGAAGAGGAAGTGGACCCTGTACTGACACAGGGTCCTGAAGGTAAATCTGATCTCTCACCCCCAACCAATTCTCGCAAATTACTACCTTCCGTTGAATGTCCGCCAGAGCTTGAACTTAAAATACTTCCGGATCATCTTAAGTACGTCTTTCTCGCTGAACATAAAAGATTACCGGTAATTGTGTCAGCCGAGCTGACAGAAGAACAAGAAAAAGCTATGGTAGACATTCTAAAGAAATATGTACATGCAATTGGATAGACCATTTCTGATATAAAAGGAATAAGCCCCTCTGTTTGCATGCGCAGAATTTTAATGGAAGAGGAGTACAAGCCCTCTAGTTAACCACAAAGGCGTCTGAACCCCCATATGCAAGAAGTGGTAAGGAAAGAAGTTATCAAGCTATTAGATGCTGGTATCATCTATCCTATATCTGACAGCAAATGGGTTAGCCCAGTGCAGGTAGTACCTAAGCGTGGGGGAATGTGCATAACGACTAATGAGCAAGGAGAAGAAGTGGCGACACGTCCAGTGACCGGTTGGAGAGTTTGCATTGACTACCGGAAGCTTAACACCGCTACGCGGAAGGATCATTTTCCCTTGCCATTCATTGATCAGATGCTGGAGAGGTTGGCCGGGAGGGAATACTACTGCTTTTTGGATGGGTACTCTGGTTACAATCAGATTGTAATAGCTAGTGAAGATCATGATAAGACCACTTTCACGTGCCCATATGGAACTTTTGCATACAGGCGCATGCCTTTTGGACTTTGCAATGCGCCTGCCACTTTTCAGCGATGCATGATGTCTATTTTCTCAGAATTTATCGAAAAATGCATTGAAGTTTTCATGGATGACTTCTTTGTGTATGGAGATACTTTTGATGAATGTTTGACAAATCTTGCAAAAATTTTAAAAAGATGCGAGGACACTAACCTAGTTTTGAACTGGGAGAAGTGCCATTTCATGGTCACCGAAGGAATAGTGTTGGGTCACCGCATCTCGCGCGCAGGCATCGAAGTCGATAGAGCCAAAGTCTCTCTAACACCCCGGTTTTTGGTCACCCAGGTCGGGATGTCACCGCCACATCCCCCTAGTAAGACACGGTTTCTCCGAGCTTACCAAAGAGATGCAAGGCTAGGTATTGCAGTATTTAAAACATTTAAATCATTCAAAATAGCACATACACTATAATTTGAAAATAATATTAACATAGCGCAGCGGAAATAATTGTTTTAGTATAGTATCGCAGCGGAAAATATAAATAAGGCCGACATGGCCAAAACACGGGTTAAACAGGCCCGTTCATAATATAGTCTAGAATATGAATTTAAAAGCAAAATAATGTTTCCCAAAATCCCATGCATTAATCGTGCTCACACATGATCATTCCACATATTCTGTAAGAAAAGGAATAAAAACGGTTTTGGTCAGCAACCTTGCTGAGTAAGTTAACACATGCATGATCGTAGGGTTTAAAAGCCATTAATTTAATAATTTAATAAAAGCATGATAATAACATAATATTTAATTTAATCTAATCAACTATCCAATAGCATAATTTATCTCAGGGCTCTATTTAATAACACATATCGCATGGTTTAAGATAAAAGCCATAATTTAAATAAAGCATTTAAATAATTTAATTGGACAACAACATAATTTAATCTAATTTAATTTAATTTAAAATCCCCATTACATCCCCGATTTGGTATTTCAAGTTTCACGATAGCATCGCGATGTCAACAAGTTTAGCCGGTAGCCCGGCGGCCGCAACCGTATCAGCCATACCCAGTACCACTCCGGAGCCTCGGGAAACCCATACGGATATTCACGAGAGTGTAGGCTCTATATTTCGCCGTTTAGGCAATATCACATTTCAAGTTTAGCGCGCGGGGTCACCATCGTCCATTAAGGCACGAAGTGAAGCAGTTAGGGGGCACCCTGCAGAGCACTCACCCTTAATTTTAATTTATCAAGTTTGTAAGGGGATTTAGTTTTTAAAATCTGATTTCAATTGTATTCATTTAAAAATAATATCTCAACTCATTTCAACCCTAAAGGTTAATTCCATGTTTCAACAATATTTCAAGATTTCGTTTCCGGTAAACCACAGTTTACCACAGAAACGTCGAGATCTACAACTTTCGTGTTTTAACTTTTTCAATCCGAGATACCTAAACAGGTCAAAATCACCAATTTTCGTAGAAGAATAATTCTGTCCGAATTTAATGTATCACAGTTTCAAGATTTCGAATTCTACCATAGCAATTCAACTCCAAATTTGATGAAATTTTACAGAGATCATCTTAAGACAATTATATACGACTTTCATGTTCGGCCAAAGATCTAAAACAGTCTAGATCCTATGTCAAAAACGTGATCAAGATCATTCCTAAGTTCTGTCAAGAATTTCAAGATCTAGATTCAAGCAGTTCGGTTTCGGTGGGTTTTCACATATCAAATCATCTCTAAAAATTCTCAAAAATTTACAGTAGGTAGATCTAAGCCTTAGGAACGTTTTTTGTGTTTTAAGTTTTTCCGTTTGAGTTCGTTTTAAGGTTCGGAAAAATTCATCAAATCTGTTGCGTTGGTAGAAAGTATAAATTGACAGATTTTCGATTTCTTGTTAATCTTTTAGTTTTTAATGTTTTAATTCATCCCAAAACCATGTAAGAGTTAACTTACAGAGTTTACGAACGTCCGGGATCGTCTATTCGATGGCGTGGCTTCCCGTCCACCGTTTCTCCTCTCCGTTTGTCGGGTTCTACGATCTAGATCCAATACGAGGTGTAGAAGAGAAAAGAAGAAGATTAGGATTCGTTTTCGAATCGTTTATTGAACAAGGATTGGATCGAGACTTACCACGACTATGGAGATCTTAGAATTTTCGTCCAACAACGTTCGTCTTGGTTTCGTGTCTCCGACGACTCCGGATTTAGGGTTTCGAATGTGTAGAAAGTTGTAGGGTTTTGTAAAAGTATTCGGAGCTTCTAGGAGGTCTTATTTATAGATTTCCAGGTCCTAGGGCGTCCAACATCTGACCTAAGGGTCTTCGGTCGAGAGATGTTCAACCGAAAGTCGAAAAATCCGCGTTCGGGCGAGAGATTCACGCAACGGGTGAATCTGTCGTGTGGCGCGGTCGTGGCGCGCCCTCCCTTGTTCGACCGCGCGGCCACCGCGCCGAGCTCGCCTGGACTTCGGTCCGGGCGGGTCGTGCGATCCGTCGTGCTTTTCCGCCTCTCTTTCGGGTCTCTATCCCTCTATGCTCCCGAATTCCAATTTCCGGGGTATCTTCGGGTTTCTATTTTCTCTCTAAATTTTTACTCGGGTCTAATTGGATGTTTGGACTCGAATCCTCGAGTTCATTAGTCGGGTTTCGGTGTATAATTTATTTACCTTTAATCCAGCCTTTTATTTAATTAAATTCCTTTAATTCCTTTTTAAGTTAAATCCCATTTTCTCATTCCTTATCTTTATTTATTTCTTTATTGGCTGGATTTATTTATTTATTTATGGTATTTATTTTATTTATTATTTATTTATTTAATTATTGTTTTATTTTATGATGGAAAATTCTCGGGTATTACAGTCTACCCTCCTTAAGAATCAACTTCGTCCTCGAAGTTGTGTTTCGGCTTTTCTTGTGCTAAGGTCTTGTGTTTGTTTTATTATGTTGTGACTGAACTTAGAATTAAAACTTCTAAACTGCCTACGTACCCGGTAAAGGGATCAAGCCATAACGTAGTTCAAAAGTTTACAAAAGTGCACGAAAAATAGGTGGTATGACATCCTCTCCCCCTTAAGATTGCTGTTATGTCCCCATAACTGTGTCGGTATCGGTTTGGAACAATGTCGGGTAGCGTTCTCTCATGTCGGATTCTACTTCCCAAGTTGCAGTCTCACTTTCGTGGTTTGACCAAAGAACCTTGATCATTTTGACGGTTTTGTTCCTCGTTACTCGTTCCTTAGTGTCAAGAATACGCACTGGGACTTCTTCATAAGTCAAGTCTTCATCGAGCTCAATTATCTCCGGTTGAAGTACATGTGTCGGGTCCGGCACATACTTCTTGAGTTGCGAGACATGGAAGACATTATGAACTCTATCTAAGTGTGGCGGTAAAGCCAATCGGTAGGCTAGAGTTCCGACTCGTTCTAGAATTTCGTAAGGTCCTATGTATCGAGGACTTAACTTTCCTCGTTTGCCAAAGCGCATCACCCCCTTCATGGGTGATATCTTTAGCATGACCCTATCTCCCACTTGAAATTCTAGGTCTCGTCGTCTCACGTCGGCATAACTCTTTTGACGGTCTTGTGCGGCTTTCATCTTCCCTTGAATCACTTTGATTTGTTGAGCCATGTCTTCGATAAGTTGTGGTCCCACCACCACGGACTTATCGGTTTCTTCCCAGCTCAATGGGCTTCGGCACTTTCGCCCATACAACGCCTCGAAAGGTGCCATGCCGATGCTAGCATGGTAGCTATTATTATAGGAAAACTCAATCAAGGATAAATGAGATTCCCAATTTCCTTTGAATTCCAACACACATGCTCTCAGCATGTCTTCTAGTGTTTGGATTGTTCTCTCGGTTTGTCCATCCGTCATCGGGTGGAATGCGGTGCTCATTTTGATTTGAGTACCGAGAGCTTTTTGTAGCTCCGTCCAGAAATGAGAGACAAATCTATTGTCTCTATCGGAAATGATATCATGTGGTACTCCATGTCGTCGTACCACATTATCAATGTAGGCTCGGGCCAATTGGTCCATAGTCCACGTGTCTTTCATTGGGATAAATATGGCTGTCTTCGTTAGCCTATCCACAATCACCCAAATCTTGTTCATGCCTTTAGGTGATCGGGGTAATCCCGAGACAAAGTCCATTGAGATGCTATCCCACTTCCAACTTGGAATCTCTAGTGGTTGCATCAATCCTAAGGGTTTATGTCGCATTGCCTTAACTTTTTGGCAAGTGAGACATCTCGCCACGAAGTTCGCCACTTCCTTCTTCATTCCCGGCCACCAATAGATCTTCTTCAGATCTTTGTATAGCTTGTCTCCTCCGGGATGTACGGAATATGGCGTGTTGTGCCCTTCCTCCATCAACCTTAGTTTTAACTCGGCACATTTAAGGGGCACACACCATCTCCCTTTAAAACGGATGCTTCCATCCTCGTGGACAGCAAATCCTATTGCCTTTCCTTCGGCAATATACTCTTTTATCTTCTCGAGTTTCGGGTCGCCCGGTTGAGCGAGTCGAATCTCATCCAATATTGGAGTTTCTACGACCATGGCATTGACCGTTTCTCTCACTGTGCCAGGATGCACAAGTTCTAACTCCAATCTTGCCAATTCCATGTACAATGCCGGCGGAATTACCAACGAGTTTGTCACGTGTTGGGTTTTCCGACTTAGGGCATCGGCTACCACATTCGCCTTCCCCTCGTGGTATGCTATCTCTAAATCGTAGTCTTTAATAAGTTCCAACCACCTTCGCTGTCTCAAATTCAACTCCTTCTGAGTGAATATATATTTCAAGCTCTTGTGGTCGGTGAACATTCGACACTTCCGCCCATAAAGATAATGTCTCCATATCTTTAGAGCGAAAACGACCGCTGCCAACTCCAGGTCGTGTGTCGGATAATTCTCCTTGTGGGGTTTTAGTTGGCGTGATGCATAGGCTACGACTCTCGAGTCTTGCATCAAGACACAACCGAAACCTTCCTTCGAAGCATCGCTATATACTTCGAAGTCACCATTCTCTGATGGTAGTGTTAATACGGGTGTGGTTGTGAGTCGTTTCTTCAGCTCTTGAAACGCAGTCTCACAAGCCTCTGTCCACACATATTTTACTCCCTTCTTAAGTAGCTGGGTCAAAGGTCGTGCGATTTTAGAAAAATCCTTCACGAACCGTCTATAGTACCCGGCTAAGCCAAGGAAACTCCTTATCTCCGTTGGACTCTTCGGAGTTGCCCATTCAGTTACGGCAGAGACCTTTGCCGGATCCACTGATACTCCATCAGCGGATACTATGTGTCCGAGAAATGCCACTTCTTTCAACCAGAAATCGCATTTCGACAATTTGCCGTATAGCCGATTTCTTCGCAAGATTTCTAACACTTGATGTAAGTGTTGGGCATGCTCTTCCTCGCTCTTTGAGCAGACCAGGATGTCGTCGATGAACACTACGACGCACTGATCTAACAATCCTCGGAACACGTTGTTCATGAGATTTATGAACATGGCCGGAGCATTTGTTAACCCGAAGGATAACACTGTGAACTCGTAATGGCCATATCGCGTTCGAAACGCCGTCTTCGGAATGTCCTTTTCGGCGATCCTCAATTGATGATACCCAGATCGCAAATCGATCTTCGAGAATACTGAAGCTCCCTTTAGTTGATCAAACAGATCCTCTATTCTCGGTAGGGGGTATTTATTCTTGATGGTCACTTGGTTTAGTCCTCGGTAATCTATGCAAAGACGTAGTCCTCCGTCTTTCTTCTTGACAAATAAAACCGGTGCTCCCCAAGGGGACGTACTCGGTCTTATGTAACCTTTCCCTAACAGTTCCTCGAGTTGTTCCTTTAACTCCTTCATTTCCAGTGGTGCCATCCGGTATGGAGCTTTCGAGACAGGCTCTGTCCCCGGAATGAGATCTATCGTGAATTCAAGATCTCTCTCAGGTGGCATGCCCGGAACGTCCTCAGGGAACACGTCCGGGTATTCTCTTACCACTGGTATGCTATCAACCTTGTTTTCTTCCGCCTCAAGGTTGTGCACATAGCACGCATATATTTCATACCCCTTACGCATCAAGTTACTTAATTTGAGTGCACTAACGATTTTATTACTTTTCTTAGGGGCTGAGAGTAAAAGATAACTCTCTTTCCCCTACTTTTTGACAAGGTGATCTTTTGCTTTTGGCATTCGATCACCGCCTTATACTGGGATAACCAATCCATCCCCAGTATGATGTCTAAGTCTCTTAAGTTAAATTCTACCAAGTTCGCGAAGAATTCTACGTTCTTTATCACTATAGGAATTCCGTTATATCGTTTAGAGCAAGACACTACTTCTCCAGAAGGCAATTGAATTCCTAAGCTAATTCTCTCGCACTTAGGTAGATCTAACTCAGGCACTATCCTTGATGCTATAATTGAACAACTAGCTCCAGAATCAAATAGAATTCTAAGGGGCGTATTCAACACATAAAATGTACCTGCCATCATTTCTCCTTGAGCAGGCACGTCCGCTTGATTAACCACGTTAAGCCTCCCCATAGAGCGTCCCTGATTGCCCTGCTGGTTCGCATTCGGCTGCTGATTTTGTTGTTGGTTTTGATTCTGATGGGGCGGAGGTCGTTGGTTCTGATTCTGGTTTTGCGGCCTATTTTGAGGGGGTCTGTACCCCTGGTTATTCCCGTTTCGCCCGTTTTGATTTTGAGGCTGTTCTTGCCCCGCGACTAAATCGTCCCTCCTTGTTATGTTCTCGAGCCTAGTCCGGCAATCCCGTCGAACGTGACCCATTCGACCGCATCGGTAACAGGCGCCTTGTTACGGGCACCCCCTTGCCAGATGGGGTCGTCCACATCTCGGGCAAGGTGGTACCGGATCTTCTTGGTTGAACCTCCTCCCAGTGTCGTTTTGTTGGGGCCTATTCGACCCTCTGCGCTGCTCGTTCCTTCCAGTGTTGTTCTCGTTTCTTGAGTCTCGGCTTCTCTTGTCTTGGGGACCCCTGCTGGTCTCCCCACTCACCCTTCTTTTCAGCTGCTGCACACGTGCTACCGCCACAGCTCGGTCATACACAGCTTGCAAATCGGGGTAGTGTACCCCCGCGATCACCTCGCGCACGGACAGGTTCAGTCCCATCTCGAACTTCTGTGCCTTTTTTGCATCAGTAGGCACTAGCCTTGGTGCGAACCTCACCAGCTCCTTGAAGCGTGTGTAGTATTCCTGCACCGTTTGGCCTCCTTGCTTCAGCGACAGGAACTCCTCGTACATGGCAGCTTTAGTACTCAAGGGATAGAATCGATCCCTGAGTAGTTCCATCATCTCCATCCACGAGTAGGGCTCGTCATCTTCCGTCAGTTTGGCTTGCGTCGCCTGCCACCAGTCGTCAGCTTCGCCTCCCAAGTAGTATGAGACGACATGCACTCTTTCTCCTTCCGGACATTTAACTGCTCCCAGCAGCTTGTCGAAGGTCCGGATCCACTCTTCCAGTTTAGCTGGATCCTCCTCACCAGCATAGTGGGGTGGCTGGTAAGGATTCACCATCGCCAGGTAGTTAGGGCGAGCTTGGGGCGGAGGTACCGCCGCAGCTTGACCCTGGTTGACTTGCGCGTTTCCGAGCGCAATCATCACTTCCTCTATCGTCCTAAGACGATCGCCCACATTGTTCGGTGCGGGGGCGTCCTGCGCACCTTGGGGTTGTTCCATCTCAGGTTGAATCGGTTCAGTGACGTTTGGTGGTGTTTCAGTAGGTATCTCAGTGGTGGTTTGGGGAGCGGTTTGAGTCCTTCCTCTTCCTCTGGGTGCCATTCTGGTACAAATAGGATAGATTAGGACTTTTTGAATTTAGCATATAGTCTAAGCAATCTCTATAAACGTATATGTGTTTTGTAATTCAGCACGTGGTGCTTTGTTCAAACTAAGAAGCGTCGTACGCTTCGGGGTTTTATTTTATTTCGAATTTTTTTTTTCGGCTGTACGGACAGATCTGTCCGTTTTTTTTTTCGATTTATTACAAATAAATCGGGCATTTTATTTCCTCAAAAGAAATTTTAGTACAAAGGTAGAAATATTTTCCTAGCAAAATAGTATCTAACAATAGAATCTCTAGTGTCTCATGACGTCCTCCGGTGGGGTAGCAGGATCTTCCTCCGGATCTTCCTCCTCTGAACTCGGCGGCCGTAGCTCGTCAAAGATAGTGTTTAAGTCTTGTTCGTGGGCATCGATGTATTCCTTTAGTATTAAGTTTTGTGTAGTGAGGGTTTGGACTTGGCGTTCGAGTTGGTTTATGCGGTGATGATCCGCCTCTCTCAAGTTGCCCATGTGATGTAAATTGGCCTCCAATTGAGCCATACGGTACTTCATTTGCTCTAGGGTTTGGTGGGAATCAAGATGAACGCTCATCATCCTGACCATCAACTGCATCATGTCTTGACTAGCCATCTAGCGCAAGCAAGAGATCTAAGTTAATATTCGCCAAGATTCTAAGTTCAATTCGCCAAGATTCTAGGTTCAAATTCGCTAAGATTCTAAGTTCAAATTCGCCAAGATTCTAAGTTCAAGTTCGCCAAGATCCTAAGTTCATAGGAGAGATGCAATATGCAGATGCAAATGATGACTTCCCCCCCAAAAATAATTTAATGCAATATATATATATATTTTTTCCATGGTTTTAAAATAAATATTTTCCATGGAAATAATATTTAAAATAATAGTCAAAATATTAATAATAGTTTAAAAATAATAATGGTTTAAAAATAGTAGTTTTAAAAATAGCCGGGCTCTGATACCAACTTGTAACACCCCGGTTTTTGGTCACCCAGGTCGGGATGTCACCGCCACATCCCCCTAATAAGACACGGTTTCTCCGAGCTTACCAAAGAGATGCAAGGCTAGGTATTGCAGTATTTAAAACATTTAAATCATTCAAAATAGCCCATACACTATAATTTGAAAATAATATTAACATAGCGCAGCGGAAATAATTGTTTTAGTATAGTATCGCGGCGGAAAATATAAATAGGGCCGACATGGCCAAAACACGGGTTAAACAGGCCCGTTCATAATATAGTCTAGAGTATGAATTTAAAAGCAAAATAATGTTTCCCAAAATCCCATGCATGAATCGTGCTCACACATGCTCATTCCACATATTCTGTAAGAAAAGGAATAAAAACGGTTTTGGTCAGCAACCTTGCTGAGTAAGTTAACACATGCATGATCGTAGGGTTTAAAAGCCATTAATTTAATAATTTAATAAAAGCATGATAATAACATAATATTTAATTTAATCTAATCAACTATCCAATAGCATAATTTATCTCAGGGCTCTATTTAATAACACATATCGCATGGTTTAAGATAAAAGCCATAATTTAAATAAAGCATTTAAATAATTTAATTGGACAACAACATAATTTAATCTAATTTAATTTAATTTAAATCCCCATTACATCCCCGATTTGGTATTTCAAGTTTCACGATAGCATCGCGATGTCAACAAGTTTAGCCGGTAGCCCGGCGGCCGCAACCGTATCAGCCATACCCAGTACCACTCTGGAGCCTCGGGAAACCCATACGGATATTCACGAGAGTGTAGGCTCTATATTTCGCCGTTTAGGCAATATCACATTTCAAGTTTAGCGCGCGGGGTCACCATCGTCCATTAAGGCACGAAGTGAAGCAGTTAGGGGGCACCCTGCAGAGCACTCACCCCTAATTTTAATTTATCAAGTTTGTAAGGGGATTTAGTTTTTAAAATCTGATTTCAATTGTATTCATTTAAAAATAATATCTCAACTCATTTCAACCCTAAAGGTTAATTCCATGATTCAACAAGATTTCAAGACTTCGTTTCCGGTAAACCACAGTTTACTCTAAAATTCGTCTAAAATCAGATTTAATTCCAAAAATTCCAAAATTTCACAACTGACTCAGAAACGTCGAGATCTACAACTTTCGTGTTTTAATGTTTTCAATCCGAGATACCTAAACAAGTCAAAATCACCAATTTTCATAGAAGAATAATTCTGTCCGAATTTAATGTATCACAGTTTAAAGATTTCGAATTCTACCATAGCAATTCAACTCCAAATTTGATGAAATTTTACAGAGATCATCTTAAGACAATTATCTACGACTTTCATGTTCGGCCAAAGATCTAAAACAGTCTAGATCCTATGTCAAAAACGTGATCAAGATCAATCCTAAGTTCTGTCAAGAATTTCAAGATCTAGATTCAAGCAGTTCGGTTTCGGTGAGTTTTCACATATCAAATCGTCTCTAAAAATTCTCAAATATTTACAGTAGGTAGATCTAAGCCTTAGGAACGTTTTTCGTGTTTTACGTTTTTCCGTTTGAGTTTGTTTTAAGGTTCGGAAAAATTCATCAAATCTGTTGCGTCGGTAGAAAGTATAAATTGACAGATTTTCGATTTCTTGTTAATCTTTTAGTTTTGAATGTTTTAATTCATCCCAAAAACATGTAAGAGTTAACTTATAGAGTTTACGAACGTCCGGGATCGTCTATTCGATGGCGTGGCTTCCCGTCCACCGTTTCTCCTCTCCGTTTGTCGGGTTCTACGATCTAGATCCAATACGAGGTGTAGAAGAGAAAAGAAGAAGATTAGGATTCGTTTTCGAATCGTTTATTGAACAAGGATTGGATCGAGACTTACCACGACTATGGAGATCTTAGAATTTTCGTCCAACAGCGTTCGTCTTGGTTTCGTGCCTCCGACGACTCCGGATTTAGGGTTTCGAATGTGTAGAAAGTTGTAGGGTTTTGTAAAAGTATTCGGAGCTCCTAGGAGGTCTTATTTATAGATTTCCAGGTCCTAGGGCGTCCAACATCTGACCTAAGGGTCTTGGGTCGAGAGATGTTCAACCGAAAGTCGAAAAATCCGCGTTCGGGCGAGAGATTCACGCAACGGGTGAATCTGTCGTGTGGCGCGGTCGTGGCGCGCCCTCCCTTGTTCGACCGCGCGGCCACCGCGCCGAGCTCGCCTGGATTTCGGTCCGGGCGGGTCGTGCGATCCATCGTGCTTTTCCGCCTCTCTTTCGGGTCTCTATCCCTCTATGCTCCCGAATTCCAATTTCCGGGGTATCTTCGGGTTTCTACTTTCTCTCTAAATTTTTACTCGGGTCTAATTGGATGTTTGGACTCGAATCCTCGAGTTCATTAGTCGGGTTTTGGTGTATAATTTATTTACCTTTAATCCAGCCTTTTATTTAATTAAATTCCTTTAATTCCTTTTTAAGTTAAATCCCATTTTCTCATTTCCTTATCTTTATTTGTTTCTTTATTGGCTGGATTTATTTATTTATTTATGGTATTTATTTTATTTATTATTTATTTATTTAATTATTGTTTTATTTTATGATGGAAAATTCTCGGGTATTACAGTCTACCCTCCTTAAGAATCAACTTCGTCCTCGAAGTTGTGTTTCGGCTTTTCTTGTGCTAAGGTCTTGTGTTTGTTTTATTATGTTGTGACTGAACTTAGAATTAAAACTTCTAAGCTGCCTACGTACCCGGTAAAGGGATCAAGCCATAACGTAGTTCAAAAGTTTACAAAAGTGCACGAAAAATAGGTGGTATGACATCCTCTCCCCCTTAAGATTGCTGTTATGTCCCTATAACTGTGTCGGTATCGGTTTGGAACAATGTCGGGTAGCGTTCTCTCATGTCGGATTCTACTTCCCAAGTTGCAGTCTCACTTTCGTGGTTTGACCAAAGAACCTTGATCATTTTGACGGTTTTGTTCCTCGTTACTCGTTCCTTAGTGTCAAGAATACGCACTGGGACTTCTTCATAAGTCAAGTCTTCATCGAGCTCAATTATCTCCGGTTGAAGTACATGTGTCGGGTCCGGCACATACTTCTTGAGTTGCGAGACATGGAAGACATTATGAACTCTATTTAAGTGTGGCGGTAAAGCCAATCGGTAGGCTAGAGTTCCGACTCGTTCTAGAATTTCGTAAGGTCCTATGTATCGAGGACTTAACTTTCCTCGTTTGCCAAAGCGCATCACCCCCTTCATGGGTGATATCTTTAGCATGACCCTATCTCCCACTTGAAATTCTAGGTCTCGTCGTCTCACGTCGGCATAACTCTTTTGACGGTCTTGTGCGGCTTTCATCTTCCCTTGAATCACTTTGATTTGTTGAGCCATGTCTTCGATAAGTTGTGGTCCCACCACCACGGACTTATCGATTTCTTCCCAGCTCAATGGGCTTCGGCACTTTCGTCCATACAACGCCTCGAAAGGT
Source organism: Hygrophila difformis (assembly GCA_030278955.1). Lineage (NCBI taxonomy): Eukaryota > Viridiplantae > Streptophyta > Magnoliopsida > Lamiales > Acanthaceae > Hygrophila > Hygrophila difformis. The sequence continues at coordinate 34,684,133 of JAOANR010000010.1, read as the reverse complement.
GCCATGCCGATGCTAGCATGGTAGCTATTATTATAGGAAAACTCAATCAAGGATAAATGAGATTCCCAATTTCCTTTGAATTCCAACACACATGCTCTCAGCATGTCTTCTAGTGTTTGGATTGTTCTCTCGGTTTGTCCATCCGTCATCAGGTGGAATGCGGTGCTCATTTTGATTTGAGTACCGAGAGCTTTTTGTAGCTCCGTCCAGAAATGAGAGACAAATCTATTGTCTCTATCGGAAATGATATCATGTGGTACTCCATGTCGTCGTACCACATTATCAATGTAGGCTCGGGCCAATTGGTCCATAGTCCACGTGTCTTTCATTGGGATAAATATGGCTGTCTTCGTTAGCCTATCCACAATCACCCAAATCTTGTTCATGCCTTTAGGTGATCGGGGTAATCCCGAGACAAAGTCCATTGAGATGCTATCCCACTTCCAACTTGGAATCTCTAGTGGTTGCATCAATCCTAAGGGTTTATGTCGCACTGCCTTAACTTTTTGGCAGGTGAGACATCTCGCCACGAAGTTCGCCACTTCCTTCTTCATTCCCGGCCACCAATAGATCTTCTTCAGATCTTTGTATAGCTTGTCTCCTCCGGGATGTACGGAATATGGCGTGTTGTGCCCTTCCTCCATCAACCTTAGTTTTAACTCGGCACATTTAAGGGGCACACACCATCTCCCTTTAAAACGGATGCTTCCATCCTCGTGGACAGCAAATCCTATTGTCTTTCCTTCGGCAATATACTCTTTTATCTTCTCGAGTTTCGGGTCGCCCGGTTGAGCGAGTCGAATCTCGTCCAATATTGGAGTTTCTACGACCATGGCATTGACCGTTTCTCTCACTGTGCCAGGATGCACAAGTTCTAACTCCAATCTTGCCAATTCCATGTACAATGCCGCCGGAATTACCAACGAGTTTGTCACGTGTTGGGTTTTCCGACTTAGGGCATCGGCTACCACATTCGCCTTCCCCTCGTGGTATGCTATCTCTAAATCGTAGTCTTTAATAAGTTCCAACCACCTTCGCTGTCTCAAATTCAACTCCTTCTGAGTGAATATATATTTCAAGCTCTTGTGGTCGGTGAACATTCGACACTTCCGCCCATAAAGATAATGTCTCCATATCTTTAGAGCGAAAACGACCGCTGCCAACTCCAGGTCGTGTGTCGGATAATTCTCCTCGTGGGGTTTTAGTTGGCGTGATGCATAGGCTACGACTCTCGAGTCTTGCATCAAGACACAACCTAAACCTTCCTTCGAAGCATCGCTATATACTTCGAAGTCACCATTCTCTGATGGTAGTGTTAATACGGGTGTGGTTGTGAGTCGTTTCTTCAGCTCTTGAAACGCAGTCTCACAAGCCTCTGTCCACACGTATTTTACTCCCTTCTTAAGTAGCTGGGTCAAAGGTCGTGCGATTTTAGAAAAATCCTTCACGAACCGTCTATAGTACCCGGCTAAGCCAAGGAAACTCCTTATCTCTGTTGGACTCTTCGGAGTTGCCCATTCAGTTACGGCAGAGACCTTTGCCGGATCCACTGATACTCCATCAGCGGATACTATGTGTCCGAGAAATGCCACTTCTTTCAAACAGAAATCGCATTTCGACAATTTGCCGTATAGCTGATTTCTTCGCAAGATTTCTAACACTTGATGTAAGTGTTGGGCATGCTCTTCCTCGCTCTTTGAGTAGACCAGGATGTCGTCGATGAACACTACGACGCACTGATCTAACAATTCTCGGAACACGTTGTTCATGAGATTCATGAACGTGGCCGGAGCATTTGTTAACCCGAAGGATAACATTGTGAACTCGTAATGGCCATATCGCGTTCGAAACGCCGTCTTCGGAATGTCCTTTTCGGCGATCCTCAATTGATGATACCCAGATCGCAAATCGATCTTCGAGAATACTGAAGCTCCCTTTAGTTGATCAAACAGATCCTCTATTCTCGGTAGGGGGTATTTATTCTTGATGGTCACTTGGTTTAGTCCTCGGTAATCTATGCAAAGACGTAGTCCTCCGTCTTTCTTCTTGACAAATAAAACCGGTGCTCCCCAAGGGGACGTACTCGGTCTTATGTAACCTTTCCCTAACAGTTCCTCGAGTTGTTCCTTTAACTCCTTCATTTCCAGTGGTGCCATCCGGTATGGAGCTTTCGAGACAGGCTCTGTCCCCGGAATGAGATCTATCGTGAATTCAAGATCTCTCTCAGGTGGCATGCCCGGAACGTCCTCAGGGAACACGTCCGGGTATTCTCTTACCACTGGTATGCTATCAACCTTGTTTTCTTCCGCCTCAAGGTTGTGCACATAGCACGCATATAGTTCATACCCCTTACGCATCAAGTTACTTAATTTGAGTGCACTAACGATTTTATTACTTTTCTTAGGGGGCTGAGAGTAAAAGATAACTCTCTTTCCCCTACTTTTTGACAAGGTGATCTTTTGCTTTTGGCATTCGATCACCGCCTTATACTGGGATAACCAATCCATCCCCAGTATGATGTCTAAGTCTCTTAAGTTAAATTCTACCAAGTTCGCGAAGAATTCTACGTTCTTTATCACTATAGGAATTCCGTTATATCGTTTAGAGCAAGACACTACTTCTCCAGAAGGCAATTGAATTCCAAAGCTAATTCTCTCGCACTTAGGTAGATCTAACTCAGACACTATCCTTGATGCTATAATTAAACAACTAGCTCCAGAATCAAATAGAATTCTAAGGGGCGTATTCAACACATAAAATGTACCTGCCATCACTTCTCCTTGAGCAGGCACGTCCGCTTGATTAACCACGTTAAGCCTCCCCATAGGGCGTCCCTGATTGCCCTGCTGGTTCGCATTCGGCTGCTGATTTTGTTGTTGGTTTTGATTCTGATGGGGCGGAGGTCGTTGGTTCTGATTCTGGTTTTGCGGCCTATTTTGAGGGGGTCTGTACCCCTGGTTATTCCCGTTTCGCCCGTTTTGATTTTGAGGCTGTTCTTGCCCCGTGACTAAATCGTCCCTCCTTGTTATGTTCTCGAGCCTAGTCCGGCAATCCCGTCGAACGTGACCCATTCGACCGCATCGGTAAGAGGCGCCTTGTTGCGGGCACCCCCTTGCCAGATGGGGTCGTCCACATCTCGGGCAAGGTGGTACCGGATCTTCTTGGTTGAACCTCCTCCCAGTGTTGTTTTGTTGGGGCCTATTCGACCCTCTGCGCTGCTCGTTCCTTCCAGTGTTGTTCTCGTTTCTTGAGTCTCGGCTTCTCTTGTCTTGGGGACCCCTGCTGGTCTCCCCACTCACCCTTCTTTTCAGCTGCTGCACACGTGCTACCGCCACAGCTCGGTCATACGCAGCTTGCAAATCGGGGTAGTGTACCCCCGCGATCACCTCGCGCACGGACAGGTTCAGTCCCATCTCGAACTTCTGTGCCTTTTCTGCATCAGTAGGCACTAGCCTTGGTGCGAACCTCACCAGCTCCTTGAAGCGTGTGTAGTATTCCTGCACCGTTTGGCCTCCTTGCTTCAGCGACAGGAACTCCTCGTACATGGCAGCTTTAGTACTCAAGGGATAGAATCGATCCCTGAGTAGTTCCATCATCTCCATCCACGAGTAGGGCTCGTCATCTTCCGTCAGTTTGGCTTGCGTCGCCTGCCACCAGTCGTCAGCTTCGCCTCCCAAGTAGTATGAGGCGACATGCACTCTTTCTCCTTCCGGACATTTAACTGCTCCCAGCAGCTTGTCAAAGGTCCGGATCCACTCTTCCAGTTTAGCTGGATCCTCCTCACCAGCATAGTGGGGTGGCTGGTAAGGATTCACCATCGCCAGGTAGTTAGGGCGAGCTTGGGGCGGAGGTACCGCCGCAGCTTGACCCTGGTTGACTTGCGCGTTTCCGAGCGCAATCAACACTTCCTCTATCGTCCTAAGACGATCGCCCACATTGTTCGGTGCGGGGGCGTCCTGCGCACATTGGGGTTGTTCCATCTCAGGTTGAATCGGTTCAGTGACGTTTGGTGGTGTTTCAGTAGGTATCTCAGTGGTGGTTTGGGGAGCGGTTTGAGTCCTTCCTCTTCCTCTGGGTGCCATTCTGGTACAAATAGGATAGATTAGGACTTTGTGAATTTAGCATATAGTCTAAGCAATCTCTATAAACGTATATGCGTTTTGTAATTCAGCACGTGGTGCTTTGTTCAAGCGTCGTACGCTTCGGGGTTTTATTCTATTTCGAATTTTTTTTTCGGCTGTACGGACAGATCTGTCCGTTTTTTTTTTCGATTTATTACAAATAAATCGGGCATTTTATTTCCTCAAAAGAAATTTTAGTACAAAGGTAGAAATATTTTCCTAGCAAAATAGTATCTAACAATAGAATCTCTAGTGTCTCATGACGTCCTCCGGTGGGGTAGCAGGATCTTCCTCCGGATCTTCCTCCTCCGAACTCGGCGGCCGTAGCTCGTCAAAGATAGTGTTTAAGTCTTGTCCGTGGGCATCGATGTATTCCTTTAGTATTAAGTTTTGTGTAGTGAGGGTTTGGACTTGGCGTTCGAGTTGGTTTATGCGGTGATGATCCGCCTCTCTCAAGTTGCCCATGTGATGTAAATTGGCCTCCAATTGAGCCATACGGTACTTCATTTGCTCTAGGGTTTGGTGGGAATCAAGATGAACGCTCATCATCCTGACCATCAACTGCATCATGTCTTGACTAGCCATCTAGCGCAAGCAAGAGATCTAAGTTAATATTCGCCAAGATTCTAAGTTCAATTCGCCAAGATTCTAGGTTCAAATTCGCCAAGATTCTAAGTTCTAATTCGCCAAGATTCTAAGTTCAAGTTCGCCAAGATCTTAAGTTCATAGGAGAGATGCAATATGCAGATGCAAATGATGACTTCCCCCCAAAAATAATTTAATGCAATATATATATATATTTTTTTTTCATGGGTTTTAAAATAAATATTTTCCATGGAAATAATATTTAAAATAATAGTCAAAATATTAATAATAGTTTAAAAATAATAATGTTTTAAAAATAGTAGTTTTAAAAATAGCCGGGCTCTGATACCAACTTGTAACACCCCGGTTTTTGGTCACCCAGGTCGGGATGTCACCGCCACATCCCCCTAGTAAGACACGGTTTCTCCGAGCTTACCAAAGAGATGCAAAGCAAGGTATTGCAGTATTTAAAACATTTAAATCATTCAAAATAGCCCATACACTATAATTTGAAAATAATATTAACATAGCGCAGCGGAAATAATTGTTTTAGTATAGTATCGCAGAGGAAAATATAAATAGGGCCGACATGACCAAAACACGGGTTAAACAGGCCCGTTCATAATATAGTCTAGAGTATGAATTTAAAAGCAAAATAATGTTTCCCAAAATCCCATGCATGAATCGTGCTCACACATGCTCATTCCACATATTCTGTAGGAAAAGGAATAAAAACGGTTTTGGTCAGCAACCTTGCTGAGTAAGTTAACACATGCATGATCGTAGGGTTTAAAAGCCATTAATTTAATAATTTAATAAAAGCATGATAATAACATAATATTTAATTTAATCTAATCAACTATCCAATAGCATGATTTATCTCAGGGCTCTATTTAATAACACATATCGCATGGTTTAAGATAAAAGCCATAATTTAAATAAAGCATTTAAATAATTTAATTGGACAACAACATAATTTAATCTAATTTAATTTAATTTAAATCCCCATTACATCCCCGATTTGGTATTTCAAGTTTCACGATAGCATCGCGATGTCAACAAGTTTAGCCGGTAGCCCGGCGACCGCAACCGTATCAGCCATACCCAGTACCATTCTGGAGCCTCGGGAAACCCATACGGATATTCACGAGAGTGTAGGCTCTATATTTCGCCGTTTAGGCAATATCACATTTCAAGTTTAGCGCGCGGGGTCACCATCGTCCATTAAGGCACGAAGTGAAGCAGTTAGGGGGCACCCTGCAGAGCACTCACCCCTAATTTTAATTTATCAAGTTTGTAAGGGGATTTAGTTTTTAAAATCTGATTTCAATTGTATTCATTTAAAAATAATATCTCAACTCATTTCAACCCTAAAGGTTAATTCCATGTTTCAACAAGATTTCAAGATTTCGTTTCCAGTAAACCACAGTTTACTCTAAAATTCGTCTAAAATCAGATTTAATTCCAAAAATTCCAAAATTTCACAACTGACTCAGAAACGTCGAGATCTACAACTTTCGTGTTTTAACGTTTTCAATCCGAGATACCTAAACAAGTCAAAATCACCAATTTTCATAGAAGAATAATTCTGTCCGAATTTAATGTATCACAGTTTAAAGATTTCGAATTCTATCATAGCAATTCAACTCCAAATTTGATGAAATTTTACAGAGATCATCTTACGACAATTATCTACGACTTTCATGTTCGGCCAAAGATCTAAAACAGTCTAGATCCTATGTCAAAAACGTGATCAAGATCATTCCTAAGTTCTGTAGAGAATTTCAAGATCTAGATTCAAGCAGTTCGGTTTCGGTGGGTTTTTCGTGTTTTAAGTTTTTCCGTTTGAGTTCGTTTTAAGGTTCGGAAAAATTCATCAAATCTGTTGCGTCGGTAGAAAGTATAAATTGACAGATTTTCGATTTCTTGTTAATCTTTTAGTTTTGAATGTTTTAATTCATCCCAAAACCATGTAAGAGTTAACTTACAGAGTTTACAAACGTCCGGGATCGTCTATTCGATGGCGTGGCTTCCCGTCCACCGTTTCTCCTCTCCGTTCGTCGGGTTCTACGATCTAGATCCAATACGAGGTGTAGAAGAGAAAAGAAGAAGATTAGGATTCGTTTTCGAATCGTTTATTGAACAAGGATTGGATCGAGACTTACCACGACTATGGAGATCTTAGAATTTTCGTCCAACAGCGTTCGTCTTGGTTTCGTGCCTCCGACGACTCCGGATTTAGGGTTTCGAATGTGTAGAAAATTGTAGGGTTTTGTAAAAGTATTCGGAGCTCCTAGGAGGTCTTATTTATAGATTTCCAGGTCCTAGGGCGTCCAACATCTGACCTAAGGGTCTTGGGTCGAGAGATGTTCAACCGAAAGTCGAAAAATCCGCGTTCGGGCGAGAGATTCACGCAACGGGTGAATCTGTCGTGTGGCGCGGTCGTGGCGCGCCCTCCCTTGTTCGACCGCGCGGCCACCGCGCCGAGCTCGCTTGGACTTCGGTCCGGGCAGGTCATGCGATCCGTCGTGCTTTTCCGCCTCTCTTTCGAGTCTCTATCCCTCTATGCTCCCGAATTCCGATTTCCGGGGTATCTTCGGGTTTCTACTTTCTCTCTAAATTTTTACTCGGGTCTAATTGGATGTTTGGACTCGAATCCTCGAGTTCATTAGTCGGGTTTCGGTGTATAATTTATTTACCTTTAATCCATCCTTTTATTTAATTAAATTCCTTTAATTCCTTTTTAAGTTAAATCCCATTTTCTCATTTCCTTATCTTTATTTATTTCTTTATTGGCTGGATTTATTTATTTATTTATGGTATTTATTTTATTTATTATTTATTTATTTAATTATTTTTTTATTTTATGATGGAAAATTCTCGGGTATTACAGTCTCAGTCATATCCAACCTTCCATTACCAAACTCAATAAAAGCAGTTAGGAGTTTCTTAGGGCATGCCGGTTTTTACCGGAGATTCATTAAAGACTTTTCTAAAATTGCCAAGCCGCTCACTAATTTGCTTTGTAAAGAAAATCCTTTCATAATAAATGAAGCGTGTGTTCAAGCCTTTGACACGCTCAAGAAGATGTTGATTTCTGCTCCAATAGTGCAACCACCCGATTGGTCAATGCCTTTCGAGGTCATGTGCGATGCAAGTTATCTCGCTGTGGGTGCAGTTCTTGGGCAACATAAGGAAGGAAGGCATTGCGTAATTCATTACGCCAGCCATGCCCTGACTGAAGCCCAAGTCAATTACACCACCACGGAGAAAGAGATGTATGCTGTGGTTTTCGCGTTTGATAAATTCAGACAATACCTCATTGGTACGAAAACCATAGTATACACCGATCACTCTGCACTGAGATACTTGTTTAGCAAACAAGACGCCAAACCTCGATTAATCAGGTGGGTACTTTTGTTGCAAGAATTTGACATCATAATAAAAGATAGAAAAGGCAAGGACAATGGTGATGCTGACCATTTGTCTCGAATAGAAAATGATAAAAATTAGATAGCCGTCAATGAAAATTTTCCGGATGAACAACTGTTTGCCTTGCATCTTCATGATCAAGCTTGTCCATGGTTTTCCGACATTGCTAATTTTCTAGCATGTGGAATAACTCCACCATCCAGAGTAGGAAACAAAATGCAAGGTTCAACCGAGAGGTAGTTAACTACTTCTGGGAAGATCCTTATCTCTTTAAGCATTGTGCAGATTCGATTATTAGACGTTGTGTAACTAAGCACGAGGCTTATCAAATCGCTAAAAAATGTCATGAATCGGAATATGGAGGTCACCATGGCCCCACTTGAACAGCTCACAAGGTACTCGAGTGTGGTTTCTATTGGCCTACCATTTACGAGGATTGCAAGGCGTTTGTTAAGGCTTGCGACAGATGCCAAAGACTAGGGAATATCTCCAAGAGGGATGAAATGCCGCAAAAAGGAATTCTCGTCATTGAGATTTTCGATGTATGGGGTATTGACTTCATGGGACCATTTCCGACATCTCATGGGAATCACTACATCTTGGTAGCTGTCGATTACGTGTCCAAGTGGGTCGAGGCGGTTGCGTTGCCAACCAACGATGGTCACCAAGTCATCAAATTTTTGAAAAACAACATCTTCAATAGATTTGGTGTACCTAGGGTAATCATATCTGATGGAGGAACCCACTTTGTCACTTTTGCAAATCTCATGAGCAAAAATAAGATTCTCCACAAGATCGGCACGCCTTATCATCCCCAAACCAGTGGCCAAGTCGAGGTATCTAACCGCGAAATCAAACACATACTCGAAGCCACTGTGGGGATAACCCGCAAAGACTGGTCACGTAGACTTAATGATGCTCTCTGGGCATACCGCACTGCATTCAAGACTCCCATTGGGATGTCCCCATACAGGCTTATCTTTGGAAAAACCTGTCATTTGCCTGTAGAACTAGAGCACAAGGCTTACTGGGCCGTAAAAACGCTTGATTTTGACCCACGAGTTGCTCAGAGTAAACGCAAGTTGGACCTCAATGAAATTGAGGAAATACGTGTGCAAGCTTATGAAAGCTCGAGGATTTACAAAGAGCGGACCCAGAAGTTACACGATCGTCGCATAAAGTCTAAACACTTCTATGTTGGCCAAAATGTCTTGTTATTTAATTCTAGGTTAAAGCTATTCCCCGGAAAGCTTAAATCCAGATGGGAAGGGCTATACGAAGTGGTGCACGTGTTTGAAAGTGGAGCTGTCAGGATTCGAACTGACAAAGGAGAGCTGGTGGTGAATGGACACAGGTTGAAGGAGTATCTAGGGCAGTTCGACCCTGGAAAGGAAGTCCAAATGACATCAGAGCCGGCTTATGCTCAATAAATATTTATATCTATACATCTATATAATTATTTATTATGTATTTATTCGTCGCGAACGATAAGTATCCAAGAATCAACTAAACATTTAGAGTACTAAGACTCTAAATGTGAGGATGTTGATATTTGGAGAAAATCTAATAATTTTTCTTGTGTTTGTCTTGCAGGAATTCATGGAACCAACAAAAAGAAGGATAAAGATTTGAAAACCAGGTTCCCGGTTGGATTAATACCAAATTTAATGGAAAGTAATTTCGGAATTTAGAGAAATTTAAAATCCGGAATAACTCCATAAAATGAGGGTGTTAATCCAACCTGATTTATGCAAGCAAGTTATCATAGAGTAATAGTTCTGTTTTAATGTGTGCTTTCAGTGTGTTATTTTCTTTTTAGTAAATCCATAAATTCAGAAAAATTTGAAAATGGAAAAATTTTCAAAATTTTTTTCTAAGTGTTGAATGCGATCTATTTTTGTATCTCAAATCAATTCGGTTTAAATCGAATTGTTTGAAACAGATCGCATTGGAAGTGTGCCTTGGGAATATTAACCAATTCGATCTCCAAGCCAATTCGGTCTAGACCGAATTGACCCTAGAGACCGAATTGGCTTCCCCAAGACACATCATCCACCCTTGTGTAAATTTGGCCAAGTAGCAATTCGATCTATGGCAATTCGGTCTAGACCGAATTGATTTTGAATAGATCGAATTGATCTACAAAAGGCATTTGTGATTCCTTAGTTTTATTTATGCAAGTGAGCAAATTTGATCTATAAGGCAATTCGGTCTAGACCGAATTGCCCATATAGACCGAATTGCCCATGTAGACCGAATTGCCTCACAAAAGCATCCCCCATAATTTTCCTAAGTAACCAGATTCGGTCTTATTGCTGTAATTCGGCCTCTAAACCAATTCGGTCTAAGACCGAATTGACTTCAAAAAGACCACATTGCAGCAAGTATAGGTTGTCTTCCCTTGCAATTCGGTCTCTATGCCAATTCGGTCTAGACCGAATTGGCCTAAGAGACCGAATCTCTTACAAACACCTGAGACCACATCAATTTGGTCTAGACCGAATTGATGGTTCGGTCTCCAATAGACCGAATCACCCAATCTCCCACCCCTTTATATCCCTCTTTCCCCCTCTTTTCCCTCACTTTCACTTTTCACACTTCGATACTTTCCCCCGTATCCCCTCTCGCGACTTCGTCTCCCTCGCGAAACCAGAGCTCGAGCCAGAGTTTTTCTTTGATCAACTCCGTGCAAAGTGTTTGAAAATGGCGTCTTCTTTGTCTAATCCTACTGGGAGTGTCGGGTAAGTTCCCTATTTCGATTTCGCACCCTGTTTCGCGATTTCCAGTACCGTTTCTTCCATGTTTTGCGAAATTGGTAATGGGGAAGGAAATAAAGCTTGTTTTCACGTTGGGGATGGTCGGAATGTAGTCGGAATATAGTGGGCATGATCGGGAAGAGGGTAGAACACAATAGGCAGAACCTAGGGTTTGTGCGTTTATGTTTGTAACTGCCATTGTTGTGATTCTTAAGTTTTCGGTGGTGATGGGGTTGTCTTATTTCGAAAATGAGAGTTGCAAAACCTTCAAAAATCATGTTTTTGTTCGCTTTGTGGTATTGTTGTTCTGTTTGTGTTGTCTGTGCACATATTTGGTTATCTGTGTTTGGGGTTGTAAATCTGTGAAAATGGAAAACACAGTGGTTTGTTTTCCTTTACAATCACTATGTTATTTTACTAGTTATGAGATAATGTTGAGTGGATATGCATGCCAATGGTACTGCCGTATCTATGTTTTTGGAGCATGAGCTATTGACTAAATTTTTGCATGATCATGGTACGAATGGATTGTCTGTGTCTTGTTTTCATTTATGCATGTACTGTGTATTGTGTATTTTGTCAATAAATGCTTTTGTCGGGTACCTGTTAACCACAAATTGCAAACTCAACTCGAAAGTTGATAACTCAACTCGAAAGTTGATGTTTGCACATACGGGAAACATGGTATTATAGACGAAACCATGCCAAAAAATTTTCCAACACTTTTGGCATGGCATTTATGTCTAAAAAGACAAAAAGTGGTAGGATGTTCTTTTCTTTTAAAAGTGTTTGACCTGTGCTTACTTTATTTTATTTTGGGCTAAATGAGGAATATTCAAATGGAACACCTTGTTTCATTCTTGAACACCCATTTCCCAAAACAAAATACAAATGGGGGACCACTCACACCCCCAATTTTATTAAATAAACAAGTCAACACTTCTCATAAAAATCCAAAAGTGACCTTTTTCTGTTTGAGCATGTTTATTTTATTTTTATTCTCCATGATCCATTACTACATGCTAGTGATTGCATAATTTGTCATGTGCATTTGTTCATCACCATTAATCATCTTTCCACCGATTTCACATGATTTAAATCACTTTTTAAGTGATAAAAATCCAAATCCCTTTCGTAGGCTTACTAGCCTATGAAATTTTACTTTTTGGTCCTTTGACCACTCCAAAACCCTTTTAGACTATTTATAGTCTAAGCAAAAAATTTGTAAGGATCCCAGATCCTTACTTCTCTCTCATCTCTCTCTATTTTTGTTGCAATAAGAGTTGAATTTAAAAATTCAACTATATGTCTTTTTATCTAATAAATTCAAGTAAAAAACCAATTAACTCACATTTAGAGCTTAGCTCAAAATGTGAGGATGTTGATTTCTCCAACTTGAATATGCTTATCAAAAACTTGTTAAAAATAGTTTCAATTTCTCTTCTCAGGGACAAATATGTGATAACTTCCATAATGAGTCTTGCAACAACCACTCCAGACCGTGCCTTCTTAGAAATCGAAAGGCTGAAAAGGCAGATCGAGGAAAACAGAAAGGCCATCAGGGACGAATTTCATCTGAACATGGACCACCAGATCGAATGGAGATTTGAAATGAAAGATCACTGGTGGAGGGATATTCCAGAAGATGAGAGAAACCTTAAGGCTACAGGCCTCGAAAGAGACCTCTGCCAGCACATGTGGAACTTCTGGAATAACGAATTCGACCAGGCAAGATATGACTTGAGGTTCGATGACCCAAGAGTTCACTATGAGAGAATGGTTTGGAGGATGATTCAGCATAAGGCCAGGTGGAATCGAATGCTTGAGCAGCACCTTGGGGACAAGAAAATAGCAGCCTTCGAGCCAATCCCCATTCAACCAGCCATCACAAAAGAAACCAGAAGTCTTTTTGCCAAACAAACTCCTCCAGTACACAAAGTGGCGATGTCTGGAATGGTCTACATGCCAGACGCTTTCCCATTCACGTAAAGAAAGAACTGTTTGACAATGGGACCATCTGCGGACCGGAAGAGCAACTGTGGCTCACAAATCACGCCAAGCTACGCCATATTGAGATGGCATATAACTTTTGGGAGTCCTTTCAACCTGTGCTGAATTATGGAGCAGCCCACCACACTCCGATGTTGGACACAATAATAGAAAAGACAAAAGCAATACGGAAGCTGTGGGGGGAATATATGAAGGCATGGGGGAGCTGGGAGAAGGACATCAGACAATATATGCTAAATCCAGGGGTGGTGATACCCCCGGGAAATGAGGAAATCATTCCAAGGTTTCTACCAACGAGAATCTCGGTGGTTGAGCCCAAAGAAGCCACAATGGTTGGAATGCCCAATTTTGCATTAATGAAGGCCGAGTGCACAACAATGTACCAAACCAGAAATTGGGACAGGATGGGCAGAAAGAAAAAGCAGTTACCACTGATGAGCCAAGCCAAATGCCTGGAGTACTTGGACATTCCACCGGTTCGGGACTTTTCAGAGCTAAATGAGAAGGAGGCAGACATCATGGACACTCTCTATGCGGACATAAAGACCAGATTCTTCGAACTAATGCGAGAGATGGACTGGGAAGCCCTGAGGTACTGCCAAGAAAACAAAGTGCGATTACGGTATAACACGGGGTTCCAAGGAGTCTTGGGTAGATATTTCGCAGCCAAATGGACTGCCCAGCTTACAGCGATGACTGAGCCCAGTTTCATAGAGAAGTATATGAAAACCAAAGGGCCAGAGTTGGGGCTGTGGACTGAAGCTGATGACAAGTTGATCGATGATTATGAGGACCCGACGCCCGAACCCCACCAGTCAACCGAATCGGAGCCCCTCCAAACCGAATCTGCGCCAGAGCCACCAAAGAAAAAGAGGAAACTGATAAAACTGGCTGAGAAAGAAAAGGCTGGAAGACCTGCTGAACCTCAAGTCAAAATTCAATAACCTCCCAGTCAGCCAAAGACTCTTCCACCAGTGCCCAAGTTCGATGGCAAGCCTTCCAAACCAAAGAACAGAGGCAAGGAACATGCCATTGATCTATCCAAGAAAGAGCAGCAGCGTATAGCCCAAGAACAGGCTGATGCTGAAGTGGCAAGGAAAGTCCAGGAGGAAGCTGACATAGATAGGGCCGAAAAGAAAAGAATCGCTGAGTATGAGGCCCGAAAACTCGAAAGAGAAAGGCGGGAAAAGGAGAAGGCCGATGCTGAATTAGCCAAAGAAAAAGAAGAATGGAGACAGCAGCGAGAAGCAGAAAGGGCCGAGCAAGACAGACTGCGGAAGGAAGAAATGGCCAAGAAAGCTGAGGAAGAAGCTAAGAAGGCTGAAATGGAAGAGAACAGTAGAAAAGCCCTGGAAGAGGAAGAGAATAGAAAAGCTGCTGAGAAAATTCAAGCCGAGCTAGAGAAGAGGCAGGCGAAAGAGATCACAACAGAGGCCAATGTTGGGGACGATGACTGTCAGATAATCAGCGGAACCAACATCGTGCCTGTTAAAGTAAAAGAAGAGCAGGCTGAATGGGCTAAAGATCGAAAGAAGCAGCAAAAAGAGATAGCCACTAGGAGGAGTGGGAATGAAAAGAAAGTGGATGAGATCGGTGAAGGACTCAAACCCACAGAGGAGATAAAGGAAATGGTGCAGAATTAGATACCATTGAGGACCTGTTCAAGAACAAGACGTATCAACAAATCCTCCAAGGGGACCTTGATATTACTGGAGATCAAGGAGATAAAATGGTAGAACAACTTGGGAAATTAAACACAGGGAGGGACGAGGAGGTACCTCAAAAAGAACATCAACATGTTGTTGACCCCGTCTTTTCTGATGATTTTCTCAAAGCTGTGCTTCATGAATTTCCTTGTAATTCGTCTGAACAGGGAATACCTCAAGGAGGCGAGCAAGCGGAACACAAACAACAGCCTGAGGGCAGCCACAGACAGATGTGCAGGCTGAAACTGAACATCAAGTAGAGGGTGAGCATCATGAACAGCAAGAGCAGATGGAGGAGAAATCAGATTCAGATTGGGAGCAGGCATACCCTCAGGACACCCAAGAATCAACGGGGTCAGTCCGATTCGCTGGGTATTGGGTGACCTCTACCTCAAGGGGGCGCCTGGGGGTATCCACAAAGAAATGCAAAAGGTTCCCCATTAAGGACGATGCAGATATAATGGGGATGTTCAACGGGAACGAGCAGAATGCGGGGCGTTATATGGCGCTAGGAGAATTATTTGTACCTGATAAAGGATTCAGTTCAGAAATGGTGAATCATCCTATGCTGGTCTTCCTGCAACAAAACCATGGATGGACTGAATTCCTTACGCACCACGCTGAACCTGGGATAGCAGAGCTGGTTCGGGAGTTCGACTGCAATATCAATGTCGCTCAAAAGAAGAGTTGGGTGCGAGGAGTTGATGTAGACATATCTGGGGAATATCTGAACAGATTCCTCAATACCCCCAACTGGGTATCAGAATTCCTGACAGCTGAGCACTTTGAGAAGGGAGCATGTAAGGCAGTCGAGAGGTCATATTATGACAACATCACAAGGTCCCTCACTGCCGAGAGCTATACTGGCGAGTTCTCCTTCAAACCCAAGCACCTGAAGCTGGAGTTCCAACCTTCATATGACTTCTACATGTCAAAAATCAGGCCCAACCCTCATGCACATGAGACATCTGGTCGAATGCTGAAGGGTTTTGCTAAGCTATGGCATGGACTGAAGATCAATATAGGGGAGCACATTTTCCATGTCATGACTTCAAGGACCTCCGGCAGGGCGGCTGCTCTCTGCTATCCAAACCTCATTAGAAGAATCTGCGAAGCCCAAGGAGTAGATCTATCTGTTTTCTCAGGGAGCGACACCATTGATATGAGTCGCCCAATTCCAGTTCCAAAAGCGCGGGTATCTGATCCGGTGGTATACGCGATGCCAGATGAGTCAGAGGCCCAATCCAGATACACTCCTGGGCAACCGGCTAAGCGCAAGTCACGAAAGAAAGAGGCCCGTACTGAAGCGGTGCCTTCAACAAAAGAAGCTGAAATCCCCTCAATTGGACCTGCTGCAGAGGAACATCCTCAAGGTGATGCCCCCACTCAGAGTCATCCCGGAACTGATGTTTCCACCCCAAGCCTATCACGAAGACATCCAGTCCGACCTTCTCGCAGAAGCCCGACTGTATCTCAGTATCCAGCCGATTCCCAAACTCTAGAAGCAGTGAGCAAAATGGGAGAGTCAATCATGCAGAGTGTCAAATCCTTGGCTGACGTCATTGTTTCGACTCAAGAAAAGCAAATGCAAAGAGAGGAAGAGTTTAGGATGAGAATGCTTGAGAGAGAAGATGAGTTCAAAAAGGAAGCGGCTGAACGAGAGAAAAGGCAGCATCAAGAAAGGGTTGAAAGCGAGGAAAAGACAAGAAAAATGTTCGAAATGATGTTCAACTAGCAAACCAACTTGATGGAGACGTTGCTCAGGAGACTACCCTCACCTCCAAGAGACGACACCGGACCCTCCAAGCACCATTCAGAGAAGAAAGATTGAGTCAACGCGATCATATTCATACGAGCTTAAATGTAAACATCATACATTAGATGTTCCATTCAATCAGTACACTTTCATTCATACTGTGGAAATCTTCTGTAACTGATGAACTTACTGCTTTTCACAAAGAGAATTTCATCTTGAATTCTCAAATATTTTTGAAAAAAAAAAAGATGTGTGACAGTCTAAGATGAATAAGTGACTGTCACGCCAAAAACAAAGCTGTGACATGCTTGCATGATTCACAGTGTCTTTTTACTGCTTTCAATTAAATAACCGGCATAAAACAAGCATAAATCTGTCAGCTAAATTCACATGTTGAATTTAGGCTAAGGATGAAAATTTCAAACTATTAAATTGGGATAAAACAATTAAAAATATGCATGATATAAATTCTTGAAGTTTTGAGCTATAAAAATCCAATGATATGATCACTTGGAAGAAAAACAAAATTTTCATGTTGAGAATTTGATTGAATAATTTGCAAGAATTTTTCAAAGGCTAAATTTGAGAATAATAGTGTGACATGATCAAACCGTCCATGTGAGATCTGAGCCGAGTCATTTTTACTCAATATTTCTTTGTCGTGTGAAAATCAATTCGATTAAAGGACACTAGAACTTGCAATTGGGACCGATTCAAGACCATGCCATATTCCCGAAATCGAGCATATGATCGAGGCACTTAGAAAAACCCAATATTTTTGGCCTTCTTTTGAATTCCAAACCCAAAAACATTTACCCTTTAGGATTAACCAAGTTGAGCCTATAAGCCAAATTTTTCTTTGAAGCCACTATATTATTCCCAACCTTATAAAAAGACCAAGAAATCAAACCCAAGTGTACACAAATCAATTCCATCAAGGCATTATAGTTTATGATCATCAAAAATATCAATCGGTATTCATAAACCGATCAAAAAAAAAAGTGTTGAGATTCACTCAACAGAAATAAATTGCAATTGACAAAGCAAATTAGATAAAGTCTAATGTCATGCAATAGAAAAGAAAAACAAAAGAAAGAAAGAAATATTGATGATCATAGATTTCAAGTAAAAATATGCCAAGTTATGATGGAATGGATTAATGTCACTTTTAGCCTAATAATTCCCTTCCATACCAATTGTTACAACCGTATGCCCCGTTATAACCTTAAATAAGACCTCGGGATCTCGATTTGAGGAAATGAGTGGGTGGCGAATTGGTCTAATTGCAAGCTTATGGGAGAATTTATTTGAATTTGATTATGAGCGCATTGTTTAAAAAGCCAACTTTGAGAGTGAGTGAAATTTCCGATTCCACTATATGTGAGGCTCTACTTCGATTGATTAATGATCATGTCATACTTGAATTCAAGAATCAAACAATGAAAATTTTCTATACATATATTCAAGAAGAATTAACAATAATGATTGATTTGTATACCTATCCAAGTGAGAAGTATCATTTTATTAAACACTGCAATCAAGAGAGTTTAATACTTGTAATTTTGATTGTATTATCCCAATATAACAAGAATGAAATTTTTGAAGCCACGCAAATGGATTGAATATGCAGAGTCCATGCTCTTAGGAGTACTGACTCTGACTGCTCGGGGACGATCAGTATTAAATGTGAGGATGTTGATAATGGCCAAAATTGTCCATTATTTACAATCCATTTCCGTGTCTGAGACGGACATTTTGATCGTATTTCAATCTTATTTTAATAAGAAAGCAGTTGAATTCGACAGATTGATGCAAGTTTGTAAAAATATTGAGCTGGTAATGAAAGACACAAAATATGCAATTTTAATTGCATTTGTGTTGGAAAAAATCCAAAAACATGAAAAAAGGAAAAAGAAAAGAAAAACGAATAAAAAGATGGGCAAAAGAATAAGATAGCCCACAAAAATCAAAAAGATGGGAAAAAGAATGAAAATCCCACAAATTGAAATTTTGGCTAAGTGTTGAAGACGAATTCGGTCTATAAGCAATTCGACCTAAATCGAATTGCTCGTTAGACCGAATTGCTGAAGAAAAGAAGAAAAAGAGAAGTGTTGAGGAAGAGAAGAGCAACCAATTCGGTCTATGGCAATTCGGTCTAAACCGAATTGACCCCTAGACCGAATTGCATCATGGAAAGAAGAAGACTTTGAGCAGAACAGAAAAGAAGGAGTTCGATCTATGCAATTCGGTCTAGGCTGAATTGATTGCATAGATCGAATTGCCTTAAAGCAAAGAAGCCAAACAGGAGCCATCTTCAATTCGACAAGGCCAATTCGGTCTACCCATAGACCGAATTGATGGATGAATACCACATTCCAGCTCAAGATCAAGAAGGAAGACCTCATGCAATTCGAATTGCATCAATTCGATCTAAACCGAATTGCATGAGGAGACCGAATCACATTCAAAAGTGCAGATGAGCACGTGAGAAATGCATGATGGGCCTAGGGTTTCGAAAAGAAGTATAAAAGCTGACCTTCCTCAACAAAATCAATATCCACAGACACACTTTGACAGTTTGCTGGGAGACAAAAAGGAGCAAGAAGGTTCTTCACCCCTTAAGGGTTAGATAGGTAGTGTAGTTTAGTTAGTTTATTTTCATGTTTGTAATATAGCTTTATTGCTTTTGAGCTTAGTTTATTTTTCATAGAAGCTTGTTACCACCCTTAGTGTAGCCATTTCCATAAACTTTACTTGCTTTGTACTTAGAATGAACCCTACCTTCAAGTCAATGAATGGTTTTAGGGTTATTTACCGCTTTCAAGTGTCAATACAAGAAAGAATCCAGAAACGGGTTTTTATTTCAAGTGTTTGGCACATATTTAATGCTTTCCTTAGCAATAATGGTAGAATGTTTGTTTGTTTCAACTAGGTTACACTTATTATGTCCTAGTTGACTTGCATTCTCAATAAATGTATGCTAGTGGGTTTTTGGCTTGGTTTCACACCTTAGAGATTCAAATAAGTGCTCTTAGGGTTTAGACAATTTTAGGCTTGTTAGGATTTATTTCCATGCTTTTCAGTTGCTGTTTTAGTCTCTTTTATTAGCTTATTGTTGCCTTAGATAATGTAGGTGTTCTTATTTGTACGCATGTGTTCTTAGTTGTTCAGTAGATGTTTAAGCTCTTGATCTTGGAATGCTTGTTTGTAGTTTTAAGGTTTGTTTCATGCCAATACCTGTTAGCCACGTAACCTAGGTCTATTTTTCTTTAAAAACACTCATTAGTGTGGCTGTGAGGTGACATTGATGTGAAATGAAGGATTTGGTAAATCTTATCCACCATAAACCACACAATGTAAACCAAACCTGCACTTCAAGCAATTTTATAGCGCCTTTGCACGAATAGGGATTGAGGGAGAAGCTGTTCGAAACTGAGGCAATTCGGTCTAGACGGAATTGTTCATGAGAATGGAATTGCATGGAAAAAATATTTGTTGAATGCCTTACCTCAAAATTTATATGCAATTCGATCTAGGCAATTCGGTCTATACCGAACAGCCCATGAGACCGAATTGCATAGCAAAAAGTGTTGTTTTCATGTGGTTTCTAAGTAGTTCGGTCTAGGTAAGTTGGGTTAGACCGAATTACTCTTATAGACCGAATTGCCTTTGGAAACCTCATTGTATGCATTCCATCCCCTCATGCCTTAGTTTATTTTATTGTTTCTACCAATTCGAATTGCCAATTCGGTCTAAACCGAATTGACTTGGCAATTCGAATTACCCTCATTTTGGGGTAAATGCCTTAGCCAAATTTGAGCGAAGGAATGACTTCATCAATTTGAATTGTCCAATTCGGTTTAGACCGAATTGCTTGACAATTCGAATTAGAGGATGCTTCATGACTTTACAAGGATTAATTGGGTATGGTGTTACTTCATACTTCATGCATCCTCAATTCGGTCTCTTTTGCATTTTGCCCAATAGACCGAATTGCTTTCTTCCTTCTATTTTTAAAACTCCAAAAATATTTTAATTCAAGAGTTGTGTAAGTTGCATGGGTGTATTGGGCCTAGGCCCATTACATCTAATTTTATCCATTACACATCTCAACCCACCAGTGTCTAATTATTGTGTGATTAACACTCACACAATACCAAAAACATTTTCTTAATCTTGTTTATTTTCCCTTTCATCGTGTGTATGAATGAGTAATAAGAAATATCACATATCAATGTTGGCGAAAAAGTCCCTTCACCGGGATAATGATTAGCTCATCTTCTGTGTACTAATTATTACTCGTTATTTTGCATGGTCTGATTAGTGGTTGGTGGAAGCTACGGCGAAAAGGTCCCTTCACGGGGATCACGATTAGTCACTCAGCCAACTCCTAATCAGATACAGTTTTCTTCATTTTATCTTAATTTCAAACTTGAATCTAAAATTGTAGTAATATTAGATGATATATACCAATGTCATCTAATACTCCCTCCGTTTTTTTTAACTTCTCCACTTCTTCACTGCACGCAATCCAATACAAGTTTTTAATCATTAATAACTAAAATTATATATAAGTAAAAATTGTAAAAAATTGATGTTATAAAACTACGCGATTAGACGAATCCAACAAGATCTCAATTGACTATGTTTTATCTTACACAATTGTGCTAAAATGTTGAATCAAAGTTACTTAATGAATAGTGTCAACTATTCAAATGGTAAAGATATAAAAAAACGGAGGGAGTAATTATTATAGTAATAGAACATGTGGGTTTTCGTCCAGGTTCACAGATAGTGAAGTCTAAGATGACGGCGGCAACTGTCATTTAAGGCATTCCACTGTCTAAACAATCATTCCATCTGGAATACTTGGGACCCGGATAGCAGATGTTTGCAATTCGGATAACCCCAATTATTTCTGGCATCCTCTTTGGCCAATTTCTTCTTATCTCAGGCTAATCCATATTGTGTATCAAATTCTGTCTAACCCCCACCATATATTTTGGGGCAATTTATTTTACTTCTCATATACATGTATGCATGATATTATTATGTAGATAATGTGGTCCATAATATTTTGGAGATCCTTCTCCTTGGACACGGAAGTCTTGATTTAAATCAGATGCTGCACAATAAATTTCCACAAAAATCACTTTATAAAATCCGGATCTGAGTAAGGGATAATTTCATAGTTATGACTAATTCATCTTCTACTGGGGGTTGATTTTGAGAACTTAGAAGCAGAGTCAACGATTAGGTCTCTCCTAGACTGAAAGGATATGTGTTTTAATTGAGAGTTTAGTACCTGTTTAGGGAATAATTTTCAAATATCTATTTGCTTCTCAAAATTGCTGTGTGTTGGAAATCTTGTGTTAAGTATTGCATCGAATCAGTGTCCACTTGGATTCGGATAAGATGTGATAATTAATATTAGAGGAACAACATATAGGCCTTGGTTGATTTCTAAGATAAGGCTGAGTATTCTTTCAACTACTATCTTCTCTCACCAAAGCCTAAAATTGAGTCTTGAGTGAGTACATTCGGAATAAACCTTCATAGGACTGTTCCACTCATGTTTGTATCTCATAACTAACCGAATGTTATAAGCCCTGTGGCTTACTGATGCTTGGGAAGTTCTAAATCTGCATCTGGTCACCAAGACCAGGGGCTCTTTTATACTAACGGATTGTGATGATCTTTTAAAAGACTTCCGAGTGATAGGTTTTTAAATGCTTTCTTTACTGCTTTCTTTACCGCTTCCTTTAAAATGCTATCATAGAGGTCACTCGGAAGAATTAGGGATGTGTCTCCCGGTTGTAAGGTTTAAGAGTTATGGATTAGTTCGGGGTTAGATTTGGACTTTGGGTGTGACAGGGGGGACGATAGGAGTATTTGGCATATCAACTAATGATATGTTAGGTGTTGCTTGTCCACCACATATGACTAACATACTCTTGCAAGGCATTGCAAGGGGAATTATTAATCTGTGGTATCTTAGAAATTGAGGTCCTAAGAGCATGTAAATTCTCACTGTAAGTACCTGTCTGTTAAAGGGAACATAGTGCAGAAAGTATGAGAGTTAGCTAACTGACGAACTACCCCAAACAAAGATCTGTGTGTTAAAATGGAAGTTTAATTGTGTTTCATCTGAATCTTGTCCAATCTTTATTATTTTCTCCCTGTCCCTTCTGTCACATTTTAATTCGCTTTCGTAGAGTAATTCTATTCGCTTTCCTAGCATAATACTTATCGCTTTCTTAGAATAGATGTAATCGCTTTCTAGATATAATTTATCATGCTTTGTACAATAATTTTACTGCTTTCATAATCTATTTTAAATTATTGTCAAATAGTTGTTAGAAATCATTGCAAAACTTGAATCGAGTAACCGAGTGGAAAATCTTAGTAAACGACGTGGGCCCTGCTTCTATCGCACATCCTCTAGTGAACGATCCGGTCTTACTATAAATTACTGCAATTTTTGACACCGTGCGCTTTCGGGGGCACAGTTTCGTAACACGAGTAATAAAAACGTGACAACCTATAATATATCCCTAATTCCAACTCCATCTTCATAATTGGTTTCATCAAATAAAATTGAAAACCAGGATTATTATGTTTCAGAAAATATTCATGTAATGGGGACTTGTCAAAAGTTTCATGGCAAGGATCTTCATGACATGAAACTATGATAAGTTTCATGATGCCACGTGCCGGGGACCTTCAGTGTGATAGACTGAAGGTCAAGATTGAACTATCTATCTCGGCTGCACCATGAAAAGTGTCAAAAGTTTCATGCCGGGGAGGATCACAGTGCCGTTTGAAATCAGAGTACCCCACATGAGTAATAAAAAGTGAAATATATCCTTAAACCCCTTTCCCATGAATCATAACTCTTTTTCTTTAAATAAATTTAACTTGGGATATTTTAGAAAAGCTCGTGTAGGAAATTGTCAAAAGTTTCACATATATGAGTGAGACCCATTCATTGATGATCTTTGATGAACCTGGTGAGGTAATCCAACTTGTTGTTGACTCTTTGGCCTGTGGGCGCCCTTGAAGGGTTTTATCTATTGATTAATAGATAACGAGCATGATCGACGTTGACTTGCCGTGTGACGGCCCGTGTTCACGTGGTGCTGGAAAATGCCATAGAGAGTGACCCTGAACTAACTGAGATCGGGTGAGACCGGGATTTAGTATAGGATACGTATTGTGAGGTTTATTCTGAATCCCTCTAACATGCATTTAACCTTTGAGATGGTTATTCATATCTTGGCATTCGCCCTTGTTGAAGATTTCGGGTTAATCCCGAAATTAATACTATATACTGTTGAATTGCTGGTTGCTAATTTGAGAGTACCATTATTATGTTGCCCCTATTGTTGAGCTCCCGCTTATTGATTTGAAAGTAGCCTTCTTCTGACTATAATTGTTGGGTTGTTCATTGGTTCCGAGTATAGGGAACTTACCAGCGAATCCGTCGCTGATAATCCTTCTTTCTTCATTCTTTTTCCTTCCAGGTTAAGACTAAAGATTGACATGGGAAGGGAGCACTACACCTGCATATTTTCTGCACATAAACTTTTCATTAGTTTTGGAAGATGTCGGACTTTTGACAACGCTGCATTGTGATTTTATTATCTTTTGTATAAACTCAAAAATGATTACTCTCCCTACACTGTATATTATTTTGAGAAACGATATTCATTTTAATGAAATATTATATTTGTTATCTTTAACTATTAGTGTTGAAAATTGATAATTGATATACTCATTTTAGCCTTAGCATCTCGTGAATAAGCCCGATGTGTCAGATCGAATCTTATTTGGGAGGTGTGGCGGTAACACCAGCGAGTCGGAAAAACCGGGGTGTTACACTTTTGATCTCAAATATATAAACGTTTTTGAGGACGAGGACTTGACCACTTTGTCAAAAGTGGATTTTCAATTTAGCTCGTGTGAAAAGTTGCAGGGGCCATACTATCTATCTATATCTATCTATATATAATGGGAATGTTTGGGAGTCAGCGGATCCGCTAGCAGATAGCAGATTCAGAGAGAGAATTGTGAGAGAATATGCTGATTGAATCCGCTATATGCTCCTAAATATGCCGGCTTCCAAACAAGTCCAATATATAAAAACAACATCCTTATGAACAGTAACCTACTGTTATGAATAGTAACCTATCAATTCTCCCTCACAAAAATCCCCTTATGAACAGTAACCTACATATTGCTCAATATTCACTTTCTGCACGCAATCCAATACATATTCCTAATTATCATTAACCCATCAATAACTCAAAATGTGTACAAATAAAAATTCTAAAAATTTGATATTTCAAAATAATATGATGAGACGAATTTAACGAGATCCTACTTGACTATGTTTTTTCTTCTATATATGTTGTGTAGGCATTAATCAAAGTTGGATAATAAATAGTAGCAAATGTTAATCGTTTTTCACTCTAAAAAAAATGAAGGAATTGTATAAAAGCGTAATGCACTTTCAAATATAGAAGAACCAAATTGAGCGAAATTCACATTAGATAACTTAATTTAATTAATCATTATAGATAAAGAATACTACAGAATAAAGTATGTAGCAAAAAATTTATGTGTTGATATTATATTTATTCTTTACATATATTTTCAATATGTGTTATTATTCTTAACCAATTCTCACGAATTGAAATTATAGTTGAGGAATATATGATAAATTATTAATAAGTACTTTATAGACTGATATATTCATTAATGAATAGCAAATATTTGTATAAGATAAATTAACTAAATTAAACATTGAAATACGATAATAAGTTGATGAAATAATAGTCATTTTAATTTGTTAATGGATTCATTCACAAGAGTATTCTTATATTCTTCTACTTTAATTTGAAAATATTTACATCTTTGTGAAATTTCTTATTCTCAATGCTTAAGGGTGAATTAATATCAATAATCAAGTACGTGACTTCACGTACTTTCTATGTCAATGCATGACGTTAGATCCGTGAGTAGAAAGTCTTTTATATTTACTATTTAATTTTTTGTCGTTTCAACTATTGTTTGTAGTACATTATAGTATTAGTATTTTTTCACGTACTAAATTGTAGTCATATATTAATATTGGTAATGATATATGTCTATTGGTCAATTGCTTTTTCATGTACTCATGTAATGCTTAAAATAGTTTAAGCAGTTTGGGGAATGTAATCGATATAAAAAATTGAACAATTTTATTTGTTAAATTAGATATTTTTATTTGCATTGTCCATATTTCCGCCCTTTGGGCGGGAGTAATACTAGTTACTTCAATAATACTCTAGTCTTTACGTATTTCAATTTTGCTGAATTCCAGATTTTCTTGGCCACCTGTATCTTGAATTACGATGGTTTATTCTTCTTGCCTTTCAGGTACATAAATTTAATACATATAGTATTATTATCTGGACATTCAACCGGAAAAATGGCAGAAAATACAGCTGCGCAAGTTCTTGGACCAATTGCAGAAGAAGTTGGAAAAGGCATTGTTGCAGTAGTGAAGCGTCAACTTAATATCCTTTGTTGCTTCAGCAGAAACGTTGACGATATGAAGGAAGAAGCTAAATGTTTGAAGGACAAAAGAGATGGTTTACAGATACAAGTTGATGACAAGAAGAGATATAATGAGATTATTGCTCCCGATGTTCTTTCATGGTTACAAGACACTGATGGGAAGCTTGCAGATGTGACGAAAATTGAGCATAAAATTTCTACTGCTAAGAGTGGTCGTTGTGCTAACATCAAAACACATTTTTCCCTTGGCAATGAAGTGAAGATGACAACTGAAGCCATCCTGAAGCTTCAGGACAAAGTCGGCAAGTTTCAGACCATATCCTACCCAGCACCCCCTCTAGCAGTAAAGCTGGTTCCATTGGGACAAATAGTCGAGCTTCAGTCTAGAAAACACATTGAAGATGACATTGTTGAAGCTTTGAGTCGACCAGAGGTTGTTAATATTGTTGGGGTAGTGGGGATGGGCGGTGTGGGGAAGACTACCATAGCAAAAAGAGTTGTGAACAGGATGTTGACAAATAAATTAGTTGATGAAGCCGTGTTTGTGGTTGTCAGTAAGGATCTGAATCTACTAAACATTCAACAGGAAATTGCCAAACAATTGGGCTTCAAGGATTTGGAAAAGGAGGGTAGCTTAGTAACAAGAGCCCGGCAATTGTTGTCCATACTGAGCAACAAAAAAATCCTAATAGTTGATATTTGGAAAAAATTCAAATTGGAGGAGGACTTGGGAATTCCTTGCCAAGGGCGATGCATAACTCTTCTAACATCTCGAGATGAAGATTTGCTAAAAAACCAGATGCGTGCTCAAGTATTTGGAATGAGAACTTTATCTACAGAAGAAGCATGGTCTCTCTTCACAGATAAAGTTGGAACTTCTGTTGTAGACAACCCACATTTGGTGTCCATAGCTAAAGAAATTCTAGAGGAGTGTAAAGGCTTGCCGGTTGCCATTGTAACTATTGGCAGTGCATTAAAGGTAAAGGAAAAGAAATTTGGGAGGATGCATCAGGTCAATTAAAAAGCTCCAAACCATCCAATATACCGGATTTTATCGAAGATGTTTATATGCCCCTGCGTCAAAGTTAGTCGTTGTTGGACAATCGAGATGCACAATTATTATTCTTAATCTGTTGTCTATTTCCAAAAGATCATAATATCAGCATTGAGAACCTGACATTGTACTGTATGGGGTTACAAATGTTTCAAGAGGTGGATAGTTTGAAAGAAGCAAGAAATCGAGTATATGCAGAAATTGAGAAATTAAAGAGTCGATGCTTGCTATTGGATAGCGATGATAGAGATACAGTTAAAATGCATGATGTTATCCGTGATGTAGCCATTTTCATTGCTTCAGAAGAAGGGATAATTGAGCACAACCTGAAGTCAAAAGGTAAATCAGAGAAGAAATGTGAATGGGTCTCAGAGTGTACAACGTCAAGCGATCGATGAGGCTCTTGATCATCTCAAAGGGTCCAATTTTCCGAATGTTAAACTTTTAATCATTCACAATCATTCTGAATATTGAAGTAATGTTATCCTAAAGATCAGTGAAATCTCTATTTTGGAAGGAATGCAGGGCCTAAATGCGTTGTCTTTTAGAAATGTTGAATTCGGATCACCTCAATTGCGAATAGAATGGCCGAATAATCTCATAACGTTGCAGTTGTTACATTGCAATAACTTGGAGAGTCTCTCTTTTTCCGGTGCTTTATTGAAGCTCGAAATTCTTGATTGTAATGGTTGCAAGGGGATTGAAGAGCTGCCTGTTGAGATAAGGCGGCTAAATTGCCTGAAATTTTTAAACTTGTCTGAATGTAGACAGCTCAAGAAAATAGCACCAGGTGTCATAAAACAGTTGGTTGGTGTTGCGGAAGTGGGCCCAAAAACAAACCCAATTGTAAACTCAAATTAGCCAAATGCAGCAAAATAAACAAATACAGAGAATTTACGTGGTTCGGTCAAACCGACCTACATCCGCAGGCAAAAGGAGAAACAAATTTTACTATGAGGGGAAATATTACAAAAAAAGTTTGGACAATAATTTCCGGACCCACAAAACCCACTCAACAAATGTAGACTCCTCACTAAAAGAAAAGCCTATCAAAACACCACAAAACTCTCTGGGCCAAATTTGCCCACTAAATTCAGTAGGCAGAAGAAAGCTTTGAGGAATGCTTTGCTTCTGCTGCTTGGTGTGTTTTCCTTCAATAGGTGAAGGTGGTATTTATAGGAAAAATACAGGAGGTGGCCTTGGGACTTTCGATGTGGGAGAGGTCATCTGCCCCCACCTACCAACACTTACCATCAATCCATTACCACGTGTACCACCTAACAAATCTCCACCTTGGTGCAACCCAAACATAGTAGAATGATGAGTAGGCTCCACCTTGATCTCAAACTTCCCCCTGAAAACAAATATGCTCAAACCATGCACACAAATGTGCCAAATGGTACTCCAACTCTTCTTTTGCCTCCAAATTTCCTACCATGGGAAAACAAAATGCCTCAAAGAGGCAATCAACAGCTCAAAACATTTAGCAAGTCCAAGCAATGTCGAAACTTGCTATGAGGTACAGGTTTAGTGAACATATCTGCAGGATTATCTGCCGTAGCAATCTTCTGCACTTTGATCGTCGATTCTGATCTCAGAAAATGATATCTCACATCAATGTGTTTGGTTCTCTCATGATGAACATGATCCTTAGCCAAACATATTGCACTGAGATTATCACAAAACACAATTGCTTGATCTTGATATAAACCAAGATCGCTAACTAGTCCTTTTAACCCCTCTTTGGCATCCTCTATCAATGCCATGTATTCTGCCTCCATAGTAGACAGTGTCACTGTAGCCTGCAAAGTTGCTTTCCAACTAACGACAGAACCTTCAAGAGTGAAAACATAACCAGTCATTGATCTCCTGCTATCCACATCTCCAGCATAATCAGAATCAGAATACCCAACCACAGAACACTGTAAGTCGCCTCCATAGATGAGACCAACATCAGATGTACCTCTGAAATAGCAAAAGATTCGTTTCACCGCAAGCCAATGCTCTTTTCCCGGATTCACCATGAATCGGCTAACCACGCTGACTGCCTGTGCCATATCAGGTCTAGTGCACACCATGGCATACATCAAACTGCCCACTGCACTAGAATATGGAACCTTTGCCATATACTCTTTCTCAGCTTCAGATTTAGGTGCAAAAGTAGCTGAGAGTTGTGTACTAGTAGCACATGGAGTATTCAAAGGTTTCGCCGAAGACATTCCAAACTTTGACAGAACCTTATGGATGTAGCTTTTCTGTGACAAGAAAAGCTTCTTCTGGTCTCTATCTCGAAAGATCTCCATCCCCAGAATTTTCTGTGCTGCACCCAAATCCTTCATATCGAACTCTGCACTCAGTAGACCCTTCAATTTTTGAATATCGGCCTTGTTCCGTGCAGCAATGAGCATGTCATCTATATACAGAATCAAATAGATGATCGAACCATCTTCCAACTTCTTGTGATAAACACAACAATCATATGGACTTCTGTTGTAGCCAAGCTCAACCATATAGCTATCAAATCTTTTATACCACTGTCTCGGAGATTGCTTCAGACCATATAATGGTCTCTTCAATTTGCAAACATGGTTTTCTTTTCCTGGTACAAGAAAACCTTCAGGCTGAGACATATAGATCTCCTCCTCCAATTCCCCATGAAGAAAGGCTGTCTTCACATCTAGATGTTCGAGCTCCAGATCCTGATGCGCTACCATAGCTAACAGGACACGAATGGAAGTGTGTCTGACCACAGGTGAGAAAATCTCGTTGTAATCAACTCCTTCCCTCTGAGTAAATCCTCTAGCAACTAGTCGGGCTTTATATCGTACGCCCTCAGCTGGTGAGACACCTTCCTTCCTTTTGAAGATCCATTTGCATGTAACAATCTTCCTTTCAGGTGGTTGTTTGACTAGCTCCCAAGTGTCGTTCTTATGTAACGACACCATTTCATCTCCCATTGCAGCAAGCCACTGTACAGACTCGCCACATGATACAGCTTCTTTGTAAGTGGAGGGCTCAGAATAATTCAAATCTTCAGTTGTTTGTAGAGCATAGCAGACAAAATCTTGATATCTGCTAGGACGTTGGACTCCCACCCTTCTAGGACGATCATAAGCAATTCCCTGCTTCTGCACATCAGCTGAACTTGATGGTAGGTTGGTTTCAGGTGGCTCAACTTCGGTTGATTGATTTGAATCCAAGTGCATTTCCTGCTCTTGCTCAACCTCTCGTTGTTCATCTGAATAATCAGGTGAAAGTTGAAGCTCCACCTTACTGTCAGCACCCGAATTTTCTGAGACATTCACCACCTTCGTAGGCAGATTGAGGATAGAATTCTCGTCAAACACCACACTTCTGCTCAAGATAACTCTTTTCTTAGAAAGTGACCAAATTCTGAATCCCTTAACTCCATCTCCATATCCTACGAAAACGCCCTTCTTTGCTCTGGGCTCCAGTTTTCCCTCGCTTACATGATAATAAGCCGCACATCCAAAAGACTTCAAATTCGAGTAATCATAGGAATTACCCGACCAAACCTCATAAGGAATCCGACAATCAATTCCAGTATGAGGTCCCCGATTGATCAGAAAACAAGCAGTGTTAACTGCCTCTGCCCAAAAACTCCTTGGCAATCCAGAATTTGAGAGCATGCAGCGTGCCCTCTCCAAAAGCATCTGATTCATACGCTCTGCCACTCCATTTTGCTTTGGAGTGTTCCTGACTGTGTGATTCCGTGCAATTCCATTGTTCTTACAGAACTCATTGAATTCCCTCGAACAAAATTCCAGACCATTATCAGTTCGAAGCCTTTTAATCTTCTTGTTGGTCTGGTTATCTACCAACGCCTTCCACTGCTTGAATCTCAAGAAAGCTTCGCCTTTTTCCTTTATCATGATTACCCAAGTCATCCTTGAATAATCATCGATAATGGATAAAAAGTATCTGCTGCCTCCAAGAGACTCAACTCGTGAAGGACCCCAACAGTCAGAATGAATGTAATCCAACGTTGACTTCGTTATGTGAGTTGCCTTTCCAAATTTGGTATGATGTAATTTACCAAATGTGCAGTGCTCACAGAACTCGAACTCTACTAACTTGTAACCTTCAAGAAGACCACGACTTGAAAGGATCTGCATTCCCCTCTGACTCATATGCCCAAGTCTAATATGCCATAACTTGGACATATCAGAAGTATCAGCAACAGCAGCTACAGAATCTACTACAGTAGATCCCCGCACAACATATAGAGATCCATGCAAGACTCCTTTCAAAACCACGGACGATCCCTTCATGATGCAGAGTTCTCCATGCCCCCCTTCATATCTGAAACCCCTATTGTCAAGGACTCTTAAAGATATCAGATTCTTCTTCAGCTTTGGAACATGTCTGACATCGTGCAGAGTTGCAATTTCACCGGCATGTGTCCTAAGCTTGATAGAACCAATCCCAACTGTCTTACAGACAGAATCATTTGCCATAAGAACATTTCCTCCATCGACTGGTTCGTAGCTCGAAAACCATTCTTTGTTAGGACACATGTGGTATGATGCTCCAGAATCAAGAACCCATACATCATCTTGCGATGGCTGCACGCTTGTGACCAAAGCCAAATGATCCTCTGGATCTGTATCGCCGTTGACCGCAACAGAGACAGACTCTTGTTGCGCTCCCTGTTGTTGCTTCTTCATTATCTTAGGACACTGGGTCTTCCAATGTCCTTTCTCTTTACAATAGTTGCAAACATCACCTGGCTTGGGACCTTTAACAAAAGACTTTTTCTTCTTTTGTTTTACAGATTTTCCATGTCCCTTACCACTGCTAACAACAAGCCCAGCAGGCTGATCATCTACATTACTTGAAGATGCCTTATGGCGCAGTTCCCTACTATGCATAGCAGCCCGTACATCTTCCAAACTAACAGTATCTTTACCAACTATAAATGATTGTACAAAATTTTCAAATGATAGTGGTAAAGATACTAATAATATCAATGCATCATCTTCGTCCTCGATAACGACATCAATATTACGCAACTCCAGCAAGATAGTATTTAATCTATCGAGATGGTCTCAAAAAAATGTACCTTCCTGCATCCGTATGCTAAACAAACGTTGCTTTAATAGCAACTTGTTGGTTAAAGACTTAGTCATTAAAGACTTTCTAGTTTTAACCACAAATCAGACGCATTTGTTTCCGTCGCAACTTCGGTAATAACATCATCTGCTAGGCACAATAAGATGGTTGAATGAGCCTTCTCCTCCAGGCTCACCATCTCAGCATTATCTGGATCTACCTTTTCTTTTAATGGAGCCCACAGGCCTTGTTGCTTTAACAAAGCCCGCATTTTGATTTGCCATAGGCTAAAACTATTTCTCCCCATGAACTTATCAACCTTAATATTTATGGCCGACATTTTGCTAACAAGAGGCACAAACAAGGCTCATAAAAGGGTAGCTTAACCGAGATGCGTTTCTGATGTGGAAGATCAGATTAACTGCGACCACAGAGCATACTACGCAATCAGGGCTCTGATACCAGTTTGTTGCGGAAGTGGGCCCAAAAACAAACCCAATTGTAAACTCAAATTAGCCAAATGCAGCAAAATAAACAAACACAGAGAATTTACGTGGTTCGGTCAAACCGACCTACATCCACAGGCAAAAGGAGAAACAAATTTTACTATGAGGGGAAATATTACAAAAAAAGGGTTTGTTTTTGGGCCCACTTCCGCAACAGTTGGATTGGAGGAGTTGAAGATGTTGGGGAGCTTCGATAAATGGGAATCAAGCAAGGTAGATTATAATAAAGAAGGGACGAATGTTCCCCTGAATGAGCTCGAAGCATTGCGCAAACTGAGATGCTTGGAGATTGATATATATGATACAAGTTGAGTCCATGAAGAGATTGACATTTCTCCAAATCTAGCCAAATACAGAATACGTTTTCCACAACGGAATCAGCGGATTCATGAATGGTTTTAAAGGGCGGGTCTACAATGGATGCAAGAAGACCTTAAAGAGCGTTGGATATTCAATTATGAGAAAGCCATATGCTTGGGCAGTTTACCAAATGAGATCAGTAATTATGGAAGTTGGATCCAAAAGTTTCTAGACGCGGCGGCCGCAGCTGTTGAAGGGTTAGTGTTAGGTTCGTTTGCGTGGATAACCAATTTAGTAGTCCTGAAAACTAGTTCAAGCACCTTTCGTGGACACGTTAAACAGTTTAAGAAATTAAGCAGCGGAAAGTTAATAAACTGTGAAAATAAAGAACTCAAGGTTTGTTGACCCAGTTCGGCACAAGCCTACATCTGGGGGATACCAATCCAGGAGATTCACTAATTGTTTTGGTTTGATCCTCGATCTAAACAATAGTGAATTGTTTCGCCCAACTCCAATCACCAAGCGGACTGAATTGTCAAACCAAGACACTCCCCCTGTCTTGGTGAAGATCTCCCCGACCTTGCTCCAATCCCTTGAAGGCTCCTCCTTCAAGTTTGCCCTTGGTTGAAACCTGTTGGCGACTCTCCTTGATCTTTTCAATTAAGCTCTTGAGTTTGACGCCTTCCTCGAAATCCTTGATTGAATTTGTCAACTTCAATCAAGTTCTTCAGTAACACCGTCGATCAATCCACCCGAGGAAGTGTTGATCGAATTTCTTCCTTCGAAATGATATCTCGCGAACACGGAAGGAATATGATTCTCTTCTTCACAATATCCTCTCAATTACTCAAGTGTGTAAGTCAAAATGTTCAGCGTACGGATCCATTCCTTGGCCGCCCTATTTGAAGAGAATCATCTTGTCTCTATTCTAAGGTAGAGGATCTTCTTTCCATAAATGCGCGGATCCTTAGAATAGAGTTGCCCGAATTAAAAGATTGTAGTTTCCATACTTCGTGTGCAAGATCCGGGCAGAAGATCAGCTAGCCGTTGAGGAATATTTCTGAGTATATTCGCCAGCTCTTCTTCCTTTGCTAAGTTTGTCTGCAGTTGACGAGGTTGGTCCAACAAAGTAGTTCAGACATCGGTTGTGAACACATTTGCTCAAAACTGGTTCCCAACAATCTCCCCCTTTTTGGCAGAATGTGGGCCAGTATAAGAGTTGATCCAACCGATGTCCAAACAATTGACACAAGAACAATGATGTAGAACTACTTCCCATTGAGACCCAACCACCAATTACAATGATTCCCGAACATAAGACAAACTATACTAATGCTCCGTACAAGATAACCTATCACATATTCTAGGAGCATTCACATCAAAAACAAGCACATGGCAATAGTCATAAAATAAAGCACTTAAGATCACAATTCAATTATTACAGGCCATTGTGCAGATGTCCAGCAAAAACCGTAGTTCACAAAAGTAGTTCAAACAAAAACTTTACCCTTCTTCAGCAGAGACTTTCTCCCACCAGGCTTCCCATGTCGATTGTAGTGCATACCAGAGGAACCGATCAACGGATGCATCAACTTAACTCCCCCTCTGGCGCACATTTTGCCCAAAAAGGGCATGTCACTCAGACTCCTCAGAGGAATCCTCATCCGAGTCACTGGACTCCTCTGCTGGATTGGTATCCAAATCCTGTTCATCATCAGACCAAACATCAGGAAGCTGTCTGAACAGCTTTTCAGCAGCTTGGACACGGCTGTGCACTTGAGCCTCCAGCACTTTGAGGTGATTGATGTGGTCTGTGAGTTCATCGCGGAGCATGGAGAAGGCATCTTTAGCAGGGATCCTGCCTCCTGGTCCAGCCAAGTCTGGCTTCTTCTTTGCAAGGTTTGAGGAAAGTTTGAAGTCGGCAATGTCCTCAGGACGATCATGCTTGCTCCCAAGAATGTGGAGATGCTTCAGGTACTCAGATATGAGGCCAGGAAAGGGAAGAGTGGTGTTGTATTTCCTTTTAATTGTGCCCGCGAACGCCAGCATTTGTTCGAGCACAAGGGCTCCATAGTTGATCTCGTACTTCTGGTCTATGGCAAACAATAATTTACACATGCTTTTTGACACAACAGAGTGGTTAGCAGTGGGCATGATGTTGTGTGCACATAATTTGTAAAGCAGTGAAAACTTTTGAGTTAGGACACCATCACTTAACCCTTTTCCTTGAAATTTTCTCCCTTCAACTCCAGTGAGAGTCTCAGCAATAGTATTCATAGGGAACTTGGCACTTCGAGAATAAACAGATTTCAGATGAGTTCGAGGTACCTGGAGAAAACGGTTCAGTGCTCGAGCTTTGAGTTCAAACAGTTGGCCATGTGCATAACTGAGTTCAAACCAGGGGCTTTTGGAGTTCAGGACTTCTGAGCTTAGGTTTGCATAGAAATGCCTAACTAGCTGTCCCTTATATTGCTTGATCTCCGTTCCCCAGAATAAAAGAGATCTGTCCTCCAGGTATTTGTGCCATCCCATTTCCTCATACCGTACAGCTGCAAATCTGATTTCAGGGTGCACCTTCATCTTTTCCAGAGCTGTTGAGAAGTATTGTTCGGACATTACATAGTAGAAGGCTGTGGATATTGCATTTCCAGCATCAATGATCTCTGGCTCATGTTCTTCAGACGAGGACAAGACAATCTTTCTCTTCTTGGATCCAGTGGCCTTGGAAGACTCTTCAGGATCAGACCGAGTCCGCTTTTTGGGTTCAGACTCCTTCGGTGAACTCCTGGCAGTTGGAGTTGGCTCTCTGGTTTCTGGCTGGGTCACCATTTCCTGCACAGTGACTGGTTCAGTAATGACTTCGACTCGTTCTTCAGATTCTTCTTCTTCGGAGCTTTCTTCATCGGATTCTTCCGCCTCGCTTTGAGTGTCTTGAGACCCCAACTCCTCGGACTGGTTGTCAGTGGGATTCTCCCCCTCAAGTGGTTCCTGGGCATCGGTTTGAGGGTGCTCAGAGTCTCCTCCGGACTCATCATCCTGGTCGTCATCCGAGTCTGATGAACTTTCATCTTCTTCGTCTTCTTCCTGTTCAATTTCAGTTTGAACTGTTTCTTTGACAGGTACAGTTTCCTCAGGTTCTGGTCTCAACATATGCTTTCGCTTTTGACTGGCATTCCAGGCAATTTCTTCAGTGATCAGGCTCACAGCATAGTCCCTTTCATCATCACTCATGTCGATCATTGATTCATCTCCAGAGCTTTCATCAGCATCCTCTTGAACATAGTCAGAGTCGAGTTCTTCCTCATCAAGGTGTTCTGTGCCAGGTTCGGACGCCTTTGGTGAACTAGTTTGGGTAGCTGTAGTAGTGTCTTGCAGGGGTTCTTCAGGGGTTGATTCAACAGTGGTGACTGGTGCTGGATTGGTCGGGACACTTCGCACGGTTGCTACCTTCTTTGCAGGGGTTTTCTTCTTTGGCTTTTCAGTGGACACCTTTGGTGCATCTTTTGATGCATGTTCTGTCTCTGTCACATTGTCAGCCCCCAAGTTGGGAAGGTCAGCTAAGATTGCATCGATGGGTTCTAGTGCCATGGCCAGGTCTGCTTCAACACGTTCACTGATCGAGGCATTCTTCCTTGCAACCGCCTTCTCACGAGTCTTTGAAGTGGAAACCGCCTTTCCTTTTGCTTTCTGTACCTCTGCTTCTTTGTGCTTCAATGCTTTGGCTCCGGCTACTTCTGCTCGAATGTCGAGCGGGTCTTGAACAACGCCAGTGGCCCCCTTTTCTCCGGCAGTGGATGGAGAAGAAGAAGGGAATGGAACAGCAACCAAAGATGGTGTCTCCGAGATGGTTTGCTCCATGATCGCCTTCTGAACTGCCTTGGCTCGCCCCTTGGTGCTGGATTCCTCAGGAGAAATAGCCTTTTTGCTTCCAGCAGTTGATGAGGGAGTGGGGCCTTGGGTTTTAGAGCTCTGGCTTCCTCTTGTCTTCACCATGGTTGTTGAAAGACAAACTTTTGGCAAGAACAAGTGAGAGTGTATGTGTGATTGGAAGAGAAAAACCGAGAGCAATTTTTAGAGAAGAGTAAGGTTGAGAGAGAGATGAGAATCCGATCAAATAGGAAGGTGAGGTAGCGGTTATGAGAGAAACTTCCCTTAATTTGAATATGGAAGGTGAATCACGGTTCCCAAACATGGTCATGATCACAAATTTTGAATTTTGGTGGCTCTCAACCGTTCCCGCCGTCAGACGCCATGATGGGATGTCAAATCAAGTAATTGATTCTTCCCTTGTTTGAATTTAAATGAGAGATAACTTCCCAAGTGAAGAGATCCTACGGATATGCTTAAAAAGATGGTTAGAAGACACAATTTAGGTAATAAATATAAAGTTACACAAAATAAGGAAATTGCAAAATAAAAAAACTTATTCCATAATTTTCGGGATTTTTATGTGATTGTGCATAGGCCGAAATCTCTCTTTAATTTTTCAAATCTCTCTCGATCAAGAGCCTTAGTGAAAATATCCGCATGTTGTTCAGTCGTTCCGACATGTTGTATGGACACTATTCCTTCCTCAACAAGATCCCTTATGAAGTGATGCCTAAGGTCAATGTGCTTAGTTCTCCCATGTTGGACTGGATTCTTTGAGATGTTGATTGCACTTATGTTGTCACATAGTATGGTAAGAACTTCTTGATCAATCCCATAGTCGAGCATCATTTGCTTCATCCATAGCAATTGTGCACAGAAACTTCCAACTGCAATGTATTCAGCTTCGGCAGTTGATAGGGAAATGGAACTTTGTTTCTTGCTATACCAACTAACCAGGTTGGTTCCAATGTAAAAGCATCCTCCGGTTGTGCTTTTTCGATCATCCGCATCACCTGCCCAATCTGCATCACTATAACCAAGTAGTGAAAGGTTAGACTCTTTAGAGTACCAAATACCAAGATCACTGGTT
Organism: Hygrophila difformis; assembly: GCA_030278955.1. Taxonomy (NCBI): domain Eukaryota; kingdom Viridiplantae; phylum Streptophyta; class Magnoliopsida; order Lamiales; family Acanthaceae; genus Hygrophila; species Hygrophila difformis. The sequence goes on along the minus strand of JAOANR010000010.1, from coordinate 34,646,313 downwards.
CCTGAGACATATTTGATCACTCGTTTGGCAGCCTTTAGGTGTGATTCCTTGGGGTCGGCTTGGTAACGAGCACAAACTCCTACTGCGTAGCTTATGTCTGGTCTACTTGCAGCCAGATATAGAAGGCTTCCTATGATGCTTCGATAGAATTTCTGATCAACACTTTGACCACTGGGATCCTTGTTCAATTTATCATTCGTCCCTATAGGCGTTCGAGCTGGTTTGCTGGACTCCATGCCAAACTTCTTTACAATATTTCGGGCATACTTGGTTTGGCTTAGAAATATTCCATCTTTCTTCTGAGCCACCTGCAAACCAAGAAAGTAAGTTAGTTCTCCTACCATGCTCATTTCAAACTCCTTACCCATTATTTTGATGAACTGGTCTTTGAGCACATGGTGTGTTGATCCAAAAACAATGTCATCGACGTAGACTTGAGCAATGAGGATCCCTTTGTTCTCTCTTTTGATAAAAAGAGTCTTGTCCAAGCTTCCTCTTTCGAATCCCTGTTCAAGCAGGTACTTGGAGAGCCTCTCGTACCAAGCCCTAGGAGCTTGTTTCAGTCCATAGAGTGCCTTGTTGAGCTTGTAGACATGTTGAGGATGATGGGGGTCTTCAAATCCTTTCGGCTGTTCTACGTACACTTCCTCATTCAGCCAACCATTTAGGAAGGCACTTTTGACATCCATTTGATAAAGCTTGAATCCTAGCGAACATGCGATCGATAGTAGGAGTCGGACGGCTTCAAGTCTTGCTACAGGAGCAAATGTTTCACTGAAGTCGACACCTTCGACCTGGGTGTATCCCTGAGCAACTAACCGAGCTTTGTTCCTTGTAATATTCCCTTTTTCTTCACTTTTGTTGCGAAAGATCCACTTGGTTCCAATTATGTTCTTGTCTTGAGGTCTTTCAACCAGGGTCCAGACTTCGTTTCTTTCAAACTGAAGAAGTTCATCCTGCATGGCATTTATCCAGTGTTCATCTTGAAGGGCTTCTTCAACTCTGGAGGGTTCGATTTTTGAAGTATAGCAGTGCAAGCCAGCTAGTTCTTTGAAGTCGATCTTTTTCCCTCGAGTCTTTCTTCTTTCATTTACATCACCAATGATGTCTTCAGGGTCATGATGCTTGTGAATGCGTCCATTTAGGTCCTTTTGAGGTTCTGCTTCTCGTGACAAGGTGTCCATGATTGGTGTTTGGACTCTTTTGGTGGACTGGTCATCAGATGTGGGTGAACTTGTACTGTTATGAACATCCTGACCACAGGGAGTTTCATCATCATGAGATGGAACATCTTCTTTGCTGGTCACATCTTCTATGGTCACATTTGTGGACTCCAGTACTTTTCTTGTCTTAGGAAGATATACTCTATATGCACGACTGGTGGTAGAGTACCCCACAAATATTCCTTCATTGCTTTTTTCTTGAAACTTCCCAACATGTTCCCTGTCATTTAAAACAAAACACTTGCTACCAAAAATATGAAAGTAAGTAATTGAGGTCTTTTTACCGTTCCAAATCTCATATGGAGTCATAAGAGAGTTTGGCCTCAAGTAGACTCGGTTTATGGTGTAGCATGCTGTGTTCACGGCTTCGGCCCAAAGAAATTCAGCTACTTTCTTTGAGTTGAGCATCACCCGAGACATTTCTTGTAGAGTTCGATTTCTTCTTTCGACTACTCCTTTTTGTTGAGGTGTTTTTGGAGCTGAATATTCATGCTTAATTCCATGTGTTGCACAATATTCTTCAAAGGATTGATTTTCGAACTCTCGTCCATGATCACTTCGAATCCGTTTCACCTTGGTGTCCTTTTCGGTCATGAGTCGATTGCACAGCTTCTCGAAGGCTTTGAAAGTGTCGCCTTTTTCCCTGAGAAAATCTATCCAAGTGTACCTGGAGTAATCATCAATACATACAAAAATATATTTTTTACCTCCCAAGCTTTCAACTTCCATTGGACCAATAAGATCCATGTGCAGTAGGTCAAGACACTTGGTTGATCCAGGGAGTTCAGACAGTTTGTGTGAACTCCTGTGCTGTTTATTCTTGGCACACTCATTGCAGAGAACTGCACTTGATTTATTGAACTGAGGAAGACCTTTGACTCCCCCAGTTTTGCTGAGTTTGATAAGATCTTTAAAGTTGAGATGTCCAAGCTTTTCATGCCACAGTGTGATGTGATCCTTTCCTGCAGCTGCACCAAAATTGCAAGTATGAACAAGATGATAGCAATTATTCTTTGAGCGCACACCTCTCATAATGCATTCTTGATCTTGATTGAGCACTTGACAATCTTTCTTGGTAAACTGCACCACAAGGTCTTCATCACACAATTGACTGATGCTTATCAAGTTAGCTTGGAGTCCATCAACAAAGAAAACAGGTGACAGTTCCTTCGAGCCATTGTTCTCAATGGTCCCCTGTCCAACTAGGGCACCCTTTTTTCCATCTCCAAAAACAACGAATCCTCCATCAATTTCTTTGTAGTGTTTGAGCAGACTCCTTTCTCCTGTCATGTGTTTGGAACATCCACTGTCGAAGTACCATACTTTGTCCGCAGCATTCTTCTTCTGCGAAAGAAAGGCAACGTGACATTTGTTCTGAATTTTAGGAACCCATTCGCACTTGATGGAGATCAGCTTCATCTTGATTTTGTCATTTGGCCAGATGATGGGTTTCCCTGTTTGTAGATCTTTTACCAAAATCCCGCAGTTCTTGGTTTTGTGGCCTTCAAGCTTGCAATAATCGCATCTGAGTGGGATTGGAGGTGGAGGTCTCCTTGTCCATTTGTTTCTACCTACAGGATGGAATGATTTCTTGATAGTTCTGGGTTCACTTAGCATTCCTCCGGACACAAACTTGTTTTTCTTTTCTCCTCGTGAAGTTGAGGCTTGATATCCCAAGCCTTGTTTGTTGTTGCTCGGCCTTCCCATAGCAATCACATCATCTAACTTGGCTTTTCCTTTGTTTAGAGCCGCCAGAGTGCTTTCCGCCTTGGCAAGTTTGTCTTGAACTTCCGTGAGTTCAGTGTGAAGAGCGTCTTTCTTTCCAAGCATACTATAGTACCATAGTTTATAGTCAACTTTTTCAACCTCCAGTTCCTTGTTTTCTTTCTGAAGCTCAGCATTTTTCATACGTAGTTCATTCACCAGTCCAGACAGCTCTGTGGACGCCTTTTCAAGTTCCTGATTTTTGCTAGTGAGACTCTGGAGTTGTTCCTTTAGGCTTTCATTCTCGACATGTAATTCTACAGATTCAGCAATGGATATTTCCAGCTTCTCGAAAGTTTCTTCATAGAGATCATTGAGTTTGCTGACGCTTTCATCTTGATTCCTAGCAAAAGAGTGAACCATGTTAGAGGAAACCATATTGACTGAGTTGGTACCCATACCTGTTTCGGGTTCATCATCACTGTCCGAATCCCATGTGCCGACGAAGGCTACTCCATAGTTTACACCATGTTCATCAGACTCCTTCTCATCTTCAGAGTCACTGAAGGTTACTTGATAGGATTTGCTGGACTCCTTTGGTCTGAGATTGGCACAGTCTTTTTTCATATGGCCTCTTCCCCCACATTCAAAGCATATGATCTCCTTGTCATCCTCAATCCTTGAAGATTTTGGTTTATTTTTGTCGAGAGACTTCGAGCCTTTCTGAGTGGATTTAGAGTTTGATGTCCCGGCATCCTTCTTCATGGAGGAGTTGAATCTAGATCTACGGTTTTTGATGATCTGATTTAGTCTTTCGGACAACATGGCCAGTTCTTCTTCGTCGCTGAAGTCATTATGATTTTCCATGGAGAAATCTTCTTCATCCTTGGTTATGGATTTGAATGCCACTGGTTTACTTTTGGTCCTGGGACAGTGATCCATTTCCCATGATTGTAGGATTCCCATTAGTTCATCAACCTGCAATTTATCAAAGTCTTTGTATAGCTCAAGTGCTGCGACCTTAGCATTGAACCTTTCCGGAAGCGTCCCAATGATTTTTCCTACAATGTCCTGTTGAGAGTACACTTTGCCAAGCTGAAGAGCTTGGTTGGTTAGATCACGGATACGACCAATATATTGGCCGACAGATTCATTATCATCCATAGAAATCTTATGAAATTGAGCATCAAGAGTAATGATTCTAGATTTCTTTACCGGAGCCATACCCTCGTAGGTATTGGCTAAAGTAGTCCAGACATCGTAAGCAATCTTACATCCAGCGATAAGTCTGTATTGATCTTTTGTGAGAGCATTGTGAATTGCATTCAGGGCTTTGGAGTTCTTTGAAGCGGCAAGCTTCTCAGCAGTAGTCCATTCACTCCTTGGTTTGATGGTTTTTACACCGTCTTCTTCTTTTACTGGTGGATGGTATTGGTTTTCTACTGCATCCCAAGCCCCTTCGTCCAGAGCAATGAGGAAAGCCTCCATTTGATCTTTCCAATATGCACAGTTTGATCCATCGAGCAATGGTGGTCTGGTTACAGATCCGCCTTGGTTTTCCATGCCTTTTGTCTGGATCTCGCTTACCAAAGCGTGTGGCTCTGATACCAATTGTTAGGTCCATTTGTGTGGATAACCAATTTAGTAGTCCTGAAAACTAGTTCAAGCACCTTTCGTGGACACGTTAAACAGTTTAAGAAATTAAGGAGCGGAAAGTTAATAAACTGTGAAAATAAAGAACTCAAGGTTTGTTGACCCAGTTCGGCACAAGCCTACATCTGGGGGATACCAATCCAGGAGATTCACTAATTGTTTTGGTTTGATCCTCGATCTAAACAATAGTGAATTGTTTCGCCCAACTCCAATCACCAAGCGGACTGAATTGTCAAACCAAGACACTCCCCCTGTCTTGGTGAAGATCTCCCCGACCTTGCTCCAATCCCTTGAAGGCTCCTCCTTCAAGTTTGCCCTTGGTTGAAACCTGTTGGCGACTCTCCTTGATCTTTTCAATTAAGCTCTTGAGTTTGACGCCTTCCTCGAAATCCTTGATTGAATTTGTCAACTTCAATCAAGTTCTTCAGTAACACCGTCGATCAATCCACCCGAGGAAGTGTTGATCGAATTTCTTCCTTCGAAATGATATCTCGCGAACACGGAAGGAATATGATTCTCTTCTTCACAATATCCTCTCAATTACTCAAGTGTGTAAGTCAAAATGTTCAGCGTACGGATCCATTCCTTGGCCGCCCTATTTGAAGAGAATCATCTTGTCTCTATTCTAAGGTAGAGGATCTTCTTTCCATAAATGCGCGGATCCTTAGAATAGAGTTGCCCGAATTAAAAGATTGTAGTTTCCATACTTCGTGTGCAAGATCCGGGCAGAAGATCAGCTAGCCGTTGAGGAATATTTCTGAGTATATTCGCCAGCTCTTCTTCCTTTGCTAAGTTTGTCTGCAGTTGACGAGGTTGGTCCAACAAAGTAGTTCAGACATCGGTTGTGAACACATTTGCTCAAAACTGGTTCCCAACAGTTAGCATTACATGGAGATGGTGCGGGAAATTGGGGGAATCTCTTGGTGACTCACCGCACTCTCAAGGGATTGAATATTAAAGAGTGTGGAATGTTGAAGGAAGCAATAGATTCATCAATAATTACATCATTGGAATGTTGAAGGGGTTTTCCCAATCTGGAGCATCTGGAGCTTGATAATCTTTCAAATTTAAAGCAGGTGGTATGTAGTACTGATCAAACTCTAGAGGGATCAATTTCTTATACATATCTAACGAACTTACTTCTCTACAATTTACCTTCACTGGAACATATATTGAAGAAGACTGCTCCAAACCAACAAATTCCACCCAACAAATTCCATTCAACAACACTTGAAATTGAAGAGTATGAGACAATGGAGCAGGTGTTTATCTCCAATGGGCTCGGTTGTGGTGCGATCAAGAAAACCGCAGTACATCAAGGCTGCAATCTGCACCGTTTATTTAAAATCCAAGGGTTGTAAATGGAAGAGGGTATAATTGTCATAATGAAGATATAACCCTATATTTAGTATGTGATCATATATAATATATTTGGTAAATCATATCAAATATTTGGTAATCATATCTAATTTTCAAATATTATTGGTAACAACTTTATTACGTATAGCATTCAATGATGCTACCAAAAATAATTCAGTAGTGCTAACAAAAATGTTTCAGCGATCCAACGTAGAAGAATTCAGCGACTCCACATATGAGAATTCAGCGACACTGTGTAGAAGAATTCAGCGACACTGAGTAGAAGAATTCAGCGAAGTTACCAAATACAATTTAGCAATGTTACCAAAAATAATTCAGTGATGCTAATAGAGAAGAATTCAGCGACACTTTATAGAAGAATTCAGCGACACTCCTAGAAGAATTCAGCGATCTATCAAATAAAATTTTGGCGATGTTACCAAAAATAATTCAATGATGCTACCAAAAGTATTCCAGCAACGCTACATAAAGTAATTCAGCGACTACATAAAGAAGAAATCAACGATTCTACAAAGAAGAATTCAGCGATGCTACCATATACAATTCAGCGACGCCACAAAAACAATTCTGTGACGTTTTCATGAACAATTCACCGACGCTACCAAGAACAATTCAGCGACATCTTCATCAACAATCAAGAACAATTCAGCGACTACATAAGAAGAATTCAGCGACACTACAAAGAAGAATTCAGCGATGCTATCATATACAATTCAGTGACGCCACAAAAACAATTTGGCAACGTTTTCATGAATAATTCAGCGACATCTTGATCAACAATCAAGAACAATTTAGCGACGTCTTTATCAACAATTCAACGACTCAACTAGTTCAACAATATATCATATATATATAAATGTGAGTTTGTTATGAATAGTACTATTTGCATTGGCTGAAATTACATATATTGCCATTCTATTATGTGAGTAACTTTCAGGAATGCCCAAACGACGTATTTTATACTGTATACTGCCTAACTCCCTCGCTCCTCGCTCCAGTATTTCTCTTTCTTCTCTCTCGCTCCCGTACCGCTGTCTCGCGGTGCCCATCTCCAATTGTAAAAGAAATTAGGGCTCTCTCGCTCCCGTACCCACTACCTCGCGGTGCCCATCTCCAATTGTAAAAGAAATTAGGGCAATCGCAAGACCTGAATCGCGGGAATATTAATCTGGCCGAAAAGCATACAGAGGGCAATAGCAAGCAACGGAAGAGACGGTGGCGGCGTGCACAGGTAGGCGGAGGCGGGATAGTCTGGTTGCGCATGGAGAGGATCGCCGGTCGCCTGTACCTGCGCAAGCCTCTAGCTTCCTGTCTCGAATCGTCAGCGACGATGCTCCCCACGCGATTCTGGCCTCCTCCTTCTCTTGGCTCGCGCCCCCGTCGCGAATCCGCCCAGCCCTCTCCTCTGCCCGCCCACCTCCTTCACCGTTCTGGGATTTTGTTCTCGCCTGCCATGCCCAGCCTCTGACGCTCGGCCACACCCCCTGTTTCCACTGTTCAATGGATCTGCAAATGGCGCGTCGTGGAACCCTACGCCACCGCACACCACTTTCTGCGCGGTGCTCCGTCGCCACGTGGTCACCACCCCTTCTCTCCCTGTCCCCATTCTTCCTGTCAGGAAGAATTGAGAAGATGAAACTCGGTAATGGTTCTACTTCCTTTCCCTTTTCTCCTTATGCTCCCGTGGTGGCAGTGGTGCTGGTGATTGATTGATGTTTTATTGTTCTTGTTTAAGATTTCTGTGATGATTGTTCTTGTGGTTGATTGTTGTTAGGTGTATTGATGATTGTTGTTGTGTTTATAATTTAATTTATTTTAAGATTACTGTGATTAGATGTATTGATGGTTGTTGGTTGAGGGTGATTAAATGGCACCGAATGGAGGGGCTACGAAAGGCAGCCAACAACAGAGTGGAAAGGATGAAAAGAAAATGATTAGTGCAGATACAAATGGAGTGAAAAGGGAAAAGAGAAAGGTTGTTGAAGGTAGTAGTGGTACTAATGGAGAAAGGGGGAAAGGGGAAGAGTAGTGCAGGGACGAGGGAAGGGGAAAAGAGAAAGAGTGGTGAACGTAGTACTGGTAACTGAAATATGAATTGCTTGTGCAATTTTTGTATTCTCGGGAAACCTGCTGATTATGAGTACTGTGGGTTTGATTAATTATTTCATAACCCCTATTGTCTTTGTTCGAGCAGGTGGGTTTGGTGGCAATATAGGACATGATCCCGATATATTGTATACACTTAGTGCAATTCAGGTTTTAGCACTATTTGACAAGATAGATGTTCTCAATGTCGAGAAGGTTGCAAGTTGTATCTTTCAACTATATTTTCCCTCTTTAATGCTTTACACTAACATGGTTCACAATTGAAGTTCCTTTCCCCTGTGAGATGTACTTCGGAAAAATAAAGTAAAAATAAAAGAAACGACGGGCATAATACCATTGTTTTTAAACTTAACATGCTACATAGATATTGCCAACCTACAAAATGAAGATGGATCTTTCTGGTGACATGTGGGGTGAGATTGATGCGAGGTATGGTTTCCCCGTACATTATTTTCTATGTTAGCTTCTCTTTCCTTCTCTGGCTAGAGATTAATAATTGCATTTGTACTTGAGTCCTTTTGTATTGTATATATTGTATTTAACTTATAGTGATATAGCCTGCTACTTTAATTTTTTTTTGGTTTTCTTATATTGCTATATGTTCTCTTGCATTATTACATTGCTTGGACAAAATTAATGTTGAAAAAGCTGTAGAATACGTTGTGAGTTGCAAGATTTTGGATGGTGGATTTGGTTGTACACTTGGAGCGGAGTCTCATGCAGGACAAAGTATGTTCTCATTTTAGTTGAATTTAGCTGCGAATTCTTTTCAAAATCAGTCAACAACAGCTACAGTGTTGCAGATAGTTCTACTAATATTTCAATTTCAACTTGATATCCAGAACTTTGATAGAAACATCTAATTCAAATAATTTAACCGTGTGGGGGAAAAACTTGCTTTGTTGAAATCAAACCAGATATACAGTGATAGAAAATAGCGAATCAATTTTCAGATACTGTTTTAAAATACTTGATGTGAGCATGCATTTTCTGGATAGTAATGTTTTCTTTATCCTAAATATTTAAGACACTAATGTCATACTATCACTGCAGTTTTTTATTGTGTGGGAGCTCTTGCAATCACCGGTTCTCTTCATCACGTTGACAAGGACTCTTTGGATGGTGGTTATGTGAACGACAAGTTAAATCTGGAGGTCTAAATGGGCGACCCGAGAAGCTTCCTGATGTAGTTTTCTTATGTGTGTGTTTTAAATTGCAATACTCAACAAGCACAATTCTAATGTGATACCGTTTCCAATGTCAGGTGTGCTACTCATGGTGGGTTCTTTCTAGCTTAATCATGATCGACAGGGTTCACTGGATTGACAAGGAAAAGCTTGTTAAGTTCATCTTAAATTGTCAGGTTGTGTTTACGATTGCCACATAGGTTTCTCTTAAACTTGTTTTCATTCACACGCATAAACAGGCTTGAAACAATGCACTCCCACCCAACAACGATCACAGGGCTGTTATTCGTTCTCAATGTGCCATAATCGATTTTTCTGTTCTAGGGGTTGTAATGCTCAGTGGCTGTAATGCTCACTGGCAGTCACCGGCATTCAAGCCTCATAGTCAGGTTTTTATTTTTTAAATGGACTGCTCCTTGAATATCCAGATCTGCACCGTGTGTTCTTCACACTCGGGTCAGGCAAGGGCTCCTACTTGCCCCTGAATCAACCTTCAACCCCCACCCAAAAATATAAAATCCCATCTTTGCACGTTGAGTGCATGATTCTCTCTGCTCATGCTTTATGAAACAAGAAATGGAGTTCTGTAGGATTTTGTTTTCATTGATTTGTAGTGAGTTTGTTTGAAGGATCTAGAACTCAGAATTCTAATTTCTTTATGATTGGAAAGGATTTCAAATCATTTTGCTTCATTTTGGAACTAATGTGTATAATTCAAATCCCTTGTATTCCAAGTCATGTCAAATTTCTTAACCAAATCATTTCTGCAAATTCTATCCCTCAATTCAATCTTAGCCTTACATATTTTCTTTGTTTGGAATATGCATTGTCCCTTAATTCTATGGTTGGCTTTTCTAAATCTAATCTATTTTGTAAATACAAGAATAAAGTTCAGGATTTTATCTTGATGGCATGTGAATTCTGTAACTTTTTGTGAGCTTATTATGAACAATTAATGGAGCAATTAAATTTCATTTTTGATCATTCTTGGAACAATATCTTCATAAATTATCTAATCCTTACAATGCCATTGAATTTGCTAATCTCCTTTTGGACTTGCAATTGAGCCTCAGAAGTATTACTTTTTAGCTGTTTAAATTTAATCCACCTATTGGACCACTTCCATCTGTCCACCGGCTGAAAATCAACGAGGAATCGTCAGTAAAAAGTTAAACCAAATTAAAATATTAAAAGTGAATTGACATTAACAAAATGTTTGGAGGTAAAAATGATGCAGAAAATCTTCTTGAAGTGCATGCATAATGGTTCATCTTTGGGTCTGTAATGTTCGCAACATTTTTTTGTCTGTCGACTGGGCCACGGCGCCGCCACGCCTCAGCGTCTCCGCTATCCCCCTCCGCCGCTGCCTTGCTCGAGGCCGCAATCGCCTCCACCAGTAATTCCCGTATTGCTTCTCCTCCTGATTTCGGGTTAAGTTTTTAATCGCACATTTTCCGCTTCAGTTTAGCTTCGGGCTTTGCTCCCATTCCTGGATAGGAGTACATTTTAATTGTGTCATTTCTTTGAATTACCTATTTCATGTGTCCATTGAATTTTGTATGTGAGCTAAACAGAATCAGATGTTTGATTGTTTCTGTATTATTTCCTGATTTTTGTGTTACTTTGTGTTAAATCCGTCTACAGGTCAAATTCGTGAAAATCTACAGATCATTAATAGATACGTGCTGTCTTAGTTGACTTAAACATTCTTGAATGAATTTGCTGTTAGTTTCCTGCCAATGCATTGTTGAATGACTTCTTATATTTCTTTGTTTTTTGGGGGTAATTATGCAGTGTTATTCTTCCCAGCGTACAACATAGAGTCCGGAACGAATGTTAGAAGGAACTTTACTCTAGCCTGACACCAACATTGGCAGCATTACTTCCAGCTTGGACAATGAGTGTATTTTCAATTGCATAAAATTATTTACACTGTATTCAGAGTAATTTTGATTATTTTTATATTGATGCCCTGCTCAAGGTTGTTTTCATTTCTTTCTTTATGCATTTGATGGTGCCTGATCTTAATAAATTTACTTTGTGTGCTCTTGGGTATAATATGGTGTGCTTTCATATGAGAGATGAAAAATGATGATGAGTAATTTGATTTTAAGTACATTTATATGGATGTTGTTTGTGACAATCCTGTGGTATTTATGCTTTTTTTGGATCATATGGCAGATGTCTGTTTTTTATAGTTCATGGCTCTCCCTCCCACACTTGATATGAACAAAGCAAGCATACTTAGGGGGTGTATTAGTTTATTCATGGCTCATATCTGAAATGCTTGATTGTTGAGATGCTTACTAATCTTGAAACAATGCTTCATCTTCCTACTTAATAGTTGAAAATAAATTCATCTAGGTTCGGATGTTCTGTATCCTGCTCATAAATCACAATTTTAAATGAAATAATGGAACCCTAGAACTACTTGCAGAGTAAAATGTCTATAAAAATATTGGGATAGTAAAAAATCCATGGACTTTAATAAGTTTCCAATTTTATCGGATTGTTTCCTCAAAATAGGAAGAAATTTAACTCTTATAAGAGATTTCTAACAGATTCGATATGTCAGCGCACTGCCCTAAACCCTTATAGCAGTGCCATTTTTATCGTTCGACCACAAAAGAATTCTTTGTTGAGCTCTCTCCTCCCCTTATTGCAGCCTTCGATGGTTTATAAACTTTTTGGATTGGAATCTTGAGTCCCTCAGAAGCTGTTCGGGCAATCACGGTTCGTAAACTTCTTTTATTGTTTATAATGTATTTTACCCTTTCATTTTCTCTTGTGCTCTTCAGTTTTACGGATTCAGTGACCAATCTCGAAGATAATGATTATTCAGAATTTTATGCGTTATAAATTCAACATATATTGTTTTAAGTCTCAGTGAGCATTGGAGCCCTAGATATTCACTACTCTTTTTAACGTCCAGTGAGCGTTCGATTCCTCGTGTGCAGGTTGCTATATGTAAAACTCTATTATCATCCTTAATACTTTTTCATTTTCTGTTTCCAGGTTACAGGTCACATATCAGCTCTTGTGCACCCATCAAACTTTTCAAAGTGGATGCTTCAGTGTATAGATAAAAGGCGTGGCACAAAAGTTTGCAACTTTGATCATTGGCAACCTGACATGTTTTTTAAAAGAATTCTTTGCTGCTGGAGTAGCACATCTACCTGAGGAAGAGTTAAGGCTTGATGATTGCATAAGGTTTCATTTGGCACATATTGCTTTCTTATTGAATATCTTGCATTGCTTTCCTAATACCCAATCTTGTTGCTCAGGGACAAACTAGCCAGTATGCAGGAGTTGATGTCTAATTAGAACCATCAAAAGCATATCTTCACTATTGATATTTTTGGTATTTCATGCCTCAAAATTTGGTTTCTTACTTTTTCTGTAGACTTGTTATTTGCAGGAATTTTTTTCTAACTGTGGAGGATATTCTCAACCTTCCGTGACTCATGGTTTGCATCCACCTCAACTTGTAGATATGCTTTAAATTGTTCTGATCTGTTCTTAATCATGCATTTTTATGCTGCAATTATCACAGAATCAAACTGTCATTTGACATTCAAGCTCCTCGTGCAAACACCATAGAACTACCAGATCCTGACGAGGTTGTTATCTTGCAACCAATGTTAACATATTTGCTTGCATATTTACTTATTGCATGCATTTTCCCCACAACACATTGGGTTTTGTCGGAAGGAGTACAAACTCATAGTAAGAAGCACCACTGGACCAATTGGTGTGTATCTTATGAGGTACAACATTGCAAGATTATGAACTAAGGTGTTACAATTATTCTCTCTTATAACTTTGTGAGCCTAGCTTGTCTAATAGTCAATTTATGATACTTTCAGCAAAACAGAACAGGAAATCGAGGATGTTTCTTCATCTTCAACATATCAAAGAGTATCTGGGGTACAACAAATAGTGCCATTAGACAGTGGTGTAAGTTCATCTTTCACATGACTACTGCCTGAGATCAGATAATGAGGTCAGGTTTTCAGACTTGTGCAACACAGAGCACTTGTAGCTACTAATGATCCTTAATAGCCAGCTGATCTTGAGGAATTAATATCACATAATGAGAAACACACGCATAATGTCAATTTTTTGTGTGCTCACGACGGTTTTTCTTTAGCTGAATTAGTATCACATAATGAGAAACACACGCATAAGTTATGTCAGGACTTTTCTGTCTTCATATTAGCTGAATTTGCAGAATTATATTTGTATCAAAGTGATACTGGTTGTCTTCAATTTACAATTGGTTATTTCAATGCTCAAGCTCAAAAGGGATAAATATTGATTTGCCAAAAATTACCAAAGGTATTCATTTATCATTTCTTTAACATAGCTAAATTATCTTTTACTCCCTCCATCCCACTAATAGTGTCCCAAAACTTTTGGGCACGGTATTTTATGTGGGGATAGTTAGTATTTAATGTAAGGGTAGATTAGTGTTTAAAGTGGGGGTAAATTAGGAATTTATGTGATGTGATTGTAATGAGTTTGAATTTTTAATTGATTTATTTATGTGTGATGTGATAGTTGTATGTTTGAAATTTTAATATATTTATTTATTTATGTGATGTGATGAGAGAGAATTTGGTAATTAAAATATATAATTATTTCCCAAAAAGGAAAGGAAATGTGACAATGGTGTGGGACGGACTAAAAAGGAAAATGAGACGGAATTAGTGGGACGGAGGGAGTATATTTCTACAAGCATCCTAACATTTTTTAAAACCAATTCAAGCAGTATTATAATACAACTTCACAATAACATTGTATGACAAAACTTCACCATTCATACCATCCAAAAAGTTATAAAACATTCATAAACATAACTATGTTTCCACCAAAACTAAACATGCCGACTACAACGCAATTAAAATCCACACATGGTCCCGCGCGGCGTCGCGCGCGTTATACGAGTTCTAGTATATATATATATATAAATGAAGCAAGTTGATGGGTAATGTAAGATCAACTGATCATATTGAAATGCGTAAAGGAAAAGGTGAGTTGAAGTGACGGTCAGTTGTTTGTTAAGAAAGCTAAATATATCAAAATTACTATTTTAACCTTTAAGTTAATCCCAACCATCAATTTACAAATTAAATCAATGGCTGAGATTAACCGCAGCACATCAAGAGAGAATTTTCAATCGCACCCTAACGGAAGGCTATCTCCAATAATGAAAGTGATAATAATGGAAACAAAACGTTCCCAAAATTGAAGAAATTGAAATTGAAATCGTTGAGGAGTCTCACAACGTTTTGGAAAGGAAACGAAAGCATTGAATTTCCATCATTGGAGGAATTGGAAATCAGTAAATGTGAGGAAATGAAGAGCATGGTGAGTAGTGAAATGGAATCTGGAAGTGAGCATAATTGTGAAGATCACCAATCTGGAGCTCTTCATGCTCTACCTTATTTTTGTACCCACAAGGTATTAATGCTTAACCTTTCTAACTAATTGTATACTTCCTCTTTTATTTTTATTTTTATTTTATATATATATTTTTAATTGTTACATTGCAATTACTGTTATCAACTAACTAACTTTGGAGTCTTATTATAGTATTAGGTTAGAGAATGATTTTGAAGGTAAGTCCAGTACGAGATTTGTAGTTTGTAATCTTTACTTTCACTATCACTTTACCATTTTTTATTTAGCCTTGTAACAAATCATATAAAATCATCCAAAATCGGCTAATTGAAAACATTAATTGTAATGTAGCAATTTTTAAAAAAAATGGAGGAAGTGCTATTAAAACCTAGGATGGGGACTTGGCCTAGTGGTCATGTAATTCTAACCTTATGGTTGGGGTTTCGATTCCCACCGGGGCTCCCTATGCCTCCCCTTTATCCTCCTTTATAATTTGTATGCTTGGCTCCAACATATCTTTGCCGACATATGAGTGTCAATATTAAAAAAAAAGAAAGTTTGATAGAGGTGGGGAACGTACCTCCATCTATAAATAGTTACAGCTTTTAAGTAATTTTTTAAGTTACTATTATTTTTCAAAAAATTTGAATCAAATTTTACAATTTGTTTCTCATTTCACTTGTGTCACTTCACATGCATGCTCTGTATTGTAGTTAGTAAATAAAAATATTACTCCGTATTGTATTTAAATAATATTTTATTAAATATAAATATTTCCTTTTCCATGTAGTTTTTTCCTTATTTCTTTTTATGATGCTTGTTGCGTCCCTTATATCAAAAAAAAAAAAAAACACAATATTTCTTAATAGATGAGCAAGGGTTGCAAACGAACCGAATCAAACTGAGTACTGCAGTATTCGATTTGATTTGTTAAGCTTCACGAATACTATTGAATTGAATCGAATTATTCTATAAGATAACTTAATATTGAAAAAATTAATTTTTAATTATTGAAATTAAATATTTAGTTCAATTTATACATCAAGTTTATAGTAATTTAATTTCATACATAAATATATTCATATTAATTAGTAAATATAGTCATTAAAAATAAATTTTAAATTATCTAACAGAGTTATTTTATATATTTATATAATTTTATATAAAATAAAATATTTAATCGAATATCGAATCGAATCAAATTTTATTTGAATATCAATTTTTCGAATAATTTCGAATCGAATCACGAATCGAACCAAAAATATTTGATTCATGAGCATAACGGTAAATGATAAACACTACATGTGGGAAAAATTATAAATGGTAACAAAATTTGGTTAGTTATGTTATATTAAAAAAGGAAGAAAAAAAGAATAACATTATGATTTCATATCAAATTAAATTTGGTTCATAATGTATACACATAATGATAGACTGAATAATTGCATATTACCACCACTCACGTCGCAAAATCATTTGTTGCCTTAGAATATCAATACAATCCTATCCAACATTTTAGACATTAACTAAAGCATTTTTAAACGTTTACTTTTAAATATGAAAGGTAAAAATAAAATAAGTAGTAATTCTATTTCATTTTTATATTCAAATGATGTTATGACTAACATATGCATTTATATGTTTTTGCAGGTCACATTCGGTCGATTGAAATACTTTACTTTGGAAAATAATAGTAATAACTAATAAGAGTATATGGGGTCCCCAGTTTCATGAAAGTTGTTTTAGAACATTGGAAAGGTTGGAAATAAGGAATGGTGACAACACTGAAAGTTTATTTTCATCTATAATGGTTGAAAATCTTGTCAACCTCAATTATCTATGGATTCAGAATTGCGATGCACTGGAAGAGTTGTTGAGAAATGAGAAAAATAATCATGAAGGAATGACGTGTAAAATCAGATTTCGGAATTTGGAGAGGCTAAGGTTGGATGGATTGAAAACTCTAAAAAGTATAGCTAAAGGAATTGAAAGTATTGAATTCCTTATGTTAAAGACTCTGGAGATTAAATCTTGTCCCAATCTGAAAAGATTTGTTTCTCCCATGGAATACGGCGAAGAAAGTGGACAAGAGTGCAATTACGGTGATGAAGTATTCCATTTCTTTTGGGATAAGAAGGTATTCTTTATATTTACTTCTATTCTTAAAATAGTATTGTCATATGGAGTATATAATATATGATGTTTTTATCTTTTTGTTTTATTCGTTAAGACAAACGGGATAAAGTCCAAATTAACTGGTAGATCGAGTTCCTTTCACTGAGATAAACCAGAAATGAACAATTATTAAAGAAAGAAACTTTCAATATGAGTTTATAACGCCACCGGGCCCCCTATCCCTCCCTTTTATCCCATTTGTAATTTGTGTGGTTTGGGGTCCCACACACCTTTGCCGACATATGAGTGTCACTATTTACTAAAAATATGAGTTTATAACGAACTTAATGAACAACCCAATAAAATGCATTTACATAATTTAAAACATACTGAGAAATTAATAAATGTGACTTTATAAAATCGTGGTTTTTTTATAGTACTAGTATTTAGTAACTTTTAATTAAAATTACTCTTTTTCTTCCAATTAGTTTTAAAAGAAAATTTTACTAGTATAATATTATCGAGGCTTAACTGCCATTCATCTAGAATGGAAATTTCCAAAATAATAACATCAAACATTCCCCTAATTATTTACCCACAAAAATTAAAAAATCCAAGAATTCAATAACTAATAATGATATTGTACGTGTGTATTTAAATACTCAACATTTTTTTTGCTCAATAGAGCAGAATGGGTGGTGGGAGGTCATGCTACACAATTTAAATACTCAACATTTGAGAATATGGCATATTAATTTAAGAAATCTTAAAAGCTTATTTTCAAAAGTATAAAAATTTGAATTAAATACTTGTAGTTTTCTTTTATTATATGTTCAAATGGTGTTTCGAGTAAGCCATGCAAATTTTCATGTTTTTGCAGGTTAAAATCGGTACAACGTTGACGAGACTTCATATATCGGATTGCCACAATTTTAGAAGTTTGTTTTCACCTTCAATGGTTGAAAATCTTGTCAACCTCGATTGCCTACGCATTCAGTGTTGTGATGCAGTGCAGCAGTGGAATATGTTTTGAGAAACGAGAATAACCAGGACGAAGGAAAGATATGTCATGTTATATTTCCAAAATTGAAGACGCTAGAGTTAGATGGATTGCCAACTTTAAAAAGTATAGGCAAAGGAATTGAAAGTGTTAAATTCCTCATTTTAGAGGATTTGAAGATTAAAATTTGTCCAAAGGTTAAAAGATTTGTTTCTGTGTCTGAATATGATGAAGATGAAGGACTCCATGCCTTACTTTTTTTTTTTTTTTTTTTTTGAGGGTAATAAGAGTTTTTATATTCTGATTAAAAATCGAGTACACAAATGGTAATGCACATCTTAAACCGCACTACCACATAGTCATTCTATGAATACCGAAACAAATGAATTGTTTGCCAAAACACCACATAACCCTTCCTGCTGCCAGCAAAGGAATCATCCAAAGTGTATTAGGCTAACCTCCAAAAGCCACCAGGAATAATAGCGATCTGCTACCTCCCAATTCACAGGTAAGTCGTGAAGAATTCAGACTGATACAGCAATTTTCCTGTGCATTATTCTCCACTCCAGCCTATCGCCATTCCTCTACTGCGATTTCACCTGCTGCTCCCTTACGAGCCCACGAATCAGCCATGGAATTGCACTCACGAAGTATATGTTCCACCGATGCTCCACCTGCAAACCGTAGCACATCCACAATTGGGCCGATAACTTGGTGGAAGCGACATGGAAAGAGCTCCGGTTGTCTCAACCATTTCACCATGTTTGATGCATCGCATTCGAACATGATTTGAGGCAGAGGAAACCCTCATCACGGATTAACGCTGCACAAACACGACTGACCGCCGGGACCTCTGCCGCAGTGGAATCCGCAATACCAATATGATCTGACAACACAAAAATCACCTCGCCCTCATCGTTCCTTATGACCCCTCCTACCCCAGCCGGCCCCGGATTCCCAATCGAAGATCCACCCGTATTGATTTTCCACCACCCTTTCGCCGGTCTTTTCCATGTCAAACCTCTCCGTGAAATCTTGAGCTGTGGCCTCCTCGGCCACTGGATTCCATCAGGGAAGGAGATTTCAGCATTACTCAGATCAGTTCCATTCCCATAGTCCGCCAATTTCCACCATAAACACACCTTCCATTTCACTTCCTCCACCGCTGCTTTATGATCCATCGCCTGTCCCTTAAACACTTTTTCATTTCTGCGTTTCCATATGACCCAAACAATCGCGAGTCCCATGGTCAGCCACAGCTTTCTCTTGACTTGATGCGAACAAACATCAACCCACCATGCAAGTAAATGGTCCACCCTGCCAGGCAAGGCGCAAGTAATACCGAACCATATAATTCCCTGCTGCCACAATGTATAAGCAAATTCGCACTTACAAAATAAATGATCCACGGATTCAATCTCCTTTTCGCAGCAGGGGCATCTTGTGTCAATGTTGGTTAAACATCCTCTTTGAGCAAGAAGCTCCTTAACCGGAAGTGCATAGTGACCGATCTTCCAAGCAAGTAGTTTGATTTTCATAGGGGTTTTAATTTTCCACAGCTCCTTCCAAACACGCTGTATGTCCACACCATCCCCTCTGATCTCCCTGGTCCAGCATGTAGCAGTAGAAAACTCCCCGCTGCACCCCCTATCCCACACCACCCGGTCCTCCAAATATCGATTCATCATCTGGCCATTCAACATATCCATCAGTGACCGCCATACATCCAGCTCCCAGTCGAAGAGAGATCTTCGTAATTGTACATCCCACTCCCAATAGAATCCCGACCACTTGCCAAACTCCGATATCATACCATTCTTCTTGACCGCTAAGGTATATATTCTAGGGAACATCGCCTTGAGGGCCAGTCCCTTGTCAACCCATACGTCTTGCCAAAACCGGGTCTTGACACCATCCCCGACCTGAATATAAAGCCCCCTGCTCGAGTCAGTAGCTCCCTGCTCCCCCCATGTGTTGCAGATCCTGCCCCACAATGATCTACAATTTATTGCTTCAGGTATAGAGACCCTTCACCCCTATAGTACTTGGCATTTACCACTTCTTTCCATAAGGCATTATCCTTCCCGTACGGCCACCCTCCACTTCAATAAGAGAGCATAATTAAATTTTTCGAAGTTCCAAATCCCAAGTCCCCCATCATCTTTATGCCTACAAATTTTCTCCCAGCAGATAGTGTGGATATTC